>JANBXA010000734.1:117895000-118537500 GCA_030556225.1 Cricetiscus sungorus | reverse complement strand
GCCTTGAACTGCTTCAGTGTCCTGAGCTGAGATCATAACCCTGTACCACCAGACTTCATTTCACTTTGTGGTTTTGAGAAAGGCTAGCATGTAGCCCAAGGTCTTCTATGGTTTTGTAGCCAAAGCTGGCCTTGAACTGCTGATCTTCTGGCACTTCTCAGTTCTAATTTTACAATATAGAAATAAAGACCAAAGGACCTTAGAATTAACAGACAAACATGCTGAGTAAGAACACACATTCCAGAGGGATTCAAAGAGCCTGAATACAAACCTTGATTTCATCATGTAATAGCTAATGAGCAATGTACTGAATTTTTTAATTCTTTTGAGGGGGCGGGGATGAAACCCAGGGCTTTTTGAATGGTATGCAAGTGCTGTATCGCTGAGCTACACCAGCAGCCTACATTAAACCTCCTGGTGGAAAGCTGGGCGTTGGTGGCACATACCTTTTATCCCAGCACTTGGAGGCAGAGGCAGGTGGATCTCTGTGAGTTCAAGGTCAGCCTGGTTTACAGAGCGAGTGCCAGGACAGGCTCCAAAGCAACACAGAGAAACCCTGTCTCAGGCGGGAAAAAAACCTCCTGGTGGCCCAAGAACTTCATCTGTAAAAGGATGGTGTGATGGTTAATACTGTCAACTTGAATCACCAAAGACAAGCCTCTGGGCTTCCCTGTGACAGACTCTCTGTTTAGTTCATTAAGATAGGAAGTCCCACCCTAACTTTGTGGCACCATTCCTTTGGTCAGGGTCCCAGACTGGATTTAAAAAAAAAAAAAAAAAAAAAAAAAAAAGGCAGCTCATATAGACCAGGCTGGCTCCAACCTCCTTATGATGACCTTGAACTTTCAATCCTCCTGCCTCTACCAAATGCTAGGATTATACCTGGGCCATCATGTCCAGTTTATGCAAAGCTGGGGATTGAACTCAGGGCTTCATGTATATGCCTACTAAGCAAGCACCCTGCCAACCAAGTTACATCTCCAAGCCTTCAGCTCTCTTCATTGTTTCTCTTTGTCCTTCCAAAGATGATCACAGTCTTTCTGTGGTACAATATCCAGAAGAACAATTGGAAAGTTGGGTACGTTAGTGCATGTCTGTGATCCCAGTGCTCTAGAACCTGAGGCAGGAAGAGTTGCAATTCAAGGCTAGCCTTGGCTGTATAGAAAGGCCTTGTCTCATAAAAATAGAAGGAGTCAGTTGTAGTGTTGCACACTGGTAGGATATGTTAAAGAAGCAGAGGCAGGAGGATCATGAGTTTGAGGCCAGCCTGGGCTACACATGGAGGCAGGAGGGATGGCTCAGCCATTAAGAGTACATGCTGTTCTTCCAAAGGATCCACATGGTGGCTCAGAGCCATCTGTAACTCCAGTTCCAGGGGATCCAACACCTCCTTCTGACCTCCATGGACACCATGCATAGTGCACATACATACACGCAGGCAAAACACTCATGTAAATAATCAAATCTTTAAAATGAGACAAAGAAACCAGAAAAGCTCATACAGATAATCAGAGGTTGCTCTGTTCCTGAGAAAGAGCAAACAAAGGAGATTTGGTGAATAGAGGGAAGGGGCCTTACTATGGATGCACAGTATGGATTATACTTAAATCTACTCACCAGTGCTAATTATGAGCCAGACCCTATTCTAAGGATTTTCCAGAAAAATACGTTTATCTAATACTCTGATGAAACCAACACAGTCAATCCTCATTGCCTTTACCAGTTATTTGCCATGATAAAACGCCAGGCAAAAGCAACTTAAGGGAGAAAATAGTTCTCTTGCCACAGAGTTCAGAGACCCTAGTGACTGGAAACCACACTGCAGGAGATTAAAATAGTTGATCACATGATCACACTGAATCCACAGTCAGGAACAGCAAGTGACAGTGACATTGTGGTTTCTCACTGATTAGGCTCTCTGGCTAGCCAGGGAGCCCCAAGATCCTCCTGTCTCCACCCCCTAGAGCTGTGAGTTGGGATTACAATGATGTGGTACCACACACAGCTTTTACAAGAGTTAGATCAACCTAGGGCCTCATACTTAACACAGCCTACTCTTCACCAGCTGACCGTCTCGCCAGAATCTTGGCCTCAAACAGTTGTAGCTGAGGCTATGACCTCCGATTCGACCCTCTTGTATCCATCCAACCCCTGAGTGTTGGGATTATTGGCGCCATCATTGCTCGTTTTTTACGAAGCACTAGGGATGAGACCCAGGGCCTGTGTACACTAAGCAAGCACTCTACCAACTGAGCCACATCTCCAGCCAATCTCAGTTCTTGCTTCCCCACCACCACACCCTGTACTGTGGCCTTACTGAGCCTGAGCAGGTTGGGTTCCCACTCTCGGGTAGGTCCCCTCCTGAGCTTTGCCCTCCATTGGAACATCTCCTCTCCTAATTTGTTGTCCCAATTTGAGTCCCTTTCCATCTGCTCTCTGAAGCCTTGCCATGTGTCTAGCATTGCAGAGGCGCTGGGGCTATACCACAGCAGGGAACACAGCAGACGTGGCCCCTCACCAACCTCTGCTTGCGTAGGGATGTTTTCTTTGTGTCGTAACTGCTTCTTTAACAGACTGTGGGCGTCCTGAGTACCAAACTTCTGTTTTAGCCATTTTGAATCCCTATTACACAGTCCAAGGAATGCATCATTAAATATTGGTCAGCTTCATTTACTCACAAAAACTCTCTGAGCAATCTTATAGCAAGAACATAGATGACACACTGCTTGTGTAACCGTGATAGAGACACACCGTCCCTGCCTCCTTGGTTTGCCTAGGTTGCTTTGATTATTTGTTCATTTGAGACAAGGTCTTGTTGTGCAGCCCTAGCTGGTCTAGTGCTTGCTATGCAGCCCAAGGTGGCCTCAAACTCATCCAAATACACATGCTGCCACCTCCCAACACAGGGACTATAGGCATGAATCATGATGCCAAGATAATTACTGCCCTTTTAGAACCTTTACATCTCCTGGGACAGATAAAGCACTGAATGAATGAATGAATGAATGAATGAATGAATGAATGAATGAATGACTGAATGAACCAACTACAAGAGTGTCTCCCCACAGTTGGCTAAAACAGCCCAGAAAAGAAGTGAAGGGTTGGTGCTTTTGTAGTTAGGGGATGAGGACACCTCCCTTTCTGCCCTCCTACACAGAGATCTCCAAAGACAAGGAATTGAGCAGACATAATGGGGTCTAATCTCCAAATTTGAGTTCTAGATCCAATACTTACTAGCCATGTGGCCTTAAGTTAATCCTATGGGGATGAGAGTGATGTAGCATGGTTATTATTTAATGAAATACTGTCTTTTTGTTTGGTTGGTTTGGTATTTGAGGCGAGGTCTCTGTATAGCCCAGACTGGCCTTGAACACAGCCTCCTGGGTGTTGAGATAACAAGTGTTCACAAGCCCAGGATAGTGCATTTTAGATAGTTGTGTGCTCAGACCCAGCTGGGGCTAGCTAGGGGACTATAGACAATTTTTGCCTGTTGGGGAAGACCTATCATTTTCTTCAGTGGTGTGTCACAGATAATTTGTCTCTTTAACACTAAACAACCCCATAACCCACTCCATAAATAGCTCTAACTAAAATCAGTGGAGAGTCATTGAGGGTACCAGTGGAAGAGAGAGGGATAGGGGGATGGGGACGGGGGAGGAGAATGAGGATGAGGGAGCGGGATTGGATTAGTGAAGGGAATGGGGGTGTGAAAATGACTATAATTTATTTTATAAATGTACAAAATTGTCAAACAATTTTTAATGGGGGGAGGGTTGGGGAGTAGTGGCACACTGGGAAGGCAGAGGCAGGAGGATCTCTGGGAGTTCAAGGTCAGTTTAGTTTACATAGTGAGTTCCAGACCAGCCAAGACTACAGTCAGACCCTGACTCAAAAAAAAAAAAAAAAAAAAAAAAAGTAATAAAACAGAATATTTTTTAAACATGGGAGGGGAATAATGTTTTTGGCAGGCCCCAAGTCAGAAACATAAGGGGCATAAGGGGCATAAGGGGCATGAGGGGCATTAGGCCTGGCCCAAATGTTTAGACCTTCAGCCAGAAGTCTGCCCCCCCCCCCCCCCCACCGCTCCTTCATTTTTTCTGGCTCCCAGCACTCTGGGGCACCTGCCCCACTGCTCAGTTAGTTTACAAGTCACCTAGGTTCAGTCAAGGACAGGGTTTGCCTTCTATATCTTTACAAGCCCACAGCAAGAGTAGCTAGGGGAGTGGCTGAAAAAAGGAGGAAGAAGGAGAAAGCATAGCTGTGGGGGACACCCAGCCTGCTCTTGATTCAGATAGCTCCTTGTCGTCTTTCAAAACAAACAAACAAAACACAAACCATGATCTTATTGATGAGGACACTGAGGCCCCGGAAGTAAATAGGACATGTGGGTTAGGAATCCAGGCCTCTCTGGGACTGGCTGGACTCCTACTCAAGTCCCAACCGTGCCCACTGCCTGCCTGTCAGTTTGTGGATATGTGCAGGTAAATTTTAATTTTCTTGTTCACAGAAGGAGAAATGACGTGCTCCTCTCCCCAGACAACTGAAGTGCACGCTCAACTAATAAGTAAACAAATGAATAATAATAAATGAATGCTGGCTTGAGTGAGTGATACCCCTCAGAGTCTGTACCAGGAAGGAGGAAACAGTCCTTGCTGGAAGTGGTGAGATTGTCTTACCCCCTCAGGGCATGGGTAGAGGCTGAGGAATCACAGGGTAGGAACCGCTCAGGTAGAGCCGAGGTAGAGACAGTACCTGAGGGTCTGGTTGCAGGTGTAGCTAAATAGTAAAACACTTATCTGGCGTGCTAGCGCGCGCACACACACACACACACACACACACACACACACACACACACACACACACACTCCTCCGGTCAAAAATAAAAATAAACCCCAGGAGTTGGAGGATGATGCTGGCCAGAAAGTGGTGAAGTGAAGGCAGTGAACAGTCAGTGAGGAAGCAGGATTAAACTCCGTGGTCCTCTCCCCAACCATTGCCAAAGCGCTGCCAACTTTGAAACAAAGTTTCAGAACCCGACACCGCCACTCCAGGTTCTTCAGGAAGGTAGATTCTGGAAGCAGCAGCACCCTTCCTTTCCCATATCTTCTGTCCGCCACCAGCTGGAATTCCTGCTACCCGCCTCCAGCACTCCCGACGCCTGTCCCCAATCCCCGCACCTTACCTAGGGAGGCCGAGGCACAGGCGTCCCACACTGCAGTCCGATCTTGCTCCTCAAGCCGCAAACGGAGCTGGCTGCTGGCCCGTGCTGCAGCCTGCCAGGCTCTCCTCTTTCCTTCCCCGAACTAAAATCGTCCAGACAGGTTCCTAAAGGGGGAAGGAGTCAAAGGAAATCCCCTCTCCGCCTAGTGGCCTGGCCTAGGCTGGGCCAGCCTGCTAGGCAGTCTCTCCTGGGCTGGCCCTGGATGAATGAGTCCTGGCCTCCTCCTACTTGGGTTTGTGCCAGGGAGCCTGTGTCAGCCGCCCTGCTCTTTCTCCTGGGCGCTGCTATCCGTGCCTCCTCCTGGTCCTGCCCTCCTGTCTGTGACAGCGCGGCTGGCCTTCTGTTCTCAGCTCTCTGGGAAAGGCCTGCACTGTGAGATCTCAGATACTCTGCATGGGATGGTCCTGGATCACACTGTGCTACCAGGCGTGGTACTCCACAAAATGACTCTTTTTTCCTTTTTTTTTTTAATGGCTTTGGACAGAAGTTTAGTCACAAGGCTCCTAGGTTCTGCCCACAGACGGGATGAGCCTCCGACCTAATGCAATGTGCTTGCCAGTCCCTGATTATCCAGTCAAAGTATGTTGAGGATGACTGGCCCTGTGCCGGTCCTGAGAGTGAGGAAGTATGTTAACCGGCCCTCCTGCTGTACTAGCTAACAAAGAATAGAGTACCCCGCTGAAGGTTTGCCCAAGATTCAGGCAGCATGAACAGGGAGGACTTCCCTGTGTGGAAGACAAGCCACTGAAGTCCTGAATTTCGAGCAAGAAAGGTCAGGCCAGGAAGGGCCTTGCAAGGCTTGCTGGGAACTATTCAGATTTTACACTACAGACACGGAGAGACTCACAAAGGACAGAAAGGTGAAGTCAGATTCAGTTAGGATTTATTTTATGCTGGGGATGGAACCTAGGATCTCACACATGCCAGGCAACTGTTCTACCACTGAATTACACCTTCACCTAAAGGTAGCATTTACATGTGTGTGCCTGCTTACTTGTATGTGGACCATGTGTATGTGTGTGTGTGTGTGTGTGTGTGTGTGAGAGAGAGAGAGAGAGAGAGAGAGAGAGAGAGAGAGAGAGAGAGAGAGAGAGAGAGAGATCTGCAGGTGATGGAGGACATTGGTAACGAATTCCTAATCCAGAACTCTGATCAGGAGTGGAGAAAGGAAGGGACAGAATCAGAGGTGTTAAGAAGGTAGATCAAGAACAAGGAAAAAAAAAAAAAAGAGGAAGGCAAAATATGGCGGCACATGCCTATTATTCTGACACTTGAGATGTGGAGGCAAGAGGATCACAATTTTGAGGTAAGTCTTAACTACATGATACGACTTTGTCTTAAAAAAAAAAAAAAAAAGCTGGCTATATGTGTTGGCCTCATCCCTGTGTTTAATACCTATCAATGTAACAACAAAAGTTAAGATTGTAGCACTGGGGCTGGAGAGATGGCTCAGCTGTTAAGAGCATTGGCTGCTCTTCCAGAGGACCCAGGTTCAATGCCCAGCAACTACCTGGCAGCTCAAAAACCATCTGTAACTCCACGTCTGAAGGATCTGATGCCCTCTTCTGACTTCTGCAGGTTCTACATGCATATGGTGCACAGACATACATGCAGGCAAAACAACCACCATACACATAAAATAAGTAAATAGTATTATAGTGCTGATGAACTTAATGTCTAAGATGGACTTAAAGTCTGGCTAGCTAGAATGAATCCCAGGTGGAGGCATATTTTGTTGGTCTGGAATTATTTAAAACAAAAAATGGCTGGGCACACTTGTAAGAGATTTCTGCTTAATTAAATCATCTAAAGTAGGAAGATCCACTTCTAATCTGGATCTTTGAGGTGGGAAGACACATCTTTAATGCAGATCTTTTGAGGTGGGAAGACCCACTTCTAATCTGCCTCATACCTTCTGCTGGTCGCTTACACAAAGGACATGGGAGAAGGAAACCTTCCTCTGCCTGCTTGTCCTAGCCCTCGCTAGCGAGTCCACTCCTTCACTGGCGTTAGAGCCTACTCCTTCAGAACTCCGGGGTGTATCTGAGGTCAGCTGAGACATCAGCCCTGTGGCCTGAACAACATCTGGATTCTTGGACCTGTGCTCATAGGCAGCCATTGTGGGATCAGCTGATCCACAGCCTGATATGAGAGAGAGGGTGATTCTATAAGTTCTGTTACCCTCCAGAACGCTGACTAACACAGGGATAACCTGTATTACAGGTTGGATGGTACTTGCTGGGAAAGCACTGATGAATTAACTCTGATCTGGACTTGTGAATTCAGAGACACCTGTGCAAAGGTCCAGGAAGCAGTCAGTCCATGACATCACTGAGGTACCCAATAGGAAGGAGAGGGCCCATTCAGCTGAAATGAAAGGAAAACTAGTGAATGAGGCTGTTACAAATGCTTAGTGGTTAAGAGCACCTTGCAGAGGAACCAGATCCCATTCTTAACACCCCAAACAGGACACAACCACCTCAGAACTACAGTTCCAAGGGCTTTGGTGCCTTCTGATTGTTGAGTACGCCTGCATCACATGGTACACATAAATTCATGAAGCCACACATACATATGCATAATAAGTAAATGAATCATTTTGGAAGTGGATTTACAGAGATCTGGAAAGGGGAAAGGAAATGGCTAAGAGCTGTTGAAAATCCAGGAGCCATCAGTGGGAAGCCTTTACCACCTCTGGGTCTCCAGGGACAGTAAGCAGCAGTGTTTGTCGAACCCAGTTTGAGGTGGAGTTGGAGACAAGGTTGTAAGGGGGAGCTTCAGAAGAAAACAGTCACTGATGGAGCAGGCAGGACCAGGGAAATTATACCCGGACCACTTCCTTCCCCTACCTTCCTGGCCCCCATTCCTCTTATTGGTTGCTGTTCCCCAAGGCACAGAACACCCTAAGAATGGATGGGGGGGTCTCAAGAGGCAGCAAACAGCTGAGAAAAAAGAGAGTTGCAGAGAGTATGGTGTCACCTAGCTCTCAGGAGACAGAGGCCAGCCTGGTCTACATAGTGAGTTCCAGCTCACTGAAAGCTATGTAATGAGGCTTATCTTTAAAAGGGAAGATTTGCATAGAAATGGCAAGAGAATCCAGGGAAGAAGATGGGTTACACAGGGAGAGAAATCAGAGAAAAAAAAGGAGGATCTAGGGCAGGACTCGAAGGTATACCAACCCGAACATGTGGATCGTGGCAATGCAAAGCTAGGAGAGGGGCCAGAGCCCAGCGCTGAGCATCTGGACTTTGCAGGGACTCAGGCCATTGGAGTGAGGAACTAAGGGACTCTGGGGCCACCCTGAGTAATAACAGTACAATCAATACGACATGTGTGACTCCACATGGAGCCACTAACTTCAGCTCCCAGGACTGGAGACTGAGCTCTTAAACACAGTGGGAACTATATATAGAAAGAAGGGGAGAATGGAAGGAGACAAGGAAGAGAGGGAGGGAAGGAGAAGAGGAGGGAGGGTGGAAGAGCCCGTGGACTCAAGAACAGAAAATTAAGGGAACACGAGGAGGAAAAGGAATCTCACTCCCAAGCCTTGTTCAAGTTTCAGCCTCTGAGAGTGGAGAATTCCAGCACAGTTACCATTTGCTGCATTACCTACAGAGATAATAATCCTTTTATATAGACACTTCAACTAAGAAAGACCATGCTTAAGGCTCAAACATGTATGCTATTTCTCCTCTCACTGTATAGCCTTTCTCCCAGTATAGTCTTATGCCTTTCCCGGATGTCAACCTGCAATTTTCGAGAAGTTTCACAAACAAGTCTATACAATTAAAGACGTGTCTTAACCACCTGTGCAAACTCTGTGACCCATGGTTTGACCTTATAAAGTTGGAATCATAGCCAAGTCCCTGGAGTAACCATCCCATGATCTCATTCACCAAAAAAAAAAAAAAAAAAAAAAAAAGAGAGAGAGAGAGAAAGGAAGAAAGAAGAAAGAAAGGAAGGAAGAAAGAAAGAAAGGGAGGAAGGAAGGAAGGAAGGAAGGAAGGAAGGAAGAAAGAAAGAAAGAGAGAAAGGAAAAAGAAAGAAAAAGAAAAACCCAGGGAAAGAGAAATCTCTCAGAATCTCCGGACAGGTGATTTCAGGAGCACCCACCCTATCGCAGCTGGGGAAGCACCAAGGCATTGGAGGCATTGCATCTCAAAACTACACCACAGAGAGTGCTTGTTTCATGGATCTAGTCTGCTGAGGTCCCACAACCAGCCTTTGTTAGGATTTTATGAAGAAAAGGCTACTTCCTGGGAGAGAACTGATCATGTGACTTCAGAGAACCATCTACCCACAGCCAATGCACACACAAGATAGGAAACCCTTAGGAAGCATAGCTGAGTCCTATTTTCCTCCACATACTGGCCAGAACCTGACTTGACATTGAATTGGGATTTCTAAAGGTGTTTGCAAAACAGATTTAGGAAAGGCTAATGCATTCATAGTGAATATTTTAAATTGATACATTTTCACTTAGAATTTGGACATCAATTTGTTTTTATTTTATGGATGTGATGTATACAAGGGTACAAGTTCATACCTGTGAACATTGGGTGTATAGGTACACGTGCATGTGTATACATATGCATGCAGCAGCCTGAGGTGGATATCAAGTGTCTTCTTCATCACTCTTTGCTTTATTTTTTTCTGTAGTGTCTGTCATTGACCCTGGAGCTCTCTGATTGTGATTCTGTTAGACTGCTAAAAAGTCAGCCCATCTTAGTCTCCTCAGCACCAGGAACAGGAACACCCATGCTTAGCTTTATATGTGGGTGCCAGAGACCCAGACTCAGGTCCTCCTGCTGTAAGCTAAGAACCTTTCTAACTGAGACATTTCTCAGCCCCCTTATATGCCAGTCTCTTTTTTAAAAATATCACATACACACACACACACACACACACACACACACACACACACTGGGCAGTGGTGGAGCATGCCTTTGATCCCAGCACTCAGGGGTCAGAGATAAGATGATATCTGAGTTCAAGGCCACCCTGTTCTACAGAGCAAGTTCCAGGACAGCCAGGGTTTCACAGTGAAACCCAAGTGTAGAGGTGAGAGGACAACCTGCAGAAGTAGAGTCCCTCCTACCTTGTACACTCCAGAAATCAAACTCAAGTCTTAGCAGCAAGCACCAGTGAGCCATCCTGCTGGCTCTGTGTTTCAGTTTCTTAGAAAGCTCGCTAACAGGACTCAGGTGACCGAGCTTGTGAAGTCCAGAGGCTGACAGTCAGCTTTGATAAATTCAACAAGATCAAATCTCTTCGGAGCTGGTGAACTGGTCTTCACTGTAACACTATGCCAGCCCAGCCCATCCTTAACAGTCCAGCCAACACTGAGACCCAGGGGGCCTTTTCTTATTTGAAATTTCCCTTTGAGTTTTCTACAAACTAATGGGTAGCTTTTACTGTTTTCCCCTCCAAAAGCAATGAGCTTGCAGGTCAAAAACCAGACAAGGATGGAGATACCACAGACTGACCCCATCTGGACCTTTGAAGCTTACCCTCCCTCCAAGAACTGCTGCCTCTTCCCACCCCACCAACGCCTGCCATGTGTCCTCCATGACCAGCATTGCTCATAGACACTGGGCCGGGGAAACAGAACAGTTGACCAAAGGTAGACCTTCTCTTCCCTCCTCTGAAATTATGAATGTGTGGTGGAAAGGGGCACTCTGTTGTTGTAGATGAAACTGAAAGCAGCAAATCTGGAACTGCAGGAAACCGGGAGCAGGCGCAGTAGAGACACATCCTCAGGCCACTCTGCCCGCATAAGCCCTTCAAGGGACTTGGAGCGTCTGTATCGCTCTCTCTCCTTGTCAAAGGTAATATGTTTCTCAAGAGCAGGTTGTCTCTGTGTGCAGCAGAGCCCCAGATCAAATCAAACAACACCATCTGTTGAGGTGTCCCCAGTGGGAGCTGAAATGGTTTCAAGCCCAAGGGTCAAGTCTCTTCTTGGCACCAATTGGTGTCTGAATTTATTCAGTGTGGACACATAGGGAAGGAGACAAAGAGAACCAAGTTGTCAGCCTCCTAAAGTAAGATCAAAGCTTAAGTGGAGAGCGAAGGCTGGGTACGCATGTCTAAGCAGTCCTGGTCAAGCAGTCCTGCCCACCACTGACCCAGGATTGTCTGGACTTCAGGCTCAGCCTGCAAGGTGATCTGACAAGCTGTCAGAACTGTTTGAAATTTCTGGTTGACAAACTACCCCTTGACTAGGGGCCTTTCCTTCTCCCAGCATGAGATTCTGGGAGAAATTCCCATTTGCTTGGGGTCTACTGGTTTTATAATAGTTTATAAATTGAGAGACACTGGTGTCTCTTTAGAATGTCTTCATTTTTGTGGTACCTGTTGTAGTGTCCTACACATATATAATTCAAAGACATTCTGTTTGTGATGGATGATACACTAGCAATTCATGAAAACCCAGTAAACAGAAGGTACCTGTTGTAGTGTCCTACACATATATAATTCAAAGACATTCTGTTTGTGATGGATGATACACTAGCAATTCATGAAAACCCAGTAAACAGAAGAACAAGATGAGGGAGGGGAGGGAGGGAAGGGGAAAAGATGTAGTTCAGTTGGTAGAGTGCTTGCCACTTCTGAGTTGGGAGTAACATTGTCTGCTCAGTGCATCCAGAAAGCCCTGATTAAATCTCCAGCACCACATCAGTCCCAGTCCCAGCATTTAGGTGATGGGGAAAAAGAATCACAAGATAAAGGTCATTGGAGGACAGCCTGAACTATATGAGACTGTCACAATAGAGAGAAAGAGAGAGAGGAAGAGGAGGAGGAAAGGAAGGAAGGAAGAAAGAAAGAAAGAAGAGAAAGACAGAAAGAAAGGAAGGAAGAGTGTTGGCAACACACCTTCACTTGGGAAGCAGAGGCAGATCTCTGTGAATTTGAAATCAGCTGGTCTATATATTAAAAAAGAAGAAGGAAAAGGAAGGAAAGGAGGGAAGGAGGGAGGGAGGGAGGGAGGGAGGGAAGGAAGGAGGAAGGAAAGGTAGCTGAAATGTAAAGAAATTTTCATTTATGAGTAACTTTTGCTAGAATGTAAAGAATCCTGGGGGCGGGGCAGAAAAGAGGAGTAAGGGTGGGAACCAGATTTGCCCTGAGGGCGTAGATGGGTTCCAAGTGTCCACAATCTCCTTGATGTTCTACTCCACCAAGGTCAGTCTGTGGGATCTTTAATACAGACACAGCTTTTTCCGAGAAATTCAGCACCATGTGCATTATAAAAGAAAAGATTGATTAACCCAACCACATTAAAATGACTAGATTCAGGGACAGGCAAAATGGCACTTGGGAGGTGGAGGTGGGAGGACCCAGTAAGCTCAAGAAATTTAAGGTAGCTTGGGCAACATATGGAGCCCTGGCCCTATCCATCGCCCAAATTATCACCTTTGGGCTTGGGTGTGTCTGAGTGGCAGGGTGCTTGTTTGACATGTTGGAGGCCCTGTCTATCCCTGATGTGCACAAAACAAAACAAAAAAACAAAACTAGCTTTTTTTTTTTTTTTTCCCAGACAGGGTTTCTCCGTGTAGTTTTGGAGCTGTCTCAGCACTTGCTCTGTAGCCCAGGCTAGCCTAGAGCTCATAAAGATCCGCTTGCCTCTGCCTCTGAGTGCTGGGATTAAAGACATGTGCCACTACCACCTAGCAAAACTTACATATTTTCACCAAAGCATATCAAAGAGAATTTGGAAAGATGATCAGTTTTTTTGTTTGTTTGTTTTTTGTTTTGCTTTTTTGGTTTTCTGAGACAGGGTTTCTCTGTGTAGCTTTGGAACATATCCTGGAACTTGCTCTTGTAGATCAGGCTGGCCCCAAACTCAGAAATCCTCCTGACTCTGCCTCCTCAGTGCTGGGATTAGAAGTGTTCAACATCATCACCCAGATATTATTAGAAGTAAAAGCTTAAACACAGAGGATTTTTAATTGCTTAACTCTTCTATCATTACAAAACAGCATGTCATTCAGGCCATGGAGTAGATTTATTTTCCTTTTTTCCATTATAGTTATGCTTTACTTATCTGGTGTGTGTCATGGTGTGTGTCTGCAGGTCAGAAAATAACTTTTAGGAGTCGATTCTCTTTCTACCAATGGGTCCTGGTGATTGAACTCTGTCTGTTTGACTCGGTGGCAGGGGTCTTTACCCACAGAGCCATATTGCCAGCCCTGGACATATTCTCACATACGCCACTCAAGATCTTGCACTTGTCCTTCCAGTAATAGTTTTGTAAATAAGACAATTGGTGTTCATTTGGCAATGCCTTCAGCTGAGAGCTGTTCACAGGGTACATGCCACAGAGTGTCCTTCTGACCGCTCCTCAGAAGATCCAACGTTGATGTTAAAGGAAAAGAGGTTTCTGTAGGCATTGCGGGTACTTCCTTGCATCCAGCTGGCTGCATAGTTCTGTATAAACTGTTTCTACTTTAAAACGAACTGTTTCTAGGGTTACTTCTTCGTTAGTGTTTCTCTGATAATGCCCACAGCATATGTGTATCTCAAGTTCCATGACTTTAAAATGGCCTCCAAGCATTGAGAAAGTCCTTTTGCTTGTTTATTTGTTTGTTCCTTTTAGTACTTTAATATGAGTGCTTGCCTACATGTATATTTGTGCACCAGGTACTGGGTACCCATGGTGGTCACAAGAGGGCACCAGATCTCCTGACCTGGACTTGAAGGTCGTGAGACACCACTTAGGTACTGTGAAGTAAGCCTGGGTCCTTTGCAAGAATACTGAACCGCCTCTGGCAGCCCAAGGTAGTCTTGACGAATAAAACCAAGCCAGTGATTATCTTGCAAACAGAGTATACCGGGCAGCAGCATTTAGAGGAGTTCTGATCCAATCCCCAGTGACTTAAATCTGCATGAGCACACACACTGCCACAGACACTTTCAAAATTTTAACAAGGGGACAGGGGAGATGGCACAGGGGGGAAATATGCTTATTTGATTTGCAAGCATAGGAAGTCATCTTTAAGGGAAAGGGGGGGTAAGGAGAAGCACATAGTGGCATGCATATATAATCTCAGTCACGGAAGTGAAGACAAATGGCTCCCTGGCCCCCAGCCTTGCCTTCTCAGCAAGTTCTAAGCTAGTGAGAGACCCTGTCTCAAAAAAGAAAATGGGAGCTAGAGAAATAATTTGGCAGTTAAGTGCACTGGCTGTACTTCAGCGGACCGGGGTTCAATTCCCAGCGCTTACATGACAGATTACAACCACCTGTAACTCAGTCCCAAGGCCCCCAATGCCCTGTTCTGGCTCCTCAGCCACTGCACATGCATGGTACATAGAGATAAATGTGGGCAGGACACCATAACATATAAAAACAAATTAATTTTTAGACTGGTGGTGGTGGTGACAGTGCATGCCTTTGATCCCAGAACTCAGGAGCAAGCTTCGGGACAGCCAGGGCTACACACAGAAAACCTGTTTCCCCCCCTCTCCCCCCCCCCGCCAAAAAAAACAAAGAAAAAAAGTAAATAAATAAAATTAAAAATAAAACATTAATTTAAAAAAGGTGGGTGGCACACGAGGAAAAATACTTGAAGTTGACCTCTGCCCTCCATACAAGTAGCGCTTATATGCCTTAGTTACTTTTTTTTCTTCTTGGTTTTTTAAGACAGGGTTTCTCTGTGTAACCCTGGTTGTCCTGGAACTTGCTCTATAGACCGGACGGGACCGGCCTGGAACTCAGAAATTGACCCAACACTGTCTCCCAAAGGCTGGGATTAAAGGTGTATGCACCGCTACCTGGCTTGTCTTGGTTTCTTTTCCATTGTTGTGCTAAAATACCATGACCAAGGTTTCTGACAACAGAAACCATTTATTGGGCTTACAGTTTCAGACCATCATGGCCGAAAGCATGTAAGCAAGCAGACATGGCATTGGAGCAGTAGCTAAGAGCTCATAAAGCTCAAAGCCCAGCTCCAATGATACAATTCCCCCAACAAGGCCACACCTCCCAATACTTTCCATACTGTTCCACCAATAGGAATGAAGAATGCCAGCATATGAGCCTAGGGGACATTCTCATTCAAACCATCACACACTACTTCTCACATTTTAGGCACAGCCTGGTTTGTTCAGGTCTCCACTCAAATATGAATTCTTTTCGGGTAGGTTTTTTGTTAGTTTGTTCTATTTTGCTTTGTTTTTTGACAGAATCTCTCATGGTTCAGGCTGGCTTCCACCTCCCCGTGTAGCTGAGGATGACATTGAACTTCCTTTTTAAAATTATTTTGTTTTGTTTTTGTTTGGTTGGTTGGCTTTAGTTTGCTTTGGTTTGGTTTGGTTTTTTGAGACAGGGTTTCTCTGTATTGCTTTGGAGCCTGTCCTGGAACTCCATCTGTAGACCAGGCTGTCCTGGAACTCACAGAGATCCACCTGCCTCTACCTCCCAAGTGCTGGGACTGAAGGCGTGTGCCACCAACACCCAGCTGACACTGAACTTCTAATGGCCCTCCCTCAACCTCTCCAGTACAAAGACTGAAGGCAGGTACTACCCTACCCAGTTTATATAGTGCTAGGGACTGAACTCATGGTTTCCTGTGCATTTGGCAAGTATTACAGCAATGGACAGGCATTCTCAGACCCCAAGTAATCTTAGAGATGTAGAGATGTACTCTCCAAAGTCCAGATCAATTAACCCAGCCATGGGCTGCATGTGAAGGTAAGTGTATTTTCAGTGTGGTCCTCAGACTTCACTGTTGGTGCAGAGTCTTGGATCTTTGTGGAACGTGGTACAATGCTGGTTGGTCACTTGAGTCATCATGGTTCTAGTCAGTCCTGGCCTGTCCTACAACTTTTGCTGTTACCATGGTATCAGTGGTAAAGTGTGATATTGCTCTTGAAGCTGCCTTGTGTCCAACTTCCCTTTGACCAAGTTATGACAATAAGCTGATGAATACAGATAAACTTGTGCTTACGGATGTCTATTAGACTCCTCGACATGTGAAGAAGGGAATTTCAGTTCCTTTTTTTTTTTTTCTCTTTATTGGGAGTTAAATCTAACACTTCCTGCATGTAAGATGAGAACTCTACAAGTGAGCTGTATTCTCAGTCTTTTTTTTTTTAATTTGTGTGTGTGTGTGTGTGTGTGTGTGTGTGTGTGTGTGTGTGTGTGTGTGTGTGTTTAAGTGTAATAGTGGTTGTGGTGCATGCTTTTAGCACTTGGGAGGAGAGGAAGATAGATCTCTGTGAATTCAAGGCCAGCCTGGTCTACATAGTGAATTTCAGGCTACTGAGGGATACATAGGGGGAAAGAAAATATGTTTTAAAAGCTGGGGAATGAGACATAAAGGAAAATTCACCAAATATTAGTGTAAGCACTGTGCAAAAATATTCCTGCCCAGTTTGTAATGTGAGCAGATGGGCTAAGGATGCAATTCAATGGTAAATACTTGCCCAGTATATACAAGGTCCTGGGTTCAATCCCACACAGATATAAAGAAAGAACTAAACTATGAGTCTTCCTGACCATCTGAGATACACCATCCAGCTAATTATGACACTTAACTAGTAATGCAGGCTCATTTTATTTTTTTAGGTTTTTTTTCCTTCTAATTTTATTACTGTGTGTTTGAGTGTTTGCCTGCATGTATGTCAGTGCTTCGTGTGTGTGTGTGTGTGTGTGTGTGTGTGTGTGTATGTTGTGTGTGTGTGTGTGTGTGTGTGTGTGTGTGTGTGTGCTTGGTTCCAGAAGAGTGCGTCAGATCCCCTGGAACTGGAGCTACAGACATTTGTGAGCAGCCACGTGGTGCTCTGGAAGAGCAGCTGGGGCTTTTAACCACTTAGTCACCTCTCTAGTCGAAGGTTCATTTTGTAAGTGCAGCTCAGAAAGGTTATGACTGCCCGAGGTTCATACAGTAGCTCATAACAGGACTACAGGACTGGTGTTTGAACCCATGCTTGCTTGGTTCCTTCTTCTGAGTTTTAGCAGTGTCGCCTGGCAATCTGGCAGAAAGGAGAGAGCTAATTCCCCGATAATGATAGAAAGTGCTCCAGCAGCCACCACACCAGCAGAGAGGAGGCGGCAAGGAACAGCCCAGAAGCCACAGAAAGCCCAAGGCACCTAGTACAATAGTAGGATTCTGCATCCTGAGACGGGAGATGGAGTGACCTCTGGTGGCTTAAGAAAAGCTGCACTCTTGTGCCATGCAGAGAGCAGGTAAGTAGTGGGTATAATTGTAGGCAAGAGAAAGAGAGTATAGGGGCACGCCTTAGCTGCTACCAGGCCATTGCTCTGTCTTTGCTCCATGTTTCTGGAATTTTCATGGCACTCAGCAATATAAGTTTCTCTTTTGCCTTTTTTTCTCTTCTTTACTTATCATTTATTAACTTTCTATTCAACCCTCCTCAATGGTGACATAGAAGTCTATGTATTGGCTAACCCTTGGCTCACAAGAAATCTTGAGCTTGTACCATTGAGATGGCACAGCAAATAAAGACCTTTCCACCAAACCCAATGACCTGAATTTCATCCCCAGAAACCATATGAGGGAACGAGGGAACCAAATACTGCAAATTGTCCTCTGTCTTCCACACAACTGCTATGATATGCACATGCCCTCTGACATATTCATATAAATACATATACTCATATAAACAAATATAAGTTGTTGTTCTTTTGATACAGCTACTGCCTAAGAAACACAAACACGAGATTCAGCGCCCACGTGGAGTTTTTTTGAGAGAGGGAAGAGGAAAGAGGGGGGTAGCTGGTGGCCAACCGAAAGTGGGGAGAGAGAGAGAGAGAGAGAAGGGGCAAGAAGCAAGAGAGAAAGGCAAGAGAGAGAGGTACGCTTGGCGCACTTGCTTTAAAAGGGGAGCTTGCGCATGCATAACCCAGTCTCTGCGGCCAGGTAGCTTGGGCAGCTAGGTAAGGCCTGATGTAGTGATTATGTGGCCATAGGCGTCCCGCCCAGAGGCGGGGTCCACAGACTGCTGAGCCCCAACATTCTCACCTCTTATTGCTATTAAACCTGCTATTGCAGGTTTCTAACATTCCCACCTCTTGTTGCTATTAAAAAGGTGGGGGTTGGGCGTGGCAGGTCAGGGAATAAGGGCGTTGAGTTCTCAAAAGACTGCTTCCTGCTGACTTGGGGCGTTGATTGTCTTTTGGGGGATCCAAGAAAGCTGGGGTGCTGCCACGTCCTGGTAGCTGGTTGTTTCATCGCAGTCCTGACTGTATGGAACTCTGGCATCTCTCTGAGACCTGGCGAGATGTTAGCAGAGCAGAGGACAAGGTTAGGTTTTTCTTTTTAGGTCTTAGTACTTAATAGGAGAAATGTAAGGTGGGGGAGAGTTCCCAAGGGGGTCCCAGGACAAGGGAAGGAAGTCCCGAGGCCGGGAAGAAGTAGAGTAATATTTATTTGGAGTGAATCTGACCTGTTTAAATGGATCCAGTTTGGCTCCCTGGAACTTACAAGAATCCTTTGAGTTTGTGAAACATAAATATTAAGACACATTAGCAGCATACTCATGTTAGAAATGATTTGGCTGAAAGAATTAACAAATACAACTGACAGATTTTTAGCACAATGAAGCACCTTAATTTTGAGCTAATAGTTACAGTTATGATCGTATAGTGGCATAGTATGGTGTTTAGTACTCTGTCAGGATTGGATTAGTAGCTCATTAAAACTTTATTGATTAATGTTAAGACTATAAACAGTAGCAACCTTAAAATATCCATTTCTGAAATATGTTTTTTAATAATTGGAACCGTGGCTGCTGCTTTAAGCTGACAAAACTACCAGTCGTCAAAAGCATCAGAGTTCTTGAGAAGGATAAAATTCTACCTGAATGATTAGAGAGTAACAGAGACTCACTAGCTGGCAGCATGGACAGCCACCCCCAGGTCCTCCACAGTTGTTGAGGTTAGAGGCTTTAAGGACATCTGCCTTCTGCTGATGGCACATGACCTGTGGATTAGGAGCTTTTGGAAGACTTACCTACCGTTGGCCCAAGCAACGTGGAGAAAGTCGATTCCACTGCCCTTTTGTCCACGGTCCTTAGAGCCCTTTGCAGCAGTTGAGATGAAAGGCAGGATTGCTCAGTGGCTAGCGTTGCCACTTTCGTGGGTGGAGCTTCTTCGGTGTCCATCAATCTTCTTGGAGGAAATGGGTGGTGCCAGCAGCTGGCCCGTCTCTCTGTTATAAAAGCTTTTTAATGAAACATGTTAAATGCCATATTCTCTAGATCTCTGAGCATTTGAGGGCTGTCTGCTTAGTATACCTTAGTATACAAAATTTGTCTTTAGTTACCTGCCTTAAGCATATAGGTGGCTAGGTAAGGCTTTATCCCTGTAATTAATCTGTCTGGAAAACTGGATCCAAGCTGAGAGGCTGTGGAGAGATGTTATACTCAGAGCCATCCAGCCTGACTCTAACTGGTTTTAACTTAGTAGGCTAGACATACACTTGTAAAGGACAAAGAGGTGGAGAATATCTCCCTTTGATAATGGAGGCTTAACCTTTATAAACAGCTTATTGTATTTTATCGAATATTCTTCAGTTAATAATTTCTGCTTTATATTGTTTTTTTATTAGTGCACGTGTGCATGCATGTGTGTGATGTGCCTGTATGAGTGCTGACACATACATGTCACCGTTCATGTGCAGAAATCAGAGGACACCTTTTCTCTTTCCTCCACGTGTTCCAGGAATCAAATTCAAATCATCAGGTAGTTTCACTCACTGAGCCAACTTACATATTTATAGGATGTTTTCATGTATTTAGCTATTATTTGCTTACTGTATTGTAGGGCCCTGCATGGACCCCAGAGGCACCTTGAGCAAGCCTGAAGCTGTTGGCCAGAACTCTTTGCCCCAGAGCTACTATTGGTACTCTTCCTGCCCCCTGGAGTTGTCATTGGTACTCTTCCTGTTGTGCTAACACACACCTGGTGGGGAGGAGCTAAGCCTGGAAATCCTGTTATTTTCCACTGTGCTGTGAGTCAGTATATAAGCCACTCTATTCCCTCAATAAACGGCATTCGGCATTCCGATATTGCCATTGAACGAATGACCTGCTGTCTTGTCTCTTATTTCAATCTCCAGACCTTCGCCCGATTTATGGAACAGATTGTAGCTGGGGCGCTACACTGCATGGCCATTAAAAGTTAAGTTATGCCTTTTATTATGTCTTGGTACTTTAGATTCCTCTTGAAATCAGTGTTGCCTCTATGGCTCTCCTGCATTTACTTTGCCATGTAGTTCTTGCTTACACCTTTATTTATTTAACGTTCAAAAAAATATTATGAGAATAGGTATTTTTCAAGTATGTATGTCTGTGTACCATATGAGTGCTTGGTGCCCACCAAAACCAGAAGAGGGCGTGAGATCTCCAGAGACTGGAGTTATAGTCAGGTGTGAGCTGCCAAATGGGTGCTGGGAATCGAACCCAGATCTTCAGGAGGAGCAGCCAGTGCTTCTAACTGCTGAGCCATTTCTTCTCCACCCCTAACTTTTCCTTGAGACATAGTCTTGCTATGTAGCCCAGACAAGCCTTGCACTCACTATCTTCCTGCCTCAGCCTCCCTAGTGTTGAGATTACAGGTCAGCCATGCAGGGCTCCAAATCTCCCCACTCTAGCCTTTCTACTTCTCTAACTCTATGGTAATAGAAATTGAATCCAGGCCCTGGACCCTGCCAAGCAATTACTCAGCCACAGCTACTGTGTTCCAAGTCCACTTTTGTCATTGTTTGTTGGTTTGTTTCAGATAGGCTTTGATACATTGTCCAGGCTGGTCTTAAACTTCCTCTTTACTTGCATGAACTTGCAATTTGCCACTTCAGTCTTGTATCTAGGATCACGGGACTTTACCACACACTGTGGTTATCTCTGTGTTTCAAATCTTTTTCTTTCCCTCCCTCCCTTCCTTCTTTTCTTTTTTTTTAAAAATATAACTATTTGCATTTTTAAGATTTATTTATTTATTATGTGTACAGTGTTCTGCCTGCTGTTGTCCTTGCAGGCCAGAAGATGGTACCAGTTCTCATCACAGGTGTTTGTGAGCCACCATGTGGTTGCTGGGAATTGAATTCAGAACCTCTGGAAGAGCTGTCAGTGCTCTTAACTGCTGAGCCATCTCTTTTTTCTTTCTTTAATTTTATTTATTTATTTATTCATTTTTATTTATTTTATTTATTTATTTTTTTTTGAGATGAGGTTTCTTTCTTTGTGCAGCCTTGGCTGTTCTAGCTCTTTAGACCAGACTGGTCTCAAACTCACAGATATCTACCTGCCTCTGCCGGACAAATGCTGGGATTGAAGGTGTGTGCCACCACCACCAGACACTCAAATCTTTTTCTTATATACAATGTATAGTTGTATTGTTTCTAAACTCAGACAGTTTCTTTCAGTGGGATAATTTCATGAAATCAAATATGGTGCCTCACACCTGTAATCCAAACTCCCACAGGCCAGAGGTAGGATTGCCTTGCAAATTTGGGACTAGCCTGGGCTATAGCAAATTTGGGCTATAGCAAGACCTTGTCTCAAAATTAATAATAATCATTAAAAACTTGAGACTACTTCATTTCTGCTAAATTACTCTATATTTATATTTATTTTACCTTGCTAATTGTACTTTATTCTTTTCCCTCTTTGTGTCGATCAAATTTTATTCCTTCACCTTTTTTCTTGTTAAAAAAATTTTGTGGTGTGTGTGTGTGTGTGTGTGTGTGTGTGTGTGTGTGTGTGTTTCGTTCATGTATATGCCGACTGAACTTGGAGCTAGGCCTGTGGCAGTCCCCAGCATCTTCCTGTCTCCACCAACCTTCCTTTCAAGCACTGGCATTACAGGTCTTTGGGTGGCCATATCAGGCATTTTGTTTTGGTTTTGTTTTGTTTGATACAGGATTTTTCTGAATAGCCCTGATTGTCCTTGAACTCACTTTGTAGATGAGGCTGGCCTTGAACTCAGAGATCCACCTGCCTCTGCCTCCCGAGTGCTGGGATTTAAAGGTGTGCCCTACCACCACCCAGCTACACAAGGCTTTTTTATGTGGGTGATGAGAATCTGCTTTTAGATCCTCGTTTGTGCAGCATTTTTGCCAGCTCAGCCATCTCCTCCACCCTCCCAATCTATTGTTTTGTTGTGTTTGAGACAAGGTCTTATGTAGCCCAGGCTGGCTTCAAACTCATGATGTAGCTGAGAACCTGAACTCCTGATCCACCTGTTTCTACCTCTCACATGCTGGGATTACAAATATGTGCTACCATATCCAGTTTGGTTTGGGACAGGGTCTATCTGTGTATTCTGAATAATCTCAAACTTAAGGTCCTTCTGCCTCAAGTGCTAAAGTTATAGGCATAAGCCACCACACCTCTATTATAGTCAACTTTTAAAAAATTTTATCCACTTTAAAACACTCATAAATGGAACTGGAGAGATGGCATAGTGGTAAAGAACTCCCAGGTTCCACTTTTAGCCTTCACAGGTTCCAACACAAACATGGCTGATATACAGACACACATACATAAATTAAATAAATAAACCTTGAAAAGAAAGAGTCTTCAAAGAGCTGAGCTTGGTGTGATTTCATTACTCAAGAAGCTGAATCCATAGAATCTCTTCAAGTTCAAAGCCAGTCACATCTAGATAGTGAGTTCTAGGCCAGGCTTGGGTATACAGGAGGAACTAATCTCAAAAGAAGCCTGGCCTAGTGGCATAGGTTTTTAACTCCAGCTACTCAGGAGACAGAGACAGGAGCATCATATGTTCAAGATCTACCTAGATGGAAAATTGAGTTTAGGGCCAGCCTAGACTAGGTTTGGTTTTGTTGGAGTCAGAGTCTCGTGCAGCCAAGACTGACCTCAAATTTGCTATGTCGCTGAGGCTAGTCTTGATCTCCTGATCCTCCAAACTTTCTCAGCATCCCAAGTGCTGAGATATAGATAAGAGTTATCATGCTTGGCCATCCAGGTAGACTCTATCTCCAGAAATTAAAGGGCTAGTGAGATAGCTCATTGAGAAAAGGCATCTGTCACCAAACCCAACAAGACAATCCCTGGGACCTATGTGGTAGGAGAAATGACTTCCATAACTTGTCCTTTGACCTCCACATGTGTATTGTGGCTGGCATGTGTGTGTGCGCGCGAGTGCGAGCACACGCACACACACACACACACACACACTAACACGCTCATTCATGTACCCACACATGCTAAATTTCTCATGAAATAGCTCTGCAAAAATCAAAAGCCTAGCAATAACACGTAAACCCTGACACCCCTCGCCTCCACACTGAGATTCATTAAGATTTGTTGATTTCATCTCCTTACCTTCTCTCATCTACACCTATTTTCCTTCATTAACTATTTTAGTGGAATGGGAGGGACACAAGTGATATAGGTGCAAGGAGATTTGATTTTCTGTTTTGAAACAAAGTCATATAGTCCAGGCTGCCCTCCCACTTGCCAGGTAGATAAGGGTAGCCCTGATCTTCCTGTCTCCACTTCCCAAGTGCTGGGATTATAGGTATAGGCCACACTCCTAGCTTCAATATCCTCCTTTAAAAAAAATAAAATAAAATGAACTTTAAAAAGGCAATTATCTCCTTCATGTATTTCTCATCTCTACCATCTTGTTCTCCATAGTGTAGCCAGGAATCTTTTCAAATGTAAATCTAACCACAAACTTCTAGTTGTTTTCTCTCTGAATTCATTCATTAGCCACTTGAGACTCCTTTGGTTCCTTCAACACTTTTAGTTTGGATTCCTTCTGTCATCGGCTTTTCTATATGCCATCTCTTCTTGGAGGAGCACACTCTTTTAACATACTTACCTGCTACTCCTTTGCAGCTCGTAACTCAAATACTGCTTCTTCGGTTTTCATTGACTCCAGGATAGGTTAAGACTCCCAGCTGTGCATTCTCACAGCCTGCCCTCTTCCTTCCCAGTACTTATATATAGATATAATTAGATATATGTTGTTGTGACTGTTTCATTAGTAGCCGTCATCTCTAGCAGACTAGAAAACCTTGGGGGGGGGACAGGAAGTAAGCCTCTTTTCATACCAAAGTATCTGCAACCACAAAAGCTTGATAGCATAATGCCTTACACATGGAGATACTCAATTACGTGTGTGGGGTGCAGGCATGTACATGCCTAGTCAAGTGTCTATATAAGTTACAACAAAGTTGACCTGGAGTGTGGTGACCTCATAAGGACTGAGTTTCCATCCTGTCAAGCAGCCCATCCACCTCCCTCAAAGGCATTTATCTGGTTGGGCCGCTGTCATCTGCAGCATATAATAGGATATACCACCTCCTTGTTTGGCTTCTGAATCATCTGAAACCACCCTCGTTCAGCAATGTGGTCTATCAACTTTCAGAGATAGAATAATACTTGCCATTTATTCATTTGACTAATATTTATTCTGTGCCTATTCCATGCTGCATTCAAACACTGTGTGGGTAATGGGGAAACACACATGAATAAGGCTTCCTTATTATTCTCAAGGAATGTATGGTTTTGAAGCAGTCAGACATATATGCAAATTATAGCTTCCTCTGGTAAAACACTAATATTCCAAGGCACGCTCAATGTTTTAAAGGATCACAGAGTGACCATCAAAGCACTTAGTGAAACCCTAGCTAAAAGAGGTGTGTTTAGAATGACTACCCAAGGGACATACTTTTCAAATCTTCTAATCTCTCACTTTGGATCTGTTTATACCACAAGAAAACAATTTACTTGGAGCTCTTAAACAAGTCCCCTTAAAAAAATAACCATCATTAAGTGGCTTTTCATGTCCTTGGCTTTTATTGAACATAAGAAACAGCCATACAAGTTGTCTTGAAGGCTTAATTACATCGTTCACTGTTTCCCAATAAAGTCATGTGAGTCTACTTTTAGAATTAAGTGATACACAAAGCAAAATGATGATCTGTGTCCTCTGGTGAACTGATTCCTTTCAGATAATATCTAGTCAGCTCCACTATAGTTTCAGTTTTCATTGGCATCCAAGAAGCTCAGAACTTAATTTTAAATTCAGTTATGGTCATTTAATGTCAAAATAATTGTGTTCTTTTTCTTTGGCTCTACTATTTGTTTTGAGGTTTGGTTGGTTGGTTGGTTGGTTGCTTTGGTTTTTCAAGACAAGAGTTTCTCTATAGGTAGCCCTGGCTGTCCTAGAACTTCTGTAGATCCGGCTGGCCTCAAACTCACAGAGATCCACCTGTTTCTGTCTCCTGAGTGCTAGGATTAAAGACATGCACCACAGGTGGATCTCTGGGCAGACTGATCTACAGGAGTTCCAGGATAGGCTCCAACACTTACAATGAAACCCTGTCTTTAAAACAAATAAACAGCCAGGTGTTGGTGGTGCATGCCTTTAGTCCCAGCACTTGGGAGGCAGAGGCAGGTGAATCTCTGTGAGTTCAATGCCAGCCTGGTCTTTCTAGCTAGGTGCAGGGCAGGCTCCAAAGCAATACAGAGAAACCCTGTCTCGAAAAACCAAATCAATAAACAAATAATAAAATAAATAAGCAAACCAAAAGTGTGTATCACCACTGCCTGGTTTAGCTCTAGTGTTTTATTTCTAGAGAGTTTAGTTTAAACCACCTTTACATGTACATAGACAGCAAATATGCTAAAATAAACTTAACAGGGACTAGAGACAGCTCATGGGTAGTGTGCCTGGCAAGGCTCAAGACTTAAACCTCAATATGGCAAAAACAAACAGAAAATCAGCAATTTGCTGTGCTGGGCCATATTAGAATTGTTTCTCATATTTTACAAAAATAAATATGGAAATACATGACCTATGTTATAATCTTGAGTTTGTAGAAACGGAAGAGGACTCAGAGAAAAGCACCAAAAAAAGTAGTTTAAAAAAAATAAGAAGTAGCAGCAGTAGAGGAGTGGAGGTAGTATGCCTCTTCTATAACCCAATAGCCTTCTTGGCTATTAGAAACGAGTGTCTCAAATTTGGACTGTCCTGGGAAAGTCCATTACAGAGATATGTTGAAGCTACATTATAGGAGTCACTATCATTAATGTATGAACAATTACAATAAGGCTTTGAATGGGGAGGGGGACCAGATCATTCGCTCTGTTGATGTGTTTGAAAGCACTGGACTTACTCCCCAGAAAATAGCAACCACGCAGTTTCTAAAAGCAGAACCTCCTTGTGTTCTCTTCATTTTGCAGAATATCAAAGCACTTAACAGTGAGGCAGAGAATCTAGATGGACCGGAGGAAGAACCTGCTTGAGTTGCCAAGTCAGATGAGGAAGCCAACTGCCAAATCAGCTATCAGGGGAAGTTCCTAACACTCTGGTACCACTTGCTTAGACGGTTTAAGCCAGCGAGTTCTCTGGTAGTTTTGTTTTTACTTTTTAAAAATAAAACCATTTAGTGAGCTGATTAATGAGAGGGTCATCTATCTCTAAACGCATTCCCTGGTAACACACCTCTTCCAATTTTGCCCATGATGGCACAGGGTTGGTGGATTAAATAAAGCCTATCCTCAGATAACCCGGCTATTCTTGTGAAGATTTCCTGGGACTCGGCGAAAAGCCCTTGATAACCCTTTAAAATCATCTCTTTCATCAGGGACAAGGACTGTCCAAAAGCGGGTCACGCGGCCATCGGGAACCCCGGGTCTCCCTAGGTCTCTCCCATCCCCCCCCCCCCCCCAGGCCCCTGCCGCGCAGGTGCGAAAGACCTCAGAGGCCACCCTGGCTGAGCCGGTGAAAGGGGGGCCCTGGGAGGGGCGGAGGCGGGGGCCTTCCCAGTGTTGCTAGGCGACCACGCTCTCCGCCCAGACCGGCCCACTTCCTTCGCAGGGGGCGCCGCGGCCCGAGCCCAGGCCCGCGGACCTCCTAGAGCGGACCTCTTCCGGCTAAGCCCCCCTCCGCCGGGCGGTGGCGCACGCCCGTGACGTCACAGGAGGCGGGGCCAGCGCGGCTGCCGGGTGCCGGAGGCGCCATTGGAGCCGGCTTGGCTTCGGAGCCGTAGCTCAGGAGTTGGGTCCTGGGCCGCCGTTGTTACCGCGTCTGCCTCTAGTCTCTGGCCCCTTCGCGGGATGGCGTGCGGGGCGACATTGAAGCGGCCCATGGAGTTCGAGGCGGCGCTGCTGAGCCCCGGTTCCCCGAAGCGGCGACGCTGTGCCCCTCTGCCCGGCCCCACTCCGGGCCTCAGGCCCCCGGACGCCGAGCCGCCACCGTTTCAGATGCAGATGCCGCCGTCGAGTCTCCAGCAACCTGCCCTGCCCGGCAGCGAGCGTCGCCTTCCAACTCCGGGTAACCTGTGCTGCTGCTGCGGACTTGGCAGGAAGCCAGGCCGGGGCGTGGGGGATGGGGAGGGTGCGGGGGTCGCGGACGCCGGCCGAAATCACTTCAGCACCTCACCTCGGCCTGAGGAGAAAAAGGAACTGGGGTACTGCTGGGCTCGGTTGCTTCCGGGGACGAGAGACATCCGGGAAGGGCATTGGCCCCACAGTATAGATTTTTGGGGTTTCCTGGAGCTGGAGAGCCTGGAGGGGTGGGCAACAAGATGAGCTGGGGATATACCCTGGCCGCCGAAGGCTCTTCTTGTCCCTGAAGTCCCCTCCTGCTTCCGCTGTACGGAACCTCCCAGCAGATCCAGTGGGCCATGGAAAATTGGATTCTGCTCACGAACCCAGCCTTGTGTGGGGCGGGGGACCGATTAGAAGGGAGGGGGCGTGAATGTGTGCGGCGTCACACCGTGATGGAGCTTGTAGGGAGACTTGATTTCTAGAAGTCTTTAGCGATCAGGAATCATCCAGCAGTCATGGAGTATGATTTCAACCCATTTCTTAGAGGGACTGGCCATGTTTTATTGTGTGGCTATTGTCTTGTCTCACGTATGGCTTGAAGTGGGTAGTTGGTTGGTTAGTATTTGAGAATCCTTCAGTGTACAGATTCTGTACCAGGAATTCAAGTATCTAATATAGTGACTTGACGTGGGTAAGGCACTTCATTTTAGCCAAGGCAAAAGGAAGGACTCATGTGACAGTACAGATACCTATCGTATTGCAGGAGGAGGAGGGAAAGAGCTTCGGCAAATTTAAAGGGATCCCGGAAATGAGCCCTCAAAAGTGGATTTGGTCAGGTCGTTTCTTTGTATTTTTTCTTATTCTTCAGGCATTAGCAAAACCTGTAATCCTTTTACGTAATTTTTTTCCTCATCTTTCAGTCGCTAGTGCCTTTAGCTTTCATTCCCTTCTTCCTCTTCGTATCCACTCGAGGGTATTTGCTGCCACCAGCAGACCTCTCTCAGGCTTTATCTCTATGCATGTGTTCACTTCTTAACCCTAGAATTTAAAGAAACACTGCCCTTTCCCCTAGACCCACTTTGCTGTGTCTTTTCCTTTGAGTTTGTTAATCTCAATAGTCATTTCCTTTGCTGATGTGTGACAGTGTCTCACTCTCTAGACTGACCTAGAACCCACAATGTGGCCCAGGCCTTGTCTTGAGCTCAGCAGTCCTCCTGCCTTAGCCTCACAAGTGCGGGAGTCACACTTGAAATCCATCATGGCTGATTCCAATAATCACTTCTAAGTAGTCTCACATCCATTACTTAGTCTGACCCATAGTGGGATCTTTTCTATGTAAATGCCCTGAGGAGTTAATGTTATATATAACCTTATGCACAGAATGACTCAACACTGGAAGGTTTTTATTGTTGTTGTTCTTGTGTATTTTGTTTTATGAGGACCCCAAAAGCAGAGGAAGGCAGGGCTGAGGCAGGAAGGTTTTTCTTTTCTTTTCTTTTCTTTTTTTTTTTCTAGGTTTATTTTTATGTGCATTGGTGTTTGGCTGGTACCATATCCCCTGGAACTGGAATTACAGTTGTGAGCTGGGGATTGAACCTGGGTCCTCTGGAAGAGCAGCTAGTGCTCTTAACTGCTGAGCCATTTCCCTAGCCCCACAAGTTTTATTTCTTCAGTACTTAATTTTCTGTACCATTTGTGTTGGGGTTCAGATGACCTCAGTTTTAAAAGACCATTGTTGAATGTGTTCAGAAGCCTGAATATGTCAGAGTTCTGTGATTAGGCCTCTTTTTGTTGTTGGGGTGCTGGGTTTGGAACCCAGAGCCTCGGTCATGTTCTGGGGAAACTAAATACCCCAAACTCTGTTTTTTTTTTTTTGTTTTTTTGTTTTTAAGTTTTTAATTTATTAAACACACCCCAACTCCATGTTTCTTGGTGCTTATTGTCAGTCATGAAGGAAATGTGAAGCAGTAATAAATTATTTAATGCTTTTTATCTTAAGTAAAATATGCCTTCTGGATTCAAGGGCAAAATAGGAGCGATGTCAGTTGCTGTACAAATAGAATAAGCAGATTTGGCACTCCATAGTGTAATCTCAGCACTTGAGAAGCAAAAGCAGGATTGCTACAAGCTTAGGTCCAACCTGGTCTATATAGAGTTCTAAGCTCCTGGGTGTTATCCAGACCCTGTCACAGAACACCAAAAAACAATGATATCACCTAAGGGGAAATGAATTTAACAATCTGATTTTTAAGTTTTCCTGCTCTTCTTCTTCCTCACTTTTTTGGGGATTTTGAGGGAAAGAGACATGCAAGATGACTAAACTCTGAGCCTCCTGAGCTCTGGTTTTCAGGCATGTGTTGCTTGATTTATTTAATCAAGCTGACTTCATTTGAATAGTATTCCACTTGCTTTTGCTTGTAGCCAAGAATGAGTTTGAACTCCTGTTCTTCCTGCCTCTACCTCCTCTGTACTAAGTGGGATTACAGACTCCTGCTCCCATGCCTGCCGAGGTTTATTGAGGGGGGAGATGGGTGACAAACTTTCTTTAGGTAACCCTGGTTGGCTAGAACTCAAAAAAACTCCACCTGCCTCTGCTTCCCAGGTGCTGGGATTCAAGGTGTGCTCCACCATGCCCCACACAGGGCATGAGTTTTGAAAGGCATTTAGTTGTGGCTTATAGTAGCCCAGAAACTGAAAAGTTTTGGGGAAGAATTTAGCCAGATAAATAACCTGGAAGCTAAAAGCTAAATAATAGAATTGAGGGTTAAAAGCATAACTGTTACAAAGAAATTTGCATTTTTAAAAATAAGTGCTGTTCCCTGTCTTAGGTGGTCTTCAGAAGAAAATTGCACCATGCTCTTCCTGCATAGATTGTAGTTAGAAACTTGGACTTTGTAGTAGTGGACCCTCTAGCCTTGAAGTTGTGTGTTTCTGTGGTTCACTTTGCTGTGCAGGAGTTCACCAGAGCCCTCCTGCCCTCGCACTTGCCCTTTCTTGTTCCATAGCAGTTGCTCCCACCCTTGAATGAATCTGGCATGTAAGCACTTGATGAGTAGGACTTTTAAAAAAGAAGAAGCCTCCCTATATGCAAGGATCTAGAGGCTGGATTTCATGGTCTTGTTAAAGGAAAACATCACTGTGTTTGTTCTAGAGTTTAGGCAGAGTTAGTTTACCTAGATGTGCAATTAATTCGTTCTGTGATTTTGATTTTCCACTACCTGTTCAGATAGACATTTTCCATTTACATTGAATAACTGAAGATTTGGAATGACTTCCTAAAACTGCTCATAGCATTATCAACACCTCCCATCCCTGACAAGTATGGTTAAAGCAGACTATACACTGGAACAATTTGAGTTGAGGAATATAAAATTTCCTGGTTTTTAGATAGGTCTGTGAAGCACTACCTGGTCTGGAACTTGTTAAATAGGCCAGGATGGCCTCAAACTTTGAAGTGATCCTCCTGCCCCCATCCCCCACCTCCCTGTACTAGAATCACAGGCATTCATCATCATAGATGCAATCTTTGCTTTTTTTTATGGGGAGGGGGACCTTTATATTATCCGGAGAAGGAATACAGTATTATGCCACTGTGCATATAAACTTGAAACTCATGCTTCTGGACACTCTTGTCTCCAGGAATATAGTTTTATAGTTGCTAATTGGTATTTCCTGCATGTTGGCAAATTCAATTTGTGATGACTAACTCAGAATAATAATTTGAGCCCTAGCAAACATTGTTATAACAACTTTCTTTGTTTTTCTAGTGCTGGAAATTGAATGTAGGTTGCATGTGAAGCTAATACTCTACCTGAGCTGTATCCTCGGCTCTCATTTTATTTTTTCAGATAGTCTTGCTGAGGTGCTGGGGCTGGCCTTCAACTTATTGTAGGCTGGCCTTCAACTTATTGTATTTTCCAATGTAGGCTTGATCTTGGGATCCTCTTGCCTTGACCTCCAGAGAAGCTGGGATTGCAAGTTGGCATCACCATGCTCAGCTCAGAAATGTGTTGGGATCATGACGGGCTTGAGAATGTTTGTTTTGAGTTAGGGTCTCATTCAGCCCAGGCTGACCTTGACCTAGCTGTGACCCTTCTCTCAGTCACTGAGATTATAGTCATAGGCTACCAACCCAGCTTGCTTTTTTGAGATAGTGTCTCATGTAGCCCAAACTGTTCTCAGTCTCTGTAACTGAGGATAATTTTGGATTCCTGATTCTCCTGCCCCCCTCCCCCCCTTCCAAGTACCATACAGAGCTCAGAAACTTTTTAAAAAAGAATTTATTTTTAATTATGTGGGGATTTTGTTGTTTGGTTGGTTTTGTTTGCTTGTTTTCAAGACAGTGTTTCTCTTTGTAGCTTTGGGTGTTCTGGAACTCAATCTGTAGACCAGATTGGCCTGGAATTTACAGAGATCCTCCCAAGTGCTGGAATTAAAGGTGTGTGCCACCACCACCACCTAGCTTTTAGAAACACTTTTAATGAACCTTGATAATTCTAAACAGTAGCCCTCAGCCCCTTCCCTGTTGTGTTCCAGACTATTATACATATTGTTTTTTGTTACGTACCATCTTCTCATGGAACAAAAACTTAATTGTTAAAAGACCTTTAGTAATAAGAGACTCACCCATAATACTGTGTTTTGTAGAAATGTAAAACTTAATTGAACTAAGACAAGGAGATTACTGTGAGTTTAAGACTAATGTGGACGACAGTTTGAAACCGTTTCTCAAAGAGCCAGACAATGATGGCACACACTTTTAATCCCAGTGCTTAGACAATGGAGAAGGATCTCTGTGAGTTTGAGGACAGCCAGGACTGTTATACAGGGAAACCCTGTCTTGAAAAACCAAAACATAGAAAGAAAAAGAAAATGGAGAAGGGGATATTCAGGAAGAGTTCATGGTCATGTCAGCTATACAACAGGGTCAAGACCAGCCTGGGCTGCATGAGACTCTTGTCTCCAAAAACAAAACAAATTAAAAATAACAACATGACTTATTCCACTTTAAATTGTAGCAGTGAATTCAGCAAAAATGCAGGTCTGACTTTGCTTGTTTACCACAGGAAAAAATAAAGGAAACTGGATGAGAGGCTTCACCAAAATAGCTATTATTGTAGGGATTAAATTTCTTTATGTGTTTTCCTGCATGTGTGCCTCCTGGTGCCATAGAGACCAGAAGAGGACTCAGATTCCATGGAGCTGGATTGAAAGACCACTGTGAAGCCCCCATATGGGTGCCGGGAATCAAATCCAGTTTCTCTGGAAGGACAGCAGCTTTTAACTGCTGAGCCATTTTTTCAGCCCCTACCCTATTCTAGGCATTTAAAATGTTTTAAAATGTACTATGTTGTGTGCATGATACATGTGTGTGGAGGTCAAAGAACAAATGTAGAGTTGGTTGTTTTCCAGTTTTATGTCAGAGAACAGAACTCGGGGCACCAGGCTTGCATAGCAAACACCTTTATACGCTGCCATCTCACCAGCTCCATAAATAGAAAATAACGACACTGTGTCTTGAGCTATAGGACTGGTTTGTACACTGTGAACATTTACCTGTTAATAACAGGGGTGAAGAAGAGATTGCTACCTGTATGATACAGGGAATATTTAATCAGAATATCTTTTTTGGGCTGAGGGTGTATCTTATTGGTACAGTGCTTGCCTAGTGTTGAAAAGACTTAGGGTTTGAACCCCCGCGTCTTATAGAATAAATTAATAAGACCTTTCTTGCCTGTCTTAAAGTTTTTATGGGTGGGAAGTTTGAAGAAAATGACTACAAAGTGAATGCTCAAGTTTATTTTCTTCTTTCTTTCTTTCTTTCTTTCTTTCTTTCTTTCTTTCTTTCTTTCTTTCTTTCTTTCCTAGAGCAAATTTTTCAGAACATAAAGCAAGAATATAGCCGTTATCAGAGGTGGAGACATTTAGAAGTTGTTCTTAGTCAGAGTGAAGCCTGTCCTTCAGAAAGCCAGCCTCCCTCCTCGGCACTCGCTGCACCAAGCTCTCCAGGTAAGCATACTTTGGTGTTGAAAATCTGTTTTCAGAATTTGTGAGCTGGGTTTGGTGGTGCACACCCCCTAATCCTGGCATATTTAAGAGGCTAAGGTTAGGATTATGCATGTGATACCAGCTCGTGATATATAGCAAGACCCTAGCTCAAAACAGTTAACCTCTCTTTAGCTGCAGGTGCCCTTCAGCCACCTGTGCTGTGCTACTTTCTCAGTACTGTGACAACCTCACAACTTAGGCGGGAAGGTTATGGCTTCAGCTGGTATTGTTCTCTGTGGCAGCAGAGGCATAGGGAAGTGACTCAATTCATGCAGTGAGCTTTTGGCTTCCTCTTCATATGGTACAGATCAGGAAATGGGGGTGACATGGAACCAGATATAAACTTCAAAGGCCTGTCACAGTGACCTATTTGTACCTGCTGGGCCTCATCTTCTAACGACACTACAGCCTTCAAAATAATGCCTCAAGTTAGGGAACAAGCACTTAAAACATGGGGCTAAGGGGTGAATGTTCTAGATTCAAACCATAACATGGACCTAAGTTATTTCTTATCTAAACTTACTAATTTTTTTTAATGTTTGCTTTGAGGGTCTGTTATTTACTGAGTTATTTCATGTGCACTGGTGTTTTGCCTGCATGTATGTGTATGTGGAGGTGCCAGGTCCCCTGGAACTGTTGTTACAGACAGCTATGAGGTGCCATGTGGGTGCCGAGGAATGAACCTGGGTCCTCTGGGAGAACAGCCAGTGCTTAACCACTGAGCCATCTCTCCAGCCCCTGGGCAAGTTGTTTTTGAGATGGGACCTCACCACATAACCCTGGCTGGCCTGAAACTCCCAGATCCTCTTACCTTTGTCTCCTGAGTGCTGAGATTAAAGGTTGTGTGCCACCGTACCCAGTCCCTAGTTTTGTTTTGAGACAAGGTCAATATATAACCCTGGCTAATCTGGAACTCAGTATACAGACCAAGCTGTTCTCCAACTTGTGGAAGTCTTGCTTGCTGACTACACCTTTGATACCCAGTAATATTAAAAATCATATGCTCATATGGAGTAATCTTATTTTAGGTATATAAACAGTAGTCATATGTAGTGTTGTATTGGGTGTGCAACTATGGGAAATTTGTTTGAGAATGTTCTGTTGGAGCCGGGCGTTGGGGGCACATGCCATTAATCCCAGCACTCAGCACATTAGAATTGTTGTGTACACAGCTCAGCTAGCACACAGCACACATCTGTTCCTCTGCTCCTTGTTCTACAGTTAGCTTTGCTTCTAGAGCACAGACCAGGTAGATAGCTCCAGCTATACAAGCCATTTAGGAGGACCTGAGTTTGAGCCCCAGAACTTACGAAAGTTGTTAATTCTGAACCATGGAACTGGAATGTGTTGTGTAAAGATTTATCTTTTTAGGGGGATAGGGAATACTGGGGCTTGGGTCAAGCCTTGAACTAGGCAAGTGCTCTTTTATCTAGTCTTTTATTTTTGAGGGTCTTGTTAAGTTTCCCATGTGTTCCTCAAACTCCATTCTTTTTGCCTCTTGAGTAGCTGGGGTTATGGCATGTGCCACTGCATCCAGCTTGTGTTTTTGTTTTTGCCAGGTTCTTCTTGGATGAAGAAGGACCAGCCCACCTTTACCCTCCGACAAGTGGGGATAATATGTGAGCGTCTGTTAAAAGACTATGAAGATAAAGTCCGGGAGGAGTACGAGCAGATCCTCAGTACCAAGCTGGCAGGTAGGCTGAGGCATGGGTGCTGCTGCCGGTGGTGTGACTCCAAAAAGAGGGCTTTGTGCAAGAGAGCAGCGTTGTGAGCACTGACTGCAGCTACTCTTTGATGGTGTCACAGGTGTTATTTACACATCATGTGAAAGGGCTAATTTACATTTCTGAAAGCAGATAAGCCAAGCTCTATGTGTAAGAATTTTCCAGAATTATAGGCATTGAGCAGGCCGCCAGCTGGTGAACAGGTGGTTGGCTTTCTAACAGGTGTCAGGATTGGTGTACTGCAATGTCACCAACGTGTTCAAACTTCTATATTACAGGAGTCTGTGATGTAGAAGTTGAACACTGTTTGGTTTGGAAGGTGTGATAGAAAAAAAGCAAGTGTAGGTCAGCTGAGGCTGGGTAAAAGGAAGCTATTAGTAATGACAAGTAGAGCCTGGTGTGATAAAGAATAGTAATGGAGCTAGAGATGATTCAGCAGTTAAAGAGTGCTTCCTGCTCTCCCAGGAGACCTGAATTCAATTTCCAGTACCCATCTCTGGGGGCTCAAGACCACTTATAACTCTAGCTCTGGCTGATCCAATACTCTTCTAGACTCCAAAGGGGTCTGCATTCAAATTTACGTACCATCACATGCACACACATAATTTTAAAAGTAATAAAAATAAATCTGGAACTTACTGTGTGGACCAGGCTAGCCTTGAACTCAATAGTTCCCTCAAGGAGTGGGATTCCAAACATGAGCCATCATTCTCAGCTTTTTTGTTTGTTTTTGTTTTGTTTTGTTTTGTTTTCATACTAGGGGATCTACCTTATCCATTTGCTTAATTAGGCAAGCCCTCTGTTACTGATCTCACTTTAATCCCACTCACTCATGTTTTCATTTTGTGATGAAAGGACTTCAAGTGCATACATCTTTTTTTGGAGGTCATGGGCAGTGGATAGAATTACAGGAAAGAAAAGGAGTTTGAGTAGAGAATGCAAACAGTGAAGACAGATGTCGCCCTGCTTCCTAAATTACCTGAGGTGTTAAGGATGGGTTTCTGGGATAAGTATGTACTCTTTATTATATCTTCACAGAACAATATGAATCTTTTGTGAAATTCACACATGATCAGATTATGCGGAGATATGGGACAAGGCCAACAAGCTGTAAGTATACTAGGTTTTTCTTTAAAATCTCCAAGTTTGGGGCTAGAGAGATAAGATAGCTCAGCAGTTAAGAGCGCTGGCCACTCTTCCAGAGGACTCGTGCGTGGTTCCATTCCCAGCATCCACATGGCAGCTCACAACTGACACCCTCATACAGACATAAATGCAGGCAAAGCACCAATGTACATAAAATAAAAATAAAAGAGTTTTAGAATTTCTAAGTTCTAAGAACAAGGTTTTGCTTGGAGTATTTTGTGTCCTGAAAGCAAAAGGCCCTGGGTTGTTGCTCTTGCAAAGGACTCCAGGCTCAGTTCCTAGTACCCATGTGGTGGCTCTCAAACCTTTAACTTCAGGTCTAAATCCTTCTGTTCTCTTGAGGGCATCTGGTGCACACATGGCAGTGCACAAACATAAATGCAGGCAAAACACTCATATGCATAAAATAAATCTAAGAAATATCTTTGAAATATTTTTTAAAGCGAAGTGGCGAAGAATACTTTGTTGTCCAGCACAATGTCAAACCAGTAAAGCCTAATTTCACATAATTCTCACAGTATCCTTTGAGGTGGGGCTTTTTATGTTAACCCTATTTTGTTGGTAATCACAATACTTAGAGATGTTAGTTAATTTGCTCAGATTTCTAGTCAGCCAGCCAAGATTGCCGCCTATGGTTATCTGACTCCAGCACCAGTCTCTCTGTTAATATATATTCTCTCCAGAAAGGTGGTTCCTCTGGTCAGTTTATAGAAGTTGATTTATCCAGTAAATGGTCAAGAGTTCTTAATTTCAAGTATGTGAAATACTTGAAACAGATTTCTTAAATTCTGCCATTTAAGTGAAGTGGTAGCACACTCTGTTCATTTACTGCTAGTGTATGTTTTAAAAAGCACGAGACTGCATCTTCATTCTTTTCGTTTGTCTTTTAACCCTAATTTGCAGATGTATCCTGAAGCCTTCTTGCCTATCTGGGTACCAGGTGTGACCTCAAGAGATGGCTGCTGTACACTTTTTGCAACTGGTTTGATATCACATTTCAGCTCCAACTTTGCATTCTGAGAACACTTAAATGTTTCTGCAGGTCCATTTTATACAACTTGAAAGACCTTAAAACTTTCTGGTTGCCACAAGCATATCTTTCTTTTCTGCTCATCCACTAAACAGCTGTACCCTACTGTGATAGGTTTTCCAAACAAAAGTACCTGGAGCAGCAGTTTAGCAAAGAATGCCTTCAGTGGCACTCAATACGTGGAGTTTCCCCAAGCACAGCTCTGTGAGAAGTGTGTGAGAGTGTGTGCGCGTGTGTGTGTATGTGTCTGTCTGTGTGTTTTAAGTTATTATTTGTATTGTGCAAAACTGTTTTTGATCTTGGGGATTCTGGCTGTGAATTTGATGCACGACAATTATGGTTAGAAACATTCTTTTGGTCTACAGAAGATCATTAATGTTTGGTGACCATATAAGTTGTAACGGTGGATTGTTTTATGTGTAGGTATTATCGTTAAATACAGGGACTGTTTCCAGGCACAGAATTTGAATCATAAGTTAGGATGGACATTAGACATGATTATGATGTAGGGAAGGTCTGCAATCCTGAATCTGCAGATACATGGTGAGAAATTAGAACAAACTGGAGACGTGGGCCATCAACACACGGACTCTACCTAGCTGTGCTGGAAAAATACTTTGACTCCAAGCCTTAAAATACCCTGTGGAGTCTGAGCTCACCTCATTCATACAGTCAAGGAAGGAGCTCCCTGAACACTGGACTTCTACAGGGAAAAGTTCTCCCCTGGAGTGGAACATCAGGGTGTGCTCGGAGGATCACATGGGGAGTGCAGGGTGGGGCCAGGCCTTGCAGCACTGCTACTTGGGAGCAGCCACCTCACCTTCTCATCGGTTTCAGCAAAGAATCTGGGTCTTTTGTCCAGGTTCCCCCAAACTCCCCAAGGCGTCCGTGTTCAACTGTTTGAGCTTGGTTATGGCACCTCCCTGCCTGAAGTTGTTTGTTGGCTGCTTTCTGCCTTGGTCCTGAGGCTGTGAGCAGAAAGCAGCCTCTGTTTTGAGGAGGTGGGAGTTACGTATACATTTATTTTTACTGTGACTTGTTCAGGACCACATTTAACAAAATGCCTTGTTTCCTTTACTATTGTTTTGGAAAGGAAAGTTTTATTAAAATTGTTTTAGTTTAAATATAGAATAGTTCTATTAATTACGGCTTTATTTTGGAAAACTCTTGAGTTTTAATTCAATGTTTGCCAATGCCTTTTCCAAAGTAAAGTGATATTCAGAGACAGTTGTTGAGATCCGATGGCTTACGGACATTTCTGGGGTATTCACATTTGAAGATTCCTTGTTAATGAATGTCTTTGACTTAAATCTAACCAAAAACTGCAACATTATTCTTTGTACATTTTCATTATATAGTGTTAACAAGCTTAGTTGCAAACAAATAAAATACTTAAGCTATTTGTTTACCTTGCCTTTTTGGTACTGTGATAATGTGTATTCAGATAACACTTTAAGGCTGCTATAACCATTTCCATAGTTGGACAACTTGTTGAAGATTTACAGACTCCTAGAGCCCACCATCGCTCGCTCTTTTAATAATTAAAGAATGGTTGACTCACTTGAAGGACAGCTTGTTTCATCTCTTCTTTCTCTAGGGTAGTTACTTGTTTCCTGAAGCGAGCCTTAGTAATGGCTGTGATGAGGTGGCTAAAGGTCTGTGAGGATACCAAGCCCCAAAGGCTGCTCACCCAAGGCCCATTACACACCACTGTGCTGTGTTCCCTTCTAAGCTCCTGTAAGTAGCTTCTCGCTAAGAGGTGCTCTGAGGAATAACAGTCATGCCACCTTCTCAACTGCTAGCAGTGCCTACAGGCTGTTCTTGGGTTATCCGTTGGAGTATGATACCACGATGGTTGGCATTAGGGAATTATGGCTACACACTGGGCACCTGGAAGCCTGTGGGTCTTTGAAGTTCATGGTCATCCTTGGCTATATAGCATTTAAGGCCAGCCTGGACTATGAGTCCATGAGCCCTGTATGTGTGCGAGTTCATGAGTGTTTATATTTGTTTTTTTAAACTTTGACTTCTAGGGTTAGAGCATAAGGGTATTTTCCAGGTAGGGAAATCCTGTTCTGTGGAAATCCTGCCTTAAGAATAAAACCTACAAAAACTGCAAAGATGCATGGGAATGTATAATTTCAGAAAACCTGTCCAGGGAGCTACTTAAGTTACTCAGCTGGGTGTAGTGACTCACCTGTGTTTAATAAGTTGTCTTATTGACAGTACTTGGGTTGACCATACATGCCGGGCAAATTTACTGCCACTGAGCTGTTTCTCTACCCCTTTAATGTCTCTGCATGCCTCAGAGGAGGAAGAGTACCAGGTGATCCAAGAATGAGGATTAGAGTAGGCTGGGGGTGCTGCTCAGTAGATAATGTTTGTTCAGCATGCACAAAAACCTGGGTTTGGTCTTAAGAGATACTCAAAGCCTTACCTATAAAATGAAGTTGGAAGCTTGGGCTATGTGAGAACCTGTCTGACAAAACAAGTGATTAAGGGCTATGGATGGCTCCTGGGTTGAGAGCATGTACTGCCATTGCAGAGGACCTAGGGTTGGTTCCCACAGCTCATCTTTGGGTAACTATAATCACATTTAACTCCCAATTCCAGTGGATCTGATGTCTTAACCTCAGGCATCCATATACTTACACATAGACATAATTAGAAATGACAGTCCATTCTCCAGGATTGTTTTTAATGAAATGGTTTACATACATTGGGCAAGGTTGCATGCACCAAGATACCTACATTTGAGAAGTACAAAGATCAAGATTCTAAGTACAAGTTCAAGGCCAGTCATTGAGAGTTTAAAGCTCTCGACAGGTGGAGGTGGCATATGCCTTTGATCCCAGCACTTGGGAGGCAGAGGCAGATGGATCTCTGTGAGTTCTAGACCAGCCTGGTCTACAGAGTGAGTTCTAGGACAGCCTCCAAAACCACAGAGAAACCCTGCTGTTAGCAGTCCAGGTTATCTTCTGCCTGAGCTAAGGGTGATGTTGAGTTTATCCTCTTGCTGCCACCTCCCAAGTGCTGAGACTGCAGGTTTGCATCACCACAATACCTGGTTTTGTATATGACTATGGGACTAGAACCCAGCACTCTTACTGAGTCACATTCCCAACACAAGGTCTACATGGTCTTCCTATACTTCTCTGGCTGTCCTGGAATTCACTATATAGAATAGGTTGCTCTCAAATTCACAGAAATCCACCTGCTTCTAACTCCAAGACCCCAAGAGTGTAGTGTGAAAAGGGCCAAGGAAAAACACCCTGACCCTGACGACCAGGTCTTAAAATCCCACCAGTCCTGAGCTTGCCCCAGAATCAGGCTACAAAACCCACCAAACTCAAGCCAACTGGAAAGCTCAGCCCCTCCCCACAAGCCCAAGAAATATAATAAGCCCTCTACTCTGTTCAGTTAACTGCTGATTTTCACCCTAGAGCAGCCAACCTGGATTTTTCCTTCCCAATAGACCTCTTGAGATCTGTGCAGTGAGAATTTTGCTGGAACAGAGAGCTGTGACACTGGGAAAACTATCCTAGCAGAGCAGTTGTTAGACTTCGGGGGCCTGAGCAGATGCGTGATGCCCAGCAGAGTATATTTGTTACACTTGCATTAGAGAAAACTCTCCTTGGAACAGAGCTGTAAGCTGCTGAGCTTATGGTGACTTTGTGGTATTCCTTGGCACCGGACTGCAGAGTACCTTTCCATCCAAGTCACAACACTAACTCAAAAAAGTTCTAAGGATGGAATATTTATCACCCTCCAGTTACCTCTGGCATCTTGAGTCTGACAGCCTTATTTCCAACTCAACTTCGCTTTAGGAATTCCTGGTTTTGTTTGTTCAACATGGTATTTCCTCCATCTCCAAATGGAAGTCACTCTGTTGGTTTAAATTACCAGTCTGAGAATTTCCAATATCCAGGCCTTCCTTTGTGCAAGGCTTCTTAGTTTAGATCTGCATAACAATAAAGACACTTGTAAAGTTCCCACTATGTGAAGGAGCCAAAATAGAAGGCATTGTGAGTGGTTGCCCAGGGATAATAACCCTACCCTACCAGTGAAGCCCAGACACCTGGTCATCAGGCAGCCACTGAATTTTGTTCAGAGGGCTTGCTTGGGCCTGAGCTATAAAGGGTCTTGGAGTCTCGAATGTCCAGGAGATGAAGAAAGGCATAAAGTCCTTTGCTTTATTGTACCGCCCTAAAGAAGAAGCATTGACAGGAAGGTGTGGAAGGTAAGGGATGAAGGACCGGAAAGCTCGTGTCTCTGTTTCTGTACACAAAGCACAGAACTGCAGAATCCTGGGCACCTTAGCAACAGTGGCTCGGGTGGTTCCTGCTTGGTCTGGGAGTTGTAGTTTTCCAGCCTTTGCATTAGAGGAAAGGGCTTGTTGCCTGTAAGGACCCAGTTGTATGACAGGTCCAATGGTGGGGATCTGTTCACATTTAGATTTACAGGGTTGGGAGGGCTTCATGAAGAGCTTCAAACTGAAGAATCAGAATTTCCATCAAACACTGGCGAGAGAAATTGGCTGTGAATGGAGTAGAGGAGGGGAGATAGCGTTAGCATTCCAGGCAGAAGTTCAAACTTAAGAGCAAGACCAAGCTCAGTGGATAAGGGCACCTGATGTCCTGAATTTAATCCTGTTTGAGCCCCCTAGAGTTCAATCCCCTAGGACTCCCTCAAGTCCCCGCCCTTCGGTGGTAGAAGGATAGAAGCAACACATACACATACAATATAATATTTATTTCTGCATAACTGGAGACAGGAGTTTGGGAGGGAGTGGAAAGCAGTATAATCTCAAAACGTGGAAATAGAAGTCAAACCTAAGAATTTGGGCATTGTGAAACATTGACTCCACAGTTCAGTAAGAATGAATCACTTCCCCTTTTGTGGGGAGGATTCAAGACAGGGTTTCTCTAGCTTTGGAGGCTGTCCTGGAACTTGCTCAGTAGACCAGGCTGGCCTGGAACTCACAGAGACCAGCCTGTCTCTACCTCCCAAGTACTGGGATTAAAATGTGCCACCACCATCCAGTAAATGGCTCCCTCTTTTGAGTGGTGTGTGTGCTTCAGGGTGTCATCCATGATGGGTAGGATTCTCTCGCTGTGCTATGCCCCCAGCCTCACTTCATAACATAACTTGCCGCAACAGTCTGACAGTCTTGTCAGACACCCAACAAGGCCCATGGGATGTGATAATGCGACTGGCATGGAGTCACAGACTGCTCCAGCAAGCCAGGGTTCAGCTGCTTATCCTCAATAAACCAAGAGCCAAATTAATAGCAAAATCAGGAAAAGGAGACTTGTTCAATGTAGTTACATTGAAAAAAGGGATGAAAAGTTCGGGTGATTCCCCCAAGTTACTCTTCTGATTTCTGACATGAAGACAGGGTTTAAGTAGCAGGCAAGAGATATGTATAACTAACCCATCTGGCCAAGGTGTGGTTGCCCTGTCCACCATTGTCTCAGCTCCAAGTATCCCCAGCATCCGATAAGGTAATAAAGCTAGAAGTTGTTTGACAACCAATGATGGCTAACCCACTTGAGGAAATTCTTGCCTACGGACATCCTGTCATCAAACATAAACAAGATTGGTGCAAGTAGACATTCAGTTAAGTCATCCAGGTAGTACTCTGGGTTTTGGCAGATTTCTAGCTTCTCTGGAAATTTTGTAAGGTTTGAGCCAGGTGTGGTAGCATGTGCTTTTAATCTCAGCATCCAGGAGGCAGAGACAGATGCATCTCTGTGAGTTCAAGGCCAGTGTGGTCTACAGGGTGAGTTCCAGGACAGCTAGGGCTGTTATACAGAGAAACCCTGTCTCAAAAAGTGAAAAAATGCAAATTTCGATACCTTAGTTCTCTCATAACAAGACAGTATAGCTTTCCAAATTGTCAGACTTCCTATTGCTATCATTCCTCAAGCTGAGGCCAAGGATCATTTGTCATTGATCACATGCCTTCATGTACTGTTTGGCTCAGGAAACATTGAGATTGCCCTTCTTTCTACTATTGCTGCATGGTATTTCTGAGTAGAGATATAATAAAGTCTCTACTGTTGGAAGATTGGTCATACAAGATGGATTGAAGAGCCAAGGACTGGAATTAAATATATGGGAAACTGATGGAAGGAATCTAACCTTACCTGCCCAAGGGACTGAAAAGATGCTACCACAGAGAAACAAGAAAGCAGGTAGTGGTGGTTCATGCCTTTAATCCCAGCACCTGGGGAGAGGCAGAGGCAGGCAGATCTCTGAGTTAAAGGCCAGCCTGGTCTACAAAGCAAGTTCCAGGACAGCCAGAACTGTTACACAGAATAACCCTGTCTCAAAAAAAAAAAAAAAGGAAGAAAGAAAGAAAAAGGGTGGTTAAAGGTATAGCTCAGTGATACAGCATATGTTAGAATATGGTGTCCTGTGTCCTAGACCCAGGATTGCAAGAAAAAAACAAGGAGGGTGTGGCTCTGAAAGGGTGGTCATCAGTTCCTTACTACTAGAACTTTGTAGCATGGTTCATCCCACTGAGTGTTCAGGAAACTAATTGAATTGAAACATTTTATGTGGAACACCTAGATGATGAAAGGGGGTGGGTGGAGCACGTTAGAGTGATTGAAATTAATATTGTGGACCTTGGGAATTTTCTCCAGAGACTCTTTGGGGAATAGATGGACACTGGCTATGTAGCTCAGGCTGGCCTTGAATTCACAGACACCCTTCCGTCTCAGCTTCCTGATTGCTTTTATGCGGATGTCAGCTGATAACATCAGAGAATTTTTTTCTTCCTTGTCCTCCTCCTTTCCTCTTCCTCCTCCTCTTCTCTGACACAAGATTTCTCTGTGTAGTCCTGGCCGTCCTGGAACTCTCTCAGTAGATAAGACTGGCCTCAAACTCAGAGACCCATCTGTCTCTGCCTTCTGAGTGCTGGAATTAAGAGGGTGAGCCCCTACTACCCAGCCAAAGAACTTTTTTTCACCATGTCATAGGATAAACCAGTCCCTATAGCAACTGTATAGCTATTAGTTTTTTTGAAACAAGATCTCTATGTAGCTATGGCGGCCTGAAACTCATAAAGATCCACCTGTCTTTACTTTGTTGCCGGGCGTTGGTGGTGCACGCCTTCAATGCCAGCACTCGGGATGCAGAGGCAGGCATATCTCTGTAAGTTCGAGGCCAGCCTGGTCTATAGAGCGAGTTTCAGGACAACCTCCAAAGCAATATAAAGAAACCCTGTCTCGGAAAAAAAAATACTTACTTTGTTATGTATGTGAGTGTTTTGTCTGTATTTGTGTGCATCACGTGAATGCTCCTGGTGTCGCCATGGTCAGAATCTAGAGCTGCACCGGCGTTCTCTGCCAGAGCAACAAGTGCTCTTAACCTCTGGGCTCTCTTTCTTTTCAGCCGGCTATTGCGTTTACTAACAGAAAGGGAAACAGGCACCGTGGAGGTTAGGACTCACGGCCCACGAGTTTTAACTACTCGTTAAAACTACGCGTGTTTGGGGTGAGAGAAATAATACTCGTTCCCGAGTGTGACCTTGGTCAAGTAGCACAACAATCAGCTGTCGTGACAGTGCTGAGAGCGAGAACTCATTACCGGCGCAGTTGCCTAAAGGTCAGTTCATCAGCTGTCAAGAGTCTGGAGGCGGGGCCGCCGGGTGCGCAGGCGCAGATCGGCTTGCGGCGTCGCGCTGTAGATGTCGCACTGCGAGCGTCCTTTACGGCAGGCGTCTGCGTCTCCCCAAAGCCGGCGGTCGTGTTCTGCACCGAGGCAGCGGACAAGGGCACTTCTGTGGTGCGGTAGGCGCTACTGTGTCTGCTCAGCCAAGGAGCTCCGCAGGGAGGGCTCCTTGACAAATTTCCTTTCGCTGTGGGTGGCCCGGGTCCTGGGCGTGTGCTCCCTCTTCCCAGGCCCTTCACCCCACAGCTGTGTCCCCGCTTGGCCTTCTTCCTACCCCGACGTTTTCGTTCAGACAGGGTTTCTCTGTGTAGCCTTGGCTGTCCTGGAACTCACTCGGTAGCCTAAGCTGGCCTCGAACTCAGAGATGCGCCTCCCTTCGCCTTCCAAGCGCAGAGATTAGCCCCATGCCAGGCTGTACCCCGTTTCTTACCCGGGTCCTCCTGAGCGCTTTGCACTCGTGTTGTGTGCCAGAGCCTCTGTCCCCACACATGCCCTAACTCCTATTCTCATTGCCATATTGGAACTCACTGCTCGAGTGTGTGTGTGTGTGTGTGTGTGTGTGTGTGTGTGTGTGTGTGTGTGTGTGTTATGTAGATCAACCCTGGAATTAGAGTTTCAGGCAGCTGTAAGTTGTCATAGGAATACTGAGACTCTTCTCAAAATCTCGGAGACTTTTTCTAATCTTCTGAGAGTTCCACCCTTGAACTCTTACCCTCAGGTTTCTTTCCAAGATCCCAGTGTGGGCTCCAGTGCTTACAATGAGCTGGTTTCCCCCATTTGCCTGTAACTTGCACAGTAAAGCTAAAAGAAAGAGAAGAGACTTTATAAATTAAATTCACCACTGAATTTATGCATGCAGGATGATATTGATGTGTGCTGTGCTTACATTCCAATCTTAAGCAGTTTTGTCATTGGGATTATTCTCTCTGTCAGTATTACTATGTATTTTCTATTTATTATTTTTTCTAAGTCTGTCATATTCTACTGAGCACCAGAATTTACTCTTCTCTCCTCCCACTCCACCCCACCCCCCCACCCCCGTTTTCCGAGATGGGCTGTCTCTGTGTAGCTTTGAAGCCTGTCCTAGAACTCATTCTCTAGATCAGGCTGGTCTTGAACTCACAGAGATCTGCCTGCCTCTGCCTCCCAAGTGCTGGAATTAAAGGTGTGACACCACTGCCACCTTCAATTTACCCATTTCTTTATAGTTGTACATATAAGTTGTTTGAAGTTTCCTGTTTCTTTTTTTATTATTTTTATTTATTTATTTTTAGCAATAGCCTAAAACCTCAGATTTTGCTGTCAAAAGAAAAATCTAGTAAGAAAGACATACAAATGGTCTGTTACAGAAATGAACCAAGTACTTTTTTAATTTAATTTTTAGTTAATGTGTGGGCATATGGCCCCTTGTGGCCAGAGGCATTACATCCCCCTGAAGCTGCATTGTGAACCACCCACCTTAGTTGCTGAGACTCAAACTTGAGTCCTCTGCTAGAACAGCATGCACTCTCCTACGAATCATTTCCCCAGATGAGATATTATCTCAAAACATTAATGTTTGGTGAGAAGAGATTTGGGGACTAGGACTTTACAAATGAACTGTCTTGTTTTTGTTGTTGTTGTTGTTTTCTTGGGGGTGTGGGGGGGGGTTCCGAGACAGATTTCTCTGTATTGCTTTGGAGCCTGTCCTAAAACTGGCACTAGCTCTGTAGACCAGGCTGGCCTCAAACTCACAGAGATCTGAATGCCTCTGCCTTCCAAGTGCTGGGATTCGAAGTATTGGCCACCACCCTGCTGAACTGTCTTGTTTTTTTCTAGAAACATCTCATTTTATTAACACTCTTATTTTCTTTGTCTTCTTTTATAGCTATGCCTTTCCTTGATGTGCAGAAAAAGCTAGGCATTAGCCTAGATCGTCATTTCACATTCCAAAGTGTTGAACAGCCCTACAAAATTCCCGCTCGGTGCCATGCTTTTGAAAAAGAATGGATAGAATGTTCACATGGAATTGGTGCTACCCGGGCTAAAAAAGAGTGCAAGATAGAATATGACGATTTCAAGGAATGTTATCTTCGGTACAAAACGGTCAGTAAATAATGGCTATGGGAATTGAATTACTTCCCTCCCCTTCCCCCTTGTCATGTGTTAGATAAGCGCTCTGTCCCTGAACTACATCTGTAGTCCCTTGGGCCATCTGCAGTGTTTTCAGTTGGTCTTTGGGCAGTGGCTTGCTCACAGGTAATTAATTGATAAGGCTTTTGTAATGAGGAGGGCTGTTCTTCCCTAGTGTTCTTCCTCTTCCCCTCAGCCTGTAGCCAGAGTTGCACAGGTATTTAGGCCTTAGATTTTCAGTAGTTTGTAAAGCAAAGAATGCCCACTAGCTTTGTTTGGTTGTTGTGCAAAGTTTCGGGTGCAGCTGGAGAGATGTCTCGTGGCTCATTGATTAAGAGTACTGGCTGCTCTTCCAGAAGACCTGGGTTCCAGTCCGAGCACCCACATGGCAGCTCACAACTATATAATTCCATTTCTAGTAGATCTGACACCAGGGGGCCTCCACCGGCACCTGGCACACTTGTGGTGCACAAACATACATGCAGGCAAAACATACACATAACATAAAATATATATATTTTTTTAATTTAAAAAGAAAAATTTGGGGTGGAACTTTCACAGTCATTGAACCCTCCTTGGAGAAGCTCTCAAACCCTGTAGATCTAGAGCAGTGAACTTGATGCAATCAACTGGATGTATTTCTGAAGAAGGTGGAGGCATCCATTAATGACATTTTGTAGGCTAACTTGACGAAAGGTTCAGAGAGGAAAAGGTCTTAGCTGAATGAATTTTATAACATGTGGGTTGTGATCTTAGAGAAAGCTTTGACTTTAGGCCATCACTTTGCCTATTTCTATGTTACAGGTATATCAAATAAAATTTATTTTGATTTTTTATTATTTTGAGACAGGGTCTCACTGTGTAGCTCTGGATGGCGGGGAATTCACTATGTAGACCAAGCTAGTCTCAAACTCAGATATCTGCCTTCCTCTACCTCCAGAATGTTGGCATTAAAGGTGTGCACCTCTATGCCTGGCTGAATTTTTTTTATCTCCAAGTTCATTGAGACAATATAGATTTTTTGTTAAATTTGCAGCCAAATTATCTGGATCAAAAACTTTCAGCAATTGAAGGGTGTAGTGGCATTTATTTGTTTATTTTGTGTTCTTTAGCCTTGCAGGTGCTGGAATTAACAGGCATGAGCCTCAATGCTCAACTGTCTTTAAATATCTTTAAGACATTTTAGCATGTACAAATACATTGATTTGTGTGTATGCATGTGTGTTCATTGTGTGGGTGATGCATTTGCATGGTAGGTATATGGTGGAGATCAGAGGAATTGAAGGTCTTCAGGCTTGCATCGTGTCCTTTACCCACTGAGCTAGCTCCCAAGCTCACAAATGTATCTCTTAACAGTATTGTAGTTACCTGTTTTTTTTATACATACTGAGACTACCTTAATGTGTATATTAGAAATCTTGAGTCTATCGTGATGGTACCTGCCTTTAATCCCAGCACTCAGACAGAGGCAGGTGAATCTCTGCATTGGAAGCCAGCTTAGTCTACAGAGTAAGTTCAAAGACAGCAGGGTTACACAGAAAAACCCTGTCTTGAAAAACCAAAGAGAAAGAAAGGAATCTATTATAAAATTGAGAATTGATTTCTAGTCTGTTCTTTTCTGTTTTTCAGTTCTTTTCAGGATGGAGGGACTGGAAGAGCCTAACTCTGTAGACTCATGCCATGCACCACCACCGCCTGGCTTTTCTGTTAGTTTTTTAAAGATTAATTTAATGGGCTGGAGGGTTGTCTCAGCAGTTAAGAGCACTTGCTGCTCTTGTGGAGGATTAAATTCAATTACCAGCACCGTCAGGCAGCTTACAACTCCCTGTCCCTCAGTTCTCACCTCTGTGGGCATAAACGCACATCTATACTCACACACAAATATACATAGATAAATAATAAAACCTTGTAAACTTCATCTGGGGCAGCATTTACATAGCATTGGGCTCATGCCCCAGCTCAGGAAGTTTATTTTGTTTTATTTGTGTGTGTTTTGTTGGTTTCTTTAATCATAAAATAATTATTTTAATGGTGTATTTGAAATAATTTTGAACATCTGATCAATAAGATTACACAAATTTGGGAGCATGGTGCACTTTACAAAAAATAAAGCTAAGCATTTAAATACAGAACAACTTTGGGTATAGATTTCTTGTTAAGTAACTTTGTTTTGGTTTTTTGGTTTTTCGAGACAGGTTTCTCTCTATTGCTCTGGAGCCTGTCCTGGAACTGGATCTGTTGTCCAGGCTGGCTTCAAACTCACAGAGATCTGACTGCCTCTGCCTTTGCCTCCTGAGTGCTGGGATTAAAGGCCTGTGCCACCAAAGCCCAGCATTGTTACTTTAACATATACATAATTTACGGTATTTTACATAACTTGCTAAAACAAAAACTGTGGCCAGTTAAACTCTTATAAAAGTAAAGAATATGGCCATAACAAACCCTGTGGGAAGAACAGGATGGAGAGTAAGATACTAAAGCTGTTTCCCCTGGATCCTTCCTCTAGCATTTTCCTTTAATTATCTTTTTGGAGGGTGTGGCATTTGTTTGATATTGTGATTTCAATTCCACTAAAAGAGGAGAGTGCAAAGGCAGTCCACTATTTTTTTTTATCAGTTACAATGGGGGAGGGGTGCTTTAAATATCAGCTTCCTCCTCAGAGTGTGGTACATAACATGTTGCTCACATTTAGAGCCACATCCCAAGGGCAAGACACTGAAAGCACACTAAGTAGACAATCCGAAGGGTGTCCTAGAATGTTCTTGCCAGCAGTTAGAAGTTTTGCAAAGTACTAGATGCTTAAAACATAGGGTAAATGGGAGATTCTTTACAAAAGAAAGAACTCCATCTTGAAAATTAAAATACAAAAATAAACTGTCCTCTTTTGAAATACTATAACTAAATGTTTGCTGAGTTTTCTTCTCTGGTTGACCAATAATTTTTTTCCCATCACCAAAACAAGGACCAGCTTTGGCATGCCGTGTGCAGCCACCCTCCTTAGCCATACAGTTCACACATCTGTTTTATAATGCCAATGCCATTTTCATTTAGGAATTTTAATTTTTGATTTTTATTTTTTTTTTTTTTTTTTTTTTTGAGACAAGGTCTCTGTGTGTAGCTATGGCTGCCCTGGAACTTGGCTATGTTAAACAGGCTGGTTTAGAACTCACAGAGACCTACCTGTTTCTGCCTCCTGAGTGCTAGAATTAAAGGCACATGCCAGCCTGCCCAGCTAGGAATTTTAAAAAACAAACAGAACAAAAGACAGAAGTCAACTCCATGTCACAGGACCTCATGCATGAAAGTATTCCTGAGTCTAACAGTAAAACTAAACTGTAGCTTTTCCTCCAGCCCTCACTTTCTGGGCTTTCCTATTTTCCTATTTCTCTTTACCTCAGTGCTTTTTTTTTTTTTTCCCATGACAGATGAAGCGCCTGAATGAAATCAAACGACAGCGAGATAAGCTGATCAAAGAGGGGAAATACACCCCTCCACCTCACTTCGTGGGTGAGGGGGAGCCCAGGCCTTGAGCAGAGCAGCTGGAGGCTGCTTTTCATGCTGTTTTCCCCTGGGAAGACAGTCTCAGGGAAGCGTCTTCATCAAGTATATTAAGTATATAAAATAAAGAATTTAAAGAATTACTCCCTCTCATTTGTTCTGTTTTCTCTTGGGTCATGCTTTTCAGTGAGGAAAGGTCGTCCAAGCTGCCTCTCCTAATTAACGCCTGAATTGCTGAGGCTGAAACCAGGGGATGAAAGGCAGCAAAGCATCTGAGTGCAATTTGTACAACAAGGCTCATTTTTATCATCACACCTCCTTTGATAACAGTGTTAGGAGTTCACAGGTTAGCAGTGAAAGCTGCTGTTCACAGGCCGGCTGGTCAAGCTTATTTTTTTTCTTAATTTAAATTTGAAACAAGCTTGTTTTAAATATCAATTCCAGTTCCTGCACCCTCCCATCCTCCCCTCAAGCTTATTTCAATGCACAACAATGTTACTTGTCTTCAGAAAAACATCTGAGATTTGAGAACATCATTTGAGGAAGGCCTCTGGCAATCCTGTGTCCAAAATTACTTCTTGAGAAATAGCAACACGGGATGTTCCCATGCCTGTGTCACAAATTAATTGTATCCTCATATAACCTTAATTCAAACCCCAACAGTTAGTTGGTAGGGGTGGTAGAGTTTGAGGCAGGATCCTATTGTAGCCCAGGTGTCCTCTCTGTGAGCCTCCTGAGTACTGGGATTGTAGACAGCCACAATGCCATACTCAGTTTTGTTTCATGAGCATTCGTGTTTTGCCTGAATGTGTGTCTGTGTGAAGGGTCAGATCTTGGGAGTTAATGGACAGTTGTGAAGCTGGGCATTGGTGGCACATGCCTTTAATCCCAGCACTCGGGAGACAGAGGCAGGCAGATGTCTGAGTTCGAGGCCAGACTGGTCTATAGAGCTAGTTCCAGGACAGGCTCCAAAGCAATTCAGAGAAACCCTGTCTCAACCACAACCCCTCCAGCCCCCCCCACCCCACCCCCGCCCAAAAAAAAAGTTGTGAGCTGCCATCTGGATGCTGGAAATTGAACTCTGGTCCTCTGGAAGATCAGTCAATGCTCTTAACCCCTGAGCCTCTCTCCAGCCCCAGACAGGTTCTCTATGTGGTCCTGGCTGTCCACAAATTATTTTTTAATAGCTTCTTTTTTTGTTTGTTTTCTAGACAGGGTTTCTCTGTATTGCTTTGGAGCCTGTCCTGGAACTAGTTCTGTAGACCAGGCTGAACTCTAACACAGAGATCCGCCTGCCTCTGCCTCCTGAGTGCTGTGGCTAAAGGTGTGCTCCACCAATGCCAGGCTTATTAGCTTCTTTCAATTGCATTTTATTTATTTTGAGCAGCTTGCATTGACTGGCTCTCTCCCGGTATATGGGTTCCAGAGATCAAACTCAGGTCTTCAGGCTTGATGACAAGCACCTTTTATTTACCCACTGAGCCATTTCACAGTCAATATGTTTTTGTTTTTGCTTTTTTTTTGTTTGCTGAACACCTTCAATCCCTGCACTCAGAGGACAGAAGCAGGTAGACCTTTTATAAATTCAAGGCTTGGTCTATAAATCAAGTTCCAGTACAGCCAAGGCTACACAAAGAAACCCTGTTTCCAAAATAAATTTAGGTGGTAGTTGTGGATCATACCTTTAATCTCAGCATTTGGGAGGCAAAGGCAGGTGGACCTTTGAGTTCGAGGCCACCCTGATCTACAAATTGAGTTCCAGGACAGCTAGGACTGTTACACAGATAAACTGCCTAAAATAACAACAACAAAAATGTCTGGACCTATATCTTAAAAGTTAATACTAAGGAATAATATTTTTTGAAATAACTTTCTTTTTGAGACAGACTCTATACAGTCCTGCTGCCCTTGCTCTGTAGACCAGACTGATCTTAAACTCAAGGGTACCCCTACTTGTGCCCTCTGAGTACTGGAGTTAAAGGCCTGCACCACCAAGCCCAGCTCCTACAGACGACCCAGGTTCATTTCCCAGCACTCACATGGTGACTCACAACCATCTCTAACTCCAGGAGATCCAGTACCCTGTTCTTGAGTCACCACTGGCCATGCACACAAGCAAAACACACACATGAAATTAAATCATTTTAAAATTAAAAGAACCATACAGGGATGTTTTGTGGATTTGTCTGTTCTTTGGACTTAGGTGTATGAGTGTGTGCCGGTGAATGTAATGTCACCAATACATACTACACGCCTACTTTTCTGGTGTGCTAGGAATCAAACCCAGTACTACATTTTTTTTATTACATTTACTCATTTTTGTATGTTTTGCCTACATGTATACATGTGTACTACATGGGTGCCCAGTGCCCTAGGAGGTCAGAAGAGGTCATTGGATCCCCTAAAACTGGAGTTATGGATGGTTGTGAACCATGACATAGGTGCTGAGACTTGAACCCAGGTTCAACTGCTCTTAACCTCTGAGCCTTTTCCCTAAGCCCCCAAACCAGCACTTGCATATTAGGCAGACACTACCAACTGTTCCCTGCTTTTTTGTTTTTGTCTTTGAGAAGGTATCACTGGACCTGGCTGACCTTGAATTCACAATGATCCTCCTGCCTGAGCATACCAAATGCTGGGATTATGAGAATAAGCCTCCACAGGCTAGAGAGATGGCTAACCCATTAAGAGCACTGGCTGCTCTTCCAGAGGACCCAGGTTCAATTCCCAGCATCCACATGGCAGCTCACAACTCCAGTTCTGGGGGATCTGACATCTTTACACACACACACACACACACACACACACACACATATATATGTATATATGTATATATATACACACACATATATGAATAAACCACCATACCCATTCTTCTGCCCCCACCCTTTTTTTTTTTTTTTTTTTTTTTTAGAAAATTACAGTTGTAAGGCTGGAGAGATGGCTCAGCAGTAAAGACATTTGCTGCTCCTACAAAGGACCTGGATTTGGTTCTAAGCACCCACATCCAGCTGTTCATAACTTCCTGTAGCTCCAATTCCAGATTTCATACCTTCTTCTGGCCTTTGTTGGAAATACACACACACACACACACACTCAAGCTCATTATTTTAAAAAAAAAATATATATATATATATATCAATCATGGGGTTGGTGAGAGGGTTCAGCAGTTGAGAGCACTGGCTACTCTTCCATAGCACCCAGGTTTGATTTTCAGCATCAGCATGGTGACTTACAACCACCTGTAACTCCAGTTACAGATCTGATGCTCTCTCCTAGCCTCCCAGAGTACCAGACACACAAGTAGTGCACAGTTATACCTGCAGGCCAAACACCCATTCATATAAAAAATTTAGAGCTGTAAATGAATTTACTAATTTGGGCTGGGGAATGTAGCTCACTGGTACAGCAATGCTTAGTATGTGCTGCAACTGACTTCAATTCCTAGCATTCCCTCTTCCCAATTATTCCCTTAAATGGGCAGTTGGGTGGTGTTATGTACATTCATATTGCTGTGCAATCATCACCAGAACAACCCTATCTATCTTCAGAACTCTCATTTCTAAAATGGAAACTTTCCCCATCAAAGGGTCATTCCCATTCTCTCCCTTGAGCCCCTGGCAACCACCATTCTGTCTTTCTGTGCTTTTCCTTTCTTTTAAGCACCTCCTTTAAGTAAAATCCCTGTAATGTTTGTTTTCTTGGTGCTGGGGATGAAGATTCCTCTGAACTTAATGCTGAAAAGGTTTAAGTTCTTCAATATTGTAGGCATTAAAAAAAAAAAAAAAGGAGGGCTGAGACTATGATTCTCTTGATAAAATCCATGCTTCATAGGAGCAAGGATGTGAGTTCTGATTCCCAGCACTCATTTAAAAAGCCAGAGTAGATAGGTGTGGTGGCACACACAGACCTTTAATCTCAGCACTCAGCATCCTGAGGAAGTGGCAAGTGGATCTCTGTGAGTTTGAGGTCTACATCTTCAGTTCCAGGACAGTCAGAGAAATAACCTGCCTCAAAAAAATTAATTATTAAAAATCCATGATATGAAAACAGGCACATACCTGTAAGTCCAACACTGGGGAACAGAAACAGGAGGGTCCCTGGTGTTTGCTGGCCAGTCATTCTAGTTAAGTCAGTGAGCTCCCCAATTCAGTGTCTCAATACACACACACACACACACACACACACACACACACACACACAAAGTGGAGAGTTATTTATAAAGATAACTGATGTTGACCTGTGACCCCCAAATGTGTGTATAAAGACTGGAGATATGAATTAGTGGTTAAGAAAGCTTTCATTCAGCCTGGCAGTGGTTGGCGCATGCCTTTAATCCCAGCACTCGGGAGGCAGAGGCAGGAGCATATTTGTGAGTTCAAAGCCAGCCTGGGCTACAGAGTGAGTGCCAGGACCTGCTCCAGAGTTACACAGAGAAACCCTACCTTGAAAAACCAGAAAAGGAAGGAAGGAAGGAAGGAAGGAAGGAAGGAAGGAAGGAAGGAAGGAAGGAAGGAAGGAAGGAAGGAAGGAAGGAAGGCAGGCACTTTCATTTTTCCAAAGGACTTGAATTCAGTCTGGAAACTGTAACTCTGGCTCCAGGGGATCCAAGCCTTCTGACTTGTAGGCACTTGCACCCATGCACACACACACACAGACACATAAACATCCGTATAACATTATTGTTCAGTTGGAACCAACAGCTCACTCCTGTTTGATCCAGAAAGCCCCATTCCTGCCTCTCCAAACCCTGCACACTCAGAGAATCTCCGAACAAAGGGAAGGCACCAAAAAGCCCAGTTGTAGTCAGAGATCCACCCAGACGCACCTGTGGCATTGACCACGCCCGTTTAGGAGTGGTCACAGATGAGCCTGTGGTTTTTGGTCTGGGGTCCAGGACAGGCTTGCTCTCTCTCACCCCGACCGGGTCACGGAGGGCAGCCGGTGTGGATCCTCGGAGCAGGACTTGCGGCTGTCATCTGCATCTCGTGTAAGTGATTTTTCCCCGAATAAAATTATATTAATCTGTATTTGATTCAGTCCCGTGAATCTTGTGCCATGTGCCAGTTATCTACTTCATTTTGGCGCCCAACGAGGCCGATTACTCCTGTCGCCCCATTTCCCTCTGCCAAGCTAGTCTGAGATCGCTCGATCTTCGTGGCTATGGAAGATCCTCTCCTGATGTTACCAGCCACCCAAGTCCTCACCTAAAGCGTTCCGATTTGACCATCCTTGGGACACATCATCACCCATTGTCTACAAGGGGTATAACCACCCTGCTTTAATGGGGGTGTGTGATTTCTCCAGCCCTGATCTCTGGGACTGGAGAACCCACATGGGAGTTGCTTTGTTTAAATATACCTGTTCTTTGGCTTCTTCAGTTCGGCTTGATCTGGCTTACTGTGTTGGTAGGGAAACCTATTATTGTGATATAGAAAACCTATTACTTAGAAACAGTAGATAAAGAGTATATTTACGGGCACATATGCTGTGGAACAATCCTTCTGTACACTGTGAGTATGTATTACTTTCATTGGTTAATAAAAAGCTGAGCAGGCAGGAAAGCCAAACTAAGGATGATGTGGAGAAGGGTATGGGAGTGGAGAGAAATGCCAGCCAGCCACCCAGGAAGCAGGATGGGTAGAAAATGAGGTAACAAGCTATGAGCCACATGGGAAAGCATAGATAAGAAATATGGGTTAATTTAAGTGTAAGAGTTACCTAGTAGCAAGCCTGAACTATCGGTGGAGCATTTATAATTCATATTCAGCCTCTGAGTTGGTTGTTTGGGAGCAGGTGGTCTGGACAGGAAAACTGCACCTACACACATACATGATTCTGGCACTTAGGTAGAAGGACTCAGATTTCCAACGTAGCAAGGTGCTGTTCAGAAGGGGGAAGATGGGATGCCACATGCCTTTACTGGGGTACTTGTGAGGCCAGTCTCATCTACATAGAGTTTCAGGCCGTCCAGGGTTGCATAGGGAGACCCTGTCTCAAAATAAGTAAACAAAACAAACAAACAAACAAACAAAAATCGTAAACCAGATTGTACATTGTGGTTCACACTAGTAATCCCAACACTTAGGAAGCAGAGGCAGGAGGGTCTGAAAGTCAACCCAACCTGAGCTACACATTGAGACTCTGTCTCAAAAAACAAACAAAACAAAACAAAATGGTAACTGTAAAACTACAAAACAATGGTGGAAAGCAATTAAATAACACCAACACAAGTGGAAAGTTGTTTGTGGAACCAAAAGAAAGTGAAAACCATAATGGTGGCGCACTCCTTTAATCCCAACACTGGGAAGGCAGAGGCAGGCAGATCTCTGAGTTTATGGCCAGCCTGAACTACATAGTGAGTTCTAGTACAGCCAGGGATACATAGAGAAACTGTGTCATTAAAAAATAATAATAAAGAAGAAGAAATGGTAATATTCCCCCCAAAGTGTTATGAGCGGTTTTCCTGTCAGCCGGTCTGGTCCCTCTGCCACACCAGCCCCGAATAACTCACTGAGACACTGTATTAGATATAATTCTGTAGGCCAGTTACTAGTTTTTTTTTTTTATCAGATGGTTCTGTCTTAAATATTAACCCATTTCTATTCATCTAAGTGTTTCCACGTGGTCTCATCTTATGGGAGAGAGGGGCTGGCGTTCTGCTGTCTCTGATCTCTACATCTTGACTCTCCTCCTTGTCTCCTAGTCCCACCTATCTTGCTTTCCTATTGGTCAACAGTGCTTTATTCATTAACCAATACAAGAAACATATTTACAAAATGACATCTCCCATCAACTGCATAGCCTGAGCTGGCCTCCAAATCCAAATCCTCCTCCTTCCACCACTCAAGTACTGGGACCCCAGGCCTGTGCCACTGTGCCTGGGTAAAGGTTTTGAAGTGTTCATCCCAGTTTCTGCCTCTAGAAAGACAGAGCAGACAAGCTTTTCTGGAGTCCTCCTGCTCAGTGCAGCTGAAATCTGGACACTATATGTAAACGAAACAAGCAGACTCAACAAGAAAAGAGCTGCTAGTTACTTTAGGATCAAAGAATGACACCGGGATGTTTCTTGAGTTTCCTTTTGCCTCATGTATGTCAGAATGGATACTGGAGAGACAACAAGCAACCCAAAACTGCCAATAATGGTGACAAATGAAAGTCCTGAGGAAAACCTGCTTCTTTAGTTAAAGGCCCAGGGAAGGTTCTAGAAAGACAGGTAATGTTTAGACAGTGCCACCTTGACCCCAGTCCCACCCTTACCACCTGGCCATAAAATTTTAAAAATATTTTAAAATAAAGAAATATGGATGGGCCAGTGAGATGTCTCAGAAAGTAAAGGTTTATGCTATACAAACATGGCAGCCTGAGTTCAATCCTCAGAATCCATGTAAAGGTGAAAGGACAGACCCACATCTACAATATTGGCTTTGAACTCCACAAGCTCACCTTGTCACTCACACATACACACAGATACACAGATGCACACACACACACACACACACACACACACACACACATATACATACACACACAGATGCACACAGACACAGACACACACACACACACATATACATACACACACAGATGCACACAGACACAGACACACACACACACACATATACATACACACACAGATGCACACAGACACACACACACACACACACACAGATACATACACACACAGATGCACATACACACACACACACACACACACAGATACATACACACAGATGCACACACACACAGACACAGACCCACACACAGATACATTCACATATACACACACAACACACATACACACAGATGCACACATACACAGATACAGACATATACACACAGTTACACACACAGATACATACATATACACACACAGACATACATATATACAAACACATACACAGGCACACACATACATATGCACACACATACACACAGGCATAGATACATACATATACAGACACACATACATACACAGGCAGATACACAGATGCACACACACACACATACACAGATACATTCACATATATACACACAACACACGTACACACAGATACATACACATATGCGCACACACAGATACAGACATATACACACAAATACACACACACAGATACATACATACATACATACATACATACACACATACATACATACACACACAAGACACAGATACATACATATACACACACACATACACAGGCACACACACACAGATACATACATATATACACACACATACACAGGCACACACATACACATGCACACACATACACACAGGCATAGATATATACATATACAGACACACACATACACAGGCACATACAAATGCACACGCACAGGCACACATACAAACACACAGACACATACACATACATATGTACACAGATACACACACATACACATACACAAGCACACACAGAGATAGACACACATACACATACACAGGTACACACAGAGATACACACAGACGTACACAGATACACGCATAGGCACACAGATACACAGTGGTGTCAGAGAGAAGACTCATCATCAGCCTCTCTCGAAGAGGATCCTAGTCCAGTTCCTAGTACCCGTGTCAGAGAGCTCACAACTAACTATAACTCCAACCCAGAGGTGTCCAATATCTCTGACTTCCTCAGGAAATCTTGAGCAGATTTCCATACATAGACACATGCATAATTAAAAATGATAAAACAATAGAAAAAAACTAGGCTAGATGTGGTGGCACATGCTTGTAAATCCAGCACTTGGGAAGAAGAGGCACAAGGACAGAGTTTAAGGTCATCCTTGGCTATAGAAAGTTCAAAGTCTCAAAGCCAGCCTGAGCTACCTGAAACCCTAACTCAAAAGACAAAAAAAAAAAAAAAAAAAAAAAAATTAATGATAATTTATAAGCCAGGTAGTGGTGGTGCACACCTTTAATCCACTCAGGAAGTGAGGCAGACAGATATCTGAGTTTGAGGCCAGCTTGAACTACAGAGTGAGTTTCAGGACAGTCAGTGCTACAAGATAAACCTTATCTTGAAAAACTAAAAGTATCTGGTTGTGTCAGGGTGGCTAAGTGGTCTAAGGCGCCAGACTCGAGCTCAGCTTCCTCGAATAACAAAAAGTAAAATAAATAAATACAAATAAATCCATTATAGACACCAACACAAAAATGACACCAATATTAGAACAATTAGAAAAAGATTTTTAAATGCTAACCATAAAAATGCCTCACTGTCTGTAGCACATGTTGCCACCACAGGCCACCGATGCCCAAGGTTTAGGCTACAACTTGTGGTCATGTGATAGACAGAGTCAGACATACAGAATGAAAGAGAGATAAAAGGCCATATGGCAAGCATAGATTAATAGAAAACAGGTTAATGAGATAGTTAGGAACAAGCCTAAGCTAAAGGCCAAGCTCTCATAATTAATAATAAGTCTCTGTGTTATTATTTGGGAGCTGGCAGTCCCCAAGAGAAAGTCCAGTAATGCCTCACTGGCCCTAGGAAAGCTGGTCCTGCCGCTTGCTGAATACTGCACCAAATCTATGAACTGCTGGACCATATGAAGGGGATGAACCTACAGATGCAAAATTGCAGGATCCCTGGCTCAAAACAGGACAACAACAGGATATCCAAGAGAAGCCCCAGTGAGAGCCCATTATTGATGGTGTAGCAGAAGCCAGACACCTTGAAACAGACCACAGTGAGACAGCAGGAAGAGAATGCTACACTGGGCCTGGCTCGAATTTCTTGAAACCCCAAAGTGACACACTTCCTCCAACAAGTCCACACCTACTCCAACAAGGACACACCCCCTACTAGTGCCATTCCCTAATGACCAAGCATTGAAACATAGGAGCCTTTGGAGGCCTTTCCTGATCAAACTACCACATTCCACTCCCTGGCCCCCATAGGCCTGTAGCCATATTATAATGCAAAAATGCAACTTCAGAAGTCCCCATAGTCCATCTCAGTCTCGACAATGTTTAAAAGTCTAAAGTTCCAAGTCTATTTTGAAATTCATGAAATCTCTTAACTGTAATCCCCTACAAAAGCAGAATCAAAGAGCAGATCACATACTTCCAACATACAATGGCACAGAATACACATTACCATTCCAAAATATAGGGAAGGGAGCATAGTGAGGAAATACTGGAGCAAAGCAGGACTGAAAACCAGCTGGGCAAACTCCAAATTCTACATCTCCATGTCTAAGGTCAAAACACTCTTCAGATCTCCAATTCCTTTTGGCTTTGTTGACATAGCAAGCTCCAGATTAGGCTATTCAGTGAGGCTCTGTCTCAAACAGTAGAAGCTACTTTTGATGGCACATCTGAGATCCCAGCCCTAGGTGGGAGGGGAGAAATAGGAGAAATGCCCAGATGGTTGTGGGTAGGTTAGTCAGGTTCATACATTGAAGAAACAAGAGCTATCCTGTCTCCATGAAATGGAAGGCAAAAACCAATTTACCAACTTTAACACGTTGCTACAGCATGGGCCTGCCTCCCAAGTCTGCCTCTCACATATTCATTATTAAGTAACTAAAACAGAAACTTCTAATGAGCTGGGTTGACCAAACAGACACAGAGCAAGCACGTCTCTCCCAAAGTCAAAGGTTTGCAAAGTTGAAAGAAAACGCTGGATCTCACTGTGGTGTGGAGTTTATTCCACAGGGTTCCTTAAGCCCCTGAGGAATCTTTTTCTGTCACACAATGCAGAAGTGAGTGAGGAGTCTAAGTGTCCGTGAGAAGATGGCTGGAGAAATTTTGGAAACTCTGGGTAAACTGGTTGAGAAAGAAAAGTAGTTGCCAGAGCAAAATTTGAACATGAGTGAGAATTCTCTGTTCTGGAAATGTGCCTAAAGGATGGGCTTCCATAAGGAGGCTACATCGCCAAGTTTGCAGGGTGTTTAAGGATGGTTTGATGTCTTGCTAGGGGTAGGGCTACAGGCTACAAGCTGAGATCTTTTCAAGTCTGTCTGACACAATGAGAGCCCAAGGCCTTTGCTATAGGCACCCTATCAGTGGACTGCAGGAATGCTAAGAAGCCAAAACAGGCCCCTAATCCCAGCACTTGGAGGCAGAGGTAGGTTAAAGGCCAACCTGCTCTACATAGTTAGTTACAGGTCAGTACAGGTCAGCCAGGGTTACATTGTGAGACCCTGTCTAAAAAAACAAAAATAAAAAAGGCAAAGTCAAAGCTGACTCAGTTTCTTGTCTAAGATGACCTCCTAAATTGCTAGTGAGATAGAGGAGTACCTTTGGGGGTTAGGGTTAGCTTTGTCAGCTTGACACAAACCTAGACACCTACATATATCTGGAAGGAGAGAATTTTTATTTCTTTATTTCTTTTTGGTTTTTCAAGATAGAGTTTCTCTGGGTAGGTTTGGTTGTCCTGGAACTCAATCTGTAGATCAGGCTGGCCTCAAACTCAGAAATCTGTCTGCCTCTGATTTCTAAGTGCTGGGATTAAAGGTTCCAGGACAGCCACCGACACACAGAGAAACCCTGTTTTGAAAAAAACAAAAACTTAGAAAAGAAAGAAGCATGCCATTACTACATGACTTAGGAATTGCACTCCTTGGCCTGTGTCCCAGATAAAAGAAAGAAGCTACCCACACAAACATGCATGTGGCAGTCCATAACGACTTTATTTATAATAACCCAAGCCTGAAAACAAATGTCCTACAAATAGGTGAATGGATAAACAAAATGTGTTGGTATATTCATATCACGTTAAAGGGTTAAACTCAAGCCCTTCCCTAAAAGATGGGCACATATCCTGACTCCTGGGAATGTGGCCTTATTTGGACAAAGGGTCTTTGTGTTAAATGGCTTTTGTGTTTGTGTGTGTGTCTGTGTCTGTGTCTGTGTGTGTGTCCACAGAAGCCAGGAGAGAGGTCAGATACCCTGGAGCTGGAGTTACAGGTGGCTGTGAGCTCCCTGACATAGGTATTGAGATCTGAACTCTGGGAGAGTCATAAGCACTTTTAACCAGCTGAGCCAATTAAGCTGGAGCTCCAGCCCCATGTTAAATATCTTGACATGAGATCTTGCTGGATTATCTGAGTGGTCACTAAGTTCAGTGGCAAATGTTTGTAAGAGACATAGGAAATGGAGCTAGAGATGGGGCTCACTGGTAGAGTGTTTGCCTAGCATAGTGGTTCTCAATCTATGGGTCTCAACCCTCTTGGAGGTAAATGACCCTTTCACAGGAGTCACATATCAGATAGCCTGCATATCAGATATTTACATTATGATTCATAACACTATCAAAATTACAATTATAAAGTAGCAATGAAATAATACTATGGTTGGGGGTCACCACAACATGAGGAACTGTATTAAAGTGTTATTGATGTTTAATAAGGATCAGGAGAAAGAGATAGGTCGAATAGATGTTTATTCAGGGAGAAATTAATTACAAAATAGACAGATGAACACCAGCAGGTTCCTGGTCCCAAGGATGCCTCCGGATGTACTCCTGTCCCTGTGCTGCAAGCCAGAGAGCTCCAGGAGCCCCTTCCACAGACTTAGTTCCCCCAGGTGACATCCACCCCTGTCCCTACCCCCAAAGGGTGCGGTCTGTGCCACAGGTGCGGACAAAGTGAATATCTCACTACAATTTCCCTTTTAGTCTAAAGAAAAGATTTAGGCTTGATACAAAACTATATACAAAAACAGTGAATAACAAGTGTGCTCTAAGAAAAGAAAAATCGAGAACATACAAACTTAAGATCTACATATCTAGTCCCAGGGTGAAGGCAAAACAGGGTTTACAATACGGTTGTCCTAGGCTGGAAAGCTTAAGTCTAGTACCTAATATGTCTAACTAGGAAAAGAGAATAATAGTTGTGATAGTTTAATCTTCAACCTCATCAAAGACCTGAGAAGGAAAATAGCGATACTAGGGTAGACAGGAAGTGTGGATGGGCAACTTCCACATGATGCAGTGAGGACAGAAACAGAAGGCTACCTGGACAGTCAGTTACCCAAGGTCTCACAGTAACGTTGGTACAGCCAGTTTTGGCTAAGGCCAAGAGTGCCTGACAGACCACAGGACCGCACGTTCAAATCAGTGGTCGAGGTGGGGGTAGTTCTTTGCCCAAGAGGCCATTAGCTGAAGCAAGGATGGACTCCAGAAGGAGCGACAACAGTGTCCAACATATTTTCAGGAAAGTGCATGATGCTGTCAGGAGCAATAGTGTCTCATGTCAATGGAGTACTAATATTAGAACATTTAAATGCCATGTTCTACAGGTCTATGAAGTGTTTGAAGATTAGTCAGATATAGATCTGACTAGTCTCATAGGTATAGGAAACATGGGTGAAGACAATCTGTAATACTCAGGAACCTTGCTATGAGACTGATTGAAACTTTTCTGAGTAAAGCAGGGACAAATATCTAAGCAATATAACTATGTATGTATATGTACATGTAAATCCCTAAAACAGAGATAGAGTAGAAATGTCTAGACCAGAGGTAGAACTATAATGTGCAGCATGATAAAAATATCCTAAATTGTATCAATATATAAAAATGTCTTGAACATAAGTAAAAGTATAAATACATAAAATATGGTAAAAATAATGTGCATAAAACATCATAAATGGAAGGATTTTACACAATATTACAAAATATAACATACAATTCTTCCGGGAAGGGAATATAAACTTAAATTTACATAGGTTACCATATAAGAATCTATAACAATGTAAATTATATAATACTAATATCTCACTATTGCTAAAATAATTCACAAGAAGATAGGCTAATCTACCTATATCCCATCTAAAACCAGACCTTTCCCTACCATACCCTATCCCTGTCTAAAAGAGATACCCAAGTCTAAGCATCACCTTCCATACCCAACCCTAAATAACTAAAACCAACCCTAAGACGATAAAAAATATCCCTTAAATGCCAGGAGTAGGGAAAAGGGGCGTCGTTATCTTAAGATTACTTCCTGCTGAAATGAGGTGATGATTGCTCCATGGGATCCTGTAGGAAGAAATTTTTAGCAACAAAATTTCTCAACAGGACTAGCTGTGACATATGTGGCTGTCTCTGTGTGGCAGAAAATGCTTGACTGGAGTTCTATCTGAAACTCTGGCCAGGGTGTAATAAAAAGGTGCACCATTACAGCTAGCTAGTCAGGAGTTGTCTCGAGCAAAACAGTCTCAAACCAGTTTTATGGTGATGTTTCTAGTCCAGATGCATCAGGTTGAGTTAAATGGAAATGACGAAGTGGGGCCCCATCTTCTTTCTGGAGAGTTTAAAGATTGCTGTTAGGAAATGTTATTATTCCTTGTGGAAAATTTAAACATCAATATTAATGTAAAATTTTCAAGTTTTAAGGTATGCATATAGGGAAAGGCAACAATAAGCATTAAAATGTATATGAGAAAATTAGGATTTCAGAGAGAAAATTGCATATAAGCAAATGAGTCCCCAGATTTTGTTTTCTTCTGCCTTACACCAATTGGCTTCTTGATATAAGGCAGAAACTGTGAGTTTAATCTTAACCACATGCTTGAATTTAGAGAAGGAAAGCCAAATCCAACTCCAAAGCCAGCATTGGTTACATGATTGGGAAATTCATACTCAGCCATAAAAAGGGGCAGACTAAATAGTTGCAACCTGAATCTGAAGGGTTGAGTGAAAAAAAAAAAAATCTCAAAAGACTAGAGATAGTAAGTAGTGCACACTTGTAATCTCAGAGCTCTGAGAGGTGGGGGCAGGATCACAAGTTTGAGGCCAACCTGGGTTATGTATACTAAGACTTTGTCTCAAGAACCAGAGGCAGCATCGCAAACCTCTAATTCGAGCACTCAGGGAGGCAGAGGCAGATGCATCTCTGTAAATTCAAAGCCAAACTGGTCTGCATCGCTACATAGTGAGTTTCTGGCTGATGTTGAACTCACAGAGATCCTCTTGTCTCTGCCTCCAGGGTGCTGGGATTAAACACATATGTCACTATGCCCAGTCCTAGTCAACCTTTAGCTGTCTATAAACCCTCAGGGAAAAAACCTTACCTTTGTGGTAAGGGTTTACCTGGTAAACCCTTACCTTTGAGGTGCTCTATAGTGCTGACCTCAATGGCCCCCTGGGGAGAGACAGCATCAAAGCCACTGCTTCATAGCATGGCAAGAGCAGCAGCCTCCAGAAGCTAGACTACCAGAGCCTCAGCCTCAGCCTCAGCCCTACCTGCACCTATAGGGGCAATCACTAGAGCTGTGGCAAGACCTGAACCCGGAAACATGACCTTAGGAGCCGTGGCCCAGCCCACACCGAGAGGAGAAACCATCTGAGCCTTGGACCCGTCATCACCAGAGGCTCAGCCCTGCCTGCATCTGAAGGAGCCTTCAGTGAAGCCACAGCCCCCAACTACACCAATCGGAGAAGAGGGACCCCCTGAAGCACAGGCTCCACCTGTACTGAGTGGAGAAAGAGGTGGGTAGACAACAGGGTGAGAACACACTCAACAACACAAGAGCGATACAGCACCACCAGAAACTAGTGGTTCTACAGCAACAAGACCCGAACATCCCAACACAGAGGAGGCAGAAGGAAACATTAGAAATAACCTCATGAAGATGATGGAGGCCCTTAAAGAGGAAATGAAAAATTCCTATAAATAAATGGAGGAAAAGACAGACAAAAAATTGGAAGAAATCAGCAAATGCCTTAAAGAATACCAAGAAAAAGCAATCAAACAGGTGAAGGAAACAGTTCAAGACTTGAAGACTAAGATAGAGGCAATAAAGAAAACACAAGTCGAAGTGCCTCTGCCTCTGCCTCCCAGGTGTTGGGATTAAAGGCATGCACCACCAACACCCGGCTTCCAACAGATTCTTAACACAAAATATCCAGGAAATCTAGGACACCATGTAAAGACCAAACCTAAGAAAAATAGCAATAGAAGGAGAAGAAGTCCAGCTAAAAGGCACAGAAAATATATTTAACCAAATTATAGAAGAAAAATTTCCCAACCTAAAGAAGGACCTATGAAAGTACAAGAAGCTTACAGAACACCAAATAGACTGAATCCCCCCCAAAGTCTCATTGTCACATAATAATCAAAACACTAAACATACAGAATAAAGAAAGAATATTAAGAGCTACAAAAGAAAAAGGCCAAGTAACATATGAAGGCAGACCCATCAGAATTACACCTGACTTCTCAATGGAAACAATAAAAGCCAGAAGGTACTGGTCAGGCCTTATGCAGACACTAAAATACCACAAATGCCAGCCCAGACTACTATATCCAGCAAAGCTTTCACACATCATCAATGGAGAAAACAAGTTATTCCATGACAAACCAGATTTAAATAATACCTATCCACAAGTCCAGCCCTACAGAAGGAAAACTCCAACCCAAAGAAGTTAGCTACAGCCACAAAAACACAGGCAATAGATAATTCCACACTAGCAAATCCTTCAGAAACATACACACAACACCACCAGCAACAACAAAAACAAAAATATCAGGAACTAACAATCACTGGTCATTATTATCCCTTAACATCAATGGACTCAATTCACCTATAAAAAGACACAGGCTAACAGGTTGGATATGGAAACACACCTCAACTACAAAAACAGCCATTACCTCAGAGTAAAGGGTAGGGAAAAGATTTTCCAATCAAATGGACCTAGGAAACAAACTGGTGTAGCTATCCTAATACCTAACAAAATAGATTTCAAACTAAAATTAGTCAAAGAGATAAAGTTCATTTTTCTATTTGTCACAGGAAAAATCCATCAAGGTGAAGCCTCAATTCTGAACATCTATGCTTTTGTGGTGATACATTATTTATAATTTATTAAAGCTTGCCTGAGGATCCAGAAAAGCAAAGTCAGTCAGAGGCCATAGAAGCCAGGCACACACCTTTAATTGCAGTATCAGAAGCTAGGAGGTGGTGCTACACACCTCTTTTAAGCCCAGCACTAGAGGGGTATAAAAGACAGGAGCAGGGTCTTCAGCAGTCAGTATCAGGCATCCATTCTTCAACTACATTGATGATAGGAAGACATTAAAGTCTCAGGATTCTCCAGTCACATGGAGGAGAAGCTTCAGTCTGAGGTTTGGGAGAGCTTGTAGATCAGCCAAGCTGGCGTGGAGTGAGAGCTAGTGCCCAGCTGCTTTGATTTTCTGATCTTCAGCTTGAAGTTTGAACCCCAATATCTGTCACTGGGTCTTTTATTTTTCATGTTATAGTCCCCAATACAAGGACACCCTCATTTGTAAAAGAAACGTTACTAAAGCTTAAATCATATATCAAGCTCCAAACACTAGTAGTAGGAGACTTCAACACCCCACTCTCTCTACTGGACAGGTCTGCCAGACAGACATTTAACAGAGAAATAAAGGAACTAACAGTTGTTATGACTCAAATAGGCTTAACAGACATCTATAGAGCTTCCACCAAGACACAAAAGAATATACCTTCTTCTCACCACACCTCATGGATCCTTCTCTAAAATTGACCACATACTTGGTAACAAAGCAAACTTCAACAGATACAAAAAAATTAGAATAACCCCCTGTATCTTATCGAATCATCATTGTTTAAAGTTAGAATTCAACAATAATTCTAATTGCAGAAAGCCCATAAACTCATGGAAATTGAACAATGATTAAGGAAGAAATAAAGGAAAAAAATTAAAGACTTCCTAAAATTTAATGAAAATGACAGTACAACATACCCAAACTAATGGGACACAATGGAAGCAGTGCTAAGAGGAAAGTTGATAGCACTAAAGGCCTACATAAGAAAACTGGAAAAATCCCACACTAGGGAATTAACAGAACACCTGAAATCTCTAGAACAAAAAGAAGCAAATTCATCCAGGAGGAGTAGATGCCAGGAAATAGTCAAATTAAGAGGTGAAATCAACAAAATAGAAATAAAGAAAACAATACAAAGAATCAATGAGACAAAGAGTTGGTTCTTTGAGAAAATCAACAAAATAGATAAACCTTTATTCAAACTAACCAAAAAGGCAAAGAGAGAATATCTAAATTAACAAAATCAGAAATTAAAAGGAGGACATAACAACAGACTCTGAGGAAATCCAGAGAATCATCAGGTCATATTTCAAAACTAAAATTGGAAAACTTAAAGGAAATGGACAATTTTCTGGATAAGTACCACATACCAAAATTAAATCAAGAGCAGTTAAACATATTAAATAGTCCTGTAAGCCCTAAGGAGATAGAAAACATCCTCAAGTCTCCCAACTAAAAAAAGGGCCAGATGATTTCAGAGACAAATTCTACCAGAATTTCAAAGAAGAACTAATACCAATACTCTTCAAATTGTTTCACATGATAGAAGTAGAAGGGGCACTACTAAACTCTTTTTACGAGGGTATAGTGACACTGATATCCAAACCACACAAAGATACAACTAAGAAAAAGAATTACAGACCAATCTCCCTCATGAGCATTGATGCAAAAAATAAAAAATAAAAATAAAAAAAAATACTTGCAAACCAAATTCAAGAACACATCAGAAAAATCATTTACCATGACCAAGTAGGATTCATCCCAGAGATGCAGGGATGGTTCAACATATGGAAATACATCAATGTAATCCACCATATAAACAAATGAAATAAAATAAAACACATGATCATCTCAAGAGATGATGAAGAGCCTTCGATAAAATCTAACACCCCTTCATGATAAAGGTCTTGGAGAGAACAGGAATACAAGGAACATACCTAAACATACTAAAAGGCAATATACAGTAAGCCAACAGCCAACATCAAACTCAATGAAGAGAAACTCAAAGCAATCCCACTGAAATCAGGAACAAGACTAGGTTGTTCACTCTCTCCATATTTATTCAACACAGTACTCAAAGTTATAGCTAAAGCAATAAGACAACAAAAGGAGATCAAGGGGATATAAATTGGAAAAGAAGTCAAATTTTTGCTATTTGATGATAGTATACATAAGTGATCCTTAAAATTCTACAAGCTGATAAAGATCTTCTTTAAAGTATCTGGATACAAGATTAACAATAACAACAAAAAATCAGTAGCCTTCCTATATACAGATGATAAATGGGCTGAGAAAAAAATCAGAGAAACATCACCCTTTACAACATCCACAAATAACATAAAATACCTTGGGGGCAACTCTAACCAAACAAATGAAAGACCTGTATGACAAGAACTTAAGTCTTTGAAGAAAGAAACTGAAGAAGACATCAGAAAATGGGATCAATATAGTAAAAATGGCCATCTTACCAAAAGAATACAATGCAGTCCCCAGCAAAATTCTTTACAGACCCCAAAAGGACAATAGTCAACTTCATATGGAAAAACAAAAAACCCAGGATAGCCAAAACTATGTACAATAAAGGAACTCCTGGAGGCATCACCATACCTGACTTCAAACTTTACTATAGAGCTACAGTAATGAAAACAGCTTGGTATTGGCATAAAAACAGACAGGTGGACCAATGGAATCAAATCAAAGACCCCGATATCAATCCACACAATTATAAACACCTGATTTTTTATAAAAAAAATCTATAATTATAAAATTGAAAAAAGAAAGCACCTTCAGCAAATGGTGCTGGCATAACTGGATGTCAAAGCCAGAAGAATGCAAATAGATCCATGGCTATCAACATGAATAAAACTCAAGTCCAAATGGATCGAAGACCTCAACATAAACTAATCACACTGAACATGATAGAAGAGAAAGTGGGAAGTAACCTTGAACACATTGGCACAGGAGACCACTTCCTAAATATAACACTACTAGCACAGACACTGATAGCAACAGTTAATAAATGGGACCTCCTGAAAATGAGAAGCTTCTATAGCAAAGGACATGGTCAGTCAACAAGACAAAATGGCTGCCTACAGAATGGGCAGAATGGACATCTGACAGAGGACTGAGCTCCAAAATATACAAAGAATCAAGAAACTAGACATAAAAAAAAAGGCAGAAAGACACTTAGGAAAATGTTTGATATCCTTAAACATCAGAGAAACGCAAACCAAAACAACCCTGAGATACCATCTTACACCTGTCAGAATGGCCAAGATCAAAAATACAGGTGGCAGCTTATGCTGGAGAGGATGTGGAGTCTGCTGGTGGGAGTGCAAACTTGTAAAGCCACTTTGGAAATCAGTATGGTGGTTTCTTAGAAAATTGGGAGTCAATCTACCTCAAGACCAGCAATACCCAAGGGATGCCATTTACACCACAAGGACATTTGCTCAACTGTGTTAATAGCAACATCATTCGCAATAGCCAGTGTAACATGAAAAATAAAAGACCCAGAGACAGATATTGGGGTTCAAGCTTTAAGCTGAAGATCAGAGAAGCAAAGCAACCAAGCTACTAGCTGTAATCTCTACCTCAGACTGAAATGGCTGATCCTGTCTCTACAGGCTCTCACCAAGCCTCAGACTGCTGCCTCTCCTCAGTGTGTTTGGAGAATAATCCTGAGGCTGACTACTGAAGACCCTGCTCCTATCTTTTATACCTCTCTAGTGCTGGGATTAAAGTCATGAGCTTTATTACTCTTTTAGGCTGGATCAATCTCATGTAGCCCTGGGTGGCCTTGAACTCAATGAGATCCATCTGCCTTTGTCTCCTAAATCCTGGGGTTAAAAGTGTGTCCCTGGCTTCTATGGCTAACTAGTATGGCTGCTTTGGTATTTTGATCTCCAGTGGCTTTAATAAATCATGAACAATAATATATCACCACAAGTCAATTCATCACCACCATATATCACCCTAGATGCCCTTCAACCAAAGAATGGATAAAGAAAATTGATACATTTACACAGTGGTAAAAAAAACAATGACACCTTGGAATGGAACTAGAAAAAGCCATCCTGAGTGAGGTAACCCAGACCCAGAAACACAAATACAATATGTACTCACTCCTAAGTGGATATTAGACATAAAGGACAATCAGACTATAGGCTACAAGCCCAGAGAACCTAGGTAACAAAGAAGACCCTAAGAGAGACACACATGGATCTGTCTAGGAAGGGGAAAAAGACAAGATCTCCTGAGCAAATTGGCAGCATGGTGGGCACAGGGGAAGGTAAAAGGGGAGGATGGAAGAAGAGTGGGGCAAAATGTATAGCTCAATTAAAAAAAAAGAATCCAAATGTGATAAAAATGACATAGAAGTGTGTCTCCACTCTGTTCTGCAAAAATTGCAGTACTGAGTTATAGGTATGCCAGATGTACCCACTGGAACAAATAGACAAAGGGTACATGGGGTCCCTGATCCTCATTGTAACTTCCTCTAAATTTAAAATTACTCAAAATAAAAAAAGATAAAACTAAGTTAACCATCATGGAGGAATTTTTGTGAGTGGTAAATGTTTTGTTTATGTTGTGACTGTTGTTTTCAAAGGTCATCTAAAAAGACCCTTCACCTGGGTACATTGTTTTGTTTTTTAATTTTACATACAGACTTGTATTTTTTATGTGTATGGGTGTTTTGTCTGCATGTAAGTCTGTGTACTACTTGTGTGCCTGGTGCCTGCAGAGGACAGAAGAGGGTATTGGAGCTCTTGAAACTGAAGTTACAGAGGGTTGTGAGTCACTATGTGGGTACTGGGGACTGAACCAAGGTTCTCTGGAAGAGCAGCCAGTGATCTTAACTACTGAGCTATCTCTCCAGTCAAAGCATGTATGTCTTTGCATATCAAGGGCCAGGCCTCACTATATAGCCCAGACTGGCCTTGAACTTGGGATTCTCCTGCTTTGGATTCCTAAACACTGGGATTGCAGATATACACCACCTTATTAAGTTAAAAAATACCAGCAACCAAAGTTTGTGAAGAAATGAAGCAGCATTTTCAGCCTTTGTTTTCCTAGCTCAAGACTGGAATAATGTACCCTTTGCTATTCAAAATCTTAGACATATCACATAGCACTGAGTGCTTCCATACAAGGCTTGCATTCCCTCACCAACATCCAATATGAAACAGATGTATGTAAATGTTTATCACATGAAGATATCCTGAGGGCTTCAGCAGAAGAGATAGAATCTGGCTTGCAGCCTACTGGAATAATCTAGATAGTATCTAAGGCTGCTATGTGAGTAAGCGCATAAAGCCAACCAACCATAGGCTGCAGTCTCATCATCCAGGAGTGAAATCACTCCAGGACATCAGTGTTGGAAGTCTTGACCAGAGGCCATAAAGGCTTTGTACCATATGGGTCATTATTTCTCTTATATCCTGTTTTCCTATTTCAGGGCAGAGCCTTTTATGTCTTTCTAACCCTCCTTGTCCTGAGAGTTCAGTAAGTCCAGAAACCAGTCAACCATCCTTTGCTGCTGCTGAAGAATAATGTCCTTTGCTCAAGGAAATACATAGCTAATGAAAATATGGAGGAGAGGCTGGAGGATAGCTCATCCGCTAAGAGCATTGGCTTCTCTTCGAGGATCCATGTTCTACTCCTTGCACCTATTTGGGAGTTCATGTCTGTATTTCCAGTCCCAGGGCATATGATGCCCTCTTCTGTCCTCTGAGGACACTGAATGCACACGGTACACATACATACATGCAGACAAAACACTCATTTACATAAAAATAAAATAAATAAAATATGAGCCAGGAAGTGGTGGCAAACCCATTTAATCCCAGCACTTGAGAGGCAGAGGCAGGCAGATCTCTGTGAGTTCAAGGCCATCCTGATCTACAGAGTGAGTTCCAGGATAGCCAATGCTACACAGAGAAATCCTATCTTGAAAAACCAAATAAATAAATATATATATATATAAAATGTCAAGGAAAAGTTTATATTTAAGAAGTTAGTAAATTGAATAGGCATGGTGGCACACACCTTTAATCCCAGCACTCAGGAGGTAGAATCAGGTATATCTCTGTGAATTTGAGACCAGCCTGGTCTGCAAAGCGAGTTTCAGGTCAGCCAGGGCTGTTACCTAGAGAAATCCTGTCTCAAAACAAAAAGTTAGTAAATTGATAGTGGTTAAAATACTTGGGTAAGAGCCTTTTCCACCCCAAATGTTGGAACTCCAGATCCATACCTAATTTACTGTTTGAAACAGCCAAAGACCATTTCTAGATATAAAGCCTAAAAATACAATAGTATTTACATAACAATGCATGTAGAAGCTGTGCCTGATAAGGCATGCTGGTAATCCTAGCATTCAGGGTCTTGAGGCAGGTGGATTGTGAGTTTGGGGTCAGCCTAGGCAGGGTAATAGGACCCTGTGTGAGAAACAAGGAAGGATGGAGGGAAGCACAGGAAGGAGGCATCTAGAATAGCTCATGCCTATTTGTAAGTTGCCTTGTGGTGGGTGGCCTGCTTAAAAGAACCCTGGATCTGAGGAGCCATAGTTACTTTCCTCCTTTCTGCAACAAAGTATCTGACCAAGGCAATTTAAGGAACAAGGGAGTTATTTTACCTCAGTTTTAACTGTTGTCCATTAAGGCCCAGCAACCTCTGAACAATAATAAGATAGCCGACTGGAGAGATGGCTCAGTGGTTAAGAGCACTTCCAGAGGTCCAGTGTTCAATTCCCAGCAACCATATGGTAGCTCACAACCATCCATAATTAGATCTGGTCCCCTCTTCTGGCCTGCAGGCATACATGGAGACAGAACTCTATATACATAATAAATACATCTTTTTAATTTTGTTTAAGTTACTTGGCTTCAATCTTCTTGGGAGAGTCCCTTTTCTGTCTGTACCTCTTCTTAGAGTCCTCCTACACTCCTCTATCTCTGCAGAAATGAAGCAAAAGTATAATTTCCCATTTATCTTTGCTCTCAAACTGGGAATAATTTAACAATAGGGGCTATGCGTGTCTCATTCATTCATTCATTCATTCATTCATTCATTCATTCATTCATTCATAGATAAGAGTTTGACTCAATGGCCCTGTCTGTCCTCAAACTTGAAATCCACCTGTATGTGTCTTCCATGTTCTGGTTTTTTATTTTATTTTATTTTGAGCCACAGACACAAAGCTCAGTGTCTGGCCCTAGTGAGTGTTTGACTACTTTTGTGGAGTGGATGCCATGCCCCTAGTGAAAACAGAATGTGGCTCAAGCTGCAGGACTAAGTCAGGACTCCCCATAGTCATTTAGTAAGAAGCTGTTCTGGGTTCCTCTGAACCACCAAGAGGACCCAGCTTAGGTAGCTTGGGCTGTGAGATTCCAAGTCCACTTGAGAGAATCAGCAGTGACCTGCTTGGAAATGGGATGTGGTGTTTTGGAAGACAATCATATTGAAGTGTCTACCCACCTCGACTGAGGTGTCTTGAGGCACCTCTACAGTCCTCAAGGACAAGGGCCTGATTGGATTCACTTCTCTGTTCCCAAAACAGTCCCAGACTCTGGCCAGCACATGGTATTCCTCAACAAAAGATTGCTGAAATGAATTGGAGTCCAGTAGCCCAAGGTCATTGGCCCACCGCCAGCCGCAAAAAATCTTGGCAAACCTCACCAGTAGCTCAATCCCAGGGTAGTACTGTTGGAACTAGGGACATCGCCCTAGGGATTCACAGCCGATGTCCTAAATCCAGAAGGTTCCGGAAGCTCCACCTTCTGGCAGCTTGCAACATGAATAATTCAGGGTTGGAGTAGTAGATTTGGGAAGGTCACTGAGAGTTGGGAGGAGGAAAACCTTTACATGTCCTCTAGCCAGGCAAGCGGGGCCTTCAGGTTTCTGGCATTCTTCTTCTTGAGCCTTGAAGTGGGCCCTGTCTACAGAGACCCTGCCCCTGAGGAAATAGTTTCTCCATGCTTGCCCATCCCCCTTGGTGTCCATAGTCCTGTCTCACTGGGCAAGCACTGTGACACTCGTCTCTACATTGAACATGACTTTCAAGCTTGATGTTTCTGTGCCTCATAGGACTTATTATTATTTTATGATGTAATAGTTAAATTCCATGGAACATTTTTTAAGAATTTCATATATGCATGTCATCATGATGTGTCTTGATCAAATCCACCCCATCCCGCTTCTTTTCCTGCTCCTCCCACTTTTCCCTCCCAACTTCATGGGCTCTGCTTTTTCTTCCTTTTTTAGATGTATTTATTTCATTTTATAAGTATGAGGTATGTATGTGCATAGTGAGATCAGAAGGAGTTGTCCGATGCCCTGGAATTAGAGTGTCCAGTAGCCCTTCGTCAGCTGCCAAGGAAGTGACCCCTGGGTCCAACTGCTCTTTTATCTCTCACGTGCTGTTTTAAACCCAATGAGTCTGTTTGGTGCTGTGTGTGTAGACATGGATGCAGGGCCATATCCTGAACCAGGATCTTTATTTCTTATATTTGTTTATAGACAAATTTCCTTTTTTTGGGGGGAGGGGGTGTTTGTCTGTTTTTTAAGAGTTTTAGTGTCTGTAGACCAGGCTGGCCTCGAACTCACAAAGATCCACTTGCCTCTGCCTCCCGAGTGCTGGAATTAAAGGCATGTGCCACCACTGTGTCCTCTGTGACGTGTTTTTTTTGGAGAGGTCTCTGCTGGCTTTGAAGCTGTGATCCTCTGCCTCTACCTCCCTGGAGGACCTTTGAGTAAATCGTCTGATTTTAGTTGTGCATTCATAAGTGAAAGACCATAATGGCTGCCTCTTGGGATGCCTTGCGATCTTTGTTTCACCTTTCACCTGCTGGGCTGTAAACCCATTGGGGCCATTGGGTAGGGATTAGATGCATCCTCCTCATTATATGTATCTTCAGTAACTAGCGTCTAGACATTCAAAACATATTGAATGAATGAATGAATGATAAGAAATCTATGTCTGTCATAGATCAGGTTAAGCTCTTTGCACAGTAACTAGAATATACCAATTTGATGACTGTTTTTAATGCAGAAACATTCTAGACACATTCATTTATCTGCACCACGGAGGATAAAAGACGTGTCTACATCGCGATCTCATGCATGCAGAAGGAGCTCAGGAAACGTCAGAAGCTTCTTCCAAGCTAGGCACTGTCCAAAGTGTCTCCAATCAATTAAGAGACTGGATTCTCTTCTCGGGGCCTGCTTCCCCAATTCCCTTTCCCCCTCTGGGAAATGGAGTCTCCCAGTCCCTCCTGGACTCTGTTCCCCCAGGGCCTTCTCCTAGAGAAGCCCCAGGAGTGATGACAGAATGTGGTTTTAGAGGAAGTGGGCAGAAGGGCAGGCCGGGGTCATTCCAGAACCCGAGCCGGGCCGGGTCGGGCAGAGAGCCCGAGCCTGGGAGAGTCATCGTGGGACTGGCCGAGTAGAGCTCCAAGGGGGCGGGCCAGGGTCAGCGAGCAGCCCCGGGGCCGGGGGCGGAGAGGTCGGCGTGCGGAGGGCGGGGAGTGAGGGGTGTGAATTGGCCCCGCCGGTGCCGTTGCGAGGGGAGGGACTGCGAGGGACGCGGGGTGAGTGCGGAGGGGCGCGGGGCCGCAGATCCGCAGGGCGCGGCGGGCGGGCGGGGTGCAGGGTGGAGAGCGCGGCGGGCGGGCGGGCGGGGGGCGGCGCCGGCGCCGGGGGTGGGGAGCGGGTTGGGCGGCTGCGCGGGCTCCGCTTTAGCCGCCGCCGCTAGGGCGCGGGGGGCGGGGGGCTCGGCGCCGCGAGCTCGGCCATTGTGGAAGCCGCTCCCCTCCGCCGCGCCGCAGCCGTCCGCCGGCCTCCTCCTCGCGCTCACAGGGTAAGGCGCGGGGCCTTTGCGGCGATGCTTGGAGCCGGGGCGGCCGCACCCCAGCCCCTGGGCGGCTGGCATGCGGGTTGACAGGCACGGGCACCGCGGCCGTGCGGGCCTCGCACCTGCAGCGCCGGGAGTGCGGAGCGCGCGGAGCCGGGGTTCCCTCGGGCGGCCGCTGCTCTGGCCAAAGGGAGGCGTGATTTCTGGGGAAAATGGGACACACGAGAGGGACCTGCAGGAGCGAGCAGAGCTGGGCAGGGAAACTCGCCTCCGGGTTCACGAGATCGGCCGATGGCACCGACGCCCTGCCGATCCTCGGTCACGCGTCCCCGCTCTTTGTCAGCCACGCGCGGCGGGCACGCGGACCCACCCGCGCCGCCCCGGACTCCGGGGAGCACCCCTCCCCCCGCCGTGGGGGTGGAGGCGAGGTGGGGAGGGCAGCAGCCTGTCGGTGTCGGGTCAGATGCCTGCAGCAGACCCAGATGGCCAGGGGACCTTCGAGATGCACTGGGGGTGTGGGCGCGCTCTACCAACCAGGACGCGTGGAGTGACCGGAGTGATAGAGGAGTAGGGAGGAAGCCCGGAGGTCACACAGGTGTGTGTGTGAGAGGTCGAAGACTGTCACCGACCCAGGTGGAGCAGAGGAGGGCTCGGCTTCTCTCGGAGGAGGCCTTGCTTTTGAGGGCCTTTGTAGTAAAAATGGGCGTCTAGGAGGGGAATGGGCGGCTCTTGAATGAAGCAGGTGGTCTGAGAGGAGGGGCTGAGGGTAGGATGGGTGCACAGCCTGAGTTTCCTAGAGATTGGGGCTGTCACTTCAGAAACTCGACCGGGTAAAGAGGTGGGAGGTGATCATGAGACTGAGGTCAAGTGCTACGATTAAGGGCAAAGCTGTACCAGTCGTTGGGTCTTTCCAACTCTTCTGGTGGTAAGATAGGGCCTTGGTGTTCTATGGGAAGATCCTCACATTGCTGACACAGGAACCTCCCCTGCATGGTGGGATGTTCTTTTGTTATCTGAGTTCTGTATTTATCCAGATGTCAGTGATCTGGGAGAGTGTCACTGCCTCTTGCTGCCTCTAAGCTGAGATTCCCAGATTCTAGGAGGAGCTGTGCCAGAGACCCAGGCATTTAGGCCACTTCCCTGCTCTGCACAGCCCTGTGCCCAGATATTCCCCGTTAGGGAAAGTTGACAGCTTTTGCCATGCTCGGTCTCTGGAGCCCAGACAGAACTATTTACCTGAGCTAGATCTAGGTCCTGATCGGAGGGTTGACAGCTGAAGGCGTGCATCATCTTGGCTCAGAGAACCCTCAGAGTGGTGGGCCATGTGTAGCAGATGGTTCTGGCCAGTGAGCTGGGCCTGGCTGAGGGAAGGCTGCCCAGTCTGGCTGGTGCAGCCCAGCTGGCTTGGAACAATTGTGTTTCCACTCCTCTCCCTCCACTAGCTAAACTGACCAGAAAAACTGACGGTCCCTTACCATCACCCCTGCCCCCATGCTGTGTGATGTATTCCCACACAGCCCTTGGAATGAGCCGATGAATATTTTATCTAAAGCCTGCTGTGTGACATACATGCTACCAGCTAAGTTTACATTCGCATTTCACGGTGTCCTTAAAATATCCTCGAAGAAGTACTGCCCCTCCCCCACTGTGCAGGTGATGAAGCTGAGTCTCCTAGAGGTAGAATGACTTGCCCCTGATCTCACCAACTGTAAGTGACAGAACCAGAATTTACAGCCAGGATTACCTTGTTTAAGGACTAGTGCTGTGTCTAGTCTGTGTGCTGGAGAAACCAGGAATTTGCACCTATCCTAGCTCATGTCTCTTTTCATTCCTGCTGCTGAGATGTGCATTAGCTTTTGAAAATACTTCCCATCTGTTGTCCCATTTTATCCTTATAGCATCCCTGGGAGGTAAGAAGGGGAATGTAATAATAGATTCCATATTGAGTGCTTACTGGATACCTGGCATCAAATGAAAGAATATTGTTTGGTTCTTGCAAACAGCACGGTGAGGTTAGATGGTGGCATCATCCCCATTTTACAGGCGAAAATGTCGAGGATAACAAGATTAAATGGCTTTTTAGGGTCATACAGCTAATGAATAATGGAGTAGAATTTGAACTGATATCTTTCTGCCTGGCTATTAGTAATAGAAACTAACATTCACATAATATTTTTGTTTGTTTTTAGGCAGTGTCTCATTAGATAGCCATGGCTGGCCTGGAACTTGTCACGTAGACCAGTCTGGTCTTGAACTCACAGAGATCTGCCTGCCTCTGTCTCCTGAGTCCTGGGATTACAGGCATGTTATGCCATACTTGTCTAAAAATTTATTTTAGTTTTAATTCTTTGTGCATGTGTATGGATGGATATATGCATGTGAACCAGGTGTCTGAAGAGGCCGGAGAAGGGTGTCTGGATCCTGGAGCTAGAGTTATGAGTAGTTGTGAGCTACCTGTAGTGGGTATTGAGAACTGGAAGTCAGGCCTCCTACAAGAGTAGTATGTGTTCAAAACCATGTCTCTCTATAGCCCAAATTTGTTTGTCTGTTTGAGACTGGGTCTTTGAATATAGCCCAGAAGACACGGATCTCAGTCTTCCTGCCCCAGCTTCCTAGCCTCCTGAGTGCTGGTATTACAAGTGGGTGTACCATATCCAGCTACATTGTGTTTATGGTCTATAAGTATTTGGGGCTAGGGTTGTAACCCAGTGGTATAGCCCTTGCCTAGTATGTGCAAGGCCCTAGACTCAAGTCCCAGCATTGGGTGGTAGGGAGGGAGATTTATTCAGAGTGTCTCTCTTTCGACACTCTGAATCTCAGGCTGACCTGGTATTCAGGTCACTAACCTTAAAATTACTTGTGGGGATCTTCTTGGCTCTCTCTTTCTTTTTCTTTATTTCTTTTTTTTTTCTTTTCTTTTCTGTTTTGTTTTGTTTTTCAAGGCAGGGTTTCTCTGTATTGCTTTGGAGCCTGTCCTGGAACTCACTCTGTAAACCAGGCTGGCCTCCAACTCACAGAGATCTGCCTGCCTCTGCCTCCCAAGTGCTGGGATTAAAGACATGCACCACCACTGGCTTTCCCTTCTTTCCTTCTTTCCTTCTTTCCTTCTTTCCTTCCTTCCTTCCTTCCTTCCTTCCTTCCTTCCTTCCTTCCTTCCCTTCTTTCTCTGTTTTCATCTTTAAAAACATTGTTACTCCTGGGTGGTGGTGGTGCATACCTTTAATCCCAGCACTTGGGAGGCAGAGGCAGGTGGATCTTTGAGTTTGATGCTAGGCTGGTCTACAGGATGAGTTTCAGAACAGCCAAGGCTATACAAAGAAACCCTGTCTTGAAAACCAACATATAGTTATATTAATTTTGTTATGTTGTGATCATTTAAGCTGCTGTTTGAATGCCTATATACCATGCGCATGCCTGGTAGCTGCAGAGGACAGAGGTCATCAGATCCTAGTTTAGGTCTGAAAATAGAACTCAGGACCTCTAGAAGAGTAGCCAGTGCTATAAGTCTCTGAGGCTTATCTCCAACTCTCCTCCTATCTCTATTTTTTACGCATTGGGATTATAGGCATGAACCACCATGCCTGGCCTTTTGTTTTGTTAGCTTAGGATAGCCTTAAACTCAATATGTTGCCAAGTTTGGCCTTGGACTCTTGATCCTTCTGCTTCCACCTTCTAAGTGTTGGCCCTTATAGGTCTGTCTGTCTGTCTGTCTGTCTACCTACCTAATATAATTTTCCCCCAAGCCCCATGAATTAGTCTTGGCATGTGTTATTTCTATTTTATTCTGTTTGGCTTGGCTTTTCAAGAAAGGGTTTCACTGTGCCCAGTGTCCTGGAACTCACTCTGTAGACCAGGCTGACGTTGAACTAAGAGAGGCACCTGCTTCTGCCTCCTGGGTGCTGGGATTAAAGGTGTGAGCCACCATACCCAGACTCATATTTGGTTTTGTAAGTGAAGAAACTGAGGTCCAGGTGGGTAAAGAGAACAAGTTAGTAGCAGGGCCAGGAGGCTGGATCTCAGTGTTCCTTGTGTGGCCTTTCATTCTGTTCATATTCTTCCCTCTCTCCTCCAGATCCCTTCTCTCCGGGCATCCCGCCCTTCCTGTGGCCACCCCTGCTTGCCCTGCCCGCCATGTCTTCCTCAGATGAAGAAACGCTCAGTGAGCGGTCCTGTAGAAGTGAGAGGTCATGTCGGAGTGAGCGATCTTACCGGAGTGAGCGGTCAGGGAGCCTGTCTCCCTGTCCCCCTGGGGACACCTTGCCCTGGAATCTGCCACTGCATGAGCAGAAGAAGCGGAAAAGCCAGGATTCGGTGCTGGACCCTGCAGAGCGTGCAGTGGTCAGAGTCGCTGGTAAGAGAGATCTCCAGTAGCTTTTGCTAGCTGGGTGCTGTGACTTGAGGGAAGAGTGGGCCAGTGTGCACCAGCGTGGTGGAGAGCATAGAGGTCCTCAGAGCCAAGTCAGCTGACAATCTAGTTTATTGTTTTGATGACTATTATTATTGCAGAGATGATGAAAGAACATTCAAGAGAAACTTGAAGGGGGGAAAAAACAAAACAAAACAAAACAAAAAACCCCAAAACACAGCCACCTCCATGCCCAAATGAGGTCTATTCTCATTTCTGTGCCTTTCCCCTGGGTTTTCCCACTCAGTTGCATTTTATGTATATAGTGGTTACTTTCCTTTCTGGCCTATGTTCCAGTGTGGATCTGTGTCTTCATTTACCTTGAAAAAGATTTTCTGATTTACATCTCAGATTTTACGGTTATTTTTAAACTTATTTTTGTTTCTTCCATGGTTGGTCTCACTATGTAGCCTGGCTGGCCTGCAACTTGCATTGTAGATCAGTCTAGCTTCAAAATGACAGAGATCCACCTGTCTCTGACTCTCAAGTGTTGGGATATGAGGTGTACACCACCACGCCTGGCTCAGACTTCATAGTTTTTTTGTTTGTTTGTTTTTGTTTTGTTTCTTTCGAGACAGGGTTTCTCTGTATTGCTTTGGAGCCTGTCCTGGAGCTAGCTCTGTAGACCAGGCTGTCCTCCAACTCACAGAGATTCACCTGCCTATGCCTCCCGAGTGCTGGGATTAAAAGCATGGGCCACCAACGCCTGGCACTTTATAGTTATTTTTAAAGGATATATATATATATATATATATTTCATGGGTTTCCTAAGTCCTATTCTTCTTTACTGTAGTAGACTAGGCACTGCTATAATGATCATGATTAGGAAGAAAAGCTTTTGATTTCTGTTATGTTATTTCATTATAAGGAATTCTTTGGAGGAGGCAGTTTTACTCATGTCACTTTTTGAAGGTTGTGTGTAGATTCTCTAAGATCTTAGTGCCCGGGTTAGGGGTGCCCCCTCTAGTCAGGAGGTGCCTGTCTGCCTTTTCCAAGCAGCAGTGTAGGCTTTGGAGGATGCTTAGAACTGAATCTGGGTCCTCTGTGAGAATAGCCAATACTCGTAACTGCTGAGCCTCTCTCCGGTCCTTAGCCTAGGTTCTGACTTAATAAAAGAGCAGCTTCAGTGGTGGCATCCAGAACTGTCTCCTGGATGTGTGCTCAGCACCTCAGTAGACTTTGATGTTACCAAGCAGGTAGCTCGTTCAGCGACATCATCAGCTTTCAGTCCATTGTCAAGGTCTGTCCTGCTGCCGACTTTGTGTCCGTCAGATTACACCCCTGCCTCCTTTGCTTTATTAATAGTCTCTCACCCGGGTCTTCGGACCTACCTGATGGCTCTGGTTCCCTCGGTCCTTTCCTCCTCCTTCCACATGGCCATCAGAGCATTTTATTCTGAAGTGCAAACCTGCTCCTATTACCCAGCTGCTTAGAAGCCATCTCTGGTTCCTCGTTGCCAGTGAGATAAAGGCTTCAGCATAAGGATCCTCCCCAAACCAGGCTCCACTCCATCTCTTCTGCTTTACCAGCTGCCCCACCCCCATCCACAAAGTAGCTAGACCTTCAAGGTGTGCAGCTTGTGGGATCAAACATCTAGGCTTTAATTTTCTTCTGGCAAGATGTTGGCCGCTCCTCCTCCTCTCTTAGGCATCAGCCCTTCTAGTCCTCACGTCCCCAGTGGTACCCAGTGTCTCCTCCTCCACTCCTATATTCATGCTTTTCTCTCCTGTTCCCTTGCACAGCAGAGCAGTTAACCCACAGGGAGCCCATCACTCCCTCACAATTGTGAGCAATTCAGTGCTTTGACTGATTTTATGTGTTGACCTTCAGTGACTTGTGGGGGTGGGGTGGGGGGGTGGGAGGAGGTATGCATACTAGAGATCATCAAGAAAGGAGTGACCAACCAAATGAGCACCACAAGTATTTAGAGGCTAACATGTGGCAATGGGCTGTAACGGGATGTTAGAAGGGAGAGGGTTAGTCAGGAAAGATGCAGTTGAGCTCTGGAGGAGCCAACAGTAAAGAGGCATGGCAGGTAGGCTGCAGTTTCCAGTGGGCAAAAGGGAGCCCTTGGCAGAAGTCCTCCTCAGATGTCTTGGTCCTGAAACATCAGCTAGTAACAATGTTTGGAGCAGGCCCTAGAATGCAGGGAAGGGTTTGCTTGCCCCCAGCCTTGAAGGGGTATAATAACTCAAGTGGGCTGAATCACAGACCTCTCATTCTGCTGAAGGCAGAGTGGATGTGTCGGTTTTTTTCCTCCCTTATATTTCCTAGCCCATCCTCCATCACTCACACAGAGTTCTAGATGGTTTTGTGACAGTTTTTCGCTACAGTCATCTCTGAGAAGGCCCTGCTGTTTAAGATTCTGGTCTAGGCAATAAGTCAAGGGGATTCAAGGGAGTTTAGTCATCAGGCAAAGGCCCTCGGGACCCCACCAGGTCAGCTGAGAAAGGGCTGGGTGGGTGTTAGGCTGTGCTTTGCTTCTGGCATCACGCTGATCTTTGCATCCTGACATCACCAATGACTGTCTTGGGGAGGGGGCTGGACCAATGAGGCTGGAGATGGGGAAACTGCTGTGGTTAAAAATAACTGCTGCAGTTGGGTGTGTTTCTTTAGCAGGAGAGAAGAGAGGCAGCAGATTCGGGCTAGACTGCTACTTTAGTGTCTGGCTGAAGTCTCCATTCGATTTTTAGAATGTGGGGGCTCCACCAGAATAACGAAACAGGCAGCCTTGCTTCTGGGGGGACTCCACATGTGGGTGCTGGGAGAATCTGAAAGCTCTGATGCTCTCTGCCGCAGAGTTTGCCTTTGGTGAGGACATGAAGTCAGGCTCACACTGGAAGCAGCTGTGTCCTGTGTAACTTTCTCCTCCCACAGGTTTTGGGTTATGAAGCTAAGTGGGAGCTATTAGAACCCAACTCATCAAGGGTAGAGAATTCCCAGTGCCTAACTCCTTTCAGTGTCCTGAGCAGGTCTTAGGACCCCACCTTTAGTTGAAGGGCCGGATGGGAATTCCCTGCTGGTCACCCTTTGCAGAGGAGAGAGGCAAGCCAGTGCTAGTGCACTGAGCGCTGCTCCTCAAGGCAGTGTTCCCAGGCTCACAGATGCTGCCGCCCAGTCTTCCTCTGCCTTCCCTCACCTATTTCTTGCCTTTTGTCTCCCTCTTAGCCAGCTCTGTTCTCAATTCCCCAAGCCTAGCCCCTTCGAAATGTACCAAGAGTCAGTTGTGAGAGCTTTAGGGTTTACATAGAGGTTTCCAAAGGCTGTGAGCTAGTCAGGACACGTGCTAGGCTCAGGCTCTGGGACCCTGGGGACTTGCATGAAGTCACACAGATTTGGCAGGCACAGATCTAACTCTCAGGGTGAGGTTATTCCTTTCTTAGGCAACCTGGCTCAGTCTGACTCTTGTACAGGTGACAATTTAAATAGCTGGCTGTGATCTCCAAGCCACCACTGGGAGCAGCCTTGAGATCCTGGCTTATAGCAAAAGGAGAAAGCAGGGACAAAAATGGAGAGAACCAGTAGTCTGTCTCAGCATCTCCCCTAAAGTCCACACCTGAGACCTTTTAGTTGCTTTTCCCCTCTGACTCTGTCTTGAATGAATAACAGATGTAATAACTATCCACACTCATCGAGGGTGGTCAACAAGTTGTGGGGGAGCTGGGGGCGGTTATTTTAAAAAGGTAGGTAACATTAAGCTGGGCAGAGGTAGCACATGCCATTAGTCCTAGCACTTAAGGGTAGAGGCAGGGGGACCTTGTAAGTGGAGTTTTCTGTCCCACCCACAAGTTCCCAAATAACCGACACAGAGGCTTAATATTAATTATAAATGCTTGGCTGATAGCTCAGGCTCATTACTAACTAGCTCTCACAACTTAAACTAATCCATTTCTATTAGTCTACATTCTGCTACATGGCTGGTGGCTTTACCTGTCCTCCAGTATGTCTTGCTCCCTCTGCATTTCCTGGCAACTCCTCATCACCATCTTTCTTCCTCCCAGCATTCTCAATTTGGCTTTCTTACCTAACTTTATCCTGTTCGGCTACTGGACAGTCAGCTTCTTTATTAAACCAGTCACAGCAACATATATTCACACAGTGTAAAGGAATGTCCCATAGCAGGATCTCTTGAGATTGAGGCCAGCCTGGTCTACAGAGAAAGTTCCAGGACAGCCAGGACTACACGGAGAAACCCTGCCTTGAAAAAATTAAAACAATAACAAAAAAGTTCTATTCTTTGAGGTCTGTGTGGAATAGGTGAAGAAAATGGTCAAAGACAGGCATCATGTGGTTTTACAACCACACAACTCTAGGGAACACCATTCACGTTTGTTGCAATGTGGATTTGTATAGTTGTTATGACTAGTTTCTTGAAGACACCTGTCAAGTGTCTTGTTTGAACTAGGGCAGGGTTGATACAAAGGGATTCACCTTCCACACATCAATTAGGTATTCATTCACCCATCTAACATCACGTATTTAGGCCCTTCTTGGTTTTTGTTTTGTTTTGCTTGAGACAGAATCTTACATAGCCCAGGCTGGCCTTGAACAATCTGTGTAGCAGAGGCTGACTTTGAATTCTGATCTTTGGGCCTCTACCTACCAAGAGATAGATTTCAGGTGTGTGCCATTATGTCTGGCTTTGTTCAGTTTGTTTTATTTTGTGTTTAAGGTTGAGGGAAATTCTATTAAAACCTACAAGAAAATCTGCACAGCAGGCAAGCTGTAAATCTCAGCAGCTGGGTAAGAGGAGGAGGACGGGAAAGAGAAGGGAAATCACCATGCTGTCTGGTTTGAGTGGGCCTAGAGGTCAGGGAGACACACAGAGGGGAGGAGGGCCGCAGGGGAAGAGTGAGGGAGCTCAGGAAGCCCTGCATGCTAGGAAAAGCATTCTTCAACCTCAGGGAGGGAGAGGGAAAGGAAAGTATGCCTTTCTGATTAATTAGAGAAGTGAGCCAATTTAGGGAGCTGAAGCTGCTTGTCTGTGGCCCTGCAGGAGACTGCCCATTGTTCTGTTTTTCAAGACACTTTCTCCCTATGAAGTCAGACTCTCAATCTTTCTGCGGCCACCTCCCATGCTGCCCCCTCTCCCCCTTTCTTTTTTTGCTTTTGCATTGATATTCAAAGATAGCTGAAGATGTGGTTCTTTCTTCATGGATTCAGTCTAGCTGAGAGGATGAAAAGAAATTGATTACACTGCAAAAGCTGCACACAGGAACTCAGGCTAACCAGTTGGGCAGCATCGTAGAACATGCTGTCCCCAACATCCACTCCATTATAGCCTCCTCCAGGAAGCTGTCTCTGATCCCTCCTACCAGACAGTTCATCTCTTCCTAGCCCTTCTCGATCTTATGTTCAAGTTCCTTGTTTCCATGTTCATTGTCCACACCAGACTGGACCTTGTTATAATCGTGAGTCTCATCTTGCTTTTCTGACTGGGCAGACAGTCCAGAGAACACTGGTGCCATGCTTTTCACAGAGGGGCATCTGCTCTTCCTTTTTTGTCCATGCATGCCTCTTCCAGGACAGCAGATTCATTCATTCATTCATTCATTCATTCATTCATTCATTCATCCAATAAAAAGATCAAGCCCTGCCATGTACCAGGAGCTATGAGGACAGTTGTATCTGGAGTCAGGAAATATAGCCAAATGACTTTACCCCATGGATTTTCATCTGTAAAAGGGGAGCAGTTATACCTGCTTCCAGCAACCACTGAATGAGGATCAGAACAGACAGAATGGGTTTACATGCCCATTACTGCACTTAATGTGGTCATTCCTAGTACTTAGTTAGCAACCAAAACTGCAGGAGGCCAGCTTTTTCCTAGGTCAGCAAGGAATGGGCCTGAGCTTGTCACTTTTATTGTCTTCTTTTGTTAGTTCCAAGGCATTGTCAGAAAGCAGGTGGGAATGATTTGTTCTGGGCAGGCCACAGATGGAATCAAGGGCTGTAGGGGTAGGAAGTAGGACTTTAAAGAATAATTCTACTGGGAACCCATATTCCTGGGCAAGCAATCTTTCTCACTCTGAGCACTTTGGAGCTTTGTACCCAAGAAGACTTCTTTTCCTCGTAGCTTCTCTTGCTCTTTCTGGCCGTGTGGTGTGTGTCTCTGGCTCTGTCCTGGAGCTTGGTTTCAATAGCAGGAGATGCCTGGGAAAGTGGGGCAGAGTGAACTGTAGCTACACACCACCAGCTCAGCTGCAGTGCTTTGAAAGGAAATCTGGGTCACATTTGCTGGAGGGATAGAAAATGACCACGTGGGCACAATTCTGTGCAAGCAGCAAAAAAAAAAAAAAAAAAAAAAAAAAAGACAGCCAAGCTGTCCTTTCTCTGAGGCTCAGGGTCCCTTTGGGACCCCAGCTGGTGAGGGAAGTGAATGCTGCATTGCAAGGTGCAATCCTGTCTTTTCGCCATAGGGTTCCCACCATGCTTTTCTGGTGAGTTCCAGATAATACAGAGAAATAGCAGTCTGGCTGTGGCTGTCTGTTCTGGAGGTTAGGAATGCAGAGGAAGGACTGGATGCTTTGGGAACTGTGGAAGGCTGTCATGTCTTAGAGATGAGATGTCACTAGAAGAATTGACTGTAATAGCCTCTACTCTAACAGTACTCTACCTCACAGGCATGTGACCATATCTGGGAGTGAGAATTAATTATCCTTCATCCAGGTGTTATATTGAGTCTGTCTGGCATCTTTTCTCATAGTTGCCGTAACTAAGACCTGATATGGTTTGGCTTTATAGCCTGCTGGTAGCTGTCCGTGAGAAGCAGGCCAGATTCATGGCTCTGCCTTGACTTTGCTGTAGGAACAGAAAGGGCCTTCCCAGCAACTTGGACTAAGGAGGCTGCTAAAGAGAAGATGTGCTGCCCCTGTGATCTGAAGAATGGTTATGGGCTGTGCCTCACTCCTACCCCAGAAGTTTTATGGCCAAGGGAAGGGTTCTGCTTGTTTCTCAGCAAGTGTGTCTTTGGGCATGCTGTCCTCACGCCTTCCATTTCTCACAGATGTTTACTCCTCCATTAACTCATGCAAGGGAAGGGCTTTGCATGTCTCAGTTGGAGACCCTGAAAGGTTACTAACCCGATTGAGCCTCACATTTTCATTGTTAAAATCAGGGAGCAAGAGAGCTGCTTCAGAGTCTTGCAAAGCAAACTCAGTGAAGTCATGGGAGTAAGTTGCCTGGTCCCATGTCTGCCATACAGGTAGCCCTTTATCTCTATTGGCTAGTCCCCTTAGTGTCATTGATTCCCGCACACACTTTCTCACTGGTCTATGGCCTACTGATTTTCCCCCTCCCTCTTTCATTGGCCCTGTACTTGCTGACTCCATAAACATCCCTTTAGCTACTTTGTTCAAGGCTCAGCCTGGGCTTCAGGATCTAGTTCCTGCCCACGGAAGTGGTGGGGATGCAGCTAGAGCTGTACTGAACTGAAGCTGAAGAAAAATTTGTAGAAGTTCAGAGGGGAGAGGGCCTCCTCTTGCACCCACCCATCTGGGACCCGGAGCAGTGAAAGCATTTGATCTGGGACTTGAGAAAGAACTAGGAGCTTGCTAGGACACCCTGAAGAGGAGGAACACACCCATTACCTGCTTTCATCATTTCTCTCCTTTCTTTGCCTTCAGCAGGAAGGGAAGAAAATGAAAAAAGAACAGTTGGTGGGAGTTAGGAATTAAAGAACACAGAACACAGGTGGGGTTGGGTGTGAACTCTGGACCCAGCCTGGCAGCTCCTGAGCACTCATGCCACAGCTGGTAATGCTACTGCTGTGCCCTAGGTGTGCGCCAGGGCGCCACACATGCCACTTCATCCTCACAGAACCCTGGGAAATCACTGCTATTTGCAACACAACAACTAAGCAGCTTGTCTGGGGATCTTCGGCAAGCTAAGGGGAAGTCAGGGTTCAGCACTATCAGTATGCATTGTGTCTGCAGAAGCCCCACAGGTACAGTGCTCTCTGGAGTTTCTGAGTTCTGGGCTTCAGGCCCAACTGACACCAAAGTCCTTGCTCTTTCCAGAAACTTTACAATACAAAAGTAGAGAGGGGTGTTCTGAATATCCACCACCCAGAAATAAGAATTACAAACCATAATATGACTGTAATTGCAGCACTCACAAAGCATGGGCAGGTGGGTCTCTGTGATTTTGAGACAGCCTGGTCTATAAAGTGAGTTCTAGACCAGCCAGAATTACATAGTGAGACCCTGCCTCACGAATGAATAAATAAATAAATAAATAAATAAATAAATAAATAAATAAGAAAGAAAAAAAAAGAAATAAAGTTCGAAGATGATGAATCTTACTCTGTCCATATCTCTACTTCTGCCTCCACAGTTATATAAAAGAAACTAAGAAATGGGCCTGAGGGTCCTGTAGGCTGCTCAGGAGGCTGAGGCAGGAGGATTCATGGTTCAAGGCCAGCTTGAGGAACTTTAGTGAAACTGTCTCAGAGTAAAGGTAGAAAAGGCAGCTGGGGACATAGCTCAGGGGTAGACTGCTTGCCTAGCCTGCAAAGGGCCTGAGGTTCAGTCCCCATTACTGAAAAGGAAGATTTGGACAATGACATACTTTTATATGTCCCTCAATGTCACTTTTCTTAGTGTATATCTATTATATAAAATAATGCCTATTTTTCTTTTTGGTTTGTTGAGACAGGGTTTGTGTGTGTGTGTGTGTGTGTGTGTGTGTATGTGTAACTCTGGCAGTTCTGGACCAGGCTGGCCTCAAACTCATCGATTTGCCTCTGCTGGGATTAAAGCTTGTGCCTTTACTTTGCTTTAATTTTGTTTGTTTGTTTGGTTTTGGTGTTTCAAGATAGGGTTTCTCTGTGTAACAGCTCTGATTGGCCTCAGAAGACTTTTAAGGTCACAGAGAGAAGGAATTCTGCCCCATTAGAAAAGCCTGTATGTAAGGTTTGTTCTGGTGGCTGGGGAAGTCTCATAGATAAATTGCTGCATCTTTCAATTTTAGAAATACCCCAATTTCCTGAAAATGAAGACTCCTGTAGCCTTGTGTGTTAAGAGCCTCATTGCTACTGGGCCAACCCAGAACTTGGTGGGAGGCAGAGGCAGGTGGATCTCTGTGAATTTGAGGCCTGCCTGGTCTACAGAGTGAGTTCCAGGACAGTTAGGACCCTTTCACAGGGAGACCCTATCTTGAAAAACCAAAAAACAAACAAACAACCCCCCAAAAGCAAACAAACAAAAAGAAATCCCACCTCCCTGTCCAGGGAGATGAGGCCCTCTACTGCAGGAAGAGTGGTAGGGTGTGAAAGAGGCTTGACTCTTTTTTGTTGTTGTTGTTTTGCTTGTCAAGACAAGGTTTCTCTGTGTAGCCCTAGTTGTCCTAGAACTTACTCTGTGGGCCAGGCTGGCCTCGAACTCACAGAGATCTGCCTGCCTCTGCCTCCCTAGTGCTGGGATTAAAGGTCTGTGCCAACATAGCCCAGCATGAGGCTTGGCTCTTTCCAGAGGGAAAGAAAACAGATGTATTCACACAGGTTGGGAGATGGTGGAGGGGCTCGGCCCTTTCTAACCACTACTGGTCCACTTCTTTGCATGCTACATGCTGATTGGACCTCTGTAACTGGTCTTCCTTTGGACTTCCAGCTCCCAAATAAACACGGAGACTTCTTAATTGTGAAAGTTTGGCTTTAGCTTAGGCTCATTACCTCTTCTCAGTACAGCGAGTCCCACTTCCTCAGCACCTTGCTGGCCAATCCTCGCCTCTCAGATCCCGCCCTCCCCCCCCCCATCAGTTCCTCTCTCTCCCCAGAAGTCCTGTCTTTCCTCTCCTGCCTAGCTATTGGCCATTCCTCACCTTAGTCAGGTGAGGAAGGACAGACATATCACAAAGTGTGATCAAATACCCTGCAACAGACCCCAGTGGTTAAAAGGACTTTAAGAAGCAGATGTTCTATAGTAAAGGAGACACCTGGAGAGTTCAGTACCTTGCCTGAGGTCTCTCAACCAGTAAGGGGCCAAATTGGGAATGACTTTAGCTCTGCCTAAGGCAACCTGCTGCCTTTCCAGTATACAGTAAGATAGTAGAAGCAAACATCTGTGCAGTACTTCAAGGTTCACGAAGTTTTCCCACACCCTATGGATGATGCCCTATGTCATGAGAGGCCCAGGCAGGTGAGGCATTCCACAGCTGCTTCTTTGGGGTCCTTTGCTCATTCTCTGGAGTAAGGATGGGAGATTCTTTGACAGTGTCTCTGAGAAGCCAGGGGAGAAGGCCTAGGAAGAAGCTAAGGTGGTGAGACTTGGCCAGTTGCTATGGTTACCCAGCCATCTGGGTAACCATTTTGAGGGTTGCTATGGTGATGGGCTGCTGGGTGGCAGGAAACCTTCTTCCTGGGTGGCTGGCACCATCCAGGCTTTTGAGATGAGGGATACTGCACTTCTACACCAGAAGAGGGCAGCACAAAAGCAGGCAAAGTCTTTGCCCCAGAGTGGACTTCCGGACTTCAGGCAGAACTTAGATTTCTAGGCAGGAAAAAAAAAAAACAACAAAAAACAGAAAAACTTTATAAGGGACTGGCCAAGGGGGAAAGGGGCTGGACCTGGAGGCAGGACTCTTGAGACAGAGACTGGATGCAGGCAGTTTGCTTCCGCCCAAATGATAAGTCCTTGCCATGCCTGCTACCAGCTTCTCTAGGAGAACCTAAAAGAGACAGCAGCCAGCAGTCAGCTGGTGCTATAGAGAGAAACAGCATTCTCTCTCTCTCTCTCTCTCTCTCTCTCTCTCTCTCTCTCTCTCTCTCTCTCTCTGTCTCTTTCTCTCTCTCTCTCTCTCTCTCTGTCTCTGTCCCTCTCTCTGTCTCTCTCTGTCTCTGTCCCTCTCTCTCTCTCTCTCGCTTTCTCTCTCTCTCTCTCTCTGTCTCTGTCCCTCTCTCTCTCTCTCTCTCTCTCTCTCTCTCTCTCTCTCTCCTCTCTCTCTCTCTCTCTCTCTCTCTCTGTCTCTCTCTGTCTCTGTCCCTCTCTCTCTCTCTCTCTCTCTCTCTCTCTCTCTCTCTGTCTCTCTCTCTGTCTCTCTCTGTCTCTCTCTGTCTCTCTCTCTGTCCCCCCCCTCTCTCTCTGTCTCTCTCTCTCTGTCTCTGTCCCTCTCTCTCTCTCTCTCTCTCTCTCTCTCTCTCTCTCTCACACACACACACACACACACACACACACACACCTACTAGCAAATGTATTTATAAATCATCAGTTAACACATAGAAAATAGAGCTGTGTAAGCTAACTTGAAGTGTTGGAAGTAAGCCTCCTAGAGGTTGGGGAGGGCCACGAGCAGAAGACGTGATTTTTCACTCCTGTCTTTTCAATCTGCATAGGAAGTGGCCTCAGGACCCGACTACTGAGTAAATTGAGTAAATGCTGATTTGGAATTTTTTTTTTTTTTTTCTGAGACAGGGTCTCACTATGTAGCTCTGGCAGTGCTTGGCCTCAAACTCACAGAGAGTGCCTAGGAAGTGCTGGGATTAAAGGCTGTATGACAGCATTGACTGTCCTAGAACTCAATTTGTTTACCAGGCTGGACTCGAACTCTAAGAGATCCACGTGCCTCCTGAGTGCTGGGACTAAAGGCATGAGCCAGGCATTAAGTGTTCTGGGATTTTTGAGAACTTCTGCCTGGGTCAGTTAGAAATAGCTTCATGGGTTGAGAGTGAGCTTTCATGTGAATTTCACATGGATGGAGATTGGTGAGTGGACTTTTTAGGCAAAGGGATGCAGTTTGGTTCCGGGATGATGCTGCCCACAGAGGAGGACGTGATGTGAAAAACAAGCATACTATTTACTTATGTGAGTGGGTGTGCCTGTGTGAGCTGGGATTGAACTAAGGCCTCTTGCATGCTAAGAAATGTACTCTACTACTGAGCTATAGTCCCAACCCAAAGTATTTCTTAAATACCTTAGCCTAATCAGAAGTCATTGACAGCTGAGTATTTGGGGGATCATCCGGTTCACTCATTTATTTTGTAATTGATAAAAAAATTTTAAACATCCAGGGAGTGTCCTAAATATACAATGTGATTTGCCATATGCTCAGGCTCTCATGGTAACCAACACATACAAAAGCCTTGGGCCTCCTAGAGCTAATGCTTTAGAAAGGGTGAAAGTTAAGTAGCCAGGGGCTGGAGAGGTGGCTCAGTGGTTAAGAGCACATGTTGTTCCTGCATAGGACCTGGGTTCAATTCCCAGCCCTCACATGGTGGCTCAGTACTGTCTCTAGTGCCAGCTTCAGGGGATTCAAAGCCCTCTTCTGACTTCAGTAGGCACACGTTTTGTACACATACATATATGCAGCTAAGGCATTACTTCACATAAAAAAAAAAATAGAAACTACTACAAAACAAATTAAAAAGATAACTGAGGCTGAGGCAAAAGGAGTGCAAGTTCAAGGCTAGCCTAGGCTACATTGTGAGAACTTTCTAATGAAGATGCATGAAAGACCTGTCTCAAGCAAGAACAAGGGTTGAAGAGAACCAGCACCCACACCTTGTCATCTGGCCCCCATTCCTGTGCTTTGGTATACACACCCCCATGTGCATAAATAAATTGAATGTAATAACAAAGAGAAAAAAAAAAAAAGGGAGACAGTGTGGTGATACAGGCTTATAGTCCTAGGAACTCTGGAGGATAAGGTAAGAGAATTGCAAGTTCAAAGCCTGCCTGGGCAATGTAGAGAGATATTGTCCCACAATAAAAAGTAAAAGGGAGTTCTAGTGTGGTGTCAAATGCCTTTAACCCCAGCACTCAGGAGTCAGAAGCAGATGGATCTCTGTTAGTTCCAGGCCAGCCTGGTCTGCATTATGAGTTCCAGAGCAGCCAGGGCTACATAGAGAGACCCTGTCTCAAAAAACAAAAGCCAACCAACCAAACAAAACAATAACAACAAAAACCCAACAAAACAAACAGAAACAAATGTGAAAGGAGGGGATGGAGAGATGACTCTGCCGTTTAGAGCACTTGCTACACTTACAAAGGACAGGAGAGGCTACTGACAACGACCTGTAATTCTGTGTCCAGAGTCTGTGGCTTCTGCATCATCCACAATGATGTTCCCTCTTCCCCCCAATGAAAACGAATGTAAGAAGGAGTTCAATCCTGGAGTGCTTGCTGCTGAACAGGGGGGATTGAGGCCGCTTCCCTGTGAGAATTTCCAAGAGTAGAAGCGAGTCATGCTGAAAGAGAGGGACTACAGAGGGCACAGCTGTGGAGAAAACCAGGTGGAAAGGCTCCGAGATAAGAGCATATTTGAGGAGCTGAAAAGTGTCACGGCTTTTGGGAGAGGGGTTTTATTTCCTTGTATTACCTGTCTCTCCCACTAGATGTCCATCCATGTTCGTCCTTCTGTCTGCTTCCTCCATTGCAATCTCTTTAGAAATTCAGCAGCAGGCCCACAGGCCAGAAGGAGAAAGCCTCAGAGCTTTCTGGAATGTATGCTTTGGCAATAAGCTTAGACTCTTGCTTGGAAAAAAAAAAAAAAAAGTGAAACAAAAGCAAAACCCCGCATTTTGGTAGGCTTTCTTCCCTCCCCCCAAGCAGCTTTGTTCCTTGTAGCCGAGTACAAATTTCTCCCTTTAAAGCCGGAACATCAGCCAAACATGTGGACTTCCCCTTTCCCATTCATTAGAAGAATGCTTTACTTCAAGCGCTCAGGAGTATTCAAATGCAAATTTCGTCAAGAAAGCTGCTTGGGTTGGAAGAGGTACTCTAGCAACACTGCAAACCAGAGCCTTCTTCCTAATTACCGGGTTCCTCTCCTTTTCTTCCCTTTTCCCTTTTTGAGGCTGGGTGTCACTATATATAAATATAGTTTAGGCTGCCCTCAAATGTACAATATTCTTGCCTTGGCCTTCCGAATGCCTGGATTGCAAGTTTGCACCACCACTACGGGCTTTACTGTGTGTGTGTGTGTGTGTGTGTGTGTGTGTGTGTGTGTGTGTGTTTTATTTAGCAGGGTTGGGGGGGAGGGTCATACACAGGATGGGGACAATGATGATGAGGGGGCAGGGTCTTACTATGTGGCTTTGTGTGGCCTAGAACTCACCTGGTAGACCAGGCTGGCTTCTAACTCACTGATCCTTTTGCCTTTGCCTCCTGAGTGCCAGGATTATAGGCATGCACCACCATGCCTGGCTTTTTATTGTGTTTCTTAATAGGAATCTCAGCCCTTTGCTTTACCCTCCCTAGCCTCCTGGTCTTCCATAGAACCCGACTAGCAGCGTAGACTCTTCCCTCTGTTATTTCCCAAGCTTTGCTGAGTATCAATCACAGTTCTTGAGGAATCTGCTCACAAACTGGTGCTGGTAGCAGGCCTAGGAGGGGATGGGGGCACTTTTCTATTTGCTGCAAAGCACTGAGGGAGGAGGTAGGTGTGGGTAAAGGTAAGCTGGGAGGCCTGTGGTTGTATATTTGCATCCAGGCCTTCTTAGCACTTCTGGTGTAAACAGTATAGAAAATGCAGTGACTCAGCACTTACACAGTAAAGAACTCCAGAGTTAGCAATTCCATATTCTCTGCTGCTTTTTTTTTTAAGTGCTTGCTATCAGTCACCACACCAACTCCTTCATTTTGAGTTCTCTGCTAAATGACTTTTATTCTTTAACAACAACAACAACAAAATGTATTGCTGAGACTTCTTGTGTTTGCAGACTAAGCTCATTAGCAGCTGACCTCAATCTGTGAACAATGTTTTTTTGTTTTGTTTTGTTTTGTTTTTTTAAGCACAGAGTAAAACTGGAAAGAAATGAGCATTTGCCCCAAGGATCTTCCCTGTCCTCTTTCAGGCCCTCCCTGGGAGCCAGAGCTGAGGCAGCTCAGCAAAAATGGATGGGGAGGTATGATCAGTTATTTGCTCACCTGCTTTCTGAGCAGGGTGTGATGTGGAAAGCTATGATTGCACCCATTAGTGAAATGCATCATTTCTTTTCCTTGTCACTAATGTGCTGAGCAATGATTGACCAAATGCTTGACATTACTCACAAGGTACAAAGCTACAGGTCTTGCTCTAGGGTGAGGCTTCTGCTTCAAACTCTTAAGGGTGGGAACTGAAATGGAATTCCAAGTGTGCGTTGTGTTTGCTCAGTGCCACGTGAGACCCTTTCCCACCTCCTCATGTACCTTCGCTGTGATGTTTACTAGACTAAGTTATTACCACGGCCACTTTCCCCAGCCCCTGAAAAACAAGTCAGCACCAGCTGAATGGGCCAAGTGTGGGTTAAAAGTACCATTTACGGTTGCCAAATTTCATTTTGTTTGTTTGAGACAGGGTCTTACTCTGACTCAGGAAGAAAAGATTTAGAACTTGTAGCGATTTTTCTGCTTCAGCCTCTTGAGTACTGAGATTACAGGTGTGAGCTACCACAACCCGCCTCGGAATCCCTCATTCATTGCCCTTGGTTCTAGTCAACCCATGAGTATTGGGATTGAGCGATACACAACCGAATAGAGAACCTGATGACGTTGGGAACCCCTTTACAAAATGGTCCCAGATAAATTCCTCCCGGTATTTATGTCTCCTTTTTTTCTTTCTGGAGGGCGGAGAATAATTGGCTATTGGCTTCCCTAACCAGTTTTGCTCCAGGATACTGTCTTTGTTCCCTGACAGTCCTGGTGCAGCCTCGGGTTCCCACATTTCTCCCTTTTGATCTAAGTAGCTCTGTTAAGGGGGCTGTCACAGTTTAGTAATCCTATTCCCCCCCCCCCCACTTAAGCCCTCCCCCCACGTGCAGCCCGAATCTGTTTTCATTGCTTCCTCAGTTGTCATTTCTCAGGCCCCGCTCCTTGGCCTGGTTTACTTTGTGGTGATGGCTCTGTGTCCCCCTCGCTTCCACTTCAGTTTTGTGTCTTTCTGGACAACCCTTTGTTCGTGGGCCTCTTTGTGGTCGTACTGTTCCCTTCGGCCTCACACAGCAGCCCTGGCCCGGGCTTGCCCTAGTCTTGGTTCTGGAGCCGGCTGGCCTTGGATGTGAGGCACCTTGGTCTTTTGCTCTCCGCCTGCCTTCAAGGTTTTCTCTAGGACCTTCTCCCGCAGCCGCACGGGCCCAGCCCGCGGCTGCCTTCTTTGTCCCGGCTGCCGGGGTAGGTCAGCGCCGAGTGGGGCTGCGGTTCGGCCCGGTCGGCCCGGGGGTCTCCCGGCCGCTGCCACCGGCCGGGCCTCTGGCGCTGACGTAGGGGGCCTCCTGGCGGGCGGCGGGCCTCAGGCGTCGGCCGGCCTCCTCGCCGCTCCGTTTCCTCCCGCGGCCCGCCCGGGCGGTGGTCGGCCGCTCGCCCGGCTCAGCAGGCTGCAGCCGCGGGCCGGGGACGCGCCCGGCGGCGGAGGCGGAGGGCTGAGGGGCGGGGAAGCGGCCGGGCCTGGCGCTCCTGACAGGAGGCGCCGCCGCCGCCGTCGCGCCGGGGCGGGCTGAGGGAGGAGCGGAGCCGAGGGGTGGGGAGGCGGAAACGCGAGCCGGGACCGGCGGAGCGCGAGCGGGCCGGGTGCGAGCGGGCTGAGGAGCCGAGCGTGACTGCCGGGCCGGGCGAGGAGACGGACGCAGAGCCGAGATCGAGAGAGCGAGGGAGCCGCTGCCGAACCGCACAAAGGCCGAGGCTGGGGCCGCCGTCGCCGCCTCAGCGCGCGGGCCTGGAGCCGGCGTCCCCCGGGGCCCGGGCAGAACGCGGCGCGGGCAGCCATGGCCGGCTACGTGCCGGGTCAGCAGCCGGCCAACCGCAGCCAGGAGAAGGAGTTCGTGCAGGCGTACGAGGATGTGCTGGAGCGCTACAAAGGTGAGGCTGGGGCCGGGCCGGCGCTGGCCGGAGCCCGCGGCCCGCGGCTTGGCCCTCGCTGCCGGCTGCAGGTGGGGCGGCGGGCGGGCGGCGGGCGGGGGGCGCGTCCACCCGCGCGGGGCCGGGCCGGGCCGGGGGCTGCGGCCGCCGCTCGGGGCCGGCGTCTGTGGAGTGGAGATAACCCTCGCGAGCCCTGCTCCCAGGCCGGCGCTCGGCGCTGCTATCACCACTCACACTGTTTGCTCTATTATCTGGCCGGGGCCGAAGGAAGAGAGACGTGGAGCTGGCCCTGGGGACCGGCTGCTGTGGGACTCTGTCGCGGAGGAGGAGCTGGGCTCGAGGGAGAGGCTCTCAGTCGGTTTCCCGGGGCGAGCTTCCCAGCGGCGGCTCTCCGGGGGTCGCCCGCCCGCTTTTGTCTCCCTGATTCTCGGAGGAGTGGCGCGGGAGCCTAGGCTGCCGAGCACCCTGGGGGTCGTGGGGGTCGGGTGGCTTGCGTGGCCCGTGAGTGTGCAGATTCCGGTGACGAGGCCTCCCCGCCCCCACGCCACCCCTTTCGATGTCTGGGCCTCCCTGGTTGAGGCAGGGGTCTAGGTCCCCCCCCCCCCCCCCTCCTCAGAAATAAAGATTGGTCTCGGAGCTCGGATTTCAGCCCCTGGAGGCTGTCTAGCGAAGCCGTTCAGCGAGTTAATGTCTAATCTCCGCCGAGTGCTCGCAGAGAAAGTTTTGACAGGCCAGCAGGGCTGCGGGCTGCCTTCCCCTAACCGCCTAGGAGCCCCGAGTGGAAGGCAGGGGTGCGTGGCTCAGGAGCCCCGGCTTTGATTCACCAGTGTGCTCTCTACTGCAGTTTGCGTTTTCGTTGTCGATGGAGAGTCCCCGAAACTTCATAGGCAGTTCCAACCCCCCCTCCTTTTTTTAAGCTCGGGCTCTTGTGACTTCTATCATCTGAAGGAGAGACATCTTCAACCCTTAACGACTGAGGCCAGCACACTTATTTACAACACCTACCCAGAGAAGGGAAATGAATGACAAAGCTGTAAAGCCCCCCCCCCCCCCCGTGTCATTTTTTTTTCTGGTGACAATAAATCTCTATTTGGGAATGCAGCGTGGGGGAAAACAGATGAAATGGTCAAACAGACCTGCTAGGGCTTCTTATTTGCTGCACCAGCTTCTGTAAGCCGTCCAGTTTCCCTGCCTGCAGGAGTTTTCGGTCAACACCCCCCCACCCCCCCATCTTTTAAGAGATGAGGATTACTTCTGAGCACAAAGAGGTTAGGTTGTACTGCTGAACTTCATTGAAAAACTGCTGCTTGTTGAATGGTTTCATTAAGTGTCGTTGCGGGCAACCCTGGACTCCTCCTCAGAGGGAGGATATGCTGGGGTTGGCTCCGGCTGTGACAGCTTTCAACCAGCAGAATTAACGCGCAAATAGAGGAAGAAATCTCAGGACCTCCCTGGGTCAAGTTGCTGCTGGTGGCTCCTAGTTGAAAGGAAGTTGGCTTCCTTGTTATGGGAGAGAGGAAGTAGGGCTTGTTCCTGGTGACTGGTGTTCAAGCCTTTCAGGCATCGCACTCAGTTTGCCTGTCTGCGATGGTCTTTGTTCAAGTGTGGAGGAATTTGATTCTTTTCGACACAGGCCGACTTCTTTTAATTTTAAAAGGCGCTTTACTCATTTTGGTTTTTCGAGACAGAGTTTCTCTGTGGCTTTGGAGGCTGTCCTGGAACTAGCTCTTGTAGACCAGCAGAGATCCGCCTTCCTCTGTCTCCTGAGTGTGGGGACCAAAGGCCTGTGCCACCACCGCCTGGCTTCTTACAACCTCTTGTTGAAAGCCAGCCAAGGGCTACATAGTGAGACATGTCTCAAAATAAAAAAGTTATAAATATTAAAAAAAATTTGTTTTGGAGAGAAATGGGGAAATTGATATTACCGTAGGCTTCTATATCTTCATTGGCAGGCCTCTAAGTTAGTCATATCCTTGCTGTAATAATTTGAGGAGTTGTCATTATACAAAAATAAAGTAGGATTTCTAAGGTTTGTAGTTCTCTGCTACGTACATTGCCCATAGAAGGGACTGAAGTGACAAGTAGTGTGTTCGCCGTGTGAACAGAGGAGAGCTGTGTATAAAGCAACTTTATTAGGAATGGTTGTCAGGATTTTCCAGAACCGCTTGGCAACTGTTACCCTGTGTGCTGGTAGTGAGCATGGTTTTGGCAGGACTAGAAGATTCAGCATGGACATAAATGCTCCCCTGACTTCCCAAGAGCTGGCCAATAGACAAGATCTCTGGTGCTAACATTTCAGAGTGGGCAGCAACCAAGAGAACCCCCAAATCTCTCAATAAGTAACTATTAAATCTCTATTGCTGCTGATAGTGTTGGGCATTGGAGATGCTCAGGTTATGAATGAGGTCTGGTTCCTGCCTTGGTTATTCACATCTAGAAAGACAAATATAGTCACAAACAAATGACTATGAGATAGAGTGCTTTGGAAGCAAGAGGACAAAGAGAATCTCTCTGGGGTTCACTGGAAGATCTGGGCTTTGTCCTTTTGTTTGTTTGCTTCAGGGTCTTACTCTATAACCCTGGCACCATCATACCAGCTTTTAATTTTAAAAACAATTAGTTCATTAATTTTAAGATAGGTTCTCAGCCTAGGCTGGGTATGTAGCTGAAGTTGGCTTTTAGTTCCCAAGTTCCCTGTCTTGGTTTCCAAGTGCTGGGATTACAGACTAGTATGCCACACCAGCTCATAATTAGATTTTGTGCTTTCACAAAACTTTAAAGTTTAAAGTCTTCATGTGCCAACTTGGGCTAGGATTAAAAGAACATTCACATTTCAACATGGATAATGTCGACTCTATGGAACGTACAAACTTCAGAGTTGACTTACAAATTTAAATTCTTGTTAGATGGTGTACTCACCAGATGCAAGAGGTGAATGCAACTAGATAGGACTGATGTTCGGCATACCATAGAAAGCCACATACATACATAAACACACATACATACATAAACATGCACACACATATACACATATGTAAACACACACATATATACATAAACACATATATAAATACACACAAAGACAATTCAGTAGTAGTAAAAAGGCTTTTGAGTTCAGATTTATGCTTATATCTAGCTCTGTATTTCTGCTGTAACCCCCTAAAACATTGCTGGCTCACTCTTTATATTTTCATCTATTAAAATGAAATAATTAGTGATTTATTGGTTTTCATGAGAATATTGGTGAGCTATTGGCATGCATATGCTATCACTCTTTTTAAATTTTTTTATGTATATATATTTTCAAAGCCATTTCATATTCATTTTATTTGAGCTTTGTAATACCCTGTACAGGTAGTATTACTAAGATCTGTAAACTTAGATCAGGGACTTGTACAAAGGTTTCAGAGCTCTGGATGAGAGTTTCACATTGACACAGAGGAAGTTTTAAAATCAGAGCATTGACTTGGGTTTATTTGTGAAATCATTTGTGAAAAAGGTAGTAAAACGCATTTGTTAGTGTCATTACTACCTTTTAGCCTCTGAAGGACAGGTGTGCACTGGAAGTGCCTTGCAGTTTCACAGCTCTGAATTGTGAAGAGTATCTTTTCCCCTTATTTGTTTGAGACAAAGTGTTGTTATATAGCTCTGTCTGGCCTGGAACTCAATGTAGACCAGACTGGGCTCCAACTCATAGACATCTACCTGCCTCTGCCTTCTGAGTGCTGGGATTAAAGGTGTGTGCATTTCTTCCCCTTGGTTATAGGGAAGATTTATGATATATAAGTCTCTGAGATCAATTTTATGCAAAGTAATGCATCACAAAATGACCTGTTTTTGCTAACATAGTGGAAAGTGTAGACTGAAGATTTGGAATTGCTTACTTAAGTAATGCTCTGAAAAAACCCTAGGTTAAAAGTGAACTTAGTTAAGTTCTTAAGTTCCCTTTTAGGACAAAGTCCTGAACTTGGAGTGTATTGCTCCTAGAAAGAACAAAGGAGTAATTGCTACTTCTGGACATGGACACTGTTAATTCAGAAAGTGAGTCAAGTCCATCTGCTGGGAATCACAAGCATGCTGTTAGAGTAATACAATGTGTGTATGTGCTAGCAGTGCTTATGGGAACCACTGCCTTGGTCTGGCTTGGCAAATAATGTAACAGGCCAGGGAGATCCACTAGCTACAGTCTGTTATCCTGCCTGCACAGTGCCTGTTCCAGACAGTGTCTGTTCTAGACACCTTGGTGGGAAGAGCACTTAAGAATGGGAACAGAAATATCCAGGGATTGAACCTAGGACCTCCCCTGTACCAAGCAAATCCTCTACACTTGAGCTACATCTCTAGCCCTTAAAAACATTATTTGCTTATTTCAAATTTGTTTATTTTGAGATACAGTCTCACCTCCTTTAGTGCTCCATCTTCCTGCCTCAGTCTCCCTGGAATTTTAAGTGAGGTTTTAGTTGTATACCACTATGGATGGCTTTACTCCTGGTTTTGATAAGAGTTGAAGCCTTTTGTCTGTTTTTGACTGGGTGTAGTTATGATTTCCTGGGTTGGAAGAGTGAGCCATGGCATGCAAGAATATGAATTCCAACTTTTTGTGTTACTTCTAAATAAAATGTCATTTATTTATCCCCCTGCAAAACTTCTCAGTTAGGGGATAGATTACAGAGGGTCTCTGAGTCTTTGTCTTCACAGTTGGGTTTTTCCATGATTTGACTTGGCCTGGAGACAAACAGTACCTATTGCTACTGTTCAACATGGACCTCTGCTGTCTGTGCTGATCTGAGCCCTTCATCCAGGTTCTCATCCTGTCTCTGTGCCTTTTCTTAGGTGCCCTCTTCTTACAATGGCCTCTTTCTTGGTTGTGTGCATCTTACCTCCTTTATTAAAGCTAAATTTGGCATGACCTTTGCATCTATCCATACAGCTTTCTCCCTGTTACTTTATCATTCATTGGTGGCTTCCTTCTTTCTCTCATGTCTTACAATATCACAGTCTCTTAATCACATATATATTGTAAAAATAAGACTCTTGGATTGTTTCATGCCTTTTGGGATTGTCCTCTTAGTGAAACAGTGCTCTGTAATGTGAAAATGCTAAGAGTTTTGTCTTTTGTGGTTGCCTTACCCATGTGTTCTACCTCCAGCACCTCACATAGGAACTTTTGTTTATTTTTTGAGATAGGGTCTCAATTCAGCCTTGGCTGGCCTTGAACTCACTGGTCCTACTGCTTTGTCCTCTACGGCTGGGGTTGTAGAGCCACCACTCTCTTAGGGGGTTTGGTATATTTCTTGGATGTATGATTGATTGTCAGGAATTTCTCTTAAGGGAAGGTATAGTTAGTTTCAAGTTATATTTTATAAAAATGTTCAATTTGGTTTGGGGAAATGACTTAGTAGTAGAAGCACCTGCTTCACAAGCAGCAAGTGTGAAGACCAGAGTTCAAATCCCTGGGACCCATGGAATCTCACTCTGGTGTGGTGGTGCCTCCCTATAATTCCAGAGTTCCAAAGATAGAGAGACAGGGAGTTCCTGGAGCAAGCTGGCGACCTAGATGAGCCTTATTGGTGAGCTCTGGGTTCAGTTGAGAGACCCTCAGTGAGTATAGTGGAGAGTGATCTCTGCATGCCACATGCACATAGATGGGCACTTGAGTACACAGATTTGTCCACATACATGTCAACACACATAGACACTTGCATGAATACCCAATACACCTGTACATGAAAAAAGCTTATCTTACAAAAGTAATACCTAATATTTAATGTGGAGAATTTTAACATAGGAATGAGTGTAAATTCAGTTTTTGATTTTGTGTGTGTGTGTGTGTGTGTGTGTGTGTGTGTGTGTGTGTGTGTGTGTGCCAACTGACAGATGTATTGTGCCTGAGAGAGAGTAGAGTGCTCAAGGGCAAAGCTTTGTGGGCAATACCCTCCACTTGTTCTGGCTGTATAAAATTTTGTTACAGTGTAATGCTCCCTGGGTATAAGCATGTGTTTTTCTTTCTCTTTTCAAAATTTGTTTTGAATGGCCATGTGTCAATCATCAGAGATGTTCCAATTATCAGGGATGATTTGGCCAGTAACCTAAGACAAGTTAATTAATTGGTCAGTCATCATTATCTTTTGGATAAGTCTTTGCCAGCTGTACTGCTAGGCTCTGTCCTGATATAATACGTTTCTATAGTAATTTTTATTCAGAAAGATAAACATGGTTGCTTTGTGTTGATGCAAAGAAGCTTGTTTGAATTGCCTTTTGGAGTTCAGACAGTTTTCTATCCAAAGGAGCATTTTGATTGAGGCATAGGAAGTAATTTCTTTTGGCTGTGCTTTTTAATCAATTAACGGCAATGAATCAGCCTCATTGTACTTTATGCTTTGTTAGTGCCTAGAAAAGATACTGTGTTGGGGTAAGTGGTACTGGGGAGATGGGTGGAACACTTAAAAGCATGGAAAGAATGAGATTAAGATTACGAGTAGATGTGGGTTATGGTGGTGGTATGAATGCCTGCAATTCCTTTAGATTGAAGAGGGAGGGATTTGAGGCCAGCCTGGGCTGCATAGTTAAGACTCTTGTCTTTTTTAAAAAAGAGAAAAGAATTTAGATGTGGTGGTTCAAGTTTATAAAATCAGCACTAGAGGAGCTGAGGCAGGAGTATCTCTAATTTGAGGACAGACTGACCTTAGTTCAGCCTAGGCCAGAGAATAAGATGTAAGATTCTGTCTCAACAAAACAAAATAAAGCATGACTCAGTTGGTAGAGCACTTGCCTGGCATTCGGGAAACCCTGGGTTTGCTTTCTAGCCCTTCATAAACCAGGTGTTGTGTTAAATGCCTGTAGTCTCAGTTGTGGGAGTTGTAAGAAAGAGGATCAGGAATTTAAGTCATCCTTAACTACATAGTGAAAGTTCCAGGCCAGCCTAGAGTGCATGACACCCTGTCCTCAAACCAAACCATAGCAGAGCAGAACAAAACCCAACCAAATAAACAAAAAACCCCGAACAGCCAACCAACAAACCAAACATAACCCCCAAGCGCTAAACAGATAAACAAATAAAACAAACACTCTGTGGATAAATGATGCAACTTCATATTCCCACAACATACAGATGCAGGTGGCTGCCTGTAATTCAGACGTGGGATCACTGGAGCTAGCTGGTTAGGTAGAGTAGCCCAGTTGATGAGCTCTGAACTCAGTGTATAGAGTGGAAGTTGAAGAAGACATGGCTGTCAGGGTTCCGCAAGTACACATGGGTACACACACCTACCTACACGTGTTTGAACACTGAAACATGCACGCGCGCGCGCGCACACACACACACACACACACACACACAGAGAGAGAGACAGAGAGAGACAGAGACAGAGACAGAGACAGAGAAAAGAAAGAGGTAAAAGATCCATTAGGCATAGGGAGGAAACTGGGCATTGGTAGCCCATGTCTTTAATCCCAGCTCTGGGGAGGCAGAGGCAGGCGGGTCTCTGAGTTCGAGGCCAGCCTGGTCTACAAGAGCTAGTTCCAGGTCAGGCTCCAAAGCAACACAGAGAAACCCTGTCTCACCCCCCCCCCCGCCCCCCGCCCCCACACACACAAAAAAAAGGAGTAGGGAGGAAGCTCCCAAACGTGACTGTGAAAGCTTGTGTTCATACTCACGGAGGAGTGATGTAGATGTTGTGTAAATGACGGTGAGAGCCAGACTCTACTGTCAAGGAGCCAGTCACTTTAGAGGTTGATGTTGCAGGTGAGTCATGAAACTAGATTAAGAGATGGAGAATTAGAGAGGCTGGAGAGAGTGTTAACAACCACCTGTAATTCCAGTTCCAGTGATCTGAAACACAAGCATACATGCAGACACTCACACATTCACATACAATAAAAAGAGACTTTTAGTCCCAGTGCTAGGAAGGCAGAGACAGGTGGATCTTTAAGTTCAAGGTCTGTCTTGTCTGTTTTGCCCCCGCTCAAAAAACAAACAAAACAAACAAACAAACAAAAACAGAGGTGGGGGGGAGAGGAAGAAAGAGAACAAAGAGAGATCAGGAATTTGGGGACAGGTATATGGATTTAAAAAAAAAAAACCAAGACTATATTTTTAATTATGTGTGTGTGTCTATATGTGGTTGTGGTGGGTGTCTATATGTTCAGGTGCTCATGGAGGTCAGAGATTTGGATTACCTTGGAGCTGGAGTTATAGGGAGTTGTGAGCCATCTGACATAGGTGCTGAGAACTGAACTCAGGTCCTTTGCAAGAGCAGCAGGCCCTCTTAACCACTGGGCCAGTTCCCCATCATTTACTTTAAATTTAGATTCTAAGATTTTGCCTTTTAAAAAAAATAATATAGCATGATGCATTTCATGGCCAGTGAGGAACAAACACTCCAGGCAGACAGAGCTTACATGGAAAGGATGTTTTATTGGGGAGTGGAGAAAGAGGGACAGAGAGAAAAGAGAGGCAGTGGGTGGGTGACTGAGAACAGACAGGGATCTGTCTGGCTCCTCAGAGAGATGGCAGAAAGAGAGAGGTCAGGTGGGTGGAGTTTGCCTTTTAAAGAAACCTTGCATCCGCATATAGGTATGTAGTGGCATAGCAGCCATAGGACCCTGGGCTGACCTGCCAGTTGATGGGGGCAGCCAGCAGAATGCCTGAATCCTTACAGAAGTTAAGAGCTCAGCAGTTAAGAGCACTGACTACTCTTTGAAGACCCATGTTCGTTCCCAGCACTCAAATGGTGGCTTACAAACCATCTGTAACTCCAGTTCTTCTTGACTACTCAGGCATAAGACACACAAGTGGTACACAAACATACATACAGGCAGACAAAATACCCAAACACATTAAAAATAAAGAAAGAAGAAAAGAAATAAGAATCAGTCCTCATCCCAGGACTTTTTAGAAAGAAACTCCCTTTGTCTATATATAAGCATCATGTTTTAAAAGAGTTTGACTACTGCATTTGTAAGATATAGACCCGTGTATTTGAACCTGCCACTCACATTTTTAACCTTTCCTTCTCATTTAAAATAGCAAATGCTGGTGTCCCGTGATACCCAATTGTGTTGGTTGTTTTCTTTTCTTTCTTTCCTACCCCAGTTTAGTCAGCTTGACACAGATAGAGCCTCCTGGGAAGAGGAAACCCCAGTTGAGAAAATGCCTACATCATATTGGCCTGTAGCCATGTCTGTGGCCATTTCTTTATTAATGGTTGATGTAGGAAGGCTCAGTCCACTGTGAGCAGTGCCACTGGGCTGCTGTCCTGGAATGTATAGGAAAGCAGGATGAGCAAGCCCGTAAGTGCTCCTCCATGTCCTCTGCTTCAGTCTCTGCCTCCAGGTTCCTGCCTTGGCTTCCTTTGATTGACTGCCTGTCAGCCAAATAAACCCTTTCCTCCCCAAGCTGTTTTTGGTCATGGTTTTATACCACAGCAGTAGAAAAGTAGGATACTAGTCTACCTATCCTCTGAACAACCTTTCTTGTAATGATGCTAACAATAAATAACCAGCAAGGATTATAGAAGAACACACTAAGTTTCCAACAATACCTATTCTGCCTTTTTTGTTTGCTTTTGAGACAGTGTCTCATTCTGTAGCTCTGTGGCCTGGAACTTGTGGCTTTTTTCCTGCCTAAGCTTTGAGAGTGCATGAGTTACTATGGCAGCTTCCAGTTCTAGTCTCATCAGTTAATTTCCCATAGTGTTGGGGGATTTCTTTGGAGGACTTTTGTGTTCATCAGGGAATAGGTGAAGTGCTGAGAAAACAGAGATAATTGTTCTTGCAGCTCTGTGACCTACAGTTAAATGGGGAAGCATTACTGAGTTGACAGTATCTGTGGTAGGAACTGTTGTAATATAAATAAATGCTGGTATTACGGTATTGTAGTACCCAGGGTAGCCAAGGTGAAAGGCAGAGGAGGGAAATTAAGCTGGGTTTTTTTTACCTTAGGGATTTGAGTCTCTTTGGGCAAAAAGGTTAGGTAAAGGGCATTCTGGCAGCATGCATAGAGAAGGGGATGAAAGAGCCTCAGGGGAAAAGAGAATGTGGGTGGTATTGGGAGAGTAGAATATGAGGGAAGAATGAGATGAGTGGAAAACATGGAGGCCTAAAATGTTGAATGGCTTTGTGTGCCGAACTGTAGCTTGGGCTGCTCTGTAAAGGCTTGTGCGAGCATCGAAGGCTTGGGCAAGGATTATGATCAGGTTTAAGAACTCCTCCTTTCTGGAGGCAGTGTGAAGAGGATTGGAGTAGGGCAGTAATAGTAACGAGTCATTTAGGAGTCTGCCACAGTAATGGAGGCAGAGAATAGCCCACGGAGCCACTAATGTGACAATGGCAAGCCAGGAATGCTCAAGGTCAGATCCATCTGTTTGGTGACTAACTGGATGTGGTATATGATGGAGAAAGAAGAGCTGAGTCTCACTTGTGCGTTCCTAACATGGATATCTGGGTGGGTGATGTCACAAACTAAAATAGGGACTGTGGGGTGTGTGTGTCTAATTGTAGTTAAATGGTGGCAGCAAAGGAGCTTGAGAAAATTCTGTGTTTTGGGGTTGAGTTGAGTTGAGGTCAAGGTTTATGAGGGGTAGTGACCATGGTACAGTAGGCAGCTGGTGGTCTAGAATGTGGGGTGTAGGAGAACTGTAGACAAGGCAAGAACTGGGTCAACTTAATCAAAGCTACAGGCATAGGAAAGGAGGTTACCTAGGGAGTGGTATACAGTGGAAGAGGTTGGAGACCAAAAAAAAATCTACTTCTGGAGTAGAAGTAGAAGGTTCTTGGGAAGAAATTGCCCACAAGAAGGGAGTGGCCAGAGAATTAGGAGGAACCAAAGAGAAGTTTCTAGGAGGATGCTATGTGGAGGGAGTGTCTCACAGAGTCAGAGTCAGATTATGTGGAGATTAAAGCCAGAGGTGAACTATAGATGTGTGATATACAGGTCACTCTTACTGAGGCATTTTTACTGGAGGTATGGGGAATGAGTGCAGAAAGGACACGCTTCGAAAATGAACTTGAAGAACTAGAGGAAATTGGCCTTTAAAAGAGGTGGATGCAGGGTAGAGATTTATTGGTTTATTTACTTTCTGTTCTCTGTAGCCCAGGCTGGCCTTGATCTTGTGGTGGTCCAGTTGCCTCAGAGGGGATTACAAGCATAAGCCATGGAGTATATCATGTTGTGCCCCCCTCCCCCAGAAAAGCAGGGCGTTTCTGTGTAGCCCTGGCTATGCTGAAATTCACTCTGTAGACCAGGCTGGCCTCTCACTCAAGGGATCCACCCGCCTCTGCCTCTAGAGTGCCAGGATTAAAGGTGTGTGCCACCACACCTGGCTTTGCTTGGCTTTCTTTATTGTAAAGTTGGTGAGACTTGAGAATTCCTAAGTGATGTTTGGAAAGAGCCAGCAGAGCAGAAGTTAATATAAAAGTCAAAGAAGGGAGACATGCTTGGAACATACACAATCTAGTAGAAAAACAAAACAAACCACACACATACACACACACACACACACACACACACACACACACACACACACACACACACACACACACACGTTTCTCCAGCTGCAGAAGCATTCAGTAACTTGTTCAAGATGCTGAGGATTTTTTTTTTTTAAAACATGTCTATGTGTGTATGTGTGTCTTTGTGTAGGTATGTGCACATGAATGCAGGTGCCCACTAGACCCACAAGAGGGTCAGATTTCTTGGATTGGGATTTAAGTTAAGTGATACATTGTCTTAACTTTGGAGCCGTGTCTTCAACTCTCTAGTATATGTTTGATGCAGGGATAAAGCATTCTTGTCTAAAAATACCTTAACACCTAGCTTTCCATTTGGTTTGCATTTTGCACCTTGAGCAAAAACAGTTTGCTCTTTTTGGGAAGAAACTATATTGTATGTAATTTTTGTATTTTATGTCAGCAAAGTGCTGGTTGGAAACCATTTCTATATGAACTAATTTGGTGGATAGGGAATTTTGTTATTTTTTTGAGGTGCTGGGGGTTGAACCCAAGGCTTGTGTAAATGCTGGGTGAGCCCTCTATCACTGATCTATGTTCTAGTCTCTGACAAAGAGATCTTATTCTTGGCACAGAGAGGAAGAGCCCTTCTTTACCTACCTTCTTTCCTTCTTTCCTTCTTTCCTTCCTTCCTTCCTTCCTTCCTTCCTTCCTTCCTTCCTTCCTTCCTTCCTTCCTCTTCCTGTTTTTTTTTTTTCAAGACAGGTTTTCTCTAACTTTGGAGGCTGTCCGGGAATATTCTGTAGACCAGGCTGGCCTCCAACTCACAGAGATCCTCCTGCCTCTGCCTCTGCCTTTCGAGTGCTGGGATCAATGGTGTGCACCACCATCGCCCAGCCGGAAGAGCCCAGCTCACCTGTGGTCTTTAGTCCTAGCTCACTTCTAATACAGAAAGTTCAGGGTTCACTGGTTTGGAAACTCCAGGCCTAGCTTCTACATAAATCTCATAGGCTAGCCTCATTGCCAGTGTTGTTGAGGTTAGGAACATTTATGGTATTTGTGCTCTACAACAGTTAAAGCCTTAGTACACCCCATTCTGTTTGTACCAGGCTTTTAAAGACCTGGGTTCTTTGAAAGACTGGACAGAGGGGCTATTGTGGGAGATACAGCTTCTTTCTTGTTTATTTTGGCAGCCAGGCAGTGGATGTGATGGTTTGTTCTCATGACTCAGAGTGTGCTCTGCTTTACCTTAGCAAGTTCAGTGTAATTACCACCTTTAAGGTGCTGATGATGCCCTTCAGTTTATCTGACCTTTATATCAAACAGAGTATCAGGTTCCCTTGTCCTCTACTTGGAATGTTTTTTTTTTTCCTTTTCACCTTGAGTCTGGTATAAAGGGCATTTCCTGGTATTTTTTTAGGCCTACTTCAGCGTTCACTTATGTCTCAATCCCTTTTGGCACTTCTCATGGCTTTGGTTGTTAATTGGCATGTTCTCCACTTCATTGCTTGCTTTCTGCACCTTATTTTGTAAATCTGGACTCTGTATCAGATGGAGTTGATGTGAGTCACTCCAGGGAGTGGAAGGTAATGTCTCCACTAATTTAGAGAATCTTTGATCTTGTTTCAGTGTCTAGTTTGGTTTATCCTGTTGATTTTCTGTCCTAGAAGAGGTATGTGTGCACCTGTATGTCTTTTGTCTCTGGTTTCACATGATGCTTCAGATGGTCTACTCTCAGAGGTGCCACTTAACATGTATAGATCCCCTCCAGAATCCTTGTTATCACAATCAGCAAATAGAACTTCGTTAAGAGTGTCTTAGATGTCATTCATATGACAATGAATAGTAGAGTTCATAGACCCACTGCTTTCAAGGGGTTTATAGTATACAATAGATATCACACAAGACAAAGGATAATAACCATGTAAATGATAAACAAATGATGGTTAACACCCTCCATTTAGCTGTCCTTATAGTATGATGGACAATAAGGATCTATGATGGTCTGGTCAGTAAAGTATGGTCCTACAAACAAACGTAAGAACCTAAGTTTAATTTCCACTATCCATGTAAAAAGCCAGATGCTGTTGTGGTACTCCTGTAGTTGCACTGGAAGACAGAGAAAAGAGGGATTCTAGTGCTTGTTGAACAGCCAGTCTAGCTGAACCATTGAACTCCTGGTTAAGTGAGAGACCCTGTCTCAAAAAATATGGTGCAATGTGATTGAAGAAGACACAGGATGATAATCTCTGGCCTCCACATGGGTGTACACAAACATTCACACATGTTCACACACATTCACACATGTATGAATAGGCATACATAGACACAAACACAAAATTAAAATGACAAAAAAACCCTAGATTTAATTAAACAGGGAGACCTACAGAGACAGGAGCATCTTCGGTCCAGCCCTTGGCCCCCTTTAATGTCCTTTTAAGGCCTTCTTTCTATATTGCTGGAGCAGATTCCCAGTGAGGGCCTTACTGTACAATAACCTGTGGCTGAAGAAGCAGGTTCCAGTTTCCAGCAGGGAGAACCCATGGAGCGCTAGGCTTCTTTGGAATAATTGTGTCTGTAACATGAGGACGATCATCCTAGACCTAGTATAGACACTTGTATGCTCACAAACACCCCTAGCTGGGCATCAGTGAAGGCTACTTCATCCTGAGTATGGATGTCAGGGTTGGTCCAGAAGATGCTGGTCTGGCCCATGCCACACTTCCAGGAAAATGTTAAGTTCAGTTCCAGTGTTTGCTAGTTATATTTACTAATAGTAGTAAACAAGGAGGACTAGGGCCAGTGAGATGGCACTTTCTACCAAGTCTGCCCTGAGTTTGATCCTAGAACCAGTTCTAGGTCAGCCAGGGTTACAGAGAGAAACAGGGGCTAGGCTGGTTTATTTGGAGTGATTTAAAATCCTTGTATGTCTCAGAGGACTTGTTATTTGTTATTTTATTGGTACTATTACTATTATGTAGTGATAGTATTTGTATAATATTGCCTTTATTAAGAAGAATAGGGAAATGCCAGGGCCTGGAATTTCCCTATATTCCTCCAACTTTCTTTTGGGAGAAGATGACAGAGGGAGATCAAGGTTCCATCTCTCGTCATTCTCTCCTGGTTTATCCTATAATCTTCTAGGAAAGGGGAAGACAGTAGAGGAAATAGTCTAGGACTTGGCAGGAATTGGCCTTAGTGAAGAAGGGATATGAGGCTGTTTGTGGTGTAGCTTTAGCTCAGGTTCTGTGTTAGAAAAGATAGACATAGGGCAGAACTACGGGAACTAATAATGGCAAATAGTAAGTAGTGTGTGTTGCTATTTGCCTTTGCTTACACATGGTAAGAGCAGAACTGAAATGCCAACATTTTTTTTCCTCTTCTTTTTCTTTTTTTTTTTTCTAATGGAATATTTTCTTCTCTCCCTCCTTCCCTCCCTCCTTCCCTCTCTGTCTTTCAAGACAGGGTTTCTCTGTGTAACAGTGCTAGCTGTCCTAAACTGGCCTCAAATTCACAGAAATCTGCCTGCCTCTGTCTCTCAAGTGCTGGGATTAAAGGTGTGCACTGCCACTGCCCTGTTCCTCTTCTTTTTCTTAACTACATCTTGTTTTCTGACTTTAAAGATGGTATAGTACTGGCAGCTGAGATGGCTCAGCAGTTAAGAGCCCTGACTGTTCTTACAAAGGACTAGGGTTTGACTCTCAGCATCCACATGGTGGCATATAGCCATCTGTAACTCCAGTCAGTCCCAGGGGAATCTGATTGCTTCTTCTGGCACTGAGTGTATGTGATGCACATACATACACACATAAAAATCAAATTAAAACAAAGCCAAAAAAACATGGCATAGTACCTTCATCAAATAGGCCGGTGATTATTTGGAAAGTTAAATAAAAGTTCCAGGGATTGGAAGACAAGTAATGATTTGATTATGCCTTTCAATGTAACAAGTGTTTTACTTGCAATTCATTCTTGCAGCACAGACTGCCTTACTTTCTCCAGTTCTTGTATTTTTGTATTTTTGTTATTTAACTTTGTGTGTGTTTGTTTGAACCTTCCAGCCTAATTGTGAGCTCTTTGAAGGCTTTTAAATGAGATGTATGGTATGATTGATTTCATGAATTGAACCGCTTTGTAAATTGTAATGGCTCTTATGTTTCTTTGTACTTATGACAACTCTCTGCAACTTTCATAGTATTTTCCCTGTGGTTGTTCTGTAGATGTCCTAAATGTCTAAATGTTACCCTCTCTCTGCTCCCACACCCGCTGCTTCTGTGTTCTCCACCTCAGTGAATGCCTTTGCTATCCATCCAGCAGTCCATGCCAAAACCCAGGCTTTATGTGTCTCTGCCCTGTCCTGCAGCTGCCCAGACAGTCAGTCTTTCAACAAGCTTTGTTGAGTCTACATCCCACGCTTCTCTCCATCTGTCATCTCTTCAGCTCTCCCGCTAACATAGGAGCTCAGACCCTACCTATTAACTCTTACTCGGACTGCCAAGGAAGTGCTATGAACTGGTCTGACTTGACTATTTCTCATCAAACTTTCTTTCACATTCCTATCGGGAAAAATAATCCTCAGAAGTATGAACAAGCCAGCTGTAGTAGCCACCCAGCATTTGGGATGTTGAAGTAGAGGAATTGCATTGTTTGAGGCCAGCTTTACCTATAAAGTGAGGCTTCCATAAGTTTTAAGATTCCTTTTAGTTAGATGGTGGTGGTGCATGTCTTTAATTCCAGCACTTGGGAGGTAGGTGACATCAGTAGTATGGTTTTATTGTTCTTGCTGATGTCTAGTAAGCAGTTTGAAGAGAAAGGTTCTTGGCTAGGTGGTGGTGGCACTTGCCTTAATCCCAGCACTCAGGAGACAGCAGGACAGCTGGATCTATAAAGCAAGTTGCAGGACAGCCAGGGCTACACAGGGAAACCTTGTGTTGAAAATAAAAAAACAAAACAAAACAAAACTGAAAAACTGGGTGTTGGTAGTATATGTCTTTAATTCCATTACTAGTGAGACAAAGGCAGGCAGATCTCTGAATTTGAGGACAGCCTAGTCTAAAGAATGAATTCCAGGACAGCCAGGGCTACAGAGAGAAACCCTGTCTTGTAAGGATGGGGTGTTCATTTAAAACAAAACAACAACAGTAATAAAACACAAAAACAAAAATAAAATTAACCTCTCCCTAAAAAAAGTGGAGTTTACTAGCTCTAACTATCCCTAGTTCTGAGAAGAGTGCCTGTCAGTTATGACAGGTGTAAATTCTGGTCACTTTTGTTCCTCGTAAGGAAGAGACATGTAAGGGTACAATGGCTTGCTCAAAGTCAGGTAAAGATTGGTAATAAATCCAGGTCTCTTCCCCAGGTGAATAATTGCTGAGGCAGTGTCTACCCATGTAGTCCAGCTTGGTCTTGAACTCTGGATCCTTTAGATTTAGCCTTTTTAAGTGTCTGGGATCACAGATCTGTGCTGTCATACTTAGATTTGTTTTTGCTTTTTGTTCCTTTTCTTTCCTTTTCTTTTTTAAACACTATTTACACACTTATAGGGCTGGAGAGATGGCTCAGCAGTTAAGAGCACTGGCTGTTCTGCAGAGGACCCAAATTAGGTTCCTAGTACCTACATAGTGCCTTACAACTATGAATAACTTCAGTTCTTAGGGATCCAGCACCCTCTTCTGGCCTCTGTGGGCACCAGGCATGCACGTAATGTACTTACATATTTGCAGGCAAAGCATTCATGCATGAAACAAAACAAACAAACAAACAAAAAAATCCAAAAACTGTGTGTGTGTGTGTGTGTGTGTGTGTGTGTGTGTGTGTGTGTGTGTGTGTGTGTGCGTGTGCATTCCGCAGCTAGTGTGCCGAGATCAGAGGGCAGCTTGCAGGACTGTTTTGCCTTCTACTTTGTTGAGGTAGGTTCTTTTTTGTCTAGTGTTCTGTTGTATTGCATTCTCCAGGCCAACAGCTCTGCTAGCTTCAGGGTGATTATCTTGCTTTATTTAGCCTCTCATCTGGCCTTAGGAGTGTTGTGATTACATATGCATGCCACCACATCTGGCCTCGTACATGGGTTCTAGAGGTAGGAGTTAGGACTCCGGCTTGTGCAGCTAATGCTTTAACCTGTTAAACCATATGCTTAGCCTAATGGTTCTGTTGTTTTTGTTTTTAAAGTAAGGCTGTGTTCAATCATGGTTCTTTATATGACCTGGTGTTAATGTGTATTATGACTGTATGTCCCTGTGAACAGGGATGGATGAAGGAGAAGGTGGGAAGCCATTGTGTGCTGAATTCTAAGGACAGATATTCTATCACTTAACTCATCACAAACCACATCCTGTGGCAGGCCAGTGGCACAGTATGCTCTATGGCTTAGGAAACAAAGTTAAGGACCTAAATAGCTTCCCTGAGGGTCTCACAGCTAGTGATTGAGCTGGGTTTTCTTTTCAGCCTGATTAGCCCCACTTGGTAATAGACCCTCCAATTTTAAGTCACAGCATAAGTTTTGGGTTTGTGGTCTGAGTTTTAGATTTTCATGTCAGGTAGCTGAACAATAGTGTGACCTGGACTACTGAAGCAGGGTGCAGAAATTGTTTACTTTAAGAGAACCCTATGGATCAGTAGGTCTGTAGAGAGGAGGCTTGGTTATAACATGTATATTAAACTGTAGACTTCCTCTTAGTCTGGGGCCCAGAGCAGTTGTATAGAAAGGCGGTTATAATCACACTTGTGCACAGAGCCACTTCTGAATGTGTTTGTAGTGTTCTTCAGCACCAAGAGGTCAACAAAACGGTGTCAAAGATATAGAACAGGTAGAGTGGGAAAGGATTGAGCCCAGTTGAAACCAGCTGTTTCAGTTGTAAGTAGGCAGAGTCTAATTACCTGTGTTGCTTAGAGACCTGAGCTGAGAGTTAGGGTGGGGTTAAGCCATTCTCATTAACTTTGGAGATTTTCATTAGCTGATCACAGAGGTCAGGGTGGGCTAGAGATTCAGGGAAGGGGGGTGGGTCACAGAAATAATAGCTTGGCTTTGGCTAGTGGTCAGGTAGTCGTGGGCCAGGGACCTGTCACACCTGAGAGCTTGTTAGACCTGCAGAATCTTTGGCCTCACTGCAGATTGTTGAATTAAGTCTTCATTTTAGCAAGATTCTCTAGTGATTGAATCTGTACATATTAAAGTTTGAGAAAATTCAAGTTTATGATTAATTGTTTAGTTCAAAAGTTTTGAGAGTCTGTCAGACCTGGTATTGAAACTTGGTTTTCACTAATTACTAACTTTGTTCCCTTAATTACTGGGGATGGAACCCCAAGGCCTGCTAGGTAAGTGCTGCACTATTCTCCTAGCCCACTCATAGGGCTATTGAAGAGAGGAAATGAAGTATTGATGGATTTAGAAATGGGTATACCTTAGAATTGGTAGAATTTGGTGATGTCTAGCAGAAATAGTGCTATTAAAGTAAAATCCACAGTAATTGCTGATGCTAACTGAATTAGGCAAACTTAGAGGAAGAACCCTATCTTCCCCTCTCCTCCCTCTGATTGAGAGCAATCCTATAAAGCTGTGCTAGTGTATCCATACACTGGCATTTCCCCAACATTATCAGTTTTTAAATATTTATTTTTATTTTTTTGTGTATGGGTGTTTTGCCTACATGTATGTCAGGTGCCTGGGGATCATAAGAGTATATCAGAATCCCTTGGGACTAGTGTTACAAATGGTTGGGAGTGTCCATGTGGGTGGATGCTGGGAATTGGACACTGGTCTCTTAAAACTCTGAACTCTCTTTTCAGCTTTTCCTTAGCATTATTTAATGCTGGTTGTGGCAGCTGTAACAGTTAAAACACACAGCACTTATTAATGTGTTCAGTACTTTATGTATTTATTAATTCAGCCCATAGAGTAATCTATGAACTAAGAATCATGTGTGTTTTCACAACAGGAAACAGAGCAAAGAGCTTAAATTAGCGTGCTCACATAACCAGTAAATGAGAGAGCCAAGAAGTAAACTGAGAGGGTCTGATTCATCCATCTGTGCTCATTTTCATATATTTTGATTGCTCTCAAATTTATGTGGTATACGAGAAAGCAGACAATATTGGTTCCAACTTTTTTTCTTGGTTCTTATTTCCTTATTGTAAAAGTGGAATAAGATGAGATTTATAAGGTTTTTTTCTTACGCTTTTTCTTTCTTTTGTTTTTGAGACAGAGTCTCACTATGTAACCCCGGGGTTGGCCTGGAACTCAGAGATCCACTTGCCTCTGCTACCCCAGTGCAGGTATTTAATGTGTGTGCCACCACATCCAGCCTTGTTTTTTTTTCTGACAAGGTCTCTTTAACTTCTTTATCTAATATTTAATTTTCTTTTTATGTTACACAGGTAGAATACACACAGACTATTAAAAATAAGATTAATTAAAATTTTCTTGACACTGGTCTCACCCTGAAGCCCTTGCTGACCTGAAATTCACTGTATATACACCAGGCTGGTCTCAAACCCACAAAGGTTCACCTACCTTTCCTTCCCCAAGTACTGGGATCAAAGGTGTGCTCATAATATCTGGCTTAAATTTTAATATAGCATTTTAATTAATTTAAAAAAAATTATTATATTGATTGATCTCCAAGATCCATTCCATCTTTCCACCTCTCCCAACTTTGATTTTTATTTCTTCCCCTCCCCCCCAAATGATCTGTTGAGTCCAATTTATGCTGCCCTTATGGGTGTGGGGCTATCCACTGGAGCATGGTCCACTTATCAGGGATCATACCCTTAAAGAAAATTGATTTCCCCCTGTCTCAGCCATCAGCTGGCCATCTCTCCTTACTCAGGAGTGTGTGTGGGGGGCTCATGAGTCCCTCCTCTCTTATATGCTAGTATGTTGGCTGGCTTGATCTTATATAGGCTTTGTGCAGACAACTATAGCTGTTTGTGAGCACAAAGGTCATGTTGTGTCCAATTCTCCCTGACCACTGGTTCTTACTGGCTTTCCACGTCTTCTGAAATGGCTCTAGAGCTTTGAGGGTAGGGATTGAGATAGATGTTCCATCTGTGACTGAGCACTCTGCTGACACTTGGTCTCTGAACTTTCATTAATCATCATCCACTGCTCAAAGACACTTCTGATAGGACTGAATGCTGAGTTTATCTAAGAGCACAGATAAAAGGATTCAGATGCAGGTTGGTACTACTTATAAGGTCTCTTAAGTGAGTCATTAATATCTAGTGGTTTCAATCAAAACTTTGGAAGAAAATTTTATCTAGGGAGTTGGTTCAAAATTACTTGTTCAAGCAGGTTGGTAGAATTAAGAAGGTGTTTGAACCTTGGCTCAGCTACTTCCTGGGTACATAACCTTGGGCAACTTATTTAGCCTTTCTAAACATTGATTTCCTCATTAGGAGTGGGAAGAATAGTTCATAGCTTGCAGGGATGCTGTAAGATTTGAATGAGATAATGTGTTCCTATCATCATGGATAGCCAATATACATGGGTTCTCTTTTCTCCCTTTCTGTTCATGCAAGGGTGTGATGAGAAGCAGAGAGAAGAAACCCAGAAATGGTTTGACTCCTGTAGGTCTTTCTTTAATAAACAGTGTTCTTATTGTTGGGATATAAGTTAGCATCTGTTGTTTTTAAAAATCATTAACCTTTTGATTTTTAGGCAAATTAGTTTTCAAAATACATCTTATAATAGGACAACTACCAATGTTTAGTTGCTGCTTTGTTTGTGTTTGTTTGTTTGTTTTTATGTTTTTAGAGACAGGTTTTCTCTGTGTAGTCCTGGTAATCCTGGAACTCACTTTGTAGGCTGGCCTTGAATTCACAGAGATCTGCCTGCTTCTGTAGAGCAGGCCTCTAGATTAATGCAACACTCAGTACAGACTGGCCTTGAATTCAGTAATCTAACTGCTTCTGCTGGGATTAGTTTTGTGTTTAAAAACCCCTTTTAAATTAAAAAAAAAAAAGATAGATGCTAGGCAAGTGTTTTGTCAAACCACATTTATAGTTATAGGGCTTTAACGTCAACAGTTTTTCCTAAACTGAGTATGGATACCAATACCACCTAGCTTTATACCTTGTCTTGTGTTGTCAGCATTAGGGAAGCACTCAGATGGAGCTGCTTGGCAGCTTGGGCTTCTCCTTTCTGGGCTAGTTAGATTAATTTTTTCCCCCCAAGATAGGGTTTCTCTGTGTAGTACTGGCTGTCCTGGAATTCACTTTGTAGTCTAGGCTGGCCTTGAGTTAACAGAGATATGCCTGCCTCTGCCTTCGAGTCCTGGGATCAAAGGTGTGTGCCACCATCAACCTGCTTAGATCAATAATTTTAATAGTCTTTCTCTGTCCCACCAGCCAGCTCCCAAATAATGAGAATTGCATGTAAAGGTGCAGCCCCCAGTACAGCAGTATTTAGAAGCAAGGCTGTGGGGATGTGACAGCACCCAGAGGACTCTGATACCATCAATAGATGATGGGTTCATAATTTGATGATGGGGAGGATGGATGATAGGAATGTAGGAGGTAAGATCCAGTTAAAAGGAGTATGTCCTTGAGGGTGTGGCCTTAAGGGCATAATTTGTTCTCAGACTCTCTGTCTCTGACACACACACACACACACACACACACACACACACACACACACACACACACCACAAAGCAAGCACCTTCCTCATCCATACACACCAGTGTAGTAACCTTTCTCATTTGACCTTTTTTGAGAACACCAACTCCCCAATAATGACACAGAGAGTTATTATTAGTTATGAAAGCTTTGGCTTTAGCTTAGGCTTGTACCTAGCTAGGTCTTATATCTTAAGTTAACCCATTTACATTACTCTACATTCTGCCTTGTGGCCTTTTACCTTTTTTTCATCTTGTAGCTCCCATTTCCTCTCTGGCTGGCTGGTGACTCTGTGCGCCCCCCCCCCCCAATCCTATCTGTACTGCCTAACTTCTTTCTAGCTATTGGTTGTTCAGCTTTTTGTTACACTAGTTACAGTAATACATTTCCACACAGTGTACAAGTATTCCACAACAGCTCCTATCCAGTTTTTTACTTTGTGCCAGAGACTATGTTAAGAAATTTAAGGATTTCCTAATTTATGCCTCATAATATCCCTATAGATTAATTACACTTAAAAATTATATGTGCGTGTGTGTACATATATGTTTGTGTATGTGATTGTGGTGCCTGCAGTGATATCAGATCCCCTGGAGCTGGAGTTAGAAGTGATTTTGAGTACTTCCTGATGTGGGTGCTGGGAATTGAACTAGTTTTACAGAAGGGCAGTATGTGTTCTTAACCATCTCTCCAGTTTTAGTATCACCATTTTACAGGAGAGAAAGTGTGGCTCAGCCTGTAAAGCAACATGCCCAAGGTTGTACTTTGTTAGTGGTGGAGTGTGGAGATGGGATTTAGAACTGCACTCTTAACACTATATAAAGCTTCTCCTTATCTCCCCGGGGTAGAATTCTCTGGCTTGAGTCTCTTTTTCTCTAAACAACTCTTCGTTCTGGAATCTTGCCTATTGAAAGGGTCAGGGATGTGACAATCACTTGCACGCTTTTGAGTGTGACTAGGAACAGGAGTGTGGCTTCGGTTGGCACTTTTAACCCACTGGTTTAAACTTTGCCACCAAGTCTTAGTCAGATATGAGAGAAATTGTGATCTACTGTAAAAGATAATGCCCTAAACACAAGAGGAAAAACACTGGTTTTTATTATTAAAAAAATAATTGTAATACATTTAGGTAGAAAGAATACAGGGACAAAGTGAAAGTTCTCTCTCCTCTTCTCCACCTAGTCCACCGGTCAGGATCAGCAGCGTGCTCAAGCATTATTATTTCTTTACTCGCCAGCTTGTGTTGGAACAGACCCGGTTGTCAATACTCTTTTCCTTTTAAAAAATAAAGTTGCTGGGATTTAAGCTTGCACAGCAGTTACTCTAACTCACTAAGTTGTCTTGCCAGCCAATATTTCTCTTATTTGTTGTTTCTTCTCTTGCTCAGTAGCCTGCCTGCCTGCCTATTTATATATATGTCTGGCTTTTAGAGATAGTCTCACTCAGTAACCTAGTCCAGGATTGGTCCAGAACTCGCTATGTAGCTCAGCTTGGCCTCAAATTCATGGTAACCATCCTTCCTCAGCCTCTTAAGTGCTGGAATTATAGATATAAGACACTATACTCTACTGCCCTGCTTTGGCTTCCAAAATACCTGAATTTTTTTTCCCCTGTGTATCTAGCTTAATTTTGAGTATCTCTTTGATGTGTAAGATATGTGTCTTTAAAGATAAATTTTTGGGCCAGGTGGTAGTGGCCCATGCCTTTAATCCTAGCACTAGGGTGGGGAGACATGGGGGGGGGGGGGGGTAGAGCCAGAGGCAGGCAGATTTCTGTGAATTTGAGGCTGGCCTATTTACATAGAGGGAGTGCCAGGACAGTTACACAGAGAAACCCTGTCTCAAAAGCCAAAATAAATGCTGGGAGGTAGTGGTGCACACCTTTAATCCCAGCACCAGGGAGGCAGAGGCAGGTGAATCTCTGTGAGTTCAAGACCAGCTTGGTCTACAAGAGCTAGTTTCAGGACAGCCTCCAAAACCACAGAGAAACCCTGTCTCGAAAAAAAAAACAAAACAGAACAACAACAAAAATACCAAAAACAAAACCTAAAGAAAAAAAGTAAGAAACTTTTGTAAATTTTGTGAGTGTGTGCTGTTTATATTGTAGTTACCTTTCTATTGCTGTGAAGAGCTAAGGCAATTTATAGTAGAAAGAGTTTATAGGAGGACTACAGTTCTGGAAAGTTAGAGTATGTGGGGTAACAGGCACAAGCATGAGGCCAGAGAGAGCTAACTGAGAATGGCAAGAGTTTTTGAAACCTCAAAGCCCACCCCCAGTAACATACCTCCTCTAACAATCCTCCCAAACGGTTCCACCAACTGGGGACCAAACATGCAAACATCTGCAGGGGTCGTTTTCATCCAAACCACCATAGTTTGTATTTTCAGAACAGGTCACAGTGCAGGCGTGGAAGTCAGAAGAAATCTCTCTCCACAGTGTGAGTCCTGGGGATCGAACACAGGACATCAAGCTCTTCAGCAAATGCCTTTTCCTGCTGAGCTAGTCTAATCGTGCCTATCTTTGGAACTCAGGTCAAGTCCTCCCTTTTCTGCTAATCCTTTGAAAACCATTCTAATCTGTGATCATTTCCTGGGTTTCTAAACTCAGCATGAATTTCTACTATTCATTTACCAATTGTGAAATGTTGTGTATTACCATTAGGTTGTCTTTGAACTTGAAGATGACCTTGATCATCTTGCCTCCATTTCTCATGAATGCTGGAACTACAGTAGGAGTATCTACTGCATTTGATTTTGGTGATATTGGGGGTTGAACCCAGAGCTTTGTGCAGTCTAGGCAGACAGTGTATCAACTGAACTGTATCCCAGCCGTCATTTGTACTTCAATTATTTAATGATTCCATCCATGTATTTACCCAGTTAGAAGGTACTGCTGGGGCTCATGGGTTATGATTAGCTTGTTCAGCTTCCATTTTGCCTAACCTAGTGCCCTATATTCACCAAGTATTCATCAAATGTTGATGTGATTAGATTTCGTTAGTACTTCACACCCTTTTAAAGAGAGGTGCCTAGCACTGGAAGCCTAAAGGAACACTGAGCTGGCTGACATCATCTTGGCTGTCTGACAGGGCCGACCGGGCGTGTGCCTGAGTGTCAGCAGATGAAATACCTGTGCTTCAGGTTGTGCTTCCTCCTCTGCTGTATGAAGTCAGGGAAGGAAGACAGGGAGTGTAGGAGGAGGCTTGGAAAGGGAATGGATGGGAGGGTGCCACATTGTCAACATGGGGATTTGACTATTAAGACCATAAAGGGATGGTGTAATGCAGAGAGGAGCTTCTTAGAACCAGTAGGCTAATTTGATAAACTGGCTTCTCTGGTGCAAACCAGTTATTAATTGCTATTTATTATTATTTGCAATAAAATTGTACCACCCAGACACTTACTTTCTTTCTCATTAGAGTGAGTCTGGAGAAAAAGCTTGGGTTTGAGTTAGGAAATCCAAGAGAGGCAACATAGCATGTATAGAGATACTGCTTTCTTTCGCTTTTCTTCACCTGCCCTAGACCACGGGGGCTGTTTTCGTTTGCTCCACCTGTCTTTCTGATATCCCCCCACCATGTACACTCAGCAGTTCTACCCCAGAGGACCAGGAGTGCAGTGGACCCTCCTGGTTTAATCTATCTTCCGAGGATTGAATCTACTCCACTTTTCCACTTCCTCTCTTTCTCAGATGGTCGGGAGGTAGAGAAAATAGCTGTGGTGATTGTTAACATCCATATTGGGCCTCCTAACATGACAGTCTATACTTTTGTCAGTAGAGAGATCTCACTGTTTTTCTTTTTGTTTGTTTGTTTGTTTTTTACTTTCAGTAGTGTGGACCTAGAGAAAGTAGTGTGTTAGGTTTGATTCCCCATTGATCTAGTGGATATCTTCTCATCAGAAGATAAGGTCATCTTCAAGTTCATCTCTAGTGATGCTTTGAACAGAGTATAGATATAATCAAGACCCTTAGAGCCAAACAGCCTGCCTGCCCCCTTCCTTCCCCCACTTCCTTTTTTCTTTTGTGTTTTATGAGACAGGGCTAAATTGAAATTCTGTTTTGTTGTTTTGCTTTTTATTTGCTTGGTTTGTTTTTTTTTTTTTGTTTTTGTTTTTTTGTTTTTTTTTTGAGACCTGGTTTCTCTGTGTAGTCCTGGCTACCCTGGAACTCTAGACCAGGCTGTCCTCAAAACTCGCAAAGACCCACCTGTCTATGCTTTCTGAATGCTGGGACTAAAGGAGGGTGCCACGATCGCCCAGCTATAACATTTTTCTAATGACTTTAAAAAATTGTTTTATATTAGATACCTCCCTGCATGATTAAGTTGCTCTTTAACCTAGTGAAAAAAATAAAACTAAATGACAGACTGAGACTGTCTTGGGGAGAGGTTGGTCCCTGGGAATAATGTGGGTTTTGGTGTCTACTTTTTTTCTCTTTGAATAAATCCTCCTACACGTCCAGTTTCTGGCCCTGGGAGGGTATACAATAGAATAGGAATTGTTCAGGTCAGGTTTTTGGGTGTGGTCTTATGGAACTTCCTCTGAAAGCTGACTCAAGAGTTCTCTTCCCTTATGGAGCTGTTCCTGTTCTTACATGTCCTGCTAATTGACAGCCTTGGAATTGTGGGCAACATCATTTGGATGTGTTAAGTTGGGAATGAGGAAGGTAGAATATTTTCAGAGATCCTGGATTGAAAGGTTCCTTTCACTGGGTGAAATAGGTACCCTAGATGTGGCTGAGACCTATACTTTTTCTTTTTGATGTTACCCATCCTGCTGAATAACAATTATTTGCCTTTTTGTCTTCCATAAGAATCTGCACATCTTGAGTGCTGGGAAGGCATCTCATTCATTTTTGTGCTTGTGATGTTTAGCACAGTGCTCATTTCTAAGTAAGCTGCATGTTGCTGGGTGTGGTGCCGTACACCTTTAATTCCAATACTTGGGAGGTAGAGTCAGGTGGATCTCTGAGTTCCAAGCTAGTCAGGGTTACATAATGAGACCTTAAAAAACAAACAATTAACAAACAAACAAACAAACAAAGGATGACCTGGTGGCATATACCTGTGATCCCAAACTTTGGAGGATCAAGGTTCCTCAGCTATTTAATGAGTTTAAGGCCAATCTGGAGTGTAGTGGGATCTTGTTTTGAAAAACAAGTAAATGACTGACTGACTAAATAAATGTCAAGTTGAATAGTGGAGGGATGCTTTAAGTGTGTGGGCTGCAGACAGGTACATGCCTATTATACCAAATTAAGAGATATTAGGAGAAAGTGGGGATAGGTGAGAGGGAGAAGGCATTTTGTTTGGTAGATGGGATGAGTTTTTGTTGAGCTTTTTGAGAATCTGTTAGCAGTTCTATATTTGGAAGAACATTGGTAGTTGTTTAGTGCCCCCTCTCTTTAGCTAATGGCCCTGGCTAAGGCTTCTAGTTGACTATGACCTTCTTTGCAAGCTGGACAAAAGAAACCTGTCCCTCTCAACAAGGAATAGCCTTCAGCAGAGGGCGGGGCCAGGAGTCTGTTGAGTTGGGAAAGCACTGTGCCCTTGGTAGCTAGGCATTGCCGAAAGACTGTTATTACAATGATTGCTCTTGGCATAAAAGAAATTTTCAGCCAGCTTCTCTGGTTTGTATATCTCATGCCCAGTTACAGCCTGGGATTGGGTGGGTACAGGCAAGTATTGAGGTCATGAAGCTGTTGGCAAATGCCCTTTGTGTCTTTTTACAAGCATGACTTTTGGGTTTTCTTCTGTCCATTTTTTGAGACATGGTTCTGGTGGGCATTAGAGCATAGGGTGCTTTCTTTTGCTTATAACAAGATGACTTGGCTCAAGAGCAGCTAGGTTTTGTCCCTGTGCAGCAGACGGGTGCAGTCCAGAGGGAGAGAGGTTCCCTGAGCCTGGTTTAGACCCTGAGTAGCTGATTTCCTGTCTCTATAGGGATGGGATGTGATGCGATTCTTCCCTTTCCTTTGGAAAGAAATGGATGTTTTTTTCATTTCCTGTTTGATAGTGTATTTTTTGAATACCAGGAGACACTTGGTGACTATAAATCAGTTGGGTGTTGGGTGGGAAGGAAGGAGGCTTTGTTTTCAGCAATTTTCATTTGAGAGAGAGAAAAAAAAAAAAAGTGAGTAAGTCCAAGCTTTCTCATCCTCTTTCAAGAGTTGCAGACATAAGAGAATTATTTTGAACCCTTGTTCTGGGCTGTGCCTACTTACTTGACTGTGGTGTTAGACCCCTTCAATCTTTGACTTAGGCCATATAATCTCAGTTCTTTGTGGGGACTTGCATGGTTCCACTCTTGCCACATTCTCTGGACAGTCCTTTATATACTTGAGCCCACTAGGAAGCAACTTATTGGAAGTGACATGACCTTTGGAATGGAACCTGGCAGGATGTCCCTTGCCTTGACAGAGGGACACAGACTCCTTTGGAATGTGGCTGCCCAGATTTCCTGACCTCCCACTATCAGCTGACCTTGCAGCTAACTTCCCCTGAGGGCATGGGAGCAGTTACTAACAAGCAGCGCCACCTGTGGGCTCACATGGTCACATACGTTCTCCTAAGCCAGCACGCAGCCTGTTCAGTTTGGCCTGTTCCTGCCTCGGCCAGATAGAAAGCATAGGCCTAGAAAAGGTGGTAGGAAAGAAGGCATGTGGGCATCCATCAGATCATATGGAACTTTGTTTACTGTTTGCCTACCCAGGCTGCCATTTTGCAACATACTAGCTCATTTTTTTTAAAAGGAGCTTAGATTTTGTTTTTAAATTTACTCAGATTTTTATTCTGGATTATGGAGAAATCCTTGTAAATTCTCACATAGACTCTGTGGAGGCTACGAAAAAATTTCATTTTGGGATCTTATATAGGTATTAAACAGGTTTTCCTCATTTGTTGGGATTTTTCCTGGCTGGGCAATTGAATTTTAAAAGTTCATTAGATGGAGAACAACTTTATCAGTGGAATTAAGGAGCATTCATTCCCCTCACCCCTTTTTGTTTTTGATGTAGTGCTGCACCACTCAACTAGCAAAAACTTCTGTTGTCTCTGGCTGTCGGGTGCCTTTCCTCCTCTCTCCACGGGTTTTCTTGTTTGCGACTATCGTAGTATCAGATAAATTTCCCCTCTGGGTGAATTGGTGTTCTAGTTGTAGAGTTCTGATTCTGGTTACATCCTGGCTCCGTGGCCCTGGAGAGCCAACCATAAACCACCTTAACCATCCCAATAGGTGGACTAGTCCTAATTTGCAAAGACTTGATGGTAATAATCATCTTGTAGGATTTTGTTAAGTGAGTTACTTTTGTTGTTTTTGAAACAGAATTTTTGTTCAGGTTAACTGAAGGGGAGGACCTTGAACTGATCTGTCAGTACCTCCCAAATGTTGGGATTGCTGGTGTGCATCACCTTGCCTGGCTTTAAAGGAACACACACACACACACACACACACACACACACACACACACACACACACACACACACAGAGCTTAGGGTGTAATATGTATGTATATGTATTTTTTTTTTTAATTGTAGTAAAAATAGAGCATAAAAGCTATTTCTTGTGCCGGCGTTGGTGGCACACGCCTTTAATCCCAGCACTTGGGAGGCAGGCGGATCTCTGAGTTCAAGGCCAGCCTGGTCTACAGAGTGAGTGCCAGGATAGGCTTGAAAACAGTACAGAGAAACCCTGTCACAAAACAAAACAAACAAACAAACAAAGCTATCTCTTGTATTTTTGAGACAGTTTTATTTATCCCCAGTAGCCTCAACCTTGTCATGTAATAGAGGACTCCTGACTTTCCTCTTTATAGCTTCCAAGTGCTGAGATAACAGGTATGCAATACTGTGGTAGCTAGGAGCTATTGTTTTAATCATTTGTAAGTGTGCAGCTCAGTGGCATCAGATCCACTTACATTGTGCAACCATCACCACTGTTCATTTCCAGAACTCTTTTATTATCCTAAACTGATACTTCATACTCATGATATAATAAAGCTCTCTCTGTTCTTAGCCCCTGGAAATTAACCTTTGTCTTTTTTTTTTTTTTTTTTTTTTTTTGAGACAGGGTTTCCCTGTGCAGCTTTGGAGGCTGTCCTGGAACTCACTCTATAAACCAGGCTGGTCTCAAACTCACAGGGATCCGCCTCCCTCTGCCTGGCCCAGAGAGCACCGCTGCCACCACCTAGCCCCATTGTCTTGTCTTGTCTTTTTTGCTGATTGTAAATTGAACCCAGAGCTTCATGAGTGCCAAACATGCAGTGTACCACTAAAAAAACACCTTTCTTCCTTCTTTTCTTCCTTTTGAGTGTGTATATCTGAGTGATGTATATGCTCATATGTGAGCAAAAGTGCATGCATGTGTGTGAAGCCAGAGTAAAATACCTTGTTTCTCCCAGCATTTTTCCCTTAATGCAGGACTTCACTGAACCTGAGCCTCAGCTTTTCAGCTGCACTGGTGGTCAGTCAGCAAGACCCAGTGCTCTCCCTGCCTCCAGCCTTCTCAGTGCTGGGATTATAACTCCTGGCATGTTACATGGGTGCTGGGATACAGACTCTTTGGTCCTGATGCTTGCAGACTAAGGACTCCTTAACTGCTGAGTTATCTCACCAGTCCACCAGTTTCTATTTTCTGTTTCTATGAAGTTGACTCTTCTGGTTGTTTTACATAAATGGAATCACACAGTATTTGTCTTTTTGTAACTTTTATTTCACTAAACATAATGTCTTCAAGGTTCATCTATATTATAAATCCTCCTCCTCCTTTCTCTATTACCCCTTCTTCTCTTGTTTTTTGAGACAGACTGAAAAAATGTATGCCAAGTTGCTTCGAGCTCATAGTACTCTTGTGTCAGTTTACCAAATGTTTGGACTATTAGTACAGCGTGTCACACTGCCTGCCATAGCCTCCTAATTCTCAGACTTTGTGGCTGCTGGACAACTGCTCCACCCAGATCCTCTTCTTTTTCTTTTTTTGAGATGGGATTTATCACAATAGCTCATTCCGAAGTCTTGACAATTCTCTTGCCTTAGCTTCCCAAGTACTGAGCCTCCTCCCTTTTTATTTATTTATTTTGGGATTTTAAATGGGTTCTCTGTGTAGCTCTGGCTGTCCTAAAACTGTCTCTATAGACCAGGCTAGCCTTGGATTGACTCTTTTTTGATTGGTTGTTGGTTTTGGTGATTTGAGATAAGATCTCTTTATGTAGCTAGTTGAACCTTTGATTTTTGATCCTCCTGTATTTCCATCTTCCTGAATACTGGGATTACAAGATGTGCTGTCGTGCCCAACTAGACTGTGTTTGTTTTGCCCAGGTTAAAAGTGAGAGAATTCTCTTTAGCTGTGGAATAATGACAATGTAGCTTGCAAGGAATATACACACATTGATGTATATATGTTATATACATATACACATCCCACTTGCGAGAAGGCAGACAGATCTTTTTGAGTTTGAGGCTAGCTTGGTCTATATAGTGAGTTCCTGGCTAGTCAGGAACCCTGTCTCAAAAAAAAAGTGGTGGTTGGAGGATGGATCACAGGTTTAAAGTGCTTGCTGCTCTTGTAGAGGACCCAGTTTTGGTACCCAGCACCTACATGGCAACTTAAAACCATCCTTACTTCTAGTTTTAGGGGATCTGGTATCCTTTTCTGGTATATGAGAGTTTGCATATACATATATTCAGGCAAAAAAATTATCTACATTAAAAGCAATAAAAATCTTTAAAAAATCTACACTAAATAAATAAATATACCACTATTGACAGTTGACATGACATAGAAGCTATATGTTTGCTTTTGGGTCCCCCTCAACCCAGCCCAGCACCAAAATTTATTCATCGGTAACAGTGGGGTTCTAGGATGTTGGGAGAGGTCTGCAAGGGTATTGAAGCATGACAGAAAACCTTAGCAGAAGTCTTCCCTGTACAGCTGTGGTTGGAATTCAGTTGCTGTGTCTGCCTTCTGAGTGCTAGGACCAAAGGCTTGTATCAGCATGCTAGTCTTCTCAGAGGAGATTTTAGGGCAGGGGTAGTGGGGCATGGGCCAGAGACAGCAGCTCTTGAAGCAGTGTGAGTTCTATACAGATATTATATGCTCAGGTACTTTAGGGTTCTTGACTTCGGTACACAGAAGAATTTCAGAGCAAGTCAGTGTAAAGCAGAGTTGGAGTTTAAGTTTTAATTCAGATCTAAGCAGAGGTTTAAAATAACAAGGGCCCCAAGAAAAGGAAAGCACTCACTCAAGAGAGTGGATATGGAGTTCTCAAGGACTTTATAATAGTTATTATGTGTGCTTTCTAAACATTTTTAATATATTGCATTATCCATTAATCTTGTTTTGGTAAGTATGCATTGCATGTGTGGAAGTCAGAGGACAACTTGTGTGGGTTTGTTCTGTTCTTCCTTTATATGGGTTCCAGGGATCATAGTTGGATTATCAGGCTTGGTGGCAAGTGCTTTAACCTGCTATGATTTCGGTGGCTTCTGAAGTTACACCTTAAAGGATTGTGAAGGCACTTAAATGAGATCACAGGGTAGTACCTGAGGGTGCATTGGATGGAATTACAGCTGATAAGATAAAATCTGAGAGCACAGAGTTGTACAAAGGAGTTAAAATGTTCTTGTTGTAAAAGTTTATAGTTTTATTTGTGAGATTCTCAGGAAATCATAAGTTTACATCTGGAGGAGTAAAGTTATGTGTGTTTAGGCCTTAAGCATGATTGATTCCTATTTTAACATTCTTTTTTTTTGAAATCTGTATATAAAATGAATCTTATGGTTAGGGATATAGCTCAATTAATAGAGTGCTTGCCTAGCATTCTGAAGCCTTGGATTTGATACCAGGACTATATAAACTGGGCATGACTGTAATCCTCAGATGGAGGTGGGGCAGAAGTTCAAGGTCATCACTGGCAGCATAGTTTAAGAAACTTGTTTTTTAAAAAAGCTTTTTGTGACACAATTAACAGAAAATAATCTGAGAAACCCTGTTTACAGACAAGACACCTTCAAGAACCCCTTTCTTGCCAGTGCTCTCAAATGAGATGGGGATAATATATTAACCCTCCCAGTTTTCATCCCTGAGTGAGCAAGAGCTCTGAGGGACGATTGGGTTCCAGGTCCAGGGTCCTGTTTCCTCCTGTATCCTGGGGCTTGATATGAAGGGTACTAATACCTCTGGGCCACATCCTGGGCAGCCAACATAGTGGCTTCCAGCTTCCAGGAAAGACTCACCTCAGTCAGCCTTCATCTTCATTCTACCAATTACTCAGCAGATGGTTTCCTTTCAGAAAGATTGGTGATGTGACAAAGACATCAATGAAGGATGCAGAGATACAGCAGACACCAAATACATTGTCTTTTTCTGGCATATGAGGTCCTGGGGTGTTGTCTTGCTCTTCCTTCTTTTCTTTTCCCTTGAGAGGTGCTGTTTGCTTTTGTTTTCTCCAGATTTCACCACCATGGAGAATGGGAAGGGGTGGGCAAATGGGTCACTCTCCTTTTGTTTGTCTGTTTTCTTAAACCATAGGTAGTAGAGCTTATGTTTCCTACTCCATATTTCCTTTCTCCTTCCCTTGAACAGATTAGCCAGTCATGTCAGAATATGAAGCTGAGCTTCCACCACACTGGCATCAGGGATAAAGATAGTTGCCATAGGTCTAATGTGCTTGCTACTCTAGTTTGGGTACTGGCGCACAGTTTTTGTGAAAAGAGTTGCCATGACAAGCCGCTTTTGCTTTGTTTGTGTGTTCCTTTGTGGCACCAACTGCTTGTTTCTAACAGTTGTGAGGTCAAGGTAAAAAAGAAAAGTCTCCATATAGACAACCTTAGAGGCAAATTCTAATTGTACTGAAATTCTTACATCTCAGTTGAAGAGAGACTTGTGCCTTTCCCCTTTCCTTTTCCATGCCCCTGTATTTTCCACCTTTCTTTCTGTCTCAGGTGCAATGCTTACCAAAATTCTAAAGTAAGATTGCAATCCAGTTTTGACTCCTCTGCCTATTACCAGGTCTAAAGTCAAAGGTGAGAAATAGAGGAGGCCCCTTCAGACATTTGGATCTGTCTGTCTCCATGAACTCTCTCATGGCTTTAAGGGGAGAAAGGTGGTGTGGTTTGAAAGAAAATGGTCCTCAAAGGGAGTGACATTTCTGGGAGGTATAAAGACCCCTTCCTGTTACCTTCTGATCAAGATGTAGCCAGCACCAAGTCTGCCTGCGCACACAACCATGCTGATAATGGACTAAACCTCCGAAACTGTAAGCTGACCCCTCAGTTAAATGTTTCCTTATAAGAGTTGCTGTAGTCATGATGTCTTTCCACAATAGAAACCCTAACTAAGACAAGTGGCTTATATGGATTTATCCCCAGATCAGTCTCAGCTGTAAAGGACTGCAGTGCTCTTAGTTTTTATTGTTTGAGATAGGGTCTCACTATGTAGCCCTGGCTGGCCTGGAATCTACTTGTCTCTGTCTTCCAAGTGCCGATATTAAAGGTGTGTATCATCAAGCAACCATTGGGTTGCTTACTTGTGTCATGAATAAAGAATACAGGAATACAGGAAGGCTAGAAAGATAGATCATCAAGAGTTACACTGGTTACTCTTGCAGAAGGCTGGGATTGATCTCCCAGCAACCACATGTCTGTGGACGACTGTTAACTCTGGTCCCAGGGGATGCCCTTTTCTAGCCTTCAAGGGCAACAGGCATGCATGTGGTACACATACATACAAGCAGGCATATGTGAACAAAGTAAAAATAACAACCCCCCCCCCTTGAGTAAGGTTTCTCTGAATAGGCCTGGATGTCCTGTAGACCAGGCTAGTCTCAAACTCAGAGATCCTACTGTCTCTACCTCCTGAGTGCTGGGATTAAAGGAGTGTGCCACCCTGCCCAGCAGCAAACCTTTAAAAGAAGAATGCATCCTTTCAGTGTTTACCCTCTCGCTTATGCACATTGGCATGATGCCGTTGTACCACTCACCATTCAGGTACTGCTACTCAGGGTGATTTTATGTTGTCCATGTGGTTTGAGTGAATCAATCACATAGTAAATAAGTAAAGGTCACTTGTTTTTTTTTTTTTTTTTTTTTGAGAAAGGGTTTCAGTATGTACCCTTGGCCGACCTATAGCTTACTCTGTAGACCAAGCTGGCTTTGAACTCACAGAGGTCTGCCTGCCTCTGCCTCTCCAGAGCTGAGATTAAAGGTAGATGTCCTCACACCTACTAAGGTCATGTTTATTATTAGTTTCTGCTTTAGCCAGGTGTGATAGATGATACATGCTCCTAATTCTAGCATTTGAAATAAGAGGCTGAGGCAAGAGGATCATAAGTTAAAAGCCTGCCTGGGCTACATAATGGGGAAAAAGATTTTTTTAAAGGCCACCATAGAAGTGGATCTAAAAATGAATTAAATATTGTGTGTGCACGCGCATGTATGTGTATGCAGAGGGTAACTTTCAGGAATAGGCTCTCCCCTGTTCTGAAGATTGAGCTCAGGTTATCAGGCTTGCTTGGCACTTACCTGTGGAACCATCTTGTTTTCCCTCCTTTTTCTTTTTTAAATAAAAAGGTTTGGGGGATGGCTTAGTTTGCCACCTAAACATTAGGACTGAATTTGATCCCCAGTATCTATGTAAAAAGCTGGGTGTGGTAAAGAATGCCCTCAATCCCTGTGCACACATGCATGAATGAAAACCCTCTCTCTCTCTCTCTCTCTCTCTCTCTCTCTCTCTCTCTCTCTCTCTCTCTCTCTCTCTCTCTTTGGGAGAAGAAGGGGGGATTCATTTTAGAGAAGCATAGAGAAAATACGGACGACAGTAGGGGGCACTTGTACAACAGTGGAGTAAAGACAAGCGCAGGAGTGCTCATTTTGAAACTTGGCCTCTGACTCAACTTTTTCTTTGGGAAATAAATGCTTTTTTTTTTTTTTGTTTTTGAGTAACTTTCTTTATGTAAAATTGCAAGTTATATAAAATATTTGACCTGATAGAGTTTACTTATTTTTTTTATTGAGAAAAACATACTTTCTTCAGAGTATATTGAATTAAAATTTTTGCTTTCAGAGTCTCTTTGGCAAGTAAGAATTGCTAGTTAAATGTATATTGGGCTAAGGTTTTAGCTTGGTGGTAGACCTTTTCTTTGTATGTGTGATGTCCTGTGTTTAATCCCTAATACTGGGGGAAAAGTATATTATTTCACTTAACTATTTATATACATAGAACAAAAATTTGTCTACAATATTTATAGGAAGTCTTGAGAGAGAGAGAGAGAGAGAGAGAGAGAGAGAGAGAGAGAGAGAGAGAGAGAGAGAGAGAGAGAGAGAGAAAGAAACTGAGACTAGGGATAGGGGTGAACCAGGGCTTTGTACATAGTAGGTAAAAGCTGTGTCGATTAACTACAATGCCATCTATCTTAATTTCTTAATTTCTCTATCAGCAATTTGTATTTCTCTAGTTTATATATCAAAGATTTGTTGAAGTATTTTCCTGTACAAAAATATGAATGAAAGGAAACAAATCTCCTGGTCTGGTGGCACACACCTTTAAAAGTAGTGCTGGGAGGCAGGATCTCTGAGTTCAAGGTCAGTCTGATCTACGTAGTGAGTTCCAGGCCAGTCAGGGCTACATAGTGAGAGCCTGTTTCAAAAAGAACGAGGAAGGAAAGAAGGAGGGAGGAAGGAAGGGCAGGCAAGTACGAAAGCAAACATCAAATAATCAGGGGACTTCTTACTGTGTTTGAATAGAGGTTTCACAAACTGGAAGAATGGCTGAGAGGGTTAAATTCAACTAGTACAGGAGGATTGCAAATTCTCAGCCATCTTATATAACAAATTCCTGGCTGTCTTGAATAATGATACTGAAAAGTTCCAAAGGACAAAACAATTATTAGGAGCTATTTTTTTCATTCCCAGTGAGAGCTTTGATGAAGAATAACAGTATAATTTTCAAGTTGGCCTATACAGAAATGACATAATTATAGGTATTTTATGTTCTATGCATATAATATAACTGGCTTCTAATTACTCATGAAAGTAGAGTTCATGGTGTACTGAATACTTCAAATCACAGGTCAGTCCTAGAACAAATTTTGACCATTTTCTTTGCTGACTTGAATTATGAGGCTAATGGGAAAATAAACAGGCTCTTATTTATTTATTTATTTATTTATTTATTTGTTTGTTTGTTTGTTTGTTTGTTGTGTCTGTGTGTGTGTGTGTGTATGTACACACACGTACACACACGTGTACATGTGAATGCAGGTGCCAGTGGAGTCTGGGGGAGGGTGTTAGATCCCTGGAAGTAGAGTTACAGGTGATTGTGAGCAGTCTCATGCAGCCTGGCCACCCTAGAATGCACTATGAACCAGTGAACTAGCACACACATACATGCAGTAGTCAGAAAGAATTTATATGTCATATATTCAGTTTCAAGCTCATAAGATGCTTTATATGGCTTATTTCCCCTAGTGCCCATGATCTAGGCAAACACTATAATTGATCATCATCCCAGTTCTGACTTTGATTTTTTTCGCCATTATTGGTGATTATTGAACCTAGGGTCATACACATGCTAGGCAAAGTACTCTGTCACTGAGCTGCCATGCTTCTATATTCTTTCCCCTTTAAACTTCTTTTTTTTAAAAACTCATCATGTATGTTTGTTGACCTGAAACTTGCTATGTGGCCTAGGCAGGTTTGACTTTGTAATCTTCCTATGTCATCCTCATAAGTAGTTGAGATTACAGGCCAGGTCACTAGGCCCTGATGATGATATTTTTAGTTTCTGTCTTTAGCTCCATTTGATCAGAAAGGCATAGTGACAGTGGCAAAGACACACAGCTGGGCGGCAGCAGAGCTAGGTTTCATGCTGACAGTCTGTCTACCTGTACCATTTACATGTGTTCTTAACCATTATGCTATGGTCAGTTGTTAAGTATGTTTTTGTCTTATTGTTCCTTCTAGACTCTTCTGTCTTGGGTGTGGCTCAAATACAGACAAGCCAAAGCAGCATAGCTTGTGAATATGCTCCTAGGGTTCTTCACCTTGAACCAGCATCAGAACCACCTGGAGGGCCTGTTAAAACAGATTGCTGGGTCCCTCCCTGGTTCTGGCTCAGTATGTACTGAATCACGGGTGGGGCTTGAGAATTTGTGTTTGTTATGAGTTCCCAGGAGATGCTGATGTTGCTAATCTGGAGACCACTGGTGCAGAGTATTGAGATTAAGATGGGGAATGAAGCTGTCAGGGACTGAGCCTCTGCCTTGCCACTTACTAACTGAATTTGGGCAAATGCTTGAGTATCCGTGTGCTTCGGTGTTCATCTGTAAAATGTTTTGCTGATTGTACCTGCATTGAAGGATTCTTGGGGCATAGTATGTGTAAAGTGTTTCAAGTATGTGGCCTTTGCTACATGGTGATGAGATAATGTTCCATCTTTTGTAAATTTTAGGGTCTACTTAGATTAATGAGAGGTAAAAGTAGGAATTCAGATCTTAATGAGAGGTGAATGGGGCTGGATGTTAGAGTTGAAGGTTGGGATTGGGATTGTCAGGGGTTTGGGTGTCACCTCAGAGTTCTGGGGCGGGGGGGGGGTGTCAAAGTGCCTGCACACAGTTTGTCTAGAGCTGTTATCTATCTGGTCCTAAGGTTCCTGGCAGCTTTTGCTTCTTGTGGAGAACAATGGTGGAGGAAGTGGTTTGCTGCCGGCTTCTGGAACTGGGCTCAGCGGCCTTTCTCCTCCGCAGCTGCTGCACATACTTTTGATTCTTGCTGAGAAAGGCAGTTGTTAGGTTTGCAGTCTTCAGATTCCAGAGCCAGCTGGACAGCTGACCTTCTAGTAGCTGTTTCCCAAACTGCCAGCTCTCTGTCACCTCATCTCCCTGGGCCCCCCTCTTTTGACTTTGTGTGATATTCTATCTTTAGTGAGCTAGACAGTTAGAAGGTTGGGGGAGACCATGGATGGAGTATTTGAGCCAAGGACAAGATGTATCCTGTCCCCAAATGTAATTAACCCTTTCATCCTCAGATGACCACTTACAGTGCTAGCTCATGGGTGGCAGGCAGTGTTTACTTTTTGGTGTCTTGCATAAAATATTTGGGGGAAGGAATGGGGAGATGCTCATGCCTCTCCATTTATGGCTGAGCAATGCTTGGTATTCTACAGAGGGTGCTGTAGGAACAGTGGGAGAAATAGCTCTGCGCTCTTGATTGTTCACCTTCCATTCAGGATGATTAAGGGTACCTTGTGAGGCTCCAGAGGGGAACAAGTCTTTCTTAGACTCACATGAGCGCCAGCTGATTTTTCTGGGCATCGTCTGTTCTCCCAGGCTGCTGAGTCACCACCTAGGAATGGCTAGGAATGGTAGTAGCCAGGTTGCTGCATGGATCACCTAGAGGGCTCTTGGCATACTGCAATGTTGGTGTTGGTCTCCTAGACACACATTGGGCCTCTTCAGGCTTTTAGACTCCTGGGCTGGGACTTAACTCTCCCTCCAGTTTGTTCCAGGAGGTACTGACCTACTTTTCAGGGACAATTAAGTGTTTGTGAGCAAAGGAAGGCGGTGACCAAAGTGAAGGTGAACTAGAGTTTCATTAGACAGACATTGGGAGTTACTTTTTCCATCTCACACATCATGGCCTATCTCAGGCCTGTTGGGGGCCAGATTCCACATGCTTATCCAGGTGGCCACCCAGCTCTTGAATTCTTGTCTTATCAGTACACTTTAATATTAGAAGTTTCCTTTCATAATCACACACCCTTTGTCTTTAGAACAAGGTTTGGAAGGAAGTGAATTGGCTGTTAAGAGGCAGCAGTACCTTCAGGTGACAATATTCTGGTTAGTTTGTAGCATCTCTGGGAGGATTCAAGTCTGTTCTTTAAGTAAGTAGATTGTTTAGGTTTTCCTTTCCTAATAAGGCAAGAGATCAAGAACTAGTCTATGTATATGCTTTCAATAAATAAATTAGAAAACTTAGCAAGAATTAGTGTTAAAAAATTAGATTCAACTATTAGAAAAATTATTTTTACTGGTGCTGGGGATGGAACCCAAGGCTTAAAACTCTTACCCAGGCAAGGCAAGCATTGGGATCTACCCCCAGACCTCAACTTTCAGTTGACAGTGATCCTGGACCTCATTTACCTCCTTACCCTGCTCCAACTTCTGCTTTTCTGTTGGGTGTAATTAGTATGCTGGGGCTGTTCTTACTGCTGTGCCTTAAGCATTGGGGGAGGATCCAAGGCCCTAAAGACAGTAAGTAACTCTTGTCCTATGTTGGCTGGCTGCAAGGCCCAGAGGGAGTAAGGCAGTAAGTAATTTCTTAGACTTTTATTTTCAGCAACAACATAGGCTCAAGAACCCATAATTAAAGAAAACTTATTTTAAAAAGTTTTTGGTAGACCAGGCATGATGGCACAGCCTTGAAACCCAGCACTGGGGAGCTAGAGGCAGGTCTACATAGTGAGTTCTAGGTCAATGAGGGCCATACAGTAAGGCTGTCTCAAAACAAAAACAAACAAGGTATTGATATTATAGCTAATTGACCGGGTATGCTGCTCAGTGGAGAATGTTTGCATAGCATATTTGAAGCTCTAGGTTTGATGCTCAGCATTGCAACAAGGACAAAAAGAATGAAATGGTATTTCATTTCAGTATACAATGTGGGTCATATCTTAGAGTTTAAGGGTCTCTAAGGGAGAACTCCTTTCCCCCTCTCCCCCACCCCCTCAAATCATTGGAATTTCTTCTATCAAGTGTCAGTTTCATTTGGGGAGACCAGCTTCCATACCAGCGCCCAGGTTGGAATTATTATCGGGACTCTTGTAGGCAGGTAGCCTCTTCTTCGGTGGGGGAGAGAGTTTGGGTGACCTGATCCCAGAGTTTTGGCACACCCTCCTTTCTTCCACTTCTCCTAATCCTTTTTTACTCAAGAAACCTGGTCCCTGCTGTTGTCCAGTCTGCCATATTGCTTATGGTGTCAGTACCTCCCTGACCTACCCTTTCCAGCCTTTTTCTTCCTTCTACCCCCTCCTTCCCATTCTCCAGGGTTGGGTCCTAGTCATTTTCTCTACTGAGGTTCTGAGTGAGTGACTCCTTCACTGACTCACTACCACTTGCCTGCCACTCCTGCCCTGAGATCTTTTGATTCTGTCAGGTTGATTCCAGTTCCTTTTCCCTGCAGCAACTGTTCCAGACTTGCTTCGCAGTCCTAGCTCGTTACCCCACCCAACTGTGTCCACTCCCTTCAAGCCATTCAGTTTTTACTTCCCACTTGGTTCCTTTCATTTCACCTGTAATCTCTACCAGTCTTTACCTCCTTCCCTGTTTTCAGAAGCAAGTTGCTAGATAAATTTATCCCTGTCTCCCTTCCTCCATCTCTGTCTCCTTCCTCTCTTTATATTTCTTTAGTCTTCTTGATGAACATTGCCAGCCTGTCATCACAACTGAAATTGCTCTCACTTGCAAGACCTTCTTAAAGAACTTAGCAGCCTTTTTTCCGTTCTTGTGATGTGTGAGCTTGCCATAGCTTTTGATAGTTTTAGACTTTACTTTTAAGCCTCAGTTTGCTTTTTTTTTTTTTTTTTAAATGTCAACTTACCTGTTCTGGCTATTTCATTTATTAACTTCATCTATGTATGTAATAATGGTTTCCAAGTCAGACTCCCTGATTACCAGTCCCCCCTCCCTCAGATTCATGCTTGCATATCTAGATTTGATTTTTTTTCAGGAGAAACGATGAATACTTGTATGTAAAGTGTGTGCTGTGCCTTTGCACTTGGAAGTCTACAGAAATGCTAATGTGTCCCTTTCCAAGCTGTGCTTGTGCTGGAGATGGCTCTGAAGTTAAGATCACTGACTACTGTTCCAGAGGATCCAGGTTCAATTCCCAGCACTCACATGACAGCTCACAACTGTCTGTAACTCCAAGATCTGACACCATGCATATGGCCAAGCATATGGCCGCCCTCCTCCTTCCCCTTGCCTAAACCCTGTTCTCTTGAACATCCACCCTAACAACTGTCTTTTCCTGATTGGACTCACTGTGCTGTCTCAGGTTCTCATCTTTTCTGAGTCTCTCCATATTCATGTCACACCTCTGAAAAGGATCAGTTATAGCTCTTGTTGATGTCACTTTTGCCTTGAATTTACTTTCTGATTTATATGCTTCACAAACACTTGTTTATATAGTAATCTTTTGTTCCCAATGAAAAGTAACTAGTGTGTGGTGTTTTTACTGTCTACCCCAGCCAAGGAGATAGAACTTCTCACTGAGCTCTTGTGGTGTTTTGTACATCCTCTTGTCTTTGTACTTGCCATCTTATTAGCAGTTATCTCTTTGGTTGTCGGGCTCCCCAAGATGGAGAGTTCACTGAGAGCAGACTGTACTGTCTTCATCGGTTCCTTTGATGCCACAACAGTTGGTTGCATTGTTGGATTGTCTGTTATGTTCCAGATAGCTTCAGATGCTTGGGAAAATCTGAAAAAAGCTATGCTACTGTTGGATGTTTAGTTAAAGTGTAGCATAATTACTTCTCTTCGTTTTCCTTCACAAAATAATCATGTCTGTTTTAGAAAAAGTATAAAAGAATGAGCAAAAGTATAAAATAAAAAGCAACCTAAAACTATAGTGTAGGATTTTGAACTCAGGGCCTTGTGCATGTTAGGTAAGTGCTCCCCTCCCTCCCTCCCTCCCTCCCTCTCTCTCTTTTCCCCTCCCCCCATTTTTATTCTGTGAGAACTTCATATATATATAATGTATTTCCATCAAATCCACCCTCCTTTACTTTTTTCTAATTTTTCCCTGTTTTCCCCACCCCATTTTGCTTTTATGTGTTTTTTTAAAAACCCACTTAGAATACATGAGTGCAGGACAATGTGCAGGACCATGGGCAGCCTCTCAAGAGTTCACGTTTCTCCCCCTCACTAAGTGGCCATCAGTTGGCAAGAAACTCCTCAGCTAGGGGTGGGTCTTCTTGAGCTTTTCCCCATTTGAGTTGGGATTTGATGAATTTTCTTTTAGACATGTACTTATGTAAATATATGGTAATTATTCAAAAAATGTTTATAACATGTTTACTTACTGCATGCCAAAATCTTGTAATGTCAAAAATTATAAGTTGGTGTCCAGTATGGTGGTGCACACTTTTAATCCCAGCTCTCAGAATGTAAGGACATCTAAGATAGAGGCCAGCTTGGTCTGCATAGTGAGTTACAGGACAGTCAGGGCTATGTATAGAAGCAGTGTCACAAAAACAAACAAGCAAACAAACAAAAAGTTTGGTATCAATTTAAATGGCTTTTAATGTTTTCTTATGTGGAAGTACTGCTCTTTTTTTAATTAAAAAATTATTTTATGTATATGGGTATTTCAATGGCATGTGTGTCTTTGTACTACATACATGCTTGGTGTCCTTGTGGAGGCCAGATGACAGTGTGGAAGTGGAGTCACAGAAGTCACAGAAGTGGAGTCACAACATGTAGGTGCTGAGAATTGAATCTGGATTCTCTGGAAGAGCAGCAGTGGAAACACTGAGCCACCTCTCCAGCCCCAAATGTATTGCTCTTCTGTCAGTTTCCCGTTACTGTATTTTAAAAAATAAGTCTGGCATTGTTTTATATTATAAATAGTGAGGTGGATAAAGTTGTATCATAAAAATATATTTCACACCAGGGTAGTTAGTGCTGCATGTCTTTATTAATCCCATCTATCAGAAGGTAGAGGCAGAGATAGAGGCAGGCTGATCTCTGAGCTTGAGGCCAGTCAGAGATACCTGATAAGACTCTGTCTCAAAAAATAAGACAAAATCAGACCTGGTGGCACACCCCTTTAATCCCAGCACTTTGGAGGCAGGGGCAGGTGAGTTTGAGGTTAGCCTGGTCTACAAAGCTAGTTCCAGGACAGCCAGGACTATTACACAGAGAAACCCTGCCTTGAAAAACAACAATAAAAAAAACTTACAAAAACCAAACCAAGATTAAAAACAAAACAAAAAATAACCCATAAACTAGGAGCTCAGCAATTAGGAACATTGACTACTCTTCCAGAGGATCTGTGTTCAGATGGCCACAATTATCTGTAATTAGTTCCAGGTGATTGGATACCCTCTTCTGGCTTCCACAGGCACCTGGTACACTTACATACATGGAGGCAAGACACTCACACATAAAACAAAAATAAATAGTTCTAAAACAAGAAGGTAGTAACATATGCTCTGTTTTGTTTACCTTGTTTTCTTTTTTGGAGAAGGGGGTTTTATTGTTTAGTCCACATTGGTCTCAAACTTAAGATTCTCTTGCTCCAGCCTCTGGATGGCCAGGATTATAGGCCTGCTCTGTCATGCTGGTTCAGGCATATATGCACATCTTTAAGGGAAGTTTTTAGGTTTGGAACTGTGGTGTCAAAGGATAGGAATAATGACCTTAGTGAACAGTTAGATCCATTGCTACGGTTAAAACTATTTGTTACAAATAGTTTAGTCTTATAACCAAAGGTGATACCATAGAAGGCGCAGATGTTTCCAGTATTTGTTAAACAAATGTGGACTTTCTCATTGAAGTTTTATAAGGTACTTTCTTTGATCCCTTAATTTTGTGATGTTTTCGTACAGATTTCTCAAAGCTTGTACTCTGCTGTCCTGAAGTCAGCACCATGTGCTCTGTCCTGGATTTCTTTTTAAATATAACCCCATTGTTATGGAAAGGCAGTTTAAAGGGAAAATAACATACTATATTTAGTGTCTGGAATCTGATTTCTTAAAAATGTTTATTTTGTCTCTTTCCTCTGCTAAAGGTAACAAAACAATGCTACTGAAGTGGGCAGCCTGTGCTTTTTTGTAGACTGGTTTACTTTTTCTGGCAGACCCACCCAGGTGAATTGAGCCAGTAAACACCTTTCTTGTAGAATAACCAAGTATGGTTTTCCTAAGCTGTGGCCTACCTTTAGCTGACTGGAGTGCCACTGTGTTCTCCATGCCTTGATAGTAGTGGTGGCAAATTATTTTTAGAGGAGGTGACTTCTACTCCTGAGTGGTTGGGACTGTGTTGGGATATGTTTGTTGACATCACGTTTCTTCCCTCCCATCTCTGATGGAGATGTAAAAGCCCACTCTCTGGTAAGTGAGTCTTGTTTCTGATCTTTGTTTTTTTTTTAGGTCCTCAGAGTGTCTGGTAGTGAAGCTTACTTTCAGGTGTTTCATGATTTTATAAACTGGAACCACAACTTTAGTCTCAGAAAGAGGTTGCATTTTAAGCCTGGCAGGAGCACGTGCCCTAGGGTAGTTCTGTTTGCCTTCCTTCCTTCCTGGTTGCTTAGACTTTCTTACCTTGTTGGTTCTTACGATATTAAACTACCAGTGTGGAAAGATAAGGGCTCAAGACTCAATCATTTCTTCATGGCAAAAAGAAAAGGACTGTAGTAGTTTGAATAAAAATGGCCCCTGTAGGCTCATATATTTGAGGCTTAGTCATAGGGAGTAGAACTGTTTAGAAGGATTAGGAGGTGTGGCCTTATTGGAGTAGGTATGGTTTTGTTGAGGAAATGTGTTTTGAGGGTAGATTTGAGGGTTCAGAAGTGCAGGGCAGCCCAGAGTTTCTCCCTGCCTGTGGGTCAGGATTTAAAATCCCTTCTTCAGTGCCACACATGCCACTGTGCCCCCATGCTCCTGCCATAGTGATAATGGACTAACCCTGAAACTGCAAGCCAGCCCCCAGTTAATGCTTAAAAAACAAAAACAAAACCCCAAAACAGAGTTGATATCTCTTCATAGCTATAGAACAGTGGCTAAGACTAGAACCAAAGAGTATTAACTGACTTGAGGGTCTGTGGCTTTCGTGGATCATCTTTTACAATATTTTCAGGCCCTGTAGTGTATGTCTAAGCTACACTGACCGAGTACCTCTGTAGGCCTGGGCTGGGCCCAGGGTAGGCTGAGTTCCTCGTTCCCTCTTGGCCAGACCCTCACTTGGTTCTCTTTGAAGGCTCCTTTTACTCTTCTCTGTCGAAGCATGAGGGAGGTCTCACCTCTTGTCTTCTCTTCCTCATCTCTGGCTCTTGGACAATCCTTTCTTCAGAGGGGAAATTCATTTTCTCTCCAGCAAGCCAGAGGATCAGGTGTAATTCAACCCTTCTGGCTCTCAAACACGCCCCTATGGGGAGACAATGAAGAAAGTGATCTTTGCTGCTCTCAGAATGAGACCCTGAACCTGGCACCTGTTTTCATTACTGGCCCCTGAAGTCACTGGAGGCATTTTTGTTCTTCCCCTGGGCCAGCTGCTGCTTAGGGATAGTGGTGGCAACTGGCTGTCAGAGTATCAGTTCTGCCACAAAGAAAATCTATGTGTTTACACAAGGCACTTACTTTCTGTGTCCCTCAACTTCCTGTCTTCACAGTATGTGGTGAGTGAGCAGTGCGAAGTCATCTGTACCCTAAGTTGATGACACCATGGCTATCGTGTCTCAGGAGACACTGTCCTTTCTTTTCCTCCTCTGTCACAAGAGTTCATTGTTGCCGGTCCCTAAACAGTGTCTGGTACCCAGTGAGCATTTAAAAAGAGTGCATGTGGAGTGAAAGGTGGGTAAACGTCTGATCCAGCCGTCCAGACTTAGTGTTGCTGACCTCATAGGCAAGTGCCCTGTGGGAAGAGGGTCTTTGTTTAGGAGAAGGATTGCTTCGCAGGGAGTTATGGAGCCACTCATTTCCAGAGGAGCCTTGGGAAGCTGTGTGGAGTCCAGGAGGGCTTGACCTCTCTTAAGCTGGGTTACAGCTTTCTTTTCAGTCCCAGTTGTGCTGGCACACTGGCTGTCCTTTCTCAGGAGCAGTGTCCTCAGTGTGACTCAGGGCTTCATGTCACCTGGCTTCTGTCTCCAGCCCACTTGAAGGTAGGGCAAGACTTTGCTTTTGAATAGTCACCCATTATTTCCAGTCAGGCCAGAAACCGTCAGGACCATGCCCCATGTTTGGATTTTACACTTCCTGATCTGGCTGCATCTAGTCAAGCTCCACTCAGCTGTTAGGTGTCTGTGTCTGTGTAAGGGCTGTGGAGACAGCAGGGCCTTTCCCCCTTTGTCAGCAGCTGGCTAGTGAGTGCCTTTGGATTGCCTGATTCGAAGCCATCCACATTTGTCTGTCTGTGTCTGAAACGTAAGTCTCTCTTACCACCTGAGCTAACCTCTCACTGTATACCTTTGTGAAACTTAGTGGAGGATAAAAGACAAATAGCCACAGAGTATGTAGAGGTCTTTGGACCATGTTACCCTGAAATAGTTTCTGGGGAGAAAGGCCTCTGTCTCCAAGAATGCAATTGGAGTCCAAACCATTTCACCCTGCTCCCCAAAGAGCCTCCAACTGGAACCACCACTCATCCACTTATTCCAAACATCCTTGTTTTTGTTTAATTTTTATCTGATAAAATTTTGTTAAACAACTTTATGGTGCAACACACAGAGGAAATGACCAACTAGCATGTGTTGTCTTTTAAATGCACTTAGTTTAAGTGGCTATTTTAAGGCTGCTGTTCCTGCAGTCAGCTTACTGCTGTGGAGTATGCTTTCCTCCTGGAGGTGGGAGAAATATCCGAATAGACTTAGGCCTGAAGGACTCAGCTCTTCTCTGGCTGGTTGATCCACTTTATACCTCATTTAGTTTAGTATTTATATTCATATTTCATTGTACAATTTGTTTGGCCCAGAAGAGGTCTTTATCTGAGGTCATCTCAGGACCTCTTTACTTGAGGGTCACTGACCCCTCTCCATTTATAAACAATTTGAATAGAGGTGAATATGTACTTTTTCCTAGGAAAGACTATCCTTAGTTTTTGTCAGATTCTCGTGGTATTTTTGATTTAAGTACATTTATTTGTCTCTTGTTGAGAGAGCACTTGAGCATAAGCTCATGTGTGGGTACATGTGGAAGTAGAGCACAGCTTGTGACAATCAGTCCTGGGATTGAACTCATGTCAGTAGTCTTGGTTGCAATCAGCCACTTTCATCTGCTGAATCATTTCATTCCTAACCCCCTTTTTTGAGACAGGGGTCTCTCTGTGTAGACCAGGCTAGCTTTGAATTTACAGAGATCTACCTGCCTCTGCCTGCTGAGTGCTGGGATGAAAGGCATGGAGCAACCGGGAACCTTCCTGTTTGTTTTTGAGACAGGGTTTTACTCAAACTCATTGTAGAGCCCAACCATCCTCTTTCCAAAGCTTCCTCCTGAATTCAGGTATTACAGATGGGAGCTACCAACAAGTAGCAGCAGAAGGTATGAATGAAAGCTTGGCTTGGTTATTTATTTTTGCATCTTTCTCCCTATTTACATTATTTTAGCTGCTATTACAGTTATTTCCTCTTTTGTTTCTTTTTTAATTTTACTTTTATTACCTTTAATTGTATATGTGTGCAAATGCCCTTGGATGTTAGAGGTCAGAGACATCAGATCTTGGGGTTATAGGTGGTTGTGAGTTGCCTGATGTGCTGGGAACACAGCTCATGTCTTCAGAAAGAACAGCAAGTGCTCTGAGACATTTTTCCAGCCGTGTTATCTTTGTGTTATAGTGCTGCGTATATAGTGTCTTTGCTTGTACCCAAGTTTATGTAATTAGGAGTTTTGCTGATGACTATATTTAGCAAACTGTGAATTTTACCTTGGAAGACTGAAACATAGTTTGTGAGCCAGGTTATCTAAAGAACTTTAGATCTTAGAGAGGAATGGGGTGGAGGAGATGCATCTCTTACGGGGTTGTCAGTTGCTCCTGGGTTTCTAGGATGCCAAGACTTTTATGTTAGACGTGCAGGATTAAATCCCAATTTCAGATCTAGAAAACATATAAGTACTTTCTATGGTGTCTCTGGCCCCTTGCGTGCCTTTGCAGCAGGCCATTTAGTCTGATTGTTTTGAATGTGTAAATGAAAACTTATAGCTGTTTAACAAAAATGTTTTCAAAGAAGAGTCTAATGATGCAGACAAGCCACTTTGAGTTCCTTATAACAATGATACAATAGAAATTTGAGGGTCTACCCAGATAATTGTAATAATGTATGTATTTAATGCTAAGAGCCTGTGATAGTTGAGGTGGTCATCTCTGTGGGCTAGTGAAGTAGAAAGAGATTTGTAGCACCTAAGGATGTTTTAAAGCAGATTTAAAACAGGCCCATTGAAGAAGTTGGTGCTACATCTTTGCTTCCTTGATTGTGCTTCCAGAGCATTTGGGAAATAGGCTTGGCATTTTCTGCTGCCTACCTCTCTTGCCTTGGACTGTGTTGATAAGCTGTGTCCTATGTTGTATTGACATGTCTCCAATCTGTAAACATGGCTTTTGTGAGGAGTGCACAGTTGCTTGCCTTAGGAAACCTGCCCCTTTACTATGTGATAGTCATCTCAGATTTTCTGTTGTGATGATATTTTTTTTGTGGTGAGTGTGACCCTTTAAAAATTTTGTTCTCAAATGCTAAATGGACAGTGTCCTAAAGAGTGTTGTTAAAGCTAGAGGAGCAGTAATCTAGCAGAGCTTGGGCTGGAGTCTAGAAGGGAGGTGGCTGATGACAGGCTGAAGTTGCTATGGTCTCCTGACTCTTTTGCACAAAGGAGGGGCTAGCTTCTGTTGGGAGGTATTTCCGCTCACTGCGACAAATGAGGGTACACAAAGGACTGTAACCTAATGAGGCTTCTCTGGTGATGTCACTTGCACTCGTGGTCAAAGTCCAGTTCTTGGGAGCTAGTAGTCCCGGAATAGAGTTCAGTTGGTTTGTTCATTCTCAGTCCTCAGCTGTCACTGCACCATGGTGCCTACTTACAGCCACTGAACCAACACAGCTGGGCCAGGCCATGAATGCTTACAAGTACCAGAAGTTCCTGGAGGGACTCAACAACCTTAGAGGTATTCAGGCTGCGTTCAATGACTGTGAACACCAGTGGAGTGAGTGTGTTTGCTGGTGGGGGTGGGGCGTCTTTACTTTCTGTCTAACCTCTTCCAGGCTTAGGAAGCCCTCATAGCCCCAGCTGGCCACCTTTATGTGTTTAGCTAATTATGTGGAAGGAATGATTTATAAAACATTCCCAAGTCAAGTTAGAAGAGAATGCCTCCAGGCATTTTAGCGGTAGTCTGCTTGCTCTTGCTTGAGTGGGTTTCTAAGAACTGTCCCCCTAATCTTCTTGAGCTCAGCAGGACTCAGGCCACTCCCTGTTTTCTCTACACTCCCTGTTTTCTCTACACTGCTGGCAGTGTAGGTGGAGGGCTCTTGCTACCTGGACCTGCCCCTCACCTAGGTGTAGCTAGGTTTCTTTCTAGCCCGTATGAAGAAAACAGAGTGGGTGGAGGAATGATTCCTTTGTACCATCGACAATATAGATAGATAAAAATAATCCATGTAGCCAGTGTGATAGTGAGCATCTTCAATCCTAGCACTCAGGAGACGGAGGCAGGTTGATCTTGGTGACTTCTAGGACAACCTAGTATAAATAGTGAATTTTAGGCCAGCCAGGACTACAAAGTAAGTATCCCTGTCCTGTCCCCTCCCTACCTTCCACTCCCAGAGTCACTTGGATATGAAAATGCAGGCTTTTTAATTTTTTTATTTTTGTCTATTAAGGAGGATTTTATTTCCTTGTCTCGTGGAGCATGTTCAAGCCGTCGTCTTTCTTTCAGCAGTCAGGAGTCTGGACTAAGAATAGAGGGAGGAAAAGGTAAAGGGACCTTTTCAGGAGCTGGAGGAGTGGCAGGCAGGGTATGGGCAGGAGAATGCAATTCCTTTCCTGCCAGGGTCAGTAGACATTTTCCCTTTTTTTTATAGGCTGTCTAGGAAGTGAGAGATGAGCTTCAGAGCTGTGTGCTCTGTAGAGATGGGTGCACTGAGATTCCCTAGTCTGAGATGCTCTGAAACTCTGAGACTCTCAGTGCCTTATCAGCATCCAACACATTTTTCATTTAGAGTGAACTGGATCATTGACTTAGAGATGCTTGGCTAGGGAAGTGTATGTAAATAACACTTTCTCAAGCATTTTAATACAAAAGATAGTTAACCCATATAACAATAAAGTACTATTATATTGATATTATTTTCTCTTTTTCTCCTTGTATCTTTGTATTTTTTCTTCTTTTAAAACTCTAGTAGCTTGAGCCAACTCCTTTTAGTTTTATTATATCAGCTAGCTCTTAGCAAGAGAGACATTAATTATTCTCACTTCTCTGCCCAAGAAAGTCTTTTGTTTGTGTTTTTGAGACAGTCTTACTGTACACGTCACACTGGCCTCAAACTTGTGCTTCTCCTCTCTCAGCCTCCCAAGTGAAGTATGCCTTCTTCAAAGGAAGGTTTAAGAGGGTACAGAGTAGGTTCTTAACCCTACTCATTGAGAAGAGGGGACAGAAAACAATGGGGTTTCATCAGGCCTCCTCGTTCTTAATTTTGTCAGGGTCTTCATAAAAGAAAGGTACCCTTGTCCATATAAAATCTCCACTTTCTTGTCCTATGTCGTCTTAAGTAGGGGACTCTCATTATCTATCTCTAGGCATGAAGTGTACTTACAGGAACCCCCACCATCTCTTTTCCTACAAAATTCAGGCATAATGATCAGAGGTCACATGCATATTCCCTAAATTGAAGAGACCCAGAGTAGGAATCTCAGGCCTTTCTTGGGCCCTGAGCTTTGTGGCATAGCTGTTCAGCCTATTCTCCTTGGTGTAATTCCTTGGAATTACATTCTGAAGATGGACCTGTGATGGCATGGTTGGAATCATAGGAAGTTATAGTCCATACAATTGGAGAACATACTTACTTTGTAAAAATTATTTTTTTATTTTTGAGATAATTTTAGTGTGTAATTCTGGCTGGCTTCAAACTCACAGAGGTACTTGTGCATGTGCCTCCCAAGAGTGGGAGTTAAAGGCATGCACCACCATACCTGGCTTTTTATTTTTATTTTTATTTTTTTCTTTGTTCTGCCAAAGAATTGGATGAATAGTTAACCACATAAGGATGGCTCTGTGATTCAGATTTAGCAGTAACCCTAAGTTTATTTCTTAGTGTGCTGGCTAGTGTTTGTGAACTTGATCCAAGCTAGAGTCATTTTGGAAGAAGGAACCCTAATTGAGAAAATGTCCAGATTGGATGTGGGCAAGATTGTGTTTCATTTTTTTGATTCATGATTGATTTGGGAGTGCCCAGCTCACTGTGGGTGGTGCCATCTTGGGCTGGTATTCCTGTGTGTTAGAAGGAAGGTTGAAGAAGCTATGAAAAGCAAGCCAGTAAGCAGTCCTTCTCCATGGCGTCTGCTTGAGTTCCTGCCTCTAAGTTTCTGCCCTGAGGTCTGGCTCTAATTAACTTTCTCAGATGATGGGCTACAAAGTATAATATAAAATAAACCCTTTCCTCCCCAAGTTGCTTATAGTCACAGTACTTTACCACAGCAGTAGAAACTTTAACTAAACAAGACACTGGGCTCACATCAGAAGCTTCTCAGCCCACCAGTAATGCCCCCAGGCCCTCTTCCTTTTAGCCCATTTGTACTAGCAATGAGTAACCCTGCTAGGAATGAATGAGCAACAGACGAGTTGTACCTGTCATAGGGAGTGTCATATATGGGGCTGAAGTTGGAGAAGGAAAAAAAACCCACGGCATTAATGGCCTCGTGTACTTTCATTGTTCTAAATATTGGGCTTTTACCTCTAAGATGGACTCAGAAGTAGATTACTATACTATGGGCCTTAACACACACACACACACACACACACACACACACACACACACACACACACACACTCACACTCACACATGCACTCATACACATTCATTTACTCATAAGTTCATTCATTCATGTACACTTATTAGGATTCACCAAATGTTACTTCTATTACTTTGTGTCTTTTTTTCCTCTCTTCTCTCAGACTGGCTAGTTAGATAGCTGGCCTGTCTGCCTACTATCCTCCCTCCTTTCCTTCCTTCATTGAGACAGGTAGATTGGCTTTAAATTCCTGTGTAGTTGAGAATGATTTTAAATTTCTGATTCTTCTGTCCCTACTTCCTGAGTGCAGAGTAACACACATTACCACATGGGTTTAGGCACAGCCGGGAGCTAAACTCAGGGCTTCATGTACGCAAGGCAAGTACTCTATCCACTGAACTGCATCTCCAGCCCTTAGGTATTTCCTTGGATCACAGAATTCTTGTGCTTGCTTTGGCCCAGGATGAACTAGACCAGGTCACATCATGTGTTACAAGTTCTAGCCTGTTTTCTATACACAATTTTGGCTCCAGGTCTTGCTTGGTCTCAGCATGGGATCAGTAGGATGATGGAGATTAGGTGACTGTAACATAGTGGTCCTAGTAGAAATGGTAAGCACTCAGCAGATGTCAGCTGCTGACCAAGCTTTGATTTGAGTGCTTTATGTAAATGAATTTATCCCTGACCTCAGGCTGACCTCAGGGCAGCATGCCAGCCAAGAACATGGCTGCTATATCTGTGGGCACTTTTATCAAAATCAAGAGAACAGCAGTATGGTGCTTTGGAGGGAAGGCAATAAACCTTTTTTTTTCTATACTACTTCCCTTGAACTGTTTCTAATCTTTTATCATTGGTATTTGCCTCCCTCCCCCCCTTCCCTCCCTCCCTCCCTCCCCCTCCTTCCCTCCCTCCCTCCCTCCCTCCCCCTCCCTCCCTCCCTCCCTCCCTCCCTCCCTCCCTCCTCTCCCCCCTCCCCCCGGTCTCTCTGCATATACATGTGCTGTAATAGTCTTTATAGCACAAAATATACAGTATAAATCATAAATCAGTTTCTTTGCCAGGTAGAGTAGGATGCAAACTACTGCCTTTGTCAAACTGGGTTTGTTGACCTATTGTGTCCCTTGAGTATGGGAACAGTTACTTCTTCTTATATCATCTGTATCTCTGTGTGTTCCTGAAGGATTGACCAAAAGAAGTAATTGGTTCCCCTCTCATTCAGTTGCTGAGTTTTACTTTTCTGAACATGGTTCAGCTTGCAGCCGTTCTCGCATCTAGTGGGTAACTGTTGAAGGGAGTGCTGTGGGGAATAGAGACACTGCAGATGTTATTTGGACGCTCTAGTCTTCTATTTCTTATGCCTTTGGTAGAGGCAGGTGGTGGTGTGTGTGCTTTCCCAGGGTTGCTACTGCTACTTAAGGACTTTAACTTAGATTTCTCAAGTCTTCCACAATTTATGTACCGAGGTGTTTTCTGCCAAGAAAGAGTTTACTCTCATAGGTATAAGCTGAATTGTTGGTTCAAATCTTTGGCTCAACTCAGGCCTATGACCTGATTTGTCAGAGGGATTAATTAAAGAAGCAGAGATGGATCGATGAGAAAATGTTGTCTCTAGGCTTTGCCAAGCATATCGGGACTATGGAACAGGGATGAGGTTTTATTTTATTTGCAGTCTTTCCCAGCATAGTGGTTGATGTGCTTTCATCCTTGTTTTGTTTGAGACAAGGTCTCACTATATAGACCATAACCCCAGCGCTTTTCTCCTCACCCTCTTCATTACCAGATTATGACTTTCATAGAACTCTTTAGTCATTTAGTAGTTTTAAGTAATTTTAATCAAAAAAGGCATTACTTGTGTGACCTGGCATACACACATTTAATCCCAACTTGGGAGGCAAAGGCAGGTGAGTCTCTATGAGTTTGAGGCCATCTACATAGATCCAGCTGTACATAATGAGACCTTGTCTTAATCAAAACAAAACAAAAATGTTAGTCAAGACAGAATAAAGTCCAATTTCAAAGTAGGGAAATACACTACTACTGAATACATTGGAAGGTACTGCCTATTTGTAGCTAGCTATAATAACGGGTTCCAAATGTATTTTAACAGCAACGATATTGTTGACTAAGTGGAAAAGATGGGCTTGTGGTGTACTGTACTATAGTGTGTTTATCTGCAATATGTGAGGCCCTGTATTCAAACTCAGCCCTGAGGTTTAAGAACAAGTGACTACTGAAAAGTAATACAGACTTTTCTTAGTGCTACTCCTTTTGGTATAATTTGTCAAATGACCTTTCTTATTAGTTTACAACTTTACTTTGCATATCCACTTAGTCTGCCAACCAAGAAGCCTGTCTCCTGTTGCCACATTTGAGCAATCAGGACAAGCCTTAGTATTTGTACATGTACTGAGGTTTCCCCCTTCTTGACACAGTTAATACGGGGGCTGGGTAGATGGGCCAGTTGTTAAGAGTACTTGCTGTTGCTTGAGCAGAAGATCTGGGTTCTGTTCCCAGCACCCACATGCTAACTTTCAACTGTCTTTATCTACAGTTTCAGGAGAACTGGCACTCTCTTCTGGCCTCCTCAGACATTAGTCATGCACATGATATACATTCAAACATACATGTAGGTAAAACAGACCTAAAATAATAAAAAAAATCTTTTAAATAAATCTTTTAAAAAATGAAAGTATTATTAATACTACCTTTTTTAAAAAATAAAGAAAAAGCATGGTTAATAAGAAACCTCAGGACAAAACTTAAATCATAATGATAGATACACTATACTAGGACAATAAACATAAATCATCAAGACTGTTCAATATACCTTCAGTTATTACAGTTACTATCTTCATATGTTGTCATATTTCTATATAGTTTTTTCTCTATCCACATATATGTGTAGAATATTGTGTTTTAAATATTTCTTGTTATAATGTGAACATTCTTTTTTTAATAATTTATTTTTATTTATGTGCACTGGTATTTTGCCTGGATGTATGTCTGGAGGGTGTCAGAAGCTGTGGAAATGGAGTTACAGACAGGTATGAGCTGCAGTGTAGGTGCTGGGAACTGAACACAGGTCTTCTGGAATAGTAGCCAGTGTTTTTAACCACTGAGCCATCTCTCCAGCCCCACAGTGAACATTCTTTACGCCTTTATTTTGTACAGCCCTCTCCCTAAAAAGCATCTCCTTGTAATACTCCAGCTGTCCTGGAACTCAATATTGTAGACCAAGCTTGCCTTGAATTCACAGAGATCTGTTTACCTCTACCTCCTAAGTGCTAGAATTAAAGTCATGTGCCACCACACATACCTGGTCTTACAATATCACTTTTAGTACCAGGTGATAGGGTAATTTTCACGTTACAGTTTCCAATGGTGGCAACAAATATTTATCAACCAAATATGTATCTTTTATTCCTATATATAAATGCCAGTGAACATCCTTGTAAATTATTTTTTAATGTTTCATTTTTGTCAGATTTATAGAATGGAATTATTGGATCTTAACATTTTTATTCAAATCTCTGATGTTGGCTTTTGGTTTTATTTTACCTCTAAAGTCATTGAGAGGTTAAGAACAGAATACCTATAATATTGAATACCCTTTTGGTGGATTCCTATCTCTTGTCCTCTAGGAAGAGTTCTGGCTTCAGGCTTAGTGGCCAGCTGGCTTAGATGTTTTATTATCCAGTTAATTTCATAGTGGGACAAGTGCCAAGTTTCTCACTTAGCCATCAACATATCATCAACATATCACTGTGCTATTTTACTCTTGACGGTTTGCTCTCAGCAGCGCCTAGTGTTTATCAAGCTTCAGTTATGTTTCCAGTTTTATTATTCCTTTCTCTTGTGCCAGACAATGATCCACTGATGCTGAATGGGAAGTTGCAGTACCAAGAATGACCTAGCCAGTGCTGTATGGAAACCCCACATTGGTACCTAGAGTGCTACCAAATTGAGATTCTCGTTGTATGCCCACGGAACACACCCTTAGTAAAGCTGGGAAGGCTGGCCAGCTTGGATTGGTGGACAGATAACTTGGTTTGATAGATGCCTATTCTGCAAGTGAAGGAGCTAGTTTTGTGTTTATACCGACACATTATAGGTCAAGTACAAATCAGCTTTTGTTTCTTAGGTAGAAGTAGAAGTTTATACTGGACAAACATACACATACAGACATTCTTGGTTTTGCCTCCCAGTTGACCTCCTGTAGCAGATAATATATTTTTTTGGCTGCTGACAAATGAGGTATTTAGCTATTGGAAATTAGTATGAGATCTTCTTGAAAGAAAGTAAGTATGTATGTGTGTGGGACTGTGATCCAACAATAGCAGCCTCCACAGTAGCTGGTTAGTGGAAAATGGCTTGAGTCACTGACAGGGTTGCATCTTTACAGTGAGAACTATCTGCCCCTCCCATTCCCAGAGCCCTTAAGCAAACCTGTCACAATGGCTTGATTCTCTCCACTGCAGGAACTCTGGAGTCTGCTGGCTTCTGGGCTTCTGGGGTGAGGCTTGTCAACACCTTTTACTGTACTAGGCACCTAGAAGACCCTGTACTTGTTTGAATGATTGACAGTTTTATAGTGCTAACATTTACTCTTTCCTTAATTACATAAATTTTAGGTTTATTGCATGGTCACTAGCACAAACTCATGGTTGGTGCTGGTTTGGATTATGTGGGTTAGATTCTTGGTTTTTTCTGTTACAACTGGAGATGGCTGTTACATTGTGGTGTCAGAGTATTCTTTCTCTTTGTCTCTGTCTGTGTCTCTCTCCAAGATAAGAATTTCTCTAAAGAGCTCATGCTGTCCTAGAATTGGCTCTGTAGACCAGGCTGGCTTTAAACTCAGCGATCTGCCCACCTCTGCCTCCCAAATGCTGGGACTAAAATCGTTCACCACCACACCAAGCCTGTAAAGTTAAGGTTCTTGTTCATACTGTTTTGATGCAGCACTATAGGTTGTTCTATGTAGAAACTCCAACCTAGGTATCCTGCTTGTTTATTAATAAGGGATAGTCATCACTGTGTCTTCAGGGTGAACCCTCTGAATGAATACCAGATGTTAAATAGCCCCTTTGCTCATTGTAGAATGGTAGGAACCTTTCAGATTTTTCTGGCATCATGTATCCCATCCACCCCAAGACAGGAGGGTTTTTCTGTGTAGCCCTGGCTGTCCTGGAACTTACTCTGTGGTCCATGCTAGTCTGGAACTCAGAGATCTGCCTGCCTCTGCTTCCCAAGTGTGGGATTAAAGGTATATGCCACCACCACCCAGTGCCACATGTGTCTTGATAGCCTTTGATTTGGATCATTTTAATTTGGTGCCAACTAACTACTTTACCTCTGACAATGTTCCATGATTCCTGTTTCTTTTACTGGAAATCTTCATTTCATTCCTTAACAGAGAACCTTCTGTTTGCTAGGCTCTGTATAACAAATGAAGATTAACAACAATCTTGGTCCTTGAGGGACTGATGGTATTATGTCTACTGTAATAGAGATGTTTCTGCACCCAAAGCAGGTGCATTCAGAAATAAGAACAAAATACAGTGAGAACAAAGGTGGGTTGATTATTGTCAACTACATAGGGAGCTATAGAAAGACACTGCAGAAGTATTGGTATTTGAAGCAAATCTTGAGCTGTGTATAAGTTTGCTTCTGAGGAAAGAAGACAGTAGATTGTGCAAAGGAGTAGTTCCCAAAGCTGTTGTCTGTGGAGAATGAGGAGTATTACAAATGTAGGAATCATCCTGAATGAGTTGTAAAAGGTGAGGCTAGCTAGGGCGTTAGTCTGTTTAAAGGGCTAAGGAACTGTATAAGCAATAGAGGTACCAGATATTTCTAAGGTAAAACAATAGCATAAACAACAAGGTGTGCTTCCCGTGTTTTATTTTGTGACATTGGGGGATATGACTATCACTTCTAGGGCTGCAGCTGACGCAGTGAATGTGCGTCTGCTTTAGTGTGTTCAGGGTGGAAAGGTTAGAGGAACAGCAAAGCAGGCATATGAAATCCTTCTAGAAGTTTGCTTTTTAGGAACTGGAGATGTAGCATAGTTTTAGAGTACTTGCTTAGCATACATGAAGCCCTGGGTTAGCCCTCCAGCACCACGGAGCCCAAGTGTGCTTGCACATCCCTGTGATCCCAGCACTTAGGAAGTGGGAAGAGAAATCAGAAGGCATCCTCACATATATAGCAAATTTGGTGTTAAGGCTATGTAAGGCGCTGGCCCAAACAAACAAACAAAAACAAAACAACAACAAAAACACTGCTAGTTTTTTAGGTACCAAGGCTTTATGTTGAACTGCAGCTGGAAGTGGAGAGCCTTCAAAACCAAGTTTAGACTTGGCTTCTTCTAGTCCCCATTTTTGACAGTGTTCACATTCTTCTAGCCTGTGAGCCTAGAAACCCTGGAGACAGTGTTGACTCTTCTCCCTTCAACTGCCCTCTTTTTCAGTCTGTCATTGAGTTCCTTTGTTGCTTCAGAATGTTTGTTAAATTTGCCCTTTCTTCTTTGGCCCCTTTGCCATGATTTTAGTCAGCAACTGCCTTGAATATTGTTTCTTGTGTTCTGTCTCTCCCTTCCAGTTAATTGTAGTATTAAAATTAATCTAGTATTTTCTGTGAGGAAAATCCAGTTTTGTTTTTAAATACTTCTTGTGTTCTGATTTCTTCCCATTTGTCCAGCCTTCCTCTAATAATTTCCTAAGTACACCTACAACCTGGATAAATCCATTCCATGTTCAGTGTCCCTTACACATTCTCCTCTCTTGCCTTTTCTGGGGTAGTTCTTTTTTTTTTTTTTAATAATTATTATTTTAGATGTATGTGTGTGTATGTATGTATGTATGTATGTATGTATGTATGTATGTATGTATGTATGTATGTGTATGAATGTTTTGTATCACATTCATGCCTGTTGCCCAAGGAGGTAATCAGCCTCCATGTGGGTTCTGGGAATGAAACCTGGGTCCTTTGCAAGAACAAGTGCTCTTAACACTGAGCCAACTTTTCAGATCAGGTAGTTCTTTTTAAAAAACTGACATTTGTTTGTTTATTGTGGTATGCACACATGTAGTGTGTACTTTGTGCCATGGTGCAGGAGTGGAGGTCAGAGGACAATTTGGAGGAGTCAGTTTACTTCCTTTACAAGGTGGGCTCCAGAAGTTATGTTCCTGTAGCTCCCACCAGTACCTGTCTCCTGCTCATGCTTGAGTTTAAGGCAGAGTGGCCAGAGTCAGTGATTTTGTTTCATTCAACAGTTATGTAGAAGCACCTACCATGCACAAAGCTTCTGCTAAGTGGTGGATCCATCAAGCAATAAACAACATAGTAACAAGACTGGTTATACTCTGCATAAGTAAACACTAGTCAAAGATTTGTTGATGAATTTTATTTGAGGAAACTAATCAGGACTCTTTAGTCAGGGTAAATGACAGGAAGATTTTAGAAAGTGCAGCATAAACAAAACACTCCTTATAGGAGAGAGATGTCTAGTGGACCCATCAAGTAGTAATTTGTTAGGTAACCTTGATAATTTATTATAGGTACTATTAGAGATGTACCAGTGACTACAATAAAAGTATTTTCCTTTGTAGAACTTTTTGTACAAATCTTTTAGTGTTATTTTTTAAAGGTTTATTGTTATTATTTCTAAATTTTATGTGCATGTTTGTGAGTCTGAGTGAATGCCATGTGTGTTCAGGTGACCACAGAGGCCAGAAGAGTTTGGTAGATCTGGAGTTCAAGGTGCTTGTGAGCTCCCTGAACTACATTCTGGGAACTAATGCAGTTCCTCTAGGGGAGCAAAAAAATTAATTTAGCTACCCAAACCATCTCTTCATTACAAGAGTATTTATTAAAAAGGGAAAGCACAGCCGGGTGGCACACACTTTTAATCCCAGCACTCAAGAAGCAGAGGTAGTCTGATCTCTTTGAGTTCAAGGCCAGCCTGATTTGCAGAGGGGGGAGGGGGAGGAAGGAGTAAGGAAAGCATTTAATGTGAGGAAGCCTGTTCAGTAGGTCAGCATCGAAGGAGTTAATCCTGGGCTGTGTCTCAGTGCTTTGTTGAAACAGATGGTTTCTTTGCCCTAGGGAATGTTTCTGAGATGGGGATTAGAGGACTGGGCTGAGTGAGACCTGTCTCACTGCCCCTTTGCACACACACCTGCTGTTCTGGTGCTTAATAAACTATGCAGTTCATCCCCCCTTGGTAACTAAGTACTTGTCTGCAGGTTTGTGATTGTAATTGTAGCTCTATCTGTAAGATTTTGCCATTTTTCTTTTTCTGATATTTATTTTATTTGTTCAGTATGTTATTTTATGTGTGTGTGCACCACAAACATCCAGGAGCATGCAGAGGTCAGAAGAAGTGTCAAATCTTTTTGGAATGGGAATTGCAGATGTTTGTGAGCTGCCACCTGAGTTTTGGGAGTTGAACTCATATCCACAGGAAGAACAGCCAGTGCTTTTTACTGCTGAGCCATCTCTCCAGCCTCTAACAAAGTCCCATTTTAAATTAACATATGTTAGGACTTATCTTTGCTCTTTCCTCATCCATATTTACTTTTACATAATTGTAACCCATGTGTATGTGTTTTCTTATCTTATTAAATTTTTTTAGATTCATTCATTTTTATTTGTGTGTTTTATTTGCAGGTATGTATATGTACCATGTATGTGCCTGGTTTTCTGAGGCCAGAAGAGGTGTTAGATATCCTAGAACTGGTTTTACAGATGGCTGCCATGTGGGTGATGGGAACTGAACCTGGGTCCCCTGCAAAACAAACAAAGCACTCATAACCACAGAGCCACCTCTCTATTCTCCTGATTTTTGCTTTGTTTCAAGACAGGATTTCTTGGTGTAGCTATTTTGGAAGTGGATCTGCAGACCAGACTTGCCTCTGTCTCCTCAGTGCTGGGATGAAAGATGGGAGTAACCACTGCCCAGCTTCTGGCTTCTGTTGTTTTTTTAAATCATGAAATATACATAAAGTTTACATTGCAACCATTTAAAAATATGTAATTCATTGCTCTTAACAATGTTACGCAACCATCATGATTGTCTAGTTCAAAGACCCCCACCCTAGACTCCAAATAGAAACCCTTTAAGCACTACCTTAGCCAAGTCTCTGGCAAGCACTAAGCAGCTTTCTAATTTCCTATTCTGGATATTTTATATAATAGATCAAAACATGTTTTGTTTTGTTTTTCTGTGACAGGGCTCCTCTGTGTAACAGCTCTGGCTGTCCTGGAACTTGCCCCAGGCTGGTCCCAAACTCACAAGCAATCTGCTAGCTTCTGCCTCTTGAGTCTTGGGATTAAAGTTGCTCACCACCACGGCCCTGCTGGCTTGCTTTTTTTTTTTTTTTTTTTTTTTTTTTGCAGCTAGTTTCATTCACTTGGTGTCTTAGGGTTTCTGTTGTTGTGGCGAAACACCACAACCAACAGTAACTTGGGAAGGAAAGTGTTTATTTCTGTTACACTTCCAGGTAATAAATAGTCCATTACAGAGAGAAGTCAGGGCAGGAACTCAAGCAGGACAAGAACCTGGAGGCAGAAGCTGACAGAGGCCATAGAGGAGTAGATATTGCGGTTAATAAGAATCAGGATAAACAAATAGGCCGAGTAGATATTTATTCAGGGAGAAATAACTCACAACATAGACAGATGAACACCAGCAGGTTGCTCTGGATGCTCTCCTCTCAGCTTCCGGCCAGCAAGAGAGCTCTCCAAGCCCCCTCCTCACCCTTTTCCCCCAGGTCCACCCCCAATGGGTGTGGTCTAAGCCACAGGTGCGAACCAGGTGAATTTCTCGCTACAATTCCCCTTTTAGTCTAAAGAAAAGAGTTGGGCTAGATACAAAAACTATATACAAAACAGTGAATAACAAGTGTGCTCTAAGAAAAGGAAAATCTAGAACATACAAACTTAATACCTAACTATCTAGTCCTAGGGTGAAGTTGAAACGGGGTATACAATAGAGTTGGAAAGCTTAAGTCTAGTACCTAATATATCTAACTAGGAAGAGATAATTTAATCTTCAACTTCATCAAAGACCTGAGAAGGATAATATGTAAACTCTAGAAATGTAAGAGGCAACTCGTCTGGTCAGTCACCTGAAGTTCTTGTGTAATGTTCCATCTTCAGCCCATAGACCATAGTGTGTCTGGCAGACTCCTCAGCAAAGCCGGAAACTTTAAACTGTCCATCTGTATTGGCAGTTTGTCAGTCATTTTTCTCTGTGTCCTGCAGAATGTCTGGCAGACTCTTCCACGAAGCAGGAACCCTAAAGCACTGTCCATCTTGTTTCAGCAGTCATTTTCCTGTGGGCCCTGCATGTCCAGTTTATACAGCATAAAGTCAAACAGTACAGACAAGAGCAGTATCTTGTCCAAATGGCTAGTCCTGCCTTATTGGAGGCAAATTCCATAACGTGTTTCTTTAAGGTCCTTCTTTCTTTCTTTCTGATGAAGGTGGTGTTGCCAGGAGCAGTTATGTCTCACTCAAGAAAATCCCTAAACCATTTTAAATGCCATATTCTGTAGGTCTTTGAAAGGTTTGAAGAATGCCTATCCATCTCAAATACATCTCTATATATCTAGAAAACCTAACTCACCTAACTATAAGTTTTGACTATTATAGGTAACTATCTATAATCTGCACTAAATTATACATTACATTTTTAATTCAGCTATATAAACACAATAACTAAACAAGAGAAGTATACATATCATAAAATTGACCTTAAATTGTAACAATAAATGAAAATCCATTCCAAAGCAAGGTATCATATCTATACTATAATGACATTTTTACCTTTAAAGAGATTGGTTGTGGTCATTAACCATTTATAACCAACTCCACATAAATGAAAACAAACATTTATAAATGATATTTGGGATTTTGGGCGTTGTTCTTTCTAAACTACTTCCTGCTGTAGTGGGTGCTGTCATGGAGATCCTAAGATGCAGAAATCCTGGCTGTAAGGCTGCCTTGTCCCAGGGACAGTGCACTGGGTCTTGATTGTTCAAACCATGTTAGTCTGGAGGGAATCTACAGCTTTTCATTTTCTGTGGAAACAAAAACAGAAATCCTTTTCTCCAGTAACCTGTCCTTGGACTTAAATTTTGGAGTCAAAATTTGGATTACTGGCTTGTTTCTTATGGCTTGCTTAGCTTGATTTCTTACAGAACCCAGTAATACCAACCCCAGGGGTGGTACCAGTGGGCTCGGCACTCCTACATCAATCACTAATTAAGAAAATGTCCTATGGATTTGCCTACAACTAGATCTGGTGGAGGCATTTTCTCAATTGAGGTTTCCTTCTCTGAGAAGACTTTTATCAAGTTGATATAACTAGTTAGCACACTTAGCATATACAAATCCCCTTCTTATAAGAATATAAAGAGGGGGTTTTAGTGTTTACTTGTACCGTCATAAATTGAAGTTATCTTGTTAATAACTGTGTACATCTCCATGACTGCACATTGCACACCACTTACAGAAAAATCATGGTCTCTGATTTAAGATGGCATGGCCAGTTATCTCCTGTGAATGACAGTGAAGTAATAAACTTTATATAGAAGAGAACACCATTCTTTGCATCATGGGAGCTTGATCATCAGGAAATAACAGTGAGGTTTTTTTGTTGTCTTTCTTTCTGTTTAACATTCTCCAATACTCCCTCTGTTGACTTAAACAAGAAAATAATTGATTGTTGCAGTTGAAGATGCAATGATTTATTTTTCACTCCTTCCGTATATATTTGAGAGCCTTCTATATGCCAGATCCATGAAGCTTGAGGCTGAATTCTGCTTAATTGAATTGCGCCTTTCACTCCACGAGCTTTTGATACTGCTTAGGAGTAAGACTAGGACCTATTTCCAGTGTAATCAGGGAAAATCCAGAAGCCTGAGCCCCATGGGGCCATATTACCTCATAGCATAACACCTCAAGCTTTGATACCATTGTGGATACTAATCACACTTTAATTCAGGCTGTTCTCCCCACGGGGTTTCAAGGCCAGGCCAAGACTCCTCATGCATGGCCACTCTTGTTCTCCACTGAAAGTCTTGCCTATGCTCATGTAGCCCCAATGATTTTGTTTATTATTTCCTAGGCAAAGCAGCAAAGGGGAGGGTGTTTGTTGGCTGGGTATAAAGGCTTTAGGGACTCTTAATAATAACTTCATTAGGGGTAGGATAAGAGTGTCAGAGATTGGAAATTTAGAATCATGTTTCTGTAGCCTTCTTGTCTTCAAGAAGTTTATTTCTTCTCTCCCTTCCCTATTGACCCATTTAATAAAATGACCACCCTCTGTTGTGGGAATGGGACCTAGAGTCTCACTTAGCTCTGTCACAGAACTGAGTTCCACCCACCTGTCCATCGATCCATCCATCTGTCCATCCATTATGTGAGAAAGGGTCTCACTATGTAGTCCTGGGTGGCCTGGAATTCTATACCAGGCTGGTTAGAACTCTTAGAGATCCTTCTGCCTCTGCTTCTGCCTCCTGAGTGATGGGATTAAAGGCATGCACTATCATGCCTGGCTCCCTACACTTGTTTTATTTAAAAAAAAAAAAAAAAATTTAAAGGAATTTTGAGATGGGCTCTCAGGCAGACCTTGGAATTGGAGCCCTCTTAACCTTGTCTCTTGAGTAGTTCAGATTACAGTTCAGGCCTGGCCTTCTGGGAAAATGTATATATAAAAGGACCACCCTATGATTCTAATCCTGATGTTAAGTGGAGAAAACCCTGAAACAACTGTAATTGTAAATTACAACAGTAATTTTTAACTGTTTACTTAGGGAAATGCTAAAGCAGGGAATTGTTGATTTGGGATGAGAAGCTAGTGTGAACCCCAGGAGCTAGCTAGTCATGATGCTGCCCTCCTCTACCTGCCACTTGTAGCAGGCTTTCTAACGGGTCCCCAACCAGCTCCCAAAATCCTGACATGGAGACTTACTAGTTGTGAGGGCTTGGCCTTATCTTATGTTTGTCCCACTGGCTCTTATAACCCATTTCTCTTCATCTGTGTTTTGCCTCAGAGCTTTTTACATTTCTTTTGCTCTGTATGTCCTACTATGTGTCCAGCTGTCTGCCTGGCTAGCTAGCTCCAAGCATCTCTCTCATTCTCCCTTATTCTCTTCTCTCCTCCTGAGTCTAGATTCCTCCCTATTCTCTCTGCCTGCTAGCTCCACCTATTCCTCTATTGCCTAGCTATTGGGCAGTCAGCTTTTTATTAGGCCAGTCAGGTAGGTTCCTTAGGCAGGCAAGGTGAAACAACAACACACCTTTACATAATTAAACAAATGCAGCATAAACAAATGTAACACAATTTTACATAGTTAAGGTGATATTCCAGGACAGCCACTAGTTGCTTTTTTTCTTCTTTCAGTATCAGCATTTGATGCTCTCTGTCTGCAGATCTGTTATCTCTGTGTACTTGAAAGCTGTTGAACAGTTACAGGAAGGATGGAGGGAATGGGATAGATTATAAGGAGTAGGGTCTATTCAGTTTCTCTTTAGAATCTGGAGTTAACCAGAATCCTAGGTCACTGACTGAAGGCTGTGTTTGTTGTCTAGTGTGCAGGCTTTACTGAGGAGGTCATAAAGGCTCACACAGACCACTCCCACAAGCCTAACATTTTCATATCTTTATGTGCCAAAGAATCTTTGGTTGGTGTTAAGAATAACTAGTTTGTCTGAGGAACTACCAAGGCCTTTTGTCTACCAGAAGAAAAGGGCTTTTGATTAAGGCCCTTTCTGTTAACTTTTTCCTTCTTTAAACTGCTGTGGGAAGATCGCTCTGTGTGAGGGGTTAGGGAAGGGAGGAAGGGTAGGGTAGTCCAGTAGAGTTGACATTGTGCTCTGCTGCTCATTTGTGCAGATGAAGAGCAGCAGACTTTTCCCACTCTTGGCCCTGGCTTCTTCTCACTCTTCAGAAGGGTTGTTTCTATGCAAGGCTCTGATGACAAGCAAGCAGTGTGATCTGGAGGAAAGGTTCTATTTAACTAGCTGTGTCCTGTGAGTTTGCTACAGCCGTCCGTCTTCTGTCCTAGTCAGCCGGTGTTTCTCTAGCAGGAGCTTTCCAGGTGGGTGGTAATGTGCACAGGACTAGTCTGTAGCCTCTGGTGTTTAGGGACGAACGTCAGAGAACTTTCCAGGAGCCAGCCACCTATCTTTGAGAACATTTTAAATTCTAATCCAGAGGAAGTAGCAGTGGTATTTGTGTTAATAGAGAAAGACCGAACTCTGCTAAGTTAGCCCTCCACCCCTTTGCTGGGCAATGAACCCTGGGTCTACAAATGCCATGGAAATTCTACCACTGACTCATGCCCAGTGTCACTTGGTGATAGAGTCAGCTCCAAGAATTAACTTTGGGGAAGAGTCTCAGTTTTGTTCTGCACTGTTTACTTTGGTATGATGACCAGCAGCTGTAGTAAACGGGAGAGTCATTGCCCTCCACAATGTCTAGAGGCAGCTCTCAGTAACCCTAAGCCTCAAGAATCATTTGGGTGAACATAATGCTAAAAATCATGTAGTCAGCTGGCTCCACAGAAAAGTTACATGCCGTGCAATAAAGCTCCCCCACTGAATAAGTAAATGGCGATTTCCAAGAAGCTGTGTGGTAGTTATTTCAGTCAGGTTGAGAAATGGGGAGTGGTGGGGGATGTAGAAGGGGGCTTTCCACAGAATGGAGGCTGTCAGGGAAATAGTTATTCCCTACAGGCTTTATTTACAAATTCCTGGGGAGGAAGGGTTTGGAGGTGCACAGAGCTGGCCAGTGAGCTACTTGGCACTTCCATTATTGGTTTTCCTGTAAGAGACACTCTAACATATGGAGCACAATCTTAACACTAACTGCAGAGGATTGCTGTGTTAAATTCATCCTGAAGCCTGAAAAATAAGGAATAGAAATATGCATGTGTTATATTGTGCTCCTGGCAAAGTCAATCTGGGTTTCTCCTTGTCTTTTTGCCCTGCCTTTTTTTTTTCTTCTCCCCCCCCCCTGTAGTTCACCCCACTGGGGCAAATAGTTGCTGGATTTGGCAACATTCTTTCCCAAAAGATTCTTGATGCATGAGGGCCACAGGTTTATTTTTAAATTCTCCTCCTGATGGAGGGAAAGCAGCTGGTCTCACTGAATTCCCCTGTGGAGGCTTCCAGCTGCCCAGACTTTCCTCATCTTTACCAGGCACATTCCTTCAGTCTTGAGGCCTGACCCTCAGGAGGGAAATGCTGGGCTGGTTGGTGTCTATTCTGGAATCTCTTCTTACAGCAAGGCCATGGCATGAATTAAGTGTTTAGTTGAGAAGTTGAAGGAACAGGTGGCCCATGACTTTAATACAAAACTTCCGACTAGTAAAGTAGTTTTGTAGTTCTATACTTATCAGAAGTTTCTATTAATTTCCTTGTCTGATTACCCTCTACCTCGGTTTGAGACAGTGTCTTAACCTGTAGCCCTGTCTGGCTTAGAACTCACTGTGGACCAGGTTGGCTTTGAACTCACAGAGTTCATCTTGCTTCTGCATTCCCAGTGCTGGGATTAAAGTGTGTACCACTATCTCCAGCACTAGCTGTTTCTTTTTTGTCTCTCTGTTCCCTTCCTAGGGTCTCCTAGGAGTCTGCTGGAGATGAAGCATAAGGAGTTAAACCACAGTGAACTTGTAGAGAATGATTAAACAGTGATTGAGGAATAATTTAACTTCTCTTTACAGGGGCCAATCAGAAATCACCAGGGGGAAAAAGACTGATGCTTTGACTGAAGTCTTCATATCTTTGTTGACCAGGACTGTCTGCCTTTGTTCAGTTTCATTTTTTAGCAGCAAGGTGAACTCCCACATAGACTTTTTTTTTTTTTTTTTTTTTTTTTTTTTTTTTTAGGAGTGGGGTGGGATTGTGTTCTAGACAGGGTTTCTCTGTGTATGAGCCCTGGCTTAGAACTTTATAGACTAGGCTGGCCTGGGACTCAGATCTGCCTGCCTCTGTCACCCTTGAGCTGGAACTTAAGGCATGCACCACCATGCCCACTTCCACATAAGGCTTCTTTATTCTTCCTGTTTCTCTTCTTCCACACTGCTCTAATTGGTCTAAGAAAACGAGTTAGACTCAGAACAGTTTGGGTGGGACTCAGTTGCCTTTTGTGCATAGTTTCTTGAAGGCCTTCAGGTGAAGAATGGATAGGGTTGGCATATTGGAAAGCTTTGGAATTGGTGAGAAGAACCCTTAAGTGGAAATAGAAAGAAACCTGGGTTTATACCCAGCTCTTGAATAACAGTTTGATCTTGGATAGGTTCTTTATTATATAAAGTATGAGTGAAGATTCCTACTTTTATAAATAGAAGTAGAAATGATTCAAGATATATATGTAAAGAACATTGCCTGGCAAACATATTAAGCATTTAATTGTGTTTGAATAGCTTTTCTGTGGATTGAAGATTCAGAATTGATGGTTTATCTTGCCTTTGGTTAGCTTTTTGTCTCCTCTCACAATGTTAGTTGTGCAGTTTAGATGCCATAGTTTGAAACTGTGCTTTCCTTAGTCTTTGCTAGGGCCAAGTAGTTGTAAAATACCCAAGAGCCTTGGGGGCTTTTAGCCTCATAATCTCCAGCATCTTCCTAAAGCTGTTCCAGATAGACAAACAGAAGAAAATAGTGTTTGCTGTATAAATGCAGTATTTAGTGTAATTGAGATTGCTTCTCCCAAGCACATTGCTATATACAAGCCTATTTCATAGTCATGCAAAGATTTGTTCCTCTTAGAGATGATTGTAGACATTTGTATAAAAAAAAATATAATTCTGGGGAGTAGAGGGGTGGTCAACTAAAACTAAGTGTGCATGAAACAGTCATAAAGAAATTTGCTACTCTGTAAACTCCTCAGGGATTTTTAGTAGAGGAACGGGGCACAATTATTCTGGATTTTTTCTTTACTGGAGTGAAATGGAGCCACATCTGGCAGACATTGACATATCTCAAGCTGTTTGTGTTCCTCTTAACTCCAGTTGTGCTTGGCTAAGTCTATATATCTTAAGTATTAGACCTGTGGCGACAGGCTGTTTTAGAAAGTTGTTAAAAAGTGTTGCTGTCACAGTTAACTTCAGCTGTCAACTTGACACAAACCTAGAGTGACGTAAGAAGAGGGAAATCTCAATGGAAGAATTGACTTGATCAGATTGATCAGATGCATTTTTAAATTGGTATAGGAGGGCCCAGTCCACTGTGGGCAGAGTCGTCTCCGAGCAGGTAGGACTGGGCTGTATATGAAAGCTAAACGATCAAGCCAGGGGAGAGCAAGTGGTCTTTTCAACAAATTATACTGTCCAGCCTGGGTTACATAGTAAGTTCCAGAGTGGTGTGGAGTCTAACTGAGTTCCTGTCTATCTGATATATCAAAATTGAAAATAACCATGCTTCAAATAATAGATAGTATCTAGAAAATGAGAAAACATAACTTGAATGAAAATGTTCCAATGTAACAGTACCCTATACAATAGAAAATTGGTGCTTTGTTTGTTTTTCTGAGGCAGGGTTTGTCGGTGTAGCCCTGGCAATTCTGGAACACACTCTGTAGAGCAGGCTGGCCTCAAACTCAGAGATGCCCCAGTCTCCTGAGTACTGGGATTAAAGATGTGTGCCACCACCACCTGGATAAAAATGTTTTTAAAGTGAAAAACACTCCACATAATGGGAAAGTATTTGAAAATCATGTATTTAGTAATGTACCTTATATTTAACACATATGAAGAAATCTTGGGAGACAACTCAATAAAAAACAGGCAAATGATTTGAGTAGCCATTCTTCTAAGCAAGTATAGAAATAGCAAGGAAGCACCAAGTAAACACACTGAAAATGCTCCTTCACATTATTAGGCCTTAAAGAATTGCAGATTTACGCCACAAGAAGATACCTGCTTTATATTCATAGTTGTAGCAAGACTATGAACCTGGTTCTTTTTAAAGATTTATTTTTATTTATTTGTGTATGTACACATGCACAAGAGAATGTTTGTAGGGGGCCAGCAAACACAAGTGTCAGATCCGCCTGGACCTGGAGTTATAGGTAGCCATGAGCCACCTGAGAACCAAATTCAGGTCCTCTGGAAAAACATTGAGTACTCTTATCTCTCCAGCCCCAGATTTATTTTATTTTATTTTCTGTGTATATGCTTTGCCTGAATGTTGTTTGTGTATCATGTGCATACCTGGTACTTGAGGAAGCCAGAGAGCTCATTGGATCCTCTTTAACTGAAGTTATGGATGGCATGAACAGCCATGTGAGCACTGGGAATCCAACCCTGGACTTCTCTAAACTGCTTCACCCAGAGCTTGGAGTCCTGACCCTATAATCCTAGCACTCAGGAGTCAGAGGCAGGAAGCATATTGGAAACTTCAGGTCAGGCAGGGTTACAGAGACCCTGTGTACAAACACAAAAACAAAGTAAAAACCAACCAAACCTCAACAACGAAAGTGAAGATGCAGAGAAATAGGGACCCTTATATATTGCCAGTGGGATACGAGATATTGCATCTGCTTTAAAAACAGCAGTTCTCCTAAAAATATACCCAAGAGAAGTGAAAACATACTTTCATAGAAAGGCTTTATAAAATCAGCTGATGAGTAGATTAAACAACATTTAATCGAACAAAAATATTGATTAGTAAGAACATGGGTCTACCTTGAGAAGTACATGGGTTCACCTGAGATAGAAGACTTTATAATGCTTGATTCCATTCATACACAATAGGTAAATCCTCAGACAGTATATAGATTAGTGACTGCTAGAAGCCAGAAAGGGGGAAACTAAAAGTGACGCTGATAGAGATAATGAAATGTTCTAAAATTAGATGGCTGCACATTTTTGTGAATATACTAAACTCCAATGAATTGTAGACTTTAAAATAGGGTGACTTGCTGGGCAGTGGTGGCACATTTCTTTAGTCCCAGCACTTGGGAGGCAGAGGCAGGCAGATCTCCTTGAGTTCAAGACCAGTCTGGTCTACAGAGTGAGTGAGTGCCAGGACAGGCTCCAGAGCTACACAGAGAAACCCTGTCTCAAAAACCAACCAACCAACCAACCAACCAACCAACCAACCAACCAACCAACCAACCAAAACCCAAAAAAACAAAAAGACAGAATGACTTGCACAATGTATTAATTCTCAGTGAAGTCGCTGTTAAAATTATTAGAGTGGATCTGGCATTGGATGGCTCAGCTAGTCCAAGATGCCTACTGCCAAGCCTGATGACCTGAGTCTGATTGATGGGACCCACATAGTGGAAGGAGAGAACTGACTCCCAAACATTGTCCTGGGACTTCCACACCACCACCACCAGCAGCAGCACATCAGCAGACAGGGAATAAATAAATATATGTAAATTGTGAAATAAATACATGTAATTTGTGGTAATTTGTATGTCTGAATATCATTCTGTTAGTTTTTACCTTGCCCATCAGGCTGCCATTGTAAAACCTGAAGCTGGAGTATGGTTGTCTGGAGCATTGGGCAACTGCTGTTGTCCCAAACAGGTTTGCATCCATTTAATGAGAGTAGTTGATGGCATTTTATATCAGGATCTAAAATTTTATAAACTAAGCACTGTGGGGCTGAAGTTTTCTAACTTCTGAGTAACTGTGCTCTATGCTACTTGTCTCATTCTCTGAACGGTGTTGTATGGGAGTAGCCAGCCTGTACTCTGATTCCCAGCCACGTTCCTAGTGCCACAAGGAATCACTTCTTCCCCATGATCTTGCTCTGCAGCATCCTTTCCCGGGTGGTGTGGAAATAAGTGTGCAAGAGCCGCTGGGTGGCGCCTTGGCCCAGAACACTGCCCCAAAAGAATGGCATGCCATAGGCTCTAGCCTGTGTCGGCAGGAAAATGACTCATTTTTCATCAAAGGAATTTCAAAGAAAATATAATGACAGATGATGTCAGAGGAACAGGTGGAGACAGGAACTTTGATTGAGTGTTGAATGGTGTGGTTGCCTGGGCAGTGGGAATGATTGACTGGCATAGATCACAGGAAACATCACCTGCTTTTTAGTTACCTTCTCAGAAAGTCTCGTGTGGGCAGCATTGTTCATGTGCCCTCAGAGCATGCGGTCGAGTCTGTGCATGTCTTGGGCGTGTCTACAATTGGCCCGTAGCATCCTGTGTCAGTCATGGACATCTTTCACATGCCATAATCTGAGTGCTTTCTTTCAGCATCATTTTCTGGCTAGTAGGGTCTGTGTCTTGGAATTGAGTCTCACATATTTTTGGTGGCTGACTTAGAGGTGTGGCACTTTCCTTGACATAAATACAGGAACTTGACATGACATCAGAAGGCCTGATGTCAGGGGTGCTACCTATTGCCAAAAATATTCTGGTTCCCTTTAGTGTTTTGTAAACAGCTTAATCTTGGTCCCCCAACTCCCCCCCCCCTCTTCTCCTCCTCCTCCTCCTCCTCCTCTTCTTCTCCTCCTTCTTCTTCTTCTTTTTGTGAGCAGAGCACCCTCCAGTGGTTAATGTGAATAAAGCAATTAAGGATAGATGAGTTTTGATACTTTACATATTTCAAAAGCACTAAAGTTGGTTAAGTACTCAAACCCTTATTTTCATTAGAATTATGTGTATGTTCACAGTCACCACTATGTCTTGGCAGCTGCCATAGTCTGTATTATTGCACAGGTAGAGGTTAAATTAGTTTATATGAAAAGAAAGAGGTATTTATTGCCTTGTTTCAATCTCAGGCCTCTTAAGGGGAGATGACTCAACAATATCAATTGCTGTTCCTCTTTTATCTGAAGGTGCATAGACATTAGGCCTCATGGGCTGCCACCAAAGCTAGAAGATATTACTTCTCTTTAGGATATATCATAAGCAATACTAAAAGGTTGGCCAATGCAATTTGAAAGTGAGGGGGGAAAATGTTGCTTGTTTCTTGATAATGTCTTCTCTTGAAGCCTCCTGGCTGGTTGGTCATGAGCTCTGCTTTTTAGAAAGAACTAGTAGGTCCACCATGAGGTGAAAACTGATTGCTAGAGTAGAAGGAAGTGAGTCAGGAGGAACTGAGTCAGAAAACTTATAGACAAGGGTGCTGGACTTCCTGAGTCTTAACAATATTCTCCTCCTTGTTGGCAGTGCTTGCTTCTTTCTCTCTGTCTCTCTCCATGAAAGAACAGATCATTAACCAAGTTCTAACCTGCAGTGCCAAAGGTCTCAGGGAGAAGTGCTCCCTAGGGTAAGTTTAGTTTGGGAGCGCCCCAAAAGTAATCTTTGTGATGAAGTTTTATAAGTCATCCTTGACTCACCAGGTCAGATTCATCTGAGCAGAAATAATTTGGAACTTCACATGCTCTTTTCCTGGCATATAAGATATATAGGTCACCCCCCCCCCCCCCCCAAAGAGCTAAATGTCTTTAATGCAGTGGTGGAGTACTGATTGGTGACGGAGAACATTCTGAAACCCCAGTTAGACAGTGTTAAAGATTCCCCCCCCTCCCGAAAATACTCTGTGCGCTATAGAGTAAAAGCCAAAGATTTATTTAAGACTTTTCATGGTCCAGGACAGCCTTGCTTTTGTTTTTTAATTGTTTTTAAAGTGAGGTCTCACTGTGTATACAGAGCAGTCCTGAAAGTCTCATAGTCCTCTTTTGTGTGACACCACTCATGGCTCAAACTCCATCTTTCCCTTACTAGGACTCAAACCTAGATCCAACAGAATGCTAGGCAGACTTCCTCTACCCATGAGCACTCTCCCCCATTGTTTTATTTTTAATTTATAAAGATTTATTTTTATTGTATGTAATGAACATTCGGTCTGAATTATGTATGCATGCACATATGATGTGTGTTTACCATGTTCGTGTCTGGTGCTGGTGGAGGTTAGAGAAGGCATTGGATCCCTTAGGACTAGAGCTATAGATAGTTGTGATCTACCATGTAGGTGTGGGGAATTGAACCCAGGTCCTGTGGAAGAGCACTAGAGTGCTGAGCCAGACCAAGTGGGTCAACTCCTAAGTCCCTCACCTTGCCTTACTTCCTTATTTTGTAGTTAGGGAGGAGGGTGTCCATTATTAAACTTAAATTGCCAAACTTTTTCAGTAGATGCCTTTGCCTGTTGAGCCATCTTGAGTGTCTGTCTCTTTCTCTCCCCTGCTCCTCATGATTTTTTGTTTGTTTGTTTTTTTTAAATTTCATTTATTTTTTTCCCCACCATTGCCTATTTTTCATGTAAATTCCTTCTTATTGTTTAGTTTTGTTGCTGTCAATAATGTTGGCATCTCCTTTAAAATGTTGAACGTTAGGGAAATACAGGAGGATTACCTGGGCAAATTAATACATCCCCCTGCCACACATCAGTTAATGTTTTAGTGTTAAGTCTTAAGCTCATAGGTGAGTAATTAACGGAGGGTTGGAGAGATAGCTTAGCTGGTAACGAGCTTGCCCTGAAAGCACAAAGACCTGAGTTTGAGTTCTACAATACCTGCATGAAAAAAGCTGGCTGTAGTGGGACACTTGTAATCCTAGCATTGGTGAGACAGAAAACAGGCAGATCCTGGGGTTCCTGGCCACTTGCCTAGTCTATTTGGTGAGTCCTTGAGTTGTAAGCCAGAGAATCTATCTCTCTCTAAAGAAGGCCAAAATCAAATTTCTGAAGATATTTTCCAGATGGGGCTGGAGAAATAGTTCAGAGGTTAAGAGCACTGGCTGCTCTGCCAGAGGTCCTGAGTTCAATTCTCAGCAAACACATGGTGGCTCACAACCATCTATAATGGGATCTCATGCCCTCTTTTGATATGCAGGCATACATGCGGGCAGAACATCAATGAAGGAAGGAAAAGGAAGGGAAAGAATGGAGATCTTTTCCATAATTCTTGAGTCTTGCCATCCCAAGGACAAAACAAAACACATATGTGTGAAAATTACTTTATATATACATGTTATTTCTCTAGTGAATTCCCATTATAGGGCTGGCTTTATAATTATCTTTTTTGTTACTGAGGAAGTAAATATTTCATGGGACTAAAGAGTTTTTGAGCTAGATAAGAATTTAGAGTTCTAGAGTGGTAACTTATCCTACAAATAACTAAACAGATGCAGTGTGGTTAAGTCATGAGCAAGCTAGGCATAGACTCAGAGCTATACATTCATTCTTGAGTTCTTTTTTTTTTTTTAAAGTAATTTAAAAATTTTAATGAAAATTATGGCTGTCATAATTATCCAGTACGAGGGACACATAACAATGAGACAACCAACATCCTGATCTCAGCTTCTAAAATGCTGTTTTCCATTAAATGTCATAAAAATACCTGCTTATTTTATTTTTCACTAGCTAAATATATCCATATGGTCTGGTGTATATTTAATTAGATATTCTGAGTAATTTGAGATTAGCCAGAGGTATTTTATGTTTAATTCTCACTGAAATTCTATTTATATTTTGGCTTTAGTAACTAGGCACACCATAAATAATAATTCTTTCTCTTCTTTCTTCTTATGTTCCCTCCCTTCCTCTCAACTGTGAGTGTGATTATTTTGGGATATATCTAAGCTAGATAATAGTATTCTTTCAAGGCACATGAACATCTAAGATTCAAGGATCGTATCTGAGAAAAAAAAAATTGCAAGTATGTCTACTAAAAGGGCCCGGATTTCAAGGAAACTAAAACAACACCTGTGATATATAACCTATTTGAGGTGATTAATTTTGTATGTAATAATGAGGCATAATTTTTTGAGTTCTAGTTAAAAACTTTTGACTATCAGAGGTTTTTCTTTTTCTTTTCTTTAATGTGTGTGGGTACTTTTTACTACATGCATGCCTGTGCACCATTTCCAAGGTTGTTGGAGTAAACCTTGGCTATGATGTTTGAGGGAGTAAGAACCCCAGATACTCCAGATGGAAGAAAGTTGAGCTTCACCTGTCTCCTATGTAGGAGATGTTGAGTGTCAAGATGACGGTTGCTCACTGATCAGTAAAGGTGGATGCTTTTCTTTTTCTTAACTCTCCTTTGGGCATTTGAGGGTGGCAAGTAAGCAAAGTGTTTTTCCTTCCTTTGAGATGACAACATCAAGGCTTTGTCCTCACACTGTGGTGGCAAACAGTGAGTATGATAATGGGACTAGTTTGTTGTCTTTACTGGGTAAAGCAGTTGCATGACCTATAACCAACTTCCTTAGGTTGGGTTGCTTTGCCTCATGACCATCACTTTTGGTTTCATGCAAATTAGAAGCTGTGGCCTCCAGTTTTCAGAGAAGGGCTTGTTTTACTCATTGGTATTTTTCTGTTTTTGCATTGCCACCAGCTGCCATGAGAGCGAATTCACCACAATTCTCAGTCCTACAGTGGTTGACAACTATTTAGAGAACTGTCTCTATTTTCAGGATGGGCTGTGTGTTTTCCTTAAAACTTAAACTGTTACCCAGATTTCCTTTTATGACTTGTCATGCCCAGTCATGGGCAGCTGGGAGGATACGCTGGGGAAGTATTACTCACCTGGCATGCAGAGTAGCCCTGCCTTCTCTGTTGTTTTTTTGTGGAGGACTCTTTACAGAGCCCCACTGGCTTCCAGTGAGGATAGCCAATAGACTGGCCAGCTTTATTATGGTGATACTGTTTCCTATGAAAGGACTGAGCTGACTGAAACAATATTGCTTTCTCCTGGGCCATGGGTAGGCTTAAGATAGGCTTGAGCTTGCCTGATGAAGGGTCTATGTGTATTTTACTAGAAGAAATGCAACACAGGGTATTTGTCTTTAGCTGTACAATGTAGTCTTCTGTATCTGTCTTTGTCCAGTAGGGGTCACTGGGGGTTTAGGCTCCAGATGAGATTCTAAGCCTATGGCAGACCAGATTTCCTGTCCTTGTAGGTTTCTTTGTCTATTGAACACTAACCCAAGTGCATTAGTGCAGGAATGACACTCATTTTATGCATACACATTAATTAGAGCTTTAGCAAAATGCTAATGGAAGTTTGTATTAAGCACTCTGGATTTACCGACTGCTTGAAGAATATTTATTCCACACACCAGATATTTCTGTTCTGTTTTGTTTTGAGATGCAGTTTTGCTCTGTTGCCCAAGCTGGTCTCCAGAACTCAAGTGAGTCTTCTACTTTTGCCTCCCAGGTGCTGGGTTACAGGTATATGCTGACTGTGCCTAGCTGGATGCTTGGTAAAAAATGAAACCAAGACGGTGGTAAAATTGCTTTTGTTTTATTTGAATTTCTTATTGTTGTTATTTTGTTTGTTTGAGACAAGGTCTCATTTATGTAGCTCTGAATGCCCTGGTATTCACTGTGTAGCTGAGACTGGCCTTGAACTCCTTATTCTCCTCATTTTACCTGCTAAGTGCTTGGATTACAGACATGCTACCATGCCTCACTTTGAGGAGCAGGTGTTTTAAGAAATGAAGGAAAATGGACAGAGAAAATGCAGGAATTCTTTATTTAATCTGGGTAGCCATTCTGAGAAACAAGTCCGTGCCCCGTCCTCCTTCTGCCCTCCCTTTGAGTCTTTCAGACTCAAAGTACAGAACTAAGTCGCTTCATCCACAGTCCCATAATTAGGAAGTGCTGTGATGTGGGGTGTGCCTGTTGGGTACATTTCATTTGGTTTTGAATTCTGGTCAGGGGTCATTAGGGCAAAGAGACTGGTGGTAGACTTTTAAGAAAGACTAAAATAGTTTTAATATGGTAGAGTTGATGTTTTTGGATTTTTGAGAGAGGGTCTCACTGTAGTCCATGGGTGGTCTGGCATTCACTGTGTAGACTAGTCTGGCCACTGTGTAGACTAGTCTGGCCTATGCCTATTGGGATTAAAGGTGTAACAACACCATGCCTGGCCTAGATTTGAGTCTTGACCAGTCTCAAGAGGTCAGCAGTTAGAAGGAAGCTTATGGGTCTACCTTTGTTTTCAATGGCAAATTCTTTTTCCTTTTCATTTAGGGTTATTATTGCCGGAGTTTAGAAAACTGTTGTTGCATGCAAAGCCTAGTTTCCATGGATAATTTGTGTTCCTCTCCTGTTCAGCTGGGCTCTTTTTCTGAGACTTGAACACATCTACCTACTGCAGGCACAAAACTGCCTGGTAAATTTATTGCCTTCTTGTGTTAAAGGTATCCCAGGAAATCTAGAGTTTATTATGTGTTCTTAGCCAGTGCACACTGAAGACACTTCCACTTGACATTTTTGTTTCTTTTTGTTTGGGAAAGAACTTCTGCAAATGCATTTAGGCTATGTAGGAATAAAATTCAGACTCTCTTATGGGCATTCAAGGGAATGAGAAATGTTTCTGGACAAAAATGACAATTTGTGGCAAGATTTGAGATCAGCACCATAGATGGGGCTTCTTTCCTTGCATCTTCTTTTCTGTGTGTTTAGGATGTTGACTACCAGTTTCCCATGATAATAACTAGATATTATTATTTTGCTGATAGAAATAGTCAAAATTCCAGAGGGGAATTATTTAAAATAGTACTGTGGCTATTGACTAGATTCTTCTTTTTTCTTTTTGAAGAAATGCTGTGGAAACAAACTTTGATTTATTGACTTGGTAGGTTGGAGCTATTAAATATGTACTTTGTCTTTCCATTTCTCCTAGCTAACAGTTCAATAAATCAAAGTGAGTTTCCACAGCATTTCTTCAATAATTCTAGTCCAGGGACTCCAATGCCTCTTTCTGGCCTCTACAGGCACTGCATACACATTGACTACCAGTTCACCAAGATTTTGTACAGTCTGAGCAATGACAACAATGACCATTAATTATTAAGCATATATCAAGTACTTTAAGTGCATTAAATCATTTAATCCTCACATAACTTTATTAAGACATGTTCTATTATCATCATGTACAGATAAGGAAATGGGAGTTGAATAAATTGCCCACAGGCAATAAATGTTTTAAAGATAATAATCTAGATGTGAACACAAGACCATTTGGCTATGGTAATGCTAATGCCTCAGGTTTACTGCAGGAAATTTTTGCTGTTTTATTATATTCAATGAACACTTGAGTATGTGGAGTATTTTGTAGACATTCTAGGACTTTGCATGTTTATTATTGTCTCAGTATCCAGGAGGCAGTAATAGATGCCTCCTAATTCATTTGTATGAAGATCACATCCTCTGCCTTTTGACAGTTAGATGCCAAGCACTCATGGGAGAATGTAGGTGACAGAAGTTTGAGGGCCACATTTTGATATCTGGATCCTGACAGTTCCAAAAACCTAAGGTTTCTAGTTCTCTCTATAATATGCCTTCCTTCTACTAAGTTTACAACTGCAGCTATATTTGGATGTGGATGTGTGGATGTGAATTTGATTTTTGAATTTAGGTCTTAAGCCTTTAGTCTTTGTCCACTTTGGCTAGGATGCTTTGAGAACATGTAAAACAACACACTGCACAGCTTCTTATGGTCTTGCTTTGACCCCTGTTTGTACACACAAAAGAGATTCTGGGGTATTGCTTAAGTGTTGAGAGATTTCTTGTGGGTAACAGTTATGGGCGATCATCTTAAATTACTTGGAGTGAAGTAATTCAAAGAGGAAGGTCTATAATCTTAATGAAGTTCTGATCTTTTTTCTACAAGGTAGCTTTGGTGGTGGTTTAGGACCCTTGTCCATTTGCTGTTAGTTAGGAATATTCTGGATGCTACATGAGACTTTAAGTAGCATATTCTGTTTATAATAAACAATCTCTAAAAAGAAAACTAGCCTCTCCCTTCTGCCAGCCTCTAACCACTTCCTGTAAGTGACAGAACACAGATCTCTTAGTTTCATCAAGTGAAACCTCTATTTTATTTTCTTTCACAAAGGCAGTTCCTCTCTCCTTTTTGTCTTCAAAAATATATATACGTATATACTTGAAAGGGCTGAAGACAAGGAGGGTTTCTACCTATTGTATGTAGAGAAATAGTGTACCTAAGGTAGATCATACCAGGGATATTATAGAGATTAAATAAAATAACATATGAAGGTATTTTGTTTTCTTTTGTTTTTGAGACAAAGTATCTGCAGTTGTATATGTTTTTTACTCTTTTGTCCCTTTTTGGCTTTTTGAAGGGCCCACTACTCAGCTCCCAAATAAATCACACACAGAACCTTATTATTACGAATGCTGTGCCTTAGCTTGGCTTGTTGGTAGTCAGCTTTTCTTATCTTAAATCTTTCTTCTTTATATCTTACTTTCCTTCTTACTCTGTGGGTGGCTGGGTGGCTGGGTGGCTGGGTGGCTGGGTGGCTGGGTGGCTGGGTGGCTGGGTGGCTGGGTGGCTGGGTGGCTGGGTGGCTGGCCAGCCCCTGATGTCCTCCTCTCCTTCCATTTCTACCCTCTGCCTGCCAGCTTTGCCTATCCTTGCTCCTGACTTGCTGTTGGCTGTTCAGCTCTTTTTGGTTTTTTGTTTTTTTTTTTAGGACCACCAGGCACAGTAACAATGATTCAAAGTAATATTCTACCACAAGTCTCAATGTATATCTCTGAGTAGCCTTAAACCCATAAGACACCGGCTTGCCAGTGCTAGGATTAAAGGCATGTGCCACAACGCCTGGCCCTGAAGTTGCTATTTATGGTAGCTGCATAATAAATGTTACTTTTCCTTGCAAGCAAATCCATTTGTGGACACTGTAGCCCAGGAGTTTCTTGGCTTGCTTCACCACTGTGGGAAGTGTCACAACTATCTTTGTATCCAGGGTATCTCTAGAAGGTTTTTTTTTCTTTTTTGGTGAATGAACCTCTGTGTTTTATAAGGGAACCCCCATTTTTTAATTGAATGAAGTGCTCTGTTTTAGAAAACAAATGGAGCCCAGCTTAGTTTCACTGAACTGTGCCATTGATTTTTATTCTCCAGTGTTTATTCCTTTAACAAACGCTGTTACATTTCATTACATTTCACATGCTAAGAAGAGTTCTTTTTTTGCTACCATGTCCCTCCCTCTCACTGCATGATTCCTTGAAAGAGCTGTTTTTAATTTGTTGTCACTGATTCTTCTCTTTCCATTTGTTCTTGGTTTATTCTGATTGGGCATTTTCTCCACCATGTCAACACTATGATTGTAAAGAATTTATTGCCCTCCACTGGTTGAGAGTCAGTTTCCAGTCTTCACCTCTTACAAACACTGTGGCTAATTGCTACTTCCTAGAATACCTCTAGCCCGCTCCTGGGACAGCATGCCCTGTGGTCCTCCAAGTCTGGCTCCTCTGTGTACAATCTCTTGTTTTTATTCTTCCACATCTCATGCTGGAGGGTTTCCAGGGCTTAGCCCTTGAATTTGATCTTTTCCCACACTGTATTTATTCTAAAATGACATTATAAAGTCTCCTGGCTTTCAAAACCAAGTGCTAGCATTTCTGAACTGTAGATTAGTATGTTCAGTTGTTTGTTCAATTAGTTGTTCAGTTGTTTGTTTAACATCGAGTAGGCATTTCAAACCTAAAGAGTCGTTTTTTTTTTTTATATACTCACCTAGCACATAGTGAACAGCCAACCACAGCTACCTGCCAATCCCATAGCCTCTGTTTCTCTGACAGCTCTCATATCAGGAAGTGACAACTCTGCTTTTAGCTTCTCAGGACAAGACCCTTGGTCTGTTCTGCCTCCTACCATTCTCTCCTTTCTCCTGATAGCTTAAAAGTTTTTATTTATGTTATTTGTATGAAAGTTTTGCCTGCATGTAAGTCTGTATCATGTGCATGCCTGGTGCCCTCAGGTTAGAAGAAGGCATTGATTTCCCCCTGAAACTGGAATTACAGATGGTTGTGAGCTGCCATGTAGGTGCTGGGAACTGAACCCTATTCCTCTGCAAGTGCAATCAGTGTTCTTAACCACTAAGTCATCTTGCCAGTTCAGCTCCTTTACAAAAGTATTCATGTGTATGTGTGTATACCACATGTGTACACTGCCCATGGAAATTAGAAGCGGGCATCTGATTCCCTTGGAGCTAGAATTCCAGGTGGTTGTGAACCCCCAGATGGGGATACTGGGAACCAAACTTGCAGGAACAGCATACACTCTGAGCTCTCTGTCCAGCCCCTTCTACCCACCCCCCACCCCCACCCCCCACTCCGCCAAACCCCGCTCTTTCTTACAGGCATGGAGCGCCTGTGAAATACAGAGGAACACACAATTGTAGATGATGCTGGATTTAAAAGCTCCTATTGTACTCATCCCTCCCTCAAAACACATTTATTATCATTTTGGGCAATAGATTAAAAATCTCTTACTTTTGCTAGGGAAATAATAGGGCAACAGATGTAATAAGTAACCCCTACTCCTTTTTAAGTAAATGGGATCTCACTCTGCAGCCTAGGCTGACTGCAAACTCATGATCCTCCTGCCTTGGTGTTATGTATACTGAGATTGCAGTTGTGTGCCATCACCACTGACCAATTTGCATTTTTAAATATTCATGAGAACATAGTGTAGTAGACACATTTGAAATAAAGAGCCAGTTTGGTAGGAATGAGTCTGTGACTCTTACCTTCCCTGAATGGAGGGTGGTAAGTGTCACAGTACATTGAGTGTACTCTCAGCTCTTGGGAGCCAGTGTCATTTTGTATGTACACACTGTACTTTTTGAGAGAGGGGTAGTGGTAGCTCATTCAATTTAGATTGCACAAATTCCTTACTAGCTTTTCAATGTATTTTATTTATTAGGTTTGTCAAATAATAACTTGCATAACACCATTCACCTTTTCTGATGTGCTTTTTTGTTGTTTGCTTTGTTTTGTTTTTCAAGACAAAGTTTCTCTGTGTAACAGCCCTTGCTGTCCTATAACTTGCTACTTGCTTTGTAGCCAAGGCTGGCCATGAACTCAACAGACATTTGCCTGTCTCTGCCTCTCAAGTGTTGGCATTAAAGGTGTGCAATTTACTGTATTTGGACAAATGGGAGCAGAACCACTATTATATGATGTAGAACTCTCAGCATCTCACAGTTCATTTTGGCAGCTTTTGTAATAACCTGTCCCCCTGTCCCTTTTGCTTTTATGTCTATCTTTCCTATAGTATATAGCATTTTCTATTTGGCTTCTCTGATGTGCATTCATACAACACTTAAATGTATCTCTAGCTTTTTCTTTTTAAGTGCAGAGCAGTGGTCTTGTATGTGAACACATTACAGTTGGTTTAAAAGTTCAATTGATAGACATTTGAGTTACTTCTACTTTTTGTTTATTTTGTATAGTATTGGTAATTTAATGTTCATATACAGGCCTTTGTTTTCATTTGGTGAGATTGTTCTCAACGAGGTTGCTTGTATTTGTGTCAATAACTTTAAAAGAATTTGTCAAGCTCTTTTCTGCAGTGGTTGTTGTAGTTTATACTGCCACCAGCAGTGATTGATAGTTCCATCCTTGCCAGAGCTTGGTATCATCAGGTTTTTAAGTTTGAGTCATTCTGCCACAATACCCATACCAGGTTTTTGGAAGGTAATTGTTTTCTGCTGTCATTTAGGTCCTGATGTTGTTCCTGCTTACTTAGCTGATAGAAGGGTTTCGTTTTTGTTGTTCTTTCTCCTCATCCTGAAGAGTGTCCCCAGCTGTACTTGTAGAGCAGTTTGTTTCACTGGATGCCCGGTCCTGAAGTGTGTCAACTGGGGTCTGTGTGCCTCCTCCTTTCCGTGCTCTTCTCTGAGGCTGTAGCTGTGAAAGGGTCGCTGTCTGGCTGTGCCAAGGCTCTTGTGTACTTTGCCTCCTCCCTGCAGGAGTTTCTCCAGTACTTCTGTGACTCTTGTTTTCTGGCTACATCCTCAAGTTTGGCATTCCATCCAGACCGGAGTGGAAAGTTCGAAGTGTGACGTCCTCGGGTCCTGTGCACACTCCCTCCTTATAGAAGGGTCTGAGGTTTGTTTAAGCTGGCCAGAGGATGCCAAAGATAGAGGTTTGAGTCAGCTTGACTCTGACTTAGGCCTCCTTTTCACTCTTCTTCCTCCTTCCCTTTCCCCTCCCCCCGACAACCAGTTGTTTCCTGGGCTTTGTCTGAGATACGCTGTAGTCCTAGTCTACTGCTGTTTGCTGAAAATGGGCAGAGGCGAGATGGAAGAAGCTGCCAGGAAGTTTCTGACCACATTAAGCCCAGGCATCTGCTTCTGCTGCTGAGCTGATAGTAAGGGACAGCAGTAACCTCAGGAGAAAGGCATTCAGGGGCAGCGCTGGGCTCCGCCTGTGAAGAGAAACAACCATACTGGAAATGCCTCTTTTAGATTCGTCTTATTTGCCGCCAACCATCTTTATTTTGACTCACATTCTTGGAATTGCTGGTGTTCTGTACTGGAAGAGATGTGCCAGAGACAGAGCAGGTAACTAAGTGGTGCCTCCCTATAATCTTGTGTGGCTCTGAGGGTGGGGTAGATGCCAGGAGTCTTCCCACTTACTTGTTCTCCTTTAAAGGGCCAGTGCACCCTTCTACTACTATGTTGTCGGGAGGGAGAAAAGGCAGACAGAAAGATAGGGACACACACACACACACACACACACACACACACACACACACACACACACACACACCACAGAGAGAGAGAGAGAGAGAGAGAGAGAGAGAGAGAGAGAGAGAGGGAGAGGGAGAGGGAGAGGGAGAGGGAGAGGGAGAGGGAGAGGGAGAGGGAGAGGAGAGAGGGGAAGGGAGGGAAAGAGAGACAGAGATTGAGAGAGAATGAGAACACACCAACCTAGGAAACAGCTGTCCTGTATCATCTGGGACCCAGACTCCTTCCGGTTCTGTGACACTGACTGAGGGTGCTGGGTAGATGATATGATGTCTGGGCTCACAGTTGAAGGGAAGTGACCACTGTTGTAACATGTGTCCTGCTTCAGAGGATCAAGCCCTCCCTTGCTTTGGGTTCTCAGTTTCCAAGGGGAGTTTTGGAGGCCTGTCACCATCTTTGGAAATATAGGATTGGTGCATTTAAGGCAGAGGAGGGGCAGTGCAAAGAAGGGTTTCCTGGTGTCCTTCCCGAGGCACATTCTGTGTTGTTCTTTGATGCAGTTGATGCTGTTCCTTTCTAAGGCATTTCACAGTGTAGCTACACCTAAGCCATAAGTCTTAGGAAGCCAATGGTTGTTTTTTCCCCATGAAATTGGGCTCTGAAAATTATGGCACCAGGACTCTCTTCTTATATTGCTGTTAGTTATGCTATAATCCATTGATTTCTAACTGCCACCTTCAGGGAACAGCTCTAATTGCAGCTGCTTCTGAGTTGCTATAAGTAGGTGAGGATTATGTCTTAATTGTCCTGGAGTATACCCGTATACCCTTGTATCTCATTGCTTTTAATATTGTTCCTGTTACCCGTTCACCACCTTCATGCTAGACTATTTAGATACTTGTTACTGTTCTCTTATAAGCTAAGATGGGGACTTGGTGACCTATTACTTATCTGTCTATTAAAAGTTCATGAATGCTTCTTGACAGAATTAGAATCAGATCCAGCCACTCCCCAGTGTCCTTTCCAGTAACTCCCAGTACTGACTGGGTATTGACTGAGTATTCAGGTTCAGTATGTGGCTCTATCAGGGGAACAGAGAGTGACATTTACAATTATGTGTGCTTGTGTGGTGCTGTGTTAAAGGGTACCCTAAAGTGACATTCCTGTATTTGAGCTTAGAAAGAAATGGGTACCAGGATCTGTTTGCACACATCTGCAATTCTAGAACTAAGAAAGCTAAGGCTGAAATATCTTGAGCTTGAGACCAGCCTATTACAGAGTGAGACTTCGTCTCAAAATAACTGCAGCGGCAGGATTTGGCTTAGTATAAGCCTCTGGGTTTAGTCCCTAACGCTGCGAAGCAGAAAGTAAAAGATGGGAAGTGTTTGAACCTGTGGTTTAACATTTATAAAAAGAAAATAGCATTTAGATGGAGTCTGATGACTTCCCTTCTAGGGTATTATGGTAATGAGATTGGTTAATAGCTTTAAACTTTATCTTTAGTAAAGGACGTTCTATGGAGCTCAAAAGCCATTGAACCATTTTTAAGTACTTTAATTTTTGTGTTTTAAAATACTAACCTCACTAATAACAATAAAATACATGGAAATTAAAAGAAGATAAATGCCGTGTAAAGCCTTTTATTAAGCGAAATGGCTTTGACACTAATACCTGTAGTGAGAATGCACTGTGTTTGATTTATCCTTAAAATTAGATGATGATGGCTTTTCATTTGGAATCATCCAAAAAAGTACTTAGGGGATTCTGGACCAATTTTATTATCATTCAACTTTAATGTGTATTTTGTGTTTTGAAATAATGTGTACACTCTAATTGTTAGTTGCCAAATGGACATGGCCAGAATAAAATTTCTTCACCATCTCTGTATATTTGTGATACCCATAAAATATATACCTAATGATAAACATGAAAATTCTTATTTTCTGTCTCTGTCTCTGGTTGAGATTTAAAAACCCTTCTGCTTCAGCCTCTCAAGTGGTGGGATTATAGGATGTGATAACCACATCTGACTGAATGTTGTCTTTTTTGCCTGCTCTATTTTTGTTGTTTAATTAGAACATATGGAACGCTCCAGACAAAATTCAGTTGTATGGGTCAGGTGTTTAGTTTGCAGCTGTGTGTAACACACCGTTGTGTGATGATGTCAGACTAGTCTAGTGTGTATGAGAGCTTTTGTTCTTGTCTCACTTTCTGTTTATATTTACACAATATAAATAGTGGTCATGGTTTTAGCTATTGAAGGTGCTCTATTTTGAAACATTCAATTATTTCAAGATTTTATATTGGTTTATTTCAGAAAAATGGTGATAATGTTTATAATGTTTATTTCTATTTTATCTTATGTGTATGAGTGTTTAGCCTGCATGTATGTCTGGTGCATGCCTGCCCTTGAAGGTCAGAAGAGGGCATCAGATCCCCTGAAACTGAAACATAGATTGGTGGGTGCTGAGAATAAATTCTTGGTCCTTTGCATAGCAACAAGTGCTCGTAACTACCAAGCCATCTTCAGCCCTATGTTTGCTTCTATTTGTTTATATATGCCAGTCTTAAGTTTGAATCTTGTCAATAAAACACAATATAAACCAGATGCTGAGTCTGATGTGACTGAAATCCCCCTACAACCAAATTATCTAATTGGTATCATCATTTTGCTTTAAAATAAGTAATGTAAATTTGAGCACATAAATTAACTATGTTACTTGTTTATATTTTATATGATGAGCTCAATATGACCCCCTCCCTTTAGTTTTTTAAGATAGAGTCTCAATGTCTAGCCCAAGTGTGCTTTGAACTCACTCATGGTCCTCCCAAATGCTGGGATTATAGGCATGCGCCACCTGGGCGAAAAAGTGTTATGAGCTGAGCATGGTGGTACAAGTAGAGCTCAGAGTTCAAGACAGTCAGGGCTATATAGAAAGACCCTTTGTCAAAAACCAAGCAAACAAACAAAAAAGGCTTTAAACCCGGCACTCAGGAGGCTTGAGGTCAGCCTGGTCTACAGGGTGAGTTCTGGAACAGCCAGAGCTACATAGTGAGATGCTGTCTCAAACAAACAAACAAAACAAAACAAAAGTAGTGAATATTGCCAGACTGGCTAATTGGTAAAGCCTTTTAGCCCTGCAGTTCTGGTACCCTCTCTGGGACTATGAAACAGGGTGGTAAAACAGGTTCATGTGCTGTTGTCCCAACCAAATGAGAAACAGAAGGATGTAAAGGTCAAAGGGTAACTTTGACACACAGCCTTTGGTTGGCTTTTAGAATCCATTTCTAGGCTTCAGTATGCATGACCCTCCCTCCCTCCCTCCCTCCCTCCCTCCCTCCCTCCCTCCCTCCCTCCCTCCCTCCCTCCCTCCTCCCTCCCTCCCTCCCTCCCTCCCTCCCTCCCTCCCTCCCTCCCTCCCTCCCAGAGTTTCTCTGTGAATAGCCCTGGCTGTCCTGGAAATCACTCTGTAGACCAGAATGGCCTTGAACTCAGAGATCTGCCTGCCTCTGCCTCCTGAGAGCTGGGATTAAAGGTGTGTGCTGCCATCACCTGGCTCATGTCATAGTATATTTTATCTCTAAAATGGAAATGATGCTTTTCTTAGGGAATTGTTGTGATCTGTGAATTCATGATCTGTGAATAGTCATAGTAGATGCTGAATTAAGTTCAGCTTAGACTGCCAAATACTCTCTAGCTGCTAGAAACTGAGGTTTGAAGATAAAGTATAAATCAGGATCTGGATTTGACAAGGAAAAGATTACTGCATATGACTCAGAAAATGTTCCTTTTTCTTCTCCTTCCTATCTCTTAGGCATTCCGTTTCCCAAGACATGGTCACTTCTAGGACTCTTCCTCTCCTAGGCTAAGAAGCAAAGATGGGTACCATTGTCACAAGTTATGAAGGTGACCAAGAGCTTAGTCAAGGAGGAATCAAGTTAGCTGAGGCACTTAATTAGTAAGCAATAACAAGATTATTAGCAGTTTGTAGGTGGGAGTGAAGGAACTTGTCAGATGTCTGAGGCTTTCACAGGACTTGTCCAATAGACAACCTCCAGTGTTCCCCACTGAGGTCTTTTGGGATACTCTGTAACCTTGCTGTCCTGGGTGCCAACCCCTCCCCCGCGCCTGTTTTGCGAACAGGATTGAAAGCAGCATTAGCCTAAAGAAGTTGTTCTATTTAGGGAGCTAGAGCCAAGGGTGATGATTAGGTCCTTATCAGAAAGAAGCCTGCCTTTTGGAGAGGTGAGGGGCGGAGTTGGAGTGTCTTTCTTTCCTGAAATCCACTGCAGGATAGGGACAGAATCATGAAGAAGCAAAGACAGGCTGGGCCATCTGAATGAAAAAGCCATTCATTGTGTTTTCCAGCATTCCAGTGTCTGGTACAATTAGTCAGGACTCGGAAAACAAGTTGGACAAACAAGCCAGCAGCCTTCCACTGACGGACAGAGGGATTTCTGGCATGGTTGAGTTAGGTGCACTGACTGCGAAGAAAAAGTGAGAGGATATAGGAAAGGGAACGACGGGCTTTGATGTCATTTCTGGCTGGATGAGGGAGGGGAAGGAGTGGAGCAGAAAGCAAACTGTATGTCTGAAGCTGATGAAGTCGGCTAAGCAGATTGCCGTTGGCTTGGGCTGGGCTGTTTTACAAAGGTGGTGGAATCAAAAGTTTTGGGCAACTGTAAGTTGGGGAAATGAATCTCCCTTTGGAACATAGGAATCTCTTCCTATGTGGACAGTGGACAGTGTTGGGACTTGCCTGCGTGGTGTCTTCTATCATATGACCTTTTCAGTTGGCTAACACTTTAGATGTGCTTCTGCCTGACAAGAGGCAAGCCCTAGGAACAGGTTGTTGGGCAAGGGATGCACTGTCCCTGACTGGGCAGTGGGCCATTTAGCTCACTAGCTCACCTGCAACTGTCTAAGGTGCACCAGGTCACAAGCTTCTGCTCTGTGAATTCAAAGGCCAGCTTCTGTCTGGCTTATTTAATGCCTTGGCTGAAGTTTTGCATGTGAAGCTCCCACCTCTTCATGCTGTGCCGATCTGGAAATAGTGAGTTGGTGCCACTTTTGAATAGAATGTTCTCCACCTGAAGATTTGGACCTAGCCTTTGGACGCAATCTAGGGAGGAGCTTCCTTTCTGACCTCAAGGGAAGAAGGAGGTCAGTAGGAAGTTGTGGGTGGAGCCACTTCTCTGTTCTTTTTTTCTCTGTGTGTTCAGTCGCACATCTCTTTGGCTGTCTGTCTCTGTTCACCTTGAAGCCCACTTTGAGGAGCTGCCGAGGGTTCAGAAGTCACTAGCTGGAAGTCCTCTAGGACCCGATCTTCCTAGGTGGGGCCAGTGGAGCCATGTGGCCCAGTTACCAAGATGAGCATGAGTTCAACGCCCACCTGATCTGCCGCATGTGCTGCATGGGTTAGTATGTGAAGGTTTTTTCGTGTCTTATAGCCCTTGTGCTCTCTGACTCACTGGAATGCACCTCCTTTGAAGCCTGCAAACCTTACACAACCTCTGGGCTTTTGAAATGTGGGGTGGAATAGATTGGGGCTCCCCACTTCCTGGGGGCCGTCTTTGGCTTGTAGGGCAATTAAGAGCACAAGCATTGGGTGTGGGGCTGTTTTATAGGGTGTGAATTCATGCTCATGCTTCTGTCTGTGTCAGGAAGCCACTTTTAGTTACGCTGCATAGGGCTGAGAGTCGGGGTATTTTTAGCAGAAGTTGGTTGGTTAGGGAGTTCACCTCTGGGGGAAGGAGGAGCCAAGGCCGAAGTTTCCTCTTTGGGGCCCATTGCTAGTTATTTTACATTTTCCTTTCTAGCTAAGCCTATGGAAGAGTTGGGGGTCAGGAGAGGAGGCCTGGTAGCTGCTACTTATGTCCCTTGGCTAGGGAGAGGAGTTCATTAAATGTTTTGTGACCTTGACCAAGTGGTCTAGGTGTTTTTGGTTGTACATTTCTGATGGAGTATAGAGGCTGGTGTGACAGACTCTGTATGACAGCTCTAGCTGTCCTGGAGCTAGCTCTGTAGACCAGGTTCATAGAGATCTGCCTGCTCTGCCTCCCAAATGCTGGGATTAAAGGCATGTGCTACCACCAATGGCCAAGTTCTATCTTCAATTTGGGGAGCTTATTGATCAATATGATAGTATACCTTTTGATTTTATGTTTTTGGTTTTCTTAGAGCAGAACAAAAGTGTGATGCAGTTTGGGCAGACTTTCCTAATGAGATTACTGGTGATGTGATCTAGGAAGGACCCTGGAAAGAAATCTAGGGAAGAGATTCTGATCTCTCCTGCCTTCAGGGTCAGTACTGTCAAATAACGAAGGGATAAACTGTACGTGTTTATGATACAAGGAGAGGCAGATTTGGGCAGTTACTGCCTAGGTGTCTAGCTCTTTATCTTTCCAGAGAATTCCTTCCTGGGACCTGAAAAGAATGGTCTGTATTTGAAGATAAGCTCTTGGCACAAAGTCCAGAATCTTCACTGATTTAAGGCAAAAACTTTTACCCTTTCACCCCTTAATTCCCTACAGAAGTGGTTCTCAACCTTCCTGGTGCTGTGACCCTTTAATGCAGTTCCTCATGTTGTGGGGGACCCCCAAACATAAAATTATTTTCACTGATACTTCATAAATGTAATTTTGCTACTGTTATGAATCGTAACGTAAGTATTTGTGTTGGTTTGATAGTTTGAGGTGAATCCTGTGAAAGGGTCATTCCATCCCCAAGGGGTCACGACACACAGGTCTACTAGCACTGTAGCCTAATAGCTAAGAAAAGGAGGCACAGTCACAACCATCTATGGGAGCTCGCTGCTCTGCCAACCACTTCATTGTTACACAAACTCAGAGAAAATTGCCAAATCTTTCTGTGCCCTGATTTCCTCACTGTTAAGAGGATTAAAACAGATCCTAGTTCATGAGGTAGTTTTGAGGAGTGTATAATATTAAAGTGCTCAGCCTAGTGACTTGGTACACATGCATAGATCCTAGCCAGTAAGTAATTGTGGTAGCACACTAGATGTCTGTAGGATGATGAGTCTATGCTTCTTACTGTCTATCCCCTCATACGAAGTCAGCCTTGTGAGAGCACCGATACCCGGCACTGCAGGGAGGATTGCTTTGGATGCTCTTCATGTCTTTGGGCCCAGTGCCTGGTAGCTAGGGAAGAGAGCTCCCCCAAGCTGGCCACCTCTGGTACCTGAAGGCCTGTGCCTCTCTTCTGAGAAAGGAAGCAGATGGCTTTACTCACTTTGCTTATATTTGAACTTTTTTAAGGCTCTCCAGGTAATTTTGATATGGCTGTTTACAGACTAGTATTAGCAACATTGGCCTAGTCTAAATTCATTTTATAGGTTATATTCAGGCTCAAAAGGGGAAAAGAGCGTCATGAAAAGGAAGGATCCAGGCTGGAGACTGAGAGCACAAATTACAGACTCGGCCCCCTGTGTTATCCTGTCTAGTCTCCTACCTCGGTTTCTTTCTTCAAGTTGTTTGTTTGTTTGTTTGTTTGTTTATTTATGTGTATAAATGTTTTGCCTGAATGTATGTATGTACACCACAAAGGCCAGAAGAAGGCATTAGATCTTCTGAAACTGGAGTTGCAGGTGGATGTGAGCCATCATGTGGGTTCTGGGAACTGAACCTGCAAGAGCAACTGTTTGAGCCATCTCTCCAGCCTCATCTTACCTCAGCTTTAAGATATCCTTTTGAGGGTGCGTTCTTTCTCTCTCGCCACCCCCCTCTGTCTCTCCCCCTCCCTTTCCCCCTCTCCCTCCCTATCCTCTTCCCCCTCCACTCTGCCCCCTGCCCCCTATGTAGACCTGGCCTAGAACATACTCTTTAGATCAGGCTGGGCCTTGAACTCAGAAATCCACCTATGTGCACCACCACTGCCCTGCTTTGTGGAGGATTCTTAAACAGTGTCTCTGTATCTATAAAGCATTTAACCTTCATGAATGTAATACTCAGTGAATATTATAGAAAGCATTGCTCTTTTCTCTTTCTGTTCTGTTTTAGTCCCTCCTACTTTGGCTTTTTTCTTTTGCCACTACGCCTGTCCTGGCTCCTCCTACTGTCTCCTGGTTGTTGGGTTTTTTTTTTTTCCCCCCCTTTTCTTTTCTTTTTTTTTTTTAAATTAAATATTTGTTTGTTTATTTTGGGTGCTAGGGATCAAAGCACAGACAGAGCTCTTACCCACTTAGCCATTTCCTCAGCACCTGGTGATTTTCTTTAAATTTTACAAGTTCTTTCTGGTTTCCAAAAGTCCAGTTATTATTAATGCAGATAAAACTTTCTTAAGAAATAAAGTGAATTTAAATTTTGCATTTGAGGACTCTAGAGTTATCATTTCCCTAAAATCCTAAATAACCCGCAGAGACCTTCTTGGCATCACTAATCATTGATATTAGATGTCCTTTGTGGAATACTCTGTCATTATGGCAGAGTAAAAAGTAAACAGCAGGCAGGGATCATATAATAGTGGATCTTTAGGTCCTAAGTTAAAAAGTTTGAATGCTATCCTGAATGGAAGTATCAGGCTATGGCATGATGTAGAGCTGGGTTCAAATGTGACTCCTATGATCTTGGGCAAGTTGCTTGTCATTGCTGGCCTTTATTGTTCTATTAAATTAGCATAGTAGCCACTTCATAGGGCTGTTGAACTTCAGAAAGAGTATGCGAGGTGCTAAGCACATGTGAGTAGATAAGATATTTAGTAGGTTCTAACTACTACTTTTTGTTTTGGTTTTGAGTTTTGAGTTAGGGCCTTACTTTGTCACTCAAGACAGCTTTGCACATGCTAAAGTTTCACTGACCCAGTCTCTTAAGTGATGGGATTATAGGGGACAGGATGAGTGCTCTGTCTGCATGTATGCCTGCATGCTAGAAGAGGGCATCAGATCCCATTATAGATGGGTATGAGCCACCATGTGGTTGCTGGTAATTGAACTTAGGACCTCTGGAAGAGCAGCCAGTGCTCTTAACTACTGAGCCTTCTCTCCAGCCTCACACTGGAAGATTTTAAGGTCAGTCTTGGCTGGTATAACGCAGGCAGAAATAACGCAGATAGCATTGATAAGGATGGTGTAGAGCAGGGAAACAAGTTGAGAAAAAGAGAAAGAGTTTAGGGGCCTGGAGAAATGGTTCGGTGGTTAAGAAAGAGAAGGTACTTTGTAAAGGACCTAAGTTATGTTTCTAGCACTCATGTCAAATGGCTCACAACTATTGGTAACTCTGGGTCCAGGGGTATCCAACACCTCTTTTGGCCTCTGTGGGCACCTGCACTTATACAAGCCACATATTCACAGAATTAAAATACTAAATACATATTTTTGCTGCTTTTCTTATTTTTCCTCCCTATATGCTTGCTTGCTTGATGTGCTCCCCCACACTTCAGATACTGAGGGGTGAACCCAGAGCCTCATAAATGACAAGCAAGTACTCTGTCACTCAGCTGCATACCCAGATCAAGAATTTAATTTTAGACAAGTTGAATTTCAGATGAGCATGACACAAAATGTTTAGGAGGTGATTTAAATGTGAGAGTTGTGTTTGGATTAAAGGTCTGAACTGAAGATAATATATACATCTTCTTAATGCTACAGTTATAGGCATGTGCTCCCACATCCTGTTCTAAATGTATAATTTTTAAAAAGAAATTTTAAAAAAGCAAACAACAGAAAATGTTTGTCTTCAGAGTGAGAATTTTTACAATTAGAATCAGTCTGTTCTTGGTCTTTGAAAGTAACTAATATAGTGCAGCAAAATGAATTTGGTATGAGTGAAAGTGTTATTACTTTAACTAGTCATATAACCATGATTTTGGCCAGTCAATCCATTTTTGTCTTGTGGCTTTATTACCTTCACTCTTTATTGACCATGCTGCTTCTTCTCCATCTGGTTGCTGACTTCCTGTGTCTCTGCCCTTCTTCCCAGTGTCCTCTCTGCCCCCCAAATCCTACCTAGCTATTGGCCATTCAGCTCTTTATTAAACTAGTCTGAATGACAAATCTTTACAGAATACAAAAAGGTTGTCTCACAACATTTAAGTGTTTTGCCTGCTTGTGCATGTGTGCACCATGTGTACCTGTTGCCCAAGGAGGTTAGCAGAGGGCATTGGATCCCCTGGAACTGGAGTCATAGGTGACTGGAGTCATTGTGTGGTTGCTGGGAACCAAATCCCGGTCCCCCAAAAGAGCAACGAGTGCTCTAAACCAGCCAGCCATGTCTGCAGCCCATCCTATCAAGTCTTATTACTGCTTGAATAGTTGTTCTCTTTCAGCCATCCTTAATTCTTTAATTCTGTTCAGCTCCATCATATACTTGTGTCTGTGAGTTCACATTAGATGTGACTTCACCGCCACTCATCGATTTCTAGCCCTTGTTTTTGTTAGTTGAAGTTATTCTGGTTGTTGTAGTTGCAGGCATTGTAGAGCTCCTTTTCACTTCTCCTCTCCTCTTCTACACTGAGCTAATCCCTCGGCCCATTGTGTTTTCTAAGGTTAGTGAGACTCACACCCCTAAGACATGCACTGTCCAACTGTTTCCTTCCCTTGTTAAATTGTGGGTGGGGACCCCTTAGGAGATTGGGAAAATTTTGACAACACACAAAAAAGGGTTTTTGAGCCCACAGTGAACAAAAAAAAAAAAAAAAACCCACAAAAGTCAAATGTGATGAATCTACAGTGTTCCTGGCATGCTTACTTCCCCATGTGATTTTACCACAGCCCTGATTCTGAACACACAGCACAGAGACCCCGCACTGTGCCTGCCACACACCATGAACGCCAACACCTTCTGCCAGAAACACCGCAGCTCAGAGTTACACTTAATGCACATTCCCAGTCACTTTACAAAGCAGCTGTTGCAATAGAAACATAATGATTGCTTATTGGAAATAAAGTCAGTGTTTTTCTACCATGGGTCCTCAAATTGGTGAATCTTTGTATTGCGTTAGAATGTTTGATTTTATTTTTTATTTATTTGAATTTTTAAAACAATTTTATAGCTCAGGCTGGCTATAGAGCCTAAAATGACCTTGAACTCCTCATCTTTCATTCTCCTATGTGTTGGTGTACAGAAATACAACAACATACCCAGATGGAATATGATCTGAATATTTGTTATTGTTAAACATTTTCCTATATTTGTGTGTCTGTGCATGCACACACTGCAACACATGTGCAGATGAGGGGGCAACTTGTGGGAGTTCTCTCTCTCTACCCCATGAAGCTTAGGGGCCAAACTCAGGTCATCAAGCTTGGTAGCAAGTGCCTCGACCCACTTAGCCATCTTTTGGGCCTTAGAATACTTGCTTTTTTAATTACAGGTGGATGGTTGTGAGCCATTGTGTGGGTTCTGAAAATTAAATTTGGGTCCTCTGAAAGAACCGTGGTGTTCCTCACTCCAGCCTCAACTGCTATTTGAATTTTAGATTTGAATTTCTTTTAAAAAAAATCATTCAATAAATTTTGGCTTGGGATTAGGGCAGGATTGCCAATAATTTCTGAAATGGCTTTAAACATACCACTATCAATGTATTATATATATACCAGTTTTCTTTGCATTGATGACTATAAAATTATCATCCAACTCTAGTCAAGATGTTTTATGTTCTGTAGTATCACATATTTCTATCTGTGAAAATAAACAAGGTCTTCTATCTTATTAACATGTAATTCTGCTTTTATCTTTAGCAAATAAGAAAGCTGTGCGTATGCCAAAGAATTGTTTTAAAATTTGTTATCAGTAAATGTATTATTGCTCTACTTAATTTATGTATCTAGATTTCTGGGGTCATATAAAAATTTATTGGAAGAAAGTTGCAAGTAAAATGAATAGTTTAAGGAACCAGGCAAAATCACTTGTGTTTGAATACTTTGTGCTTACTTACTTGTTATAGCACTCATCAAATTATGCTAGTCATTTAAGTTCTTAAATTTTATTTTGTGTCTGTAAATGTTTTGCCTGTATGTATGCCTGTATACCATTTGGATGCCTGGTACCTGAGAGGTCAGAAAAGAGCATCATATCAGATCCCCTGGAATTAGAGTTATGAAGTTATGGAACCATCGTTGGGTACAGGGAATCAAACCGAAGGGGCAACACGTACTCTTAACCACTAGGCCGTCTTTCCAGCCCTGGTTATTGCCATTTTTTACTACCAGAGTCTGAAGGATCTTGGAATTAGGTGTTTAATGAAGCTTTATGGAGACAGTAAGAGAGTGAACAAATAAGTTGTATTTTAAGGAATGACTATTATTTGGAGTGGTGGGAAGAGAAATATCATAATACAAAATAAGAATAAATAGCATGAGCGACATGGTGAGATAATAGCTACAGATTGGTTCCGAGTCAATCTTCAGTTGATAGGACTGTAAAAGATGATGATGTTGGACCAAATCAGCATCTAAAAAAGATCTAGAAATGTTGACGTACCCCAGAATAGTCTAATAAGAATCCTGGCTTCAAATATTTGCATGCCTCTATTAAGTTAAATCCAGACTAAACCTGGAGAAATAAATTTCCAACAGTCCCAATTAAGAGCCAATAAGTAGAATTTATGCCGAAGCAGACAGTGACACCATACTCATGGAGCTTAACTCGTTAGGATGCTCTTCTAGCTCCAGAATGCCGAGAGTCCATGTGTGATTTGGACAGACCTTTCCACCCCAGTATAATGTTACAAGGGATTTAGAATGAATAGCTTGTGAGTTATCTTAATTTCTGTGGTATATAAAAGGGAGAGACTTAATTCCTTGTGAAGCTGGAAAGGATTCAATCTTAGAAAGATGTGAAGACAAAGTCATAGGAGAAGAGAGATTGCTTCCTCAAACTCAGAAAAATAAGAAGACATTGTATTCACCCAGAAGAGAGGGTTTGCAGTGGGCATGGGACAGTGTGGGTTTTTAAGGGTGTTCTGAAAGAGAGTGGGGCGAGCTTCATATAAACTTCTGCCATTTGTTTGGATCACTTGTGACTTTCAGTAAAAACTATACCTTTCCTCTGAGATTCTCTGACCTGGGAAAGGAATGGAAGAGTCGAGCAGTGCTATTCAAGTGAGAGCCCCCAGGACAGAGATTACTCAGTCGTGTTGTCTAGCACGGGGAGGGCTAACATTCAACATTCGTAATGAACAGGTAGAACAAGCATAACTGAAGAGCAGTAATAATTAATGGGAAGACCAGGGCATGCTTCAGTGGTGGAGCACCTAGCATGCATGAGACTCTGGGTTTAATCCTTAGCATGCCCCTCCCCACAGAAAAGAATAATTAGGGAGTATGAGGTATTTTGCTTTTTAATTTGAGACAAGGTCAGCTGTATTCCAGGTGGAACTCTAACTCACTGTGTAGCCAGCAATGATTTTGAACTTCTGACCAGTCTTTCTGTCTGCACATCCCAAGGGCTACAGTTACAGGTGTGTGTTGCGGTGCTGGGATCAGACTTGAGACTTCGTGCCTAGCTCTGTTTGATAGATTGATAAAGATGACTGCTACATATATTTGGAGGAGTGGGGCTCAGAGTGTGGCCTCACTCTGGAAGTGGGGCAAAGGTGTTAGGACAGCTAGCTGATGAGGGTAGGACTAGAGTTATCTCATTTATCTGGGCCAGTGGCTGCAGATGACCTGCAGATGAAGTTCACTGTAGCTATGCAGGCTCGGATAAACAGCCAGCACTCAAGCTGACATCTGTTTATCCTGTGCCTGCCTGCCTGCCTGCCTGCCTGCCTGCCTGCCTAAATGTGAATCTAGTCTCTAGGAAAGATTAAGTGAGATTTCCATGTGGCAGGGAATGATCAGCGACAAGTGAGGTGATTTGTTTTATGGTTTTGGTTTTATGGTTTTGGTTTTCTTTTTAAAAATTATTATTAGAGACTGACAAGATAGTTCATTGGAAAAGGGTGTTTGCTGCCAAATCTGACAAGCTTAGTTCAATCCCTGGCACCCATCTCATAAGCAGGAGGGAAATGACTCTCAGGTTGTCCTCTGACCTGAAAGACACATAATTGTGGTTCTCTCTCTCCTCCCTCCTCCCCCCTCCCTCCCCTCCCTCCCTCCCTCCCTCCCTCCCTCCCTCCCTCCCTCCCTCTCTCTCATTTTTCTGAGTTTGAGGAAGCAATTTAAAAAAATTTAGCATATTCATCATATGGTGGATTTCATTATATTCTCATACACATATATGATATATTGCTCGTGGCCATCAATGAGATGATTGAATAGAGTCTGGATGGATGGTGCAGGCTTCAGATAAATAGAAAAGAACCAGGGCTGGTCACTCGGTTCTCTGGAATTGGCTCTGGGGAATTGCTTCAAGTAAATCTGTGCCGCGCGCCTGCCCTGACCAGCAAGGAAGACGCGACTCCAGGAAGATCTTCTTCATGCAGTTTTAACCAGGATCCTTGAAACATGTTTCCTCTGACCCGCGAGAGAGACCCGGGGGACCCTTGCACAGGCTTAAATACCCTTGCGCTAACCAACCCCAGTGAGCTACGTGGACCCTGCAGATAGGCTACTCTAATGCGGAAGCAGACAGGCTGAACAGACTTAACCAAATAAGGGCTTGTTTACGCCAAAGAGCCCTCACCAACGGGAAGGTATAAGGCGGAAGCCAGCGCCACTTTAAGGCGTGGCACTTCGTAGCTCTCTACATAAATCTTGCACAGGATTGGTTGTCTGTGAGGCAGTCATTGTCAAGTATTGACAGAATTGATGTTTCTGTTAAAGAGGTCTTGGCAGGGGTTGTGAGAAAGGGAAGGAGTTTGTCTTTGTAAGATTTAGGGGAAAGGAGAGGGGAAAGATGTGCGGGAAAGCTAATCTGGGTGGCTTTGTGAGTTTGGCTGGATGTTAATGACTGGTTATTAACGGAGGAAATTGGAATGGAGTACTGGGCATGAGAGGAGGCAGCGGTGTTAGGTGGGCAGAGTGATGCAGGGGGAGAGAGATTTAAGATGGTGGTATCTGCACTACACACTGAGCCGTTCCACCCATCTCTTGCTACTATTTTACAACTTTAGCCTGCTAGGACTTGTGAAGGGTGCAGGAGATCCATCCATCATCCTTTTCCCCACTCTACTCAAATTATTGTGCTGAGGAGACATTGCCTTGATGTGATTTTTGAATCAATGTGATTCTGTCCAGTCTTCACAGTGGCAAAATGGTCATAATCAAAAAAGGAAAAAAAAGATGTTTGAGTGAAGCAGACCTTCCTAACAAGAAGTCATTGTCTTAAGGTTCAATCTTTTATATTGTTCTAGAGAAACTGGGATGTGGACAGTGCAGAGAGGGGTGTGGGAACTCGCTGCCTGCAAAGCACTAAGCCGGCACCCCTTCTGTGTTTCCTTTGCAGATGAGCGTGACCGGGTTCAAAAGAAAACGTTCACCAAGTGGGTCAACAAGCACTTGATGAAGGTAAGATTCTATCGTATGTTCCCCAAGTTTTTATTACTGTGTGTGTGCATGCATTTTTTGCATGTGTGTGGGAACCAGGGGTCAATGTCAGAAATTGTCCATTGATTTTCTATTTTATCCATTGAGGTAGAGCTTATTGATACAGCTGTCTTGATAGCCAGATTGCTTTGAGGATCCTGTGTCTGCCTTCTTGAGGCTGTAACTGCAGGCAGGCCATCTTACCTACCCTGTATTTATGTGGGTATCGGAATTCCAGGCTTCACCCTTGTCTTACCCCCAACCCCTGCTCCAGACTTGATGCTGTGTGATAAGCATGTTAACTGCTGAGCCATCTCTTTGCTCCCTGCCCCTGCCCCCATATGTCATAGATGTGGAACCAACAGTGATACTGTACTGCCTCAGCAGAGGAAGGCTGACACTGCCTAAGGTTCTGAGAATGCCACTTCTAACTTGAAAAGTTATTTAATAGGGCCGGAGAATTGGCCCAGAGGTTAACAACACTTGTTGCTCTTCCAGAGGACCTAGGTTTGGTACACTGCAGCCATATGGAGGTTCACAACCATCCATACTCCAGTTACAGTTTCCAATGCTCTCTCTGACTTATGCAGACAACAGGTACACACATGGTGCAAAAACACATACTCATTGTATGTATGACTCTAACTTTTAAAAAGAAGTTGTTTTATGAACCCCCTCACCACCACCATCATTATTATTTGTAGTACTAGAGGTTTAATCCAGGATTTTCTCTAGGCAAGTGCTCTACCTGGCCGTTTTTTGCTATTATTTTCAGATAAGGGCTCCCTGTCTTGCCCAGGCTGGCTTTCAACTTTCAGCCTTCCTGCCTTGGTCTCCAAGTAGCAGGAGCCTTTTGTAAAACTTGGAGGGAGAATGGGGACAGTACTGGGGATAGAACCCAGGGCCCTGACTTGCCAGGCCATTGAGCTGCATCTCCAGCCCTAGCTGATGGAGTTTTATATTACTTTTATTCAAATGAATCCACTGATGGCATTTGTAATCCTAGCACGTAAGAAGCAGAGGCAGGAGGTCCCTGGTACAAGCCAGCTAGTTAGACCAGTTGGAATTGGTGAGATCCAGGTTCAGTGAGAAACCCTGCCTTAGTTCACTGAATAAAAAGTAATTGAAGAAGATACCTGCTGTCAACTTTTGGCTTCATACATGTGCATCCTTATTTTCCTTTTTCATGAGTGGTCTCTCCCCTGACATTTGAACAACATGAATACAGCCCGTGAGTGCAATAATAAGACCAAAGTAAAATTGTGCTTAAGACTTTCTGAAAGTTCACCTGCATGGCAATCAGATCCAAACAAAGTTTGTGAGCTCTAATAATTACCACTGCTCTGAAGAGTCACCAGTGCCCGAGTGATTGATCCATTTATTTGAAAACATTTTCAATACATCTGTTAACTACTGTGTGTGTGTGTGTGTGTGTGTGTGTGTGTGTGTGTGTGTGTGTGTGTGTGTGTGTGTTTGTATCTAGGCGAGTACTTGTGAGTGTGTACCATGGTGCACATGTGGAGGTCAGAGGACAATTTGCAGGAATTGTACACGAAGGTAGGTGGGTGTTTGGCAGTGTGTACTGTGTGCATTTCTGGTGGTCAGAGGACAACTTGCAGGAGTTGGTTCTCTCTTTCCACCATGTGAAACTCCAGAATCTCAGTCCTTTGCTTGCTGAGTCATCTTGCTTTTCCTTATCCCTTATTTTGAGACAGAGCCTCATAATTGTAACCCAGGCTTTCTTTGAATTTGAGATCTTCCTGTCTCTGCCTCTCTATTTGACTGTAGCAACAATCTCTTACTTGCTATATTCAATGACCTGGTTTTATTTTCCTGTTGCTTGATTTGTTTTGTACTTAACACTGTAGTCTGTTCTTCTGTTGACTTGTAGAAACACCAGCTCTCCCTCAATCTTCCTTCTATGAATGTTGTTTTTTCTATCTCCTACCCCCTACCCCTCCTTGTCTTTCTCTCTGAGATAGACTAGTCTCATCTGTATAGCTAAGGATGACTATGAACTCTTGCTCCTTCTGCCTTTACTTCTTGTACTTTGTGTGGTGTGAGGATGGAACTGGGGGCTTTGTGCTTCTCTAGTGACTGAGCTACAATGCTCATCCCTGTTTTGCCTCTTATCTGGCTTTTTACTTCAGTGTTGATGTTCCCGGGGTTCTACCGTTGACTGTCCACATTCTTGTCTTGTCTTGTTTGATGTTCTTTAGCAGTTTTGTTTTAGTCACAGTGACTGTTTGGTTGCTGAAATTCAAAGAAACACAAGCAGAAGTGGACACAGGGTGATTGCACTGAGTCTAGCATCCAGATGCAGCTGGACTTGACCAGTTATCACACAGCTCTTTTTCTCTTTTTATTAGCCTTGTTTTCCTTCCCTTAATTTCTGTTTTTGTGTCTCTCTTTGATTATGTGTAAGTCATGGTAGCTTTCCTTCACATGGTAAGGCATATCTGTGAACCACATGGCTTTAAAGGCACAGACAGAAAATTTGATTGATTGGGTTTTCTTTTCTCTGTTGGGTCAGTTTCTGGACCAAGAGGTGGTTACATAAATTGAACATGGCAGCTACAGCGAGGGTAATTTTCAAACCACAATATCTGGATAAAAAGACTCTTTCCCACATTTTACCTCAAGCCCACGATATGTACCTTTCCCGGGTTTACTTGACAAATTCATCTGTATCACCTAGGTGTATCCTATATTTGACACATCTCAAATTGCTAAACACCTTTGCTTGTTGTTGTCCAGGTTAGGACAATCATATTTGATTCAGGACACCCAATAGTAATCTGTCTGTTCCTTGTTACCAAATCTAATCAATTCCACTTGGAAAGGTGGCTTGCTTCTGTATTCTCCACATCTGTAACTTTTGTTCCTGTCCAGAGCTTCTTCATTTTTTGCCTTGCCCACCATAATAGTTTCCTAACAAGGTGGTCCATAAGTGCTGACAGTGACACTGGTATTAGTAGTTTATTGATGCCTTCCAATAAGTCAGATGTTTTAGAGTAAGTCCTTTCATTGATCAGCTCACAGTCCTTCACTAACTGCCGAATGTTCTATTAATAGCCTTATTTTATCAGTGAGAAAAATGAGGTTTAGAGAGGTGGCAGCAGCTTGTTCACAGTCACATTACTAAAAATAAGCAAACGGAAATTTTAGACCTCAGCCAATCTAAGTTTATAACACATGTTCCTTAACCTGTAAAACTGGCCGTGGCTTCTGCCGGGTGTTGTGGGAGGGTGGGGAGAGAAAGGAAAAGATCAGTGAGTTTATTTAGGGTTTTCAGCTTATCAGTGGCTGCTACTGAAGAAAGCATCCCTTCCTCATCAACCATTAACTGCCTGTGGAGCCTGAGGAGGGTGGGACCACTGCCTACTTTTCTTATCCCTGCTCCTCCCCCAATGCCAAATTCCTCTCCTATCTAAAGCTCTGCTGAACCATTGGACATGCTGTTTCACTTCTCTGTATCTTTGCTCTGTTCTGTTCTCCCTCTGGCTGTTTTGCCTATCAACTTAATATCCTTTGATAAGGATATTATCCTGACTCCTCTGTGGAATCACCTACCCTTTGCTTGGTGCATTTCCTCATATTCCTTGTGTACTTTTGTTACAGGATTTACATGCTTATTCAGAATCTTTCTGCTAGATTGCAGTTTATTTTTCAGATTGTATCTTTGTTCTAGTGTAATTTCCACTGTTGTGATAATATGCTTTTGACAAAACAACTTTAGGGGAAGAAAGGGTTTTTCGGCTACAATTCTAGGTCATGGTCCATCATGGTGTGAGGGCATGGCAGGAACTTGAAGCAGTTAGTCACATTGCACCCACAGCCCACAGTCAAGAGCAGAGAAAGAAACGCACATACTCTTACTCTTAAACTGTCCAGGGCCCAGCCCACAAATGGTCTGCCCACATTTAGGATTGGTCTTCCCATTTCAATTAATCCATTAGAAAAATTCTCTCAAGCATGCCTGCCTATAGGCCAACCTGATCTATGCAGTACTTCATTGAGACTTTCTAGGTGAATCTAGGTTGTGTGAAGTTGAGAATTAAACCTAACTATCTCAATCTTGAAGACAAATAATCTGTCTTGTTTTGCAGTTTTGTAGTATCAGAAAGACAAGGGAGAGGTGGGGTGAAGGGAGGGCAACAACCAAAACGTTACTTACTGTTGTAAACTCTAGAGTGGTTCCCAGTTATCCCCAGTTGATGTCTGATATGCCTCTCTTGTCATGATTCAGAGCCCTTCTTAACCTGCTTCTATCCTTCTTGTCCAGCTTCAGTCCCAGATAGTCTTTTCCATATAACTCATGCTATATAGTTCCTGGAAGTCGTACTTCTATGCTGCTTTGTTTGTTCCCCTTCCTAGAATGCACACCCCAGTCTCCTATGTCTGGCCTCTCCCTGCTGACCAGTTTTTGCTGAGGGATATAATATTTCTGACCTACATTCCTTAGACTCAGTCACTTGGAATTCCATTTCTATTTTGTGTCACTTGGAACACAGGTGGGGTTCCTTCCATACTTTATCCTGTCAGTGTCCATTGAGACTGAGACAGTATATTACTTTATCTGCAAGCATTTCACTGAGACATGAGGGATAGCCAATAATCAAGATAATAAATACTTATTGGGACCAGGAACCTGCTGGTGTTCATCTGTCTATGTTGTGAGTTATTTCTCCCTGAATAAACATCTATTCGGCCTATATGTTTCTCCTGATCCTTATTAAACATCGATAGGTCTGATGCTCCTTTGTAGCTGATGTTGCCTGTTGGACTGCTGCCTCAGTGCTGTGTGATGACAGGAGGCCTGGGAAAGGGGAACTAGAGGAACACATTATAGCATTGTTAGACATTGGAGGCCAGCCAGAGCTTTACTTAAACCCTTGGCTATTTTTCATCATTTTTCAGGCTTTCCAGCCTTCTAATTCCAATAGCATCATTTCATCTTGGGACATTTAGAGAAAGAAATTGAGAGACCCACTGCTAATCAGAATCACTCTACTAAGACTGGATTCTCTGAACTTTTGGTTGAATGGTAGGGTACAAAATTTATTTTCTGAAACTCAGTCATCTTTTGTTTGGCTGTGCAAGTATGCTCAAAATCTTTTTTTGGCCAGTAGGCCAGTGTAAAAATCAAAACCAGTTAAGCCTCTCAAATTCTAGATTTAGTTCTCCCCCTATCCCTCCTTACCTTTGTGTGGTTTTGGTTGTGAGATAGAGTCTAACCCAAACCCAGGGTGTCCTCAAAGATACCTACTTCCTATTTCAGTCTTTTGAGTGCTGAGATGTCCGTGTGTGATGCTACATTCAACTTCCCTGTTGAATATAGGGCAACCCTAAGGAGTCCCAGCCCCTGCTCAGGCCACCAGAGAGGGCTCACTACTCTACAGATGGTGTGTGAGTTTTCACGTTCACCTCTTCTCAGGTGATCCCATTTTGTCACTGTATTGATAACCAAACCCAGAAACTTGCTTATGCCAGACAGGTACTCTAATACCACACTCATCCAAAATGGAGACCATAATCCAAAACACACTTCCAGCCTTTTGTTTTGCTTTGCTTTGCTTTGTTGAGACAGAGTTTCTCTGTGTAGTCTTGGCTATCCTAGAACTCATTCTGTAGAGCAGACTGGTTTCAAATTCTTGGAGATCCACGTGCCTCTGCCTCCTGAATGCTGGGGTTAAAGGTGTGCAGTAGCAGCAGCAGCAGCAGCAGCAGCAGCTGCAGCACCACCACCACCTGTTTTAAAACTTCTGTGATATATTTGTTGTTCTTCTACATAGTTTGGATCAAGGACATTAAGCTGCTGTGTTTCAATTTAATATGTTATGTTAGAAGAAAGGTTTTGGATCAAGTTTTCTAATATCAAAGAATAGCACATGAAAGTTCTTGTTTGTTGTTGTTGTTGTTATTATAGAGACTATGGAAGCTTTAAAGGGGAAGAACACACCTAAAAATAAGGGTCCAGTGATGTGTACCCAGGTCTGACACTCCCTGCAGTGGCTTTTGCCTGCAGACCTGGCTATTTAGAAGGCAGAGGTAGAAGGATCATGGGGGATAGGAGTTCAGAGCAGCCCAGGCAATGCAATAGGACCTCATTTCAAAAACAAAACAACCTTTAAAAGGAGAATCATGTTTGTCAAGTTAAAGGTGGAAAGTGATAAGGATTTTTTGGGGACAGGGTTTGCCCTTATCCTCCTGCTTATGCTTCCTGAGTGCTAGGGTTACAGGTGTCTGCCACCATGACCACCAAAAATGTGAGTAAAAAATAATATGTCTTTTATTTAGTTCAGTTGTCCCTTCTCATAATACATTATTATTTTCTAGCATTAAAAAAAAAGACTTTTTATTTTTGTGTGCATGCTACTGTGCCACTTGTGTGCTATAATGCCACAAGAGGGCATTGGATCCTGAGAGCGGGAGGATAAGTAGTTGGGAGCTACGATACATGGGTGCTAATGACTAAACTCAGGACTTCTGGAAGAGCAGAAGTACTCTTAACCAGTATGCCCTTTAAAAAATAAAAAAGATACCAGAGAGTGAACTTGGGGCCTTTGTGTCCACTAGCACTTCACCACTGAGATACATTCCCAGGGCCTTTTTTTTTTTTTTTTTTTTTTTTTAACTTGCCATTCATTAATTTATGGTATGAATTCCATTATATCATTCTCTTGAAAATGTCTTCTCTTTCCTCAACTTGCATGCTTGCATGTATACACAACCAATTTGTACTGATTTATAGGGGCATAAAATATTTTTTTTTAAGGGCCAGCAAGTGGGTAAAAGCACTTGCTGTGTGCAAGCCTGACAACTTGAATTTCATTCTGGTCACAAACTGCACAAGTAAGAAAACTGACCCCTGCTGGGCTGTGATTCGATTCCAGCACCTGGGAGGCAGAGGCAGGCAGACTTCTGAGAGTTTGAAGCCAGCCTGGTCTACAGAGTGAGTTCCAGCACAGTCAGGACTATTACACACAGAAACCCTGTCTCAAAACACACACACACACACACACACACACACACACACACACACACACACACACACACACACAAAGAAAACTGACTCCTCTGGCATCCATAGGCATGCACCCTCCCCCTCCACACACACACACAATGATTATGAATTTCTTTTTAAAAACTTAGAACAGCTTTGACTGCTTGTTTTATTTTTCCACTTCTCTTACTGCGTCTCCTTTTTATTTGCTTAGTCTCCCCTCCCCCTGCCCCCATTCCTGGCCTTTATATTATTGATTGCTTTTCCATCTCCTGACTTCTAATTTTGGCTACTCCCTAAGGTCCCATTCCTAGCACTCTGTTCTTCTTTCTTGCCTCTGTCTTTGGAAGCCCATCTTTCCCATGTCTTTAGCTAACATGTCAGTGCATGTGAGTTTTAAAGTGAAGTTCTCCGCTGACCAAGGTTGAATTCTGATAGTCCCAGCTGCTTCAAGAACACTTCCATTTGGAGGCCTGTTCAGCGCCATTTAAAACTTGTTGTAATTAATTTTTAATATTTTTATTATGTTTTTCCTTCTAACCTTCATGATCTGTTTATTTGTTGGTAGAGAACTATGGTTTGTCTACAACAAGATCTTGAAACATTGAGTGATATGAGGGAGAGAATGTTGATATATTGGAGTTGCTGGCCTGGTTTGTGTAACACGAATAATAAATGACCCAGAGATAGACATTGGGGTTTAAACTTCAAACTGAAGATTAGAGACGCAAAGCAGCCAAACCCAGTAGATCTTACCTCTACCCAGCTGAAATGTTTCCACAAATTCTCAGAGGCAAAAAGCTCTCAGTTCCCATCCTCTCCTCTTATCACTCTCTCCGCCCAGCTATATCACTCCAGTCTTCACCTCCCTAGTGCTGGGATTAAAGGCATGTGATCCCAAGTGCTGGAATCAAAGGCATGAACTCTGTTACTCTTCTAGGTTGATTCAATCTTGTGTAGCCCTGAGTGGCCTTGAACTCAGAGAGATCCATCTGCCTTTGTCTCCTGAGTCCTGGGATTAAAGGTGTGTGCCACCACTGCCTGGCTAGCTAGTATGGCTGCTGGGTTTAAAGGTCTGTATCACCACTGCCTGGTCTCTATAGCTTGTGGCTGGATTTGCTTACTGAAATTTGCAAGTGTTAATAAATCATAAGTAATACATCACCACAGATTTGTGTATTCAGACTTTCCTTTGGGCTGCCAGCTCACAAAGAAAAAAAGAAAAAGACACAGAGACTTATTAATTATGCAAGCTCTGCCTAAAGCTAGACTTGTCCCATTAGCTCTTATAACTTAACCCATTTATATTAATCTACATTTTGCCTTGTAGCTTTTTACTTCTTTTCCATTTTGCACCTGCTGATTCCTTTCCATGTGCTCAAGAGTCTTTCCTGCATCTCAATTCATCTCCTCTTCCTCTTTCTGCCTAGAAGCCCTGCTTAACCTCATCCTGCCTAGCTATTGGTCATCAGCTCTTCATTTAACCAATCCGAAGGCACTTTGGCAAAGACATTTTCAGAGTGTACAAAAAGATTATTCCACAACAGGTTTGGCTCTGTAGACTCATGATAGAAAAATGTTAAATGCCCAGCAATTTTGTAAGCTGGTTGCCAAATATAATCATTATTAAAATTAAGTTACAAATTTATAATAAATTATATATAAAAATCACAAGTACTTGAAGTTTTTTTCACTTCATAATAATTTTACTCTAGAGGTTAATTATGTGCTGTGTCTTTATGATGGAAATATTATATGGATGTGTTACTGTCCATTTCATCTTAATTGTAATTGGTCACAGTGGAAGTATTTTTACCATGGAAATCTTCAGTGTTACTAAGTCTGAACCACATGTCTGATTTGTTCGTTGTCTAGATTGAAGATAGTGATAGAGAAAGTGTTTTATTGTAGGTAAATTTTAAATGTTTATGTTGTGATCCAGTACAGTATTCTTTTATTTGAAATCTGTTGTTGGGACTGGAGAGAGAGCTTAGTGGTTAAGAGCACTGGTTGCTCTTCCAGAGGACCTGAGTTCAATTCCTAGCACCCACATGGCAACTTAACAACTGTCTGTTACTTCAATTCTAGGGGAACTGACATCCTCACTCAGACATACATGTAGGCAAAATACCAATGCGTATGCTACATAAATTATTAAAAGAAAGCTATTGTTCATTGTAAATCAGTTTCTACAACTGTCACCCCCACACACACACACACTTTTTCTTTTCTTTTTTTTTTTAATTTATTTATGTTTGTGTGAGAGTGTGAGTACACAAATACCTTGGCCTGCATGTAGAGGTGAGAGAGTAGCTTTCAGGAGTTAGTTATTACCTCCTCATTAGCTGGGGCCCACTTGAAAGGTTTCACACAGCTCAGACAGTCCTCAAACCCACTAAGTAGTTGAGAATGACTTTAAGCTTTTATTTATTTGCTTTTTGAGACAGGGTATTTCTCTTTTTTTCTTTTCTTCCAAGACAGGGTTTCTCTGTATTGCTTTGAAGCCTGCCCTGGAACTTGCTTTATAGACCAGGCTGGGCTTAATTCACAGAGATCTGCCTGCCTCTGCTTCCCTAGTGCTGGGATCAAAGGCATGCACCACCAATGCCTGGCAGGAGACAGGGTTTCTACATAGCCCTGGCGGTCCTGAAACTCACAATGTAGGCTAGGCTGGCTTTGAACTGGTTGAAATCTACCTGCCTCCTGAGTTCTGGGATTAAAGGTGTGTGTACCTCCTAAGTACTAGGCTTATAGGTGTATGTCATTAGCCTTTTTTGTATACTGCTGGGGATTGAAAGCAGGTTTTGCTGCATGCTAAGCAAACACTCTATCGACTGAGTTACATTCCCAGCTCAAACTAGCGCTCTCTCTCTCTCTCTCTCTCTCTCTCTCTCTCTCTCTCTCTCTCTCTCTCTCTCTCTCTCTCTCTCTCTCTGTGTGTGTGTGTGTGTGTGTGTGTGTGTGTGTGTGTGTGTGTGTGTGTGTGTGTGTAGGGGCTAGAGGATAACCTCTGGTGGTGTTCCTCCTTAGGCTACCTACCATTCGCTTTGTTTTTTAAGATAGTCCTTGTCATTTGGATCTGGGGCTTCCCAATTAGCCTTTCTTGCTGGCTGGCCAGCAAGAATTTCTGATCTCTAGTATTGTGATTGCAGGTGCTTGCCATTGTACCCAACATTTTGCAAACTCACATCTTCATAATCATAAGACTTTATAGACTGAGCTGTCTCTCTAACTCATAGCTTACTTTTTATTTTGAGACAGGATAGCCTATGAGCCTTGGAACAGTCTTAGCCTCTCAATGCTAAGGGTACAGGCATCCATCACCACACCAAGCTTAAACTCATTACTTCTGAAAATAGCCTGTCTTTTGTTAACTAGAAAATTTATTTATGTAAGAATAGTTTTCTTCTTATTTGTATGTCTTCCCTTAGTGTCACTTAGTGAAAATGTTTCTAGACTCGGGATCAGAAGACCTATGGCAGCAAAGCTATAGCTATGTGACCTGAGTACCTCAGTGCCTCAGCTCCCTGTTTCTTCAGAGAATCAGAATAATAGGGTAGTTCTCAAGTAAAGAAGACAAGATGGTGGCTGCCCATACAGCCCAGTGCTTAATGGGGAAGATTAATCCAGAAAGACCAAGCTGAAGCTAATGTTTCCACTTGGTGAGCTTGGGCAGTATTAAATCCTCATATACAAGTTAGGAGTGACAACTCAATATCCACAGTCATGAGTGATAGATGAGATAAAATATAAAGCATTTAGCATCATGGTCAACATCAGCCAATTGTCCAAACATCTATTTTTACCATAGTTTTAATTATAAAATTAAATTTAATTTCAATTAATACAATTTTAAAATTAAAGGTAACTCTCAAATTCATTATTAGAAATATGTGGCAAGAGGTTTAAATTGGAGTATGCCCAGTGAAATCTTGGGCATTTCACCCTTGGTTTTTTTTTTTTTTTTTAGCACTCCAGAAGAATTTTCAGACACCAAGTGGACTCATCTGCCCATCTTAGCCAATCATGTTTTTAGTTCATCGTCCTTTTTGACATGTCTTAAGGATAGTTGGTTCCCTCTCTCCTTGTCCAGACTTTGCAGAATATTGTCCAGTGTTGATTCCCACTCTTTAATTCACAGACATCTAGAAATAGATATTCTCTGGTGGATGAGCAAATGATTCCAGATCAGGTAGTGATTGGCATGTCTTCTTCTTCACAGGTTCGCAAGCACATCAATGATCTGTATGAAGACCTTCGGGATGGACACAACCTGATCTCCCTGTTGGAGGTCCTCTCAGGCATCAAACTGGTGAGCTCCTTTCTCCTAATGACTGTCGTGAAAGTAAGGCTACTGACAGCAGTCCATTTAAATGATCTGTAGCAGCCTCCTTTACTGCTTGCTCCACTGGGTGGGAGGGAGAAGTAGATGAGGTTATTGATAAACTTTACTTTTATCTGGGGCACATAGTTATAAGTAACCTCATCTCAATTTATGAATTATGTATTGTCACTCGAGACCCCTCTTCTCAAGCTCCTAGGATTGAACCTGAGACCTCACATCTGCTAGAAGACACTGTACAACTAATTAAACTGTGTCTCCAGCTTTAGGTCTCGTGTCTTGATAAAATCAGAAGTAGTTATACTTTGTATTGCCTAATGACTTTGTCATTCTTCATTTCTCTCTAGATACTAATATTTTAGTATATATTCATGTTTAACCTTTTTTAAAAAATAAATTGCATCTTCCTATAATTTTTCCCCTAGTTTATAGACTCTCCATTTCTCTAATATATTTTTCATTTTTTCTTCTAATTTTCTGTATTCAGCTAAGGATTTGAAGTTTCATTTTAAAACCAAGGTGTTTGGAGTTTATCTTACTTCCATGATTTGCTAAGTCTCCCAGATGTGGAAAGCTGCTGAAGTTGGTGCTGAGACATAGTCCGAGAGAATAGTACTGATGGGCTTTTTAGAGAGTTAAATAGACCTGCCTGGTCCCAGAAGGTGTTTAACAACGCTTGTGGGAAACCCTTTCCTATCTCAAAGGAAATACTGGCTGAGCCTCCTGTCCTGTCAAAGGATAGTTCTTATACTTGCGTTGTCTGAGACATCAAAATAACACATCTTGGGCCATTGTTTCAAATACCTAAGCCTAATAGAAGCAAGTGTTCCTTGTGATTCAGTGCCTTTCTTTTTAGTGCCACAGGCAATGCAATTTTCATTTGGAAACATCCACACTTGAATATTGGAAGCATCTGTGAGTGAAAGAGACCTGCAGAGGCAAGCAGTCTGAATCTCAGCCCACTCAGTGCCTCTGATGGATTCTTAGTCACTGTTTGTTGTGTTAGAAGAATAGAATTTGGCACACTACATTTCACTGCTTATGTGATGTTCAACTCCTTCTAGGATTGGGGCTTGGCTTCCCTGAGCCCTTTGTTTTGTGTCTATTTAAAACAATAACAACAACAACAAAAAACTTGTAGTGCAATTATTTTATATGTATTTTTAGCGGTCAGAATTGCTAAAAGCCTTTGTTAGCATAGCTAGCATGTGTAATTTCTAGTTCTCTTCTGGACGTCATTCATCAATCTAGTAAGATATCAGAATTCCATTTTTCTGTGCTGGACTTCATTCAGTGTATCTTGTACAATTTATTGTTGTACTGATGAATTTAGAGTGATTTTTTTCATATTGGAAGGTCATCCTTTTTAGTGATACTGCTTACAAAACAGGGTAAAGTCACTCTAATTTAATTTTTACTTCTAAACTTTGAAGACCTGTACCTGTTATTCTTTTTTTGTTTTGTTTTTGTTTTTATATTTGGAGACAGGGTTTCTCTGTGTAACCATCCTGGCTGCCCTGGAACTCACCCTATAGACCAGGCTGGCCTTGAACTCACAGAGATCCACCTGCCTCTGCCTCCTGAGTGCTTGGGATTAAAGTCATGAGCTACCACTCCCTGGTTAGATATGTCTTTCAGAGTTGCTCTTGTCATAGCAGGTTTTCAAATGTAGGGTAGGCAGACAAATTGAAGATATGCTTAAAATAAGTATTCAGTGTATTTGATTTTTTCCCCCCTCTCTTTCTTTTGGAGGTGGGAGATATTTTCACTTTTAGGGAAAAAAAAAAAACATTCATTCTGTGTGTGTGTGTGTGTGTGTGTGTGTGTGTGTGTGTGTGTGTTTTTCTTTTGTGTTCCTCTGTTGTATTATCTTTGGTTGGTGGCCAAAGGAGCCAGCAGGGCTGAAGACCCTTCGTCTTGTGAGCATGCCCTCCTGGCGCCATACAAACAGCGAGGATCAGGAGGAGGAAGATGATGATGACGTAGTAGGTTTTTCTGGAAATACCAGCATCCCAGCTGTCACTGCAGGGCCATCAGAGAGGCAGAGTTCTTAAGGTCTCCAAGTAACTTGGCCACAATTGCTTTCTCTTTCCACCAGGGGATATGGGTCCCAAAGAAAGTAGTTAAAGCTACTTGTGTTTGTTGCTACTGTTAGATGATCCTGACGTGGGAATTGTTTTGCTTTTCTTAGAATGATTGGCAAAAAAATAATCATAGTACTTGAAAGTGTCAAGTCCCTCTGTGACCTGGAGACCTTTAGCTTTCTGCTGGCCTTGTTGTGTTGTCTGAATTGATTGCAGAACTATGGAGTGTGTAGCTGACAGCATGAAAAATCAGATGCTCACAATCCCACAACATAGACTAACTGGTGTTCTCTCTCCACTTTTCTAGCTTCTGGGTTCTCACCAAGCACAAGGCAGTTGTTTTCAAAATAGAGTGTTGTTTGCAAACTCACTGCATGAGAACTTTGGCCTTAATCAGTAGTTTTCTAGTTGCTACTGTAAGAAACAGATTTAACTTGCATGCTTTTGGGCTGTTTATTTTTGGTGGAGGGTATGTTTGTAAGAGAAGCCTTTTCTGAAGATAGGTTCTACCTAAATTGTATCCCATAATCTCTTTCCAGAGACAAAGCAACACCTATTACCCCCAATCCTTGCCCTCTTCAAGTCATCTTTTAATCTTCCTTCCCCATTACCTTAGAATTTTGTTTTAGACTCTCATTCTCCAAGCTGTATTCACAGTCCATCTGAAATGTTTGAGCAAAGGTTCTTGATGGAAAAAAAAAGAATTCCCTAAAGCCTCACAGAAGTTGTCCTGTTGCTTAGAGAGGCCCTGGCATCTCTGCACACTGTCCCATTTGGAGAATGTTGTTTAGAAATGCTGGAGTGTACTGGGAGGGACACTACTCTCATTCCCTCCATGTGCTGCAGACCCCACCACAGGACTCCTTATGTTCTGTCAGCCTTTAGTTCCCAGTCCTAGCTTTAGAAAGAGAAAGCAGTGCTGCCTCATGAGACACTGTGAGAGCAGACACCTGTTTTTACAGAACTTGTTGGGCAGACATACTTTACTCACCTCCTAGTAGTCATGATTGAACCTTGGGCAAGGGTGACAGTCACCAGATGAAGATGGCTGATTCTATTTCTTTGTTGTGTATCCAAGGATTAAGTGTTAGAAATAGATTTCTTTGTGATTCTTAAATAGCTCATTGCCACTAAGACTTTATTGCTCCGAGAATTTCATTTGGGGATGAGTGTCTTTCCTACAGTGACACTCACCTCCTTGAGAAATGGATTACTTCTTAGGTTTTCTCTCCATTTGCGTATTTTTTTCCCCCTCACTTTTCTTGAGTGCCTGTAACTTTATTCTCTGTACTTAAAAGTTGCCTTTCTAGAGTCACCCATCTCTGGCCAGGTTTATGATAAGGTTGGTTCCACTTGTTACTGAATTATGCAGTTAGGGCTTCCTGCCTTTTCTGTGCAGTGTAGATAACTGTTCTTTTAGGAATATAATATGTTCCTGTTAACCTCACACCCTGAACCAAGTCTGCTACACAGCCACAGACGAGCCTGTGGAAGAGGCAACACCGATGGAAAAGCTTGTATATTTGTGAGGTAGAGTGGTGTGCAAGGCATTGTTGGCTGCTGAGAGCCTGGTCCATACATGCAGGCTCTGCCCTCAAAGGTGCTTCATTTAATGCTCCCACGCCTGGCTTCAGCCCTGAGGAATTCTTGTGTGGTCTTAGTCCTTGAAGTGAAAGAGGAAAGGCTTTGTAGAGGTATATTGGCATAGCTAAAATTAGCATCTCTTTTCTTCATTACAGCCCCGGGAGAAAGGCAGGATGCGTTTCCACAGGCTACAGAATGTGCAGATAGCCCTGGACTTCTTAAAGCAGCGACAGGTAAGAACATCTAACTTGATGGAGTTCTGACTCTTTGTCCTTACATAGAACGTGTACTCTTTTGAGAGGATCGGTGTTTTTGAACAAAGATGAAGCTAAAAGACCCATGGCGGGCTGGTGGAGGGGAGATGGGTCACAATAAAGATAAAAAACCTGTGAAGAAGCTGGCACAGCAAAGTCCAGGATAGTTTGTCAGACATGTCATGTCTGAGAAAAAAAGTTTGACTCTCATGCTGTGTTGGCTTTTGTGTTGGTTCTGGGGTTTGAACCCAAGGCCATATGCATACCAGGCAAGGACTATATCCGTTAGCCAAATCCCCAGTAGTGATTTATGGGATTGCTATTTATTCATTCATTCATTCATTCTTTTTTGAAAGAGTGGTACTATGTATCTCAAGCTGGCCTGAAACTTATTATACAGACAAGGCTAGCCTCATATTTACAGAGATCTGTTTACTTCTGCCTCCAGAGTATTGAGACTAAAGATGTATGCCACTATCCCAGCTTATTTATTATCTTGAGGCAAGGTCTAACCTTATAGTTCAGTTTGGTCTCAAACTCTAGATGTTTCTGTATCAGCTTCTCAAGTACTGGGGTCATAGAAGTATACTACCAAAATTGGCTGAGAGAATGATTTTTAATAGAGTGAAAAGTATTTGGAGTACAGTAGACCTAGACATCAGGGAAAAAGACATTGTTCCCTTCCTAGATCAGCAAGAGGTTTTCAGACAAGGGAGAAGAAGCCAGTCACGGAGTGTGTGGTGGTCCATGCCTGTAATCCAACAGTTGGGAGGCTGAGGCAGGGGTGTCATGAGTTTGAGCCCAGGCTGGGCTACACTGCTACACTGCAAGGCCCTAACTCAAAACAAAACAAAATGACCAAGGGCCAGAGGATGGAAAAGATAGAAGAACCCTAAAATGTTTGTTGTAGATGATACTATGTTGTAGAAGAATCGAATTTCTTCAGTGATTTGAATTAAAGAGAATGAGTTATGGCTATCTGAAGTGTCCTTGTCCAAATCACAGAAATGAGAGCAGAGGTAGGACTTGAACTCCAGTCTCCTGACATGTGGGGTTAGTGTTCCTCCTTCTGTCTGTGCTGGTCTCTACACACAATCTCTGTCCTCTCAAGGCTTTTAAACCAGTCTTTACTATGTTGCCCTAGCTGGCCTGGAAGTCTATGTAGACCAGGCCTACCCTGAACTCATTGGAGATCTGTCTCTGCCTCCATGTACCACCAAGCGTGGCTGGTAAGGTTATTTTTTGAAAACAAAAAGACTTACCTCTTGTTAGGGAGAAGGGTAGAAGGAGAGGTGAAGATAATGCTGTCTTGTTGTAGGGAAGAAGGTGGATGAGGGAGTCAGAGGGCCCACCTCCCCAGTGTGAGCTGTATGGGAAAAAAAATAGTATTGCTAGTATTGCCTAACAACAGTAAGAGTCAACATGACATTAAATGGTTTGCATATATCTTTAGTCTAACTCAAGAAAATGTCCTTAGTGCTTCTTCAGTAATGTATGTATGTAACATTTATTACTGTATTATTAATTCCCCGTTTGCTCCAATGTACTAGTTTCTCAAAGGACAGGGGGCATGTTCTTAACATTTTTAGCTTCAGTACTCATCAAATCAAGTAGCCTATAATTGACAAAGATCTATTTGCTTCAACAATTTAATAATGGATGATAGGAAAAGGGAGGCTGTTGGAATATTTAAGAGGGTAGACACATTGAAATGTCTGTATGTTAAGTTAGAAAAACCTCAACAGGGTCTTCGTAGACCAGCTAAAATAAGAATTGATTAGCTAGAAGTGCAAATAGGGGCAGAGGATGCAATCGATTACTGTAGTAGAAGGAAAATGTGGGCCAATGAGAACCTTAATACTCGAAGGGCAAAGAATCACAACAGCAGTTGCTTGTAATGGAGAGGTCCAGGATGTAGTTGTGCAGATGACCAAAGTATCTTCAGAACTGAGAAGTCAGGCACTCTACAAATAGGGCGACACTTGAGTCACCAGTTTATGTGTTAAGATTGTCAGAGTGGTGACAGATGGTGAGGTCAGAAAAGAAAGTAAGAGTCAGGTGCTAAGGTCATTGAGGAAGTTATTAGAAGATAATCTGGCCAAGGGAAGTGGCATCCCAAGGAAAGGGGTAGGGAGATATGGACTCATATGCTCTAGGTTGTTGGTGACTGGTGACTAGGGAGACTGAATTGCCAGCCTGGAAGAGCAGGTTCTCCCACCTTCACACCACCCCAGGGATTAGAACCTGGATATAGAAAGGGAAAAACTTTCCCAGCTGAACTCCAGTGTAACCTCTGGGTGGAGGTCACAGGAGTCCTTTACAGACAGATTTCAGTTCAGTAGAAGAGACAGAACAGAGACCTCCCCTTCCAGCTTCACAAGTAACAAGAACTCTTCGAGAGAATGACAGAAATGACCAGTGGCGTTGAAATAGTTGTGTGCTTGCTCAGCACACTCTGTTTTAAAAGCTTACATCTTAATTAAGAATCCTCCTTTTTAGGCTAGAGAGGTGGCTCTGGTTAAGAGTACTTGTTGCTCTTTCAGAGGACCTGTGTTCTATTTCTAGCACCCTACATGGTCCCTTTTAACTCTCTGTAACTCCAGTTCCAGAGGATGCAATACCCTCTTCTGGTCTCCGTGGACACTAGGCATATATGTAGGTGGAACACTCAGAAAATAAGAATAAATAAATATCAAAAAAAAAAAAAAAAAGAAAAGAAAAGAAAAAAAAGAGCAAGGGTAGTGGCACACCCTTTTAAATCTGACACTCAGAAGGCAGAGGCAGGCAGATCTTTGTTCAAGGCCAGCCTGGGTCTGGGTCTTCATGCTGACCAGGACAGCCAGCATTACATTGAGAGACCCTGTCTCAAAGAGCCAGCAAAAATAAAACCTGAATAGTAGGACAATTGATCATCAAAGGGCATGTATGTGTCTGTGTGCACTGTGGTTTGGAATGGGATTTTAGAAAAAACTGAGTAGGGTGCTATATCAGGAAGAGAGAGCTGTGGCAGAGAAGAGAATGGAGAGAGAAGTACGTAGGGAGTGATGAGGGAGAAGTGCCTCTCTTTTAACCCAGAGAAAAGAGCAGATCAGGACTCTGGCTAATGCCATGTGCTCACAAGGTTGCTTTGCTGGTGAGAATGCCCAATAGTTGAACTACCCTGAAAAATAATTTCTCCTAGCAGTCTCCTAGGAATTTACCCTAGAGAAATGAAAACATACGTCCACACAATTTGAACAAGAATATCGCAGCAGTACTCAGAAATGCCCATAAACCTTCAGTGGATGAACAGGCAAACTCAGGGCATGACATCCATATAATGGAATACTCCTTAGCAATTCCAGGGAACAAGCCATTCATGCAGCTTGGATGGGAGTCTCTGCAGCCAGTGAGAGAAGCGGCCATTATAGGACATTCTCCTCCCCCTCCAACCCCAAAGACAGGGTTTCTCTGTGGCTTTGGAGGATGTCCTGAAACTCTTTCTGTAGACTAGTCGACCAGTCTGGCCTCGAACTCACAGAGACCTACCTGCCTGCCTTTGCCTCCCGAGTGCTAGGATTAAAAGTGTGAGCCACCAACGCCTGGCTATAGGACATTCTTGCATAAGCAAAATGAGCTGGTGGTAGTCAGGACCTCAGAATGAGGCTGGGTTCGACTGTTGAAAGTGGGCTTCACAGGGCCTGTTTTGAAATAATGAGAATTGTTCTATGTGGAGCTAGAAAAGTATTAGAATTTGTAGACTCTTAAACCAAAAATTAGTTTAAGTATGTTAATAGTGAAAATGAGTAAAAATCAAACCAGAAAAGAAACTCCTTAGGCTCTGAGGCAAGCTTGCCTTTTTTTTTTTCAGGTGAAGCTAGTGAATATCCGAAATGATGACATCACAGACGGCAACCCCAAGCTGACACTGGGCTTGATCTGGACCATTATTTTGCACTTCCAGGTAAGGTCTGGGGTTCTTGTCACTTAGTTTGTATATGGCCTAGAAACCTGTGCTGCCTTCTCCAGGCCGAATTTGTGTCACTTCTCTGTATTTGGTAGTTAACAACAATGGGTGGCAATTGGAAAAGAAAATCAAGATGAGCCTGGAGACAAGGTGCTGTACTCTAAACGCCCACGGCCACAAATTTGTTCTATGTGAATAGAAGACATTTTCTTCTAGTGGTTTGGGCTTGTCTCTTGAAGTCTGGGATTAGAAGTCTTATTTCTTAGTGAAGTCAAACCTGGGTTTGTTAGGGCCTTGGTATGAGGGGTAGGGCAATTTAGGGTCTGATACTTTATGAGTGAATGAACAGTCATAACCAGCTCTGACAAGACTCTTCTCATTTGATCTTTAAACACCTCCTGTTAATCATAACCCCTTAGTTGCTGTTTGTGTGTATGCTGGGGGTGGGGAACACAGCCTGCAGCAGCTTTTGTAACCACAAACAGTGGCATCCTGAGATGTTTTTAGCTCTTAAGGCCTTGCTGGGTACCATTTCTAAGTTGGCATAAATTCTTTTAAAGCCTGGATTGCTGTTAGAAAAGAACAGCCCTTAGTAAAAACAATGTTCTTTTAAAATCACTTTAGTGCAGCCTAACAAAGCTGTTTCTCAGGCAGCCCTCAAGTATCCAATTGATGTCTGTAGGATGATTGACTGAGGGGAGCATCTTTCAGCAGGAGTGAAAAGGCACAGGGGTGAGGCCAGTGTGACATCCAAGTTGGAGAGATTGCACCACCTTCTGGTTGAATCATGTGCCTCAGAATTCGTTAGACCCTGAGGAAATTCTCAGATCACAGGCTTGTTTCTTGGGACTTTGGTTTAGAGCCAGTGCTGGCATTCTGCAATACGAGTAGGGTTTGGAATGTGTGGGTGTCTACAGGAAAGGTTTGAGTATAGGAATAGTTGGGAACCTGAGCTGGGTGAGTGTATCCTTCAGAGTAGCTATGAACAGAGGGTTTTGCAGGGGAGGGTGCTGCTATTTGTTTTTTGACATAAAGTGCTCTCATTGTGAGCACTTAACACTATGTACACGTTTGAGGCAATACTTACTATGTCTCTGTTTACCCCGGCAGCAACTGTTTCTCCTTAAAAAAAAGGGGGGGGGCTTGGAGCCAAAGAACAAAAGCATGTGTCTTTCAGTTGAAGCCAGTGCTTGCTTTCCCCAAACAGCCCCACCAGGAAGCTACCTTCTCTCCCTATTTACTGCTATTCCAGTGCTGAAGGTGTGGTTGGGGAGCAAGGTGCTTGTCATGCAGGCAGGAGGCCATGTGCACCATACCTAAAACAAACACACTTTACTTTTAAAATGTACGTAATGTGTATGGAATATATACATGATATATATGTGTGTGTACACACACACACACACACACACACACACACACACACACACACACACACACACACACACACCTTATGTCTTGCCAGAAGAGGGTGTTAGATGCCTTGGTTGTGAGCCACCATATAAGTGCTGGGAATTGAACCCAGCTCCTCTACAAGAGTAGTCAGTGCTCTCAATAGCTAAGCCATCTTTCTAGCTCCACAAATACATTTTTGTTATTAAAAAAATTCACTCACTTATGGAAGTAGAGAAAATCTAGTTCAAGAATTATTAACTCATAATTTCCTTTATAGCCTAATTCACTCTTCGAATCTCAGTTCAGACCTTGTATACTTTCTTTAAAGATTTTATTATGTATAATATTCTGTCTGTATGTACACCTGCATGCCAGAAGAGGGAACCAGATCCCATCATAGATGGTTGTGAGCCGCCATGTGGTTGCTAGGAATTGAACTCAGGACCTCTGGAAAAGCAGCCAGTGCTCTGAGCCATCCCTCCAGCCCCACCTTGTATACTTTTATCTGTAAATATTTTGGTGTGTATCTCTGAAAGATCAGGTCTTTTTGTTTAACCAAGTCACAATAAGTTCATGGCTTAAAATTTAGTACTTTGTAAAATTCCCACATCTGATCAATGTGTGATGTGCTTAGTGATCTCACTTAAAAAAAATTTTTTTTTTGGGGGGGGGGTTTCTCAGAATCCAAAATAGATATACATATTGTATCAAATCTGTCTTTTCCCATGTACAATTTGTTGACGAATTCAGGACTTTTATAGAGTTTTTTGAGATACTGATAGCATTCCTTGGGTATCTTCTAACAATGTCCTCTATCTCTGTGTTGCCTGTAAACTGCTAGCTTGGATCTAAACTTGAGGCTTAGTGACACAGCTTTAGGACATTCTCCCTCCTCCCTCTTTCTACTTCCTATCCTGCCCTCCTGAGACAGGTTTATCTTTGTAGCTTTGGCTGGCTGTCCTGGAACTCTCTATGCAGACCAGGCTGACCTTGATCTGAGATCTTTCTGCCTGTGTTTCTTGGGTGCTGGGATTAAAGGAGTATACCTCTACCTCCCAGCATATGTCAGCTTATTACTGCTGTTTAGTGTTTTGTTTTAGGCATGCTACAAATATCATTTTTTTTTTCTTCTTCTTCAGATGGGAATTGGGTTTGCCCCCTCTGGATATGGGTTATTGTAAACAATGATGTGATTTTTTTGTTTTTTACATTTTGTATGCATGTATATGCACCCTCACTCATGTCACAGTGTATATAGGGAGACCTCAGCTTTCAGGAGTTGATTCTCCTTCTGTCCTGTGGGCTCAGGTCTGGCTTGACAGTACACACCTTTAACCACTGAGTTGTCTCACTGTCCCAACATGAATATTTTATAATAGTCTGTGAAGAAAACGTGTTTCTCGTTTCAAATAATTTTATTGACTTTTTTCATATAATATATCTTAATTATATTTCTTGTTCCAGATTTTCCCCACCAACTTCATGTTCTTTCTCTCTCAGTGGAAAAAAAAAACAAATAAAAAAGACAAAACAAAAGTCTCTCACCAGGTTCTCCTGAGTATGGAACCTGCCCCCAAGTGTGGTTGGTGTATATACCCAGAAAACTGATTTTTTTTCTTCCTCTCTAGCAAGTACAGCTTCCTGGTTAAGGGTGGGACTTTGTCCACATCCCCTTCTCTGCTAGGGTTTGGTCTGGCTTGAACTTTATGGATTCCTTTTTCTTGTAAATATGCTTAATTAGTTGTTCTCATCAAGGTTACAACATAGACACACAAATTGTAATATAGTGTTACTATTTATAACTATATGTAACAAATACACAAAGTAGAGCTGTTATATGTTAGGAGATCACAAAATAGTCCTTCTAGCTAGTCTGCAATTGATGCTGATGAAGGAGGACACTGATGTTTGTGTGCATGTAGATGACAGATAGATGGTGGTTTTTGTTGAAATAAAGGCTAGCTGCAGATTAAAACTTACTAGTACTAATGAGATTGATAGTTTCAATATCTATATAAGGAGACAAATGGTTTCTAAAATACTTTTGACACATTTTTAAAATATGTGTTAAGTGGTTGGAGTTTTCATTTTAGCTTGTGTTTTTAGTTATGAAAATTTCTGATGACTCAAGCATATGTGATCCTTATGTGCAGTCACTTTACAATGAGACATAGGTTAAAACTTGGTCTTTATGCATCAGGGGCTTTTTCTCATTAGTTTTCTTGCACCTTCTGCCCCATGATAAATGCTCTTGTGAAGTTGGCATTTATTGTTCTTTATATCCTTTTGTTTATTTACAGCAGATTTGGGATCACAAGCAATAATGTGCTGGTACTTGTGTGTTTTATATTTCCAGTGTGCCCCACTCCAGCCTTGTGTATATGTAAGGCACATGATCTACTACCAAGCTAAATACCCAGCCCTACATCTTGTGTGGTTTGTCAGTAATGGTGAAGGGTGGCTGGCTTGCTCATCTGAACTGATTTACAGAGTGTGATATAAGTGGTACTCACAGCTGTGCCACCTTTATGTTGTTGTAGATTACTTTATTATCTGAATAAAGTGCATTGTTGTAGTGCACATCTCTGTGTGTGTAACCTTGCCACTGAGGGAGGGAGTTTGGGGAGACACCTGGACTAAATTTCTAGGGTGTATGTAAAGCAGAGGACAACTCTATGGAGTTGCTGCTCTGCTCCCACCTTTATGAGAGAGGGTTTCAGTGGTCAGACCTAGGTGGATAGACTTACTCAGCACATCTGTAGCCTGCTAAGCTATCTCACGAGCCTCCTTTTCTTCTTCTTCTTCTTTCCTTTCTTTCTTTCTTTCTTTCTTTCTTTTTTTTTTTTTTTTTTTTTGCCAATAGCTTGTCTAACAAACAGCTTTTGAAACTACTGTATGACTTACAATACTTGTTAGGTAGTATGATTATTTGGTGTGTTGCGTGTTTCCTGTTTGTTGGTTTGCTCTTGATCCCTGCACTAGGAGTAAACTTAGCAATGTGGAGGACTTTGTTGCCTTCATTGTCTTTGCTTTTCATAGAATAGACACTAGTGAATATTCATTAAGTGGATGGATTGTTTCATGAATTTGACCATCTAAAAGCTGTGAAGGTAGGTTGACCAGACAAATGGGCTATGATGGGTGTTTTTCTAAGTAGCATTGTTCAAACAAGGTAATTGAAATAGGCCTCGTTGGGTCACATGTCTTTATAGCAGTAACAGAATTCCTTTTCACTAGGTTTGTTCAAGCCCATTTTGTGGTGTTGAGGAATTTTACTTTCTCTCCCCAAGCAGGTCTCTTGTGGCCCACACTATCCTTGAACTCATGATCTACTTCACAAGTGCTTAGGGTTATAAGTTTAAGCCACCATACCAGTCGATTCTTCCTCCTCTTTGAGGTATATACATTTTATATGCTTAGTATTTGGGGTATGATATGGTGCCGTTCATGTTCCTAGCATGAATGAATAAATATGCTCTTTAACTCTGGTTATCTCCCAACTGTGGGTTATAAATGGTTAACTACAAAAAGCCAGAGGAGAAGACTTGAAGAGTTAAGTAGATCCCAAAAGTCTGCTTTCCAGAAGGCTCAGCCGTGACTTCATAGACTGTACTCATGGAGAGGTTAGTCCTGTGATCAGGGTTAATTTAGTGAACAATGAAAGAAACCCCCTCCAAGAACAAAACTCAAAGTACCTAAACTTTGGATCTTGGACTGCATCTACTTTCCTTAGAATCCAGTCAAGGAAAACAGTGTACTAGCATCCCTGAGGGTGCTAGGGATGGCTCCTAACATTTAGCTTCAAGCATTCATGGGAATAAAAAGAATTACTACAGATCAGGCAGACACTGAGCCAAGTGCTTTATGGACGTTACATCATTAGGCTTGCTACAGTGCCATTATGTAGGTGGTAGTGTCCATATCTTATAGGTAAGGAAACTGAATCACTGAGTAAATTAGTGAAGCCACTTAGCTTAGGTGGGATTTGAACCTACTTCCACCCCACTGAAACTTTTGTTCCTGTCTTGACCAATTTTTTCTTTTTTCTGTAGCAGAAGAAAATGATTCAACTGATATGTAGACATTTAGAAAAGAATAGGCTCACAAAAACAAATATGCCAAGTTTTATGAGCTCCCAGAGAAATCTTACAGCAGTAATAGTTACGTTATTAAGCAGCTGTCTCTCTTGTCCCAGGTTGATCTGGTTCAAGGATTTGTTTCCTTACATTTAGTTGATGACAGTCAAGCCTGTACCTTGCTGCACACAGCTTAATTGTTCCTTTATTTCTGTTTTCTTTGTTGGATTTGTTAAGGTTTGGTGGCTGCATGAACAACTTGGTTGTAATACGATTTTTGTTAGGGAACTGATTTACTGAATCAGTTTTCCTATGCTCCTGCTTGCTGTGTTTCATGATGTCCATAAGATGGCGCTGCAGCTTTGCTGTCAGCTTTAGCAACAGGCTTAGGGGAGAAGCGCCTGCTGGAGTAGATGGGGCAGTCTCAGGGGAGGGCTAAGGGGCTTAAGGGTTTCTTGTAGCTTTCCTTCCAAGAAGGTTCACTTTAGGTCTTCAGGAAAGGTGGGTAGGGTGGGCTGTGCTAGTAAAAGTTTTTAGTGCTTATTCAGAGCTGGCATGGCAGAGAATTTCTTGAGGCCAGGGGTTCAATGTTAGCCAGGGTAACATAGTAAAACCCCATTACATACCTCTCCCCCTCCCTCCCTCCCTTCCCCCCTCCCTCCCTCCCTCCCTCCCTCCCCCTCCCTCTCTCTCTCTCTCTCTCTCTCTCTCTCTCTCTCTCTCTCTCTCTCTCTCTCTCTCTCTCTCTCTCGGTGTGGCTCAGTGGTGGTAAGTAAATGTACAAGGCTCTCTGATTCGCAGTGGGGACAGGAGAGGGTAGATAGCTACAACAGAGAAGAAACACACACCTCTTCTCTTCCATTCCATTCAGTGACAGCCTTTGGGTTGTAGTGCAGAGCACTGAAAACATCAGGGTGGAAATGCCCTGCCCATGGCACAGGGTATGGTCTGTGAGTCGCACTACCTGTAATTCCGACTTCATTCTCTATTTCAGTTTGAGTCTTAGTCCCTTGGCCGCTGCTGCTCCCTCCACTAGTTGGCAGCAAGTGTTATTTCTTTGTTGCTCAGCTGCAGAGTCCAGTTGCTGGTTTAGAACTGTGGGGGTGTCTTCTTGTTTCTTGTGGGTGTACTGAGAACAGATTTCATTTCCTCCCTCTAGTAATTGGAGTGGAGCTGAAGTGAAGTCTCTTTTCTTCTCTCAGTAGCCCAGGCTAGCCTCAGACATGTTTGCTGAGATTACTGATATGAAATATTTGCCTGGTTAAAATGAAGTCTTAGAAGTATTGTGCCTAGTTGTTACTTATTTAAACTTGGACAAGTTAATCAACTCACTTAAATCTGAGTTTCATTACATACAAAATTGGGCTTCACATAGTTGATGTAAGATTTAAACAGGAACACACACACACAATTTACAGTATTTGGTACATAGCAAGTGTTTAAAATATGATAACATCCCATTATCCTATTTTGTCAAAAGCAGCATTGAGTATTACTATTGCATATTTCTCAAATGCTGTTGGTGGTGACCTGGGCTTTTGTATTGTGCTGGTAAGTGACCACCTGTCCATCAAGTTTTAACATACTGTACTAAAAAACCAATTTCCAGGTTTAATGGCCATCAGAATTAATAGATTTTTTTTCTTTCTTTCTTTGGAGATGGCCATATATGCCACAGAAGGCTAAATTTTTCCTTTTCTTAATGGAGGGAGTTGGCTCCAGTCTTTCTTAGATTTAAAATTTGATTATGTATATCTTACATGCTGTTCTCCTTTGGACATCTTGGAGCAGTGATGAAAATGTATTTCATTTTGTAGTTTGGGAGCCATAATTGCAGCTTCCCTGGGCTCATCTCCCTTCCCCTTGCTGGTTAATACCAGCTGAGCTGGTTTGCTTCCCCCTCTTTGATATTGTTCTCCTCCTCCTTCCCCCACCGCACCTCTCTTCCTTTCCCCTCCCTTTTCCATTTACTCTTACGTTCTCCCCTCCTCCTCCCTCTCCCTGGTTTCTAGCTCCTTTTTGCGTTCTGTTTGTGTTACTGAGGGCAGTGCTCCAATTACCTCATATTTGGAGAGAGGAAGCGGCAGCCAATCCGGTTTCTGTCTGCTTTTAGGTCAAGTGATTTCTGAACTGCAGTGAGATGCTTTGAAATTTGTCTTGTTGCAGCTCTGAGCCTGTAAGATGGCTGTCTGAATCGAGCGGCTGGAAGAGACAGAGAGAGTGGAGAGAGAGGCGGGGAGGGAGGGAGAAAGGATTGGAGGGATTGCCGGCATAGTGCTTTTTTTTTTTTTTTTTTTTTTTTGGAATGTGTATTGAATCCGATGAAGCCGACATTGGAATTTCTCTGGGATCCAAGGAATGATTTAACTGCGTTTTTTTCTGAGATTGGGAGAGGAAAGAAATGGGAAATTCACTGGGCTGTGTTAAGGAGCCGAAAGAGTCCATAGCTGTTTCTGAGAAGGCTCCCATATCTCCTAAGAAGAGGGTTCGGTTCAAAAGGAAGTGGAGAGGGAAGAAAACCCCTACTCTAGAAGCACCTCACAACGAGGAACCTTTGGAAGACACGGGAGTCGTTGAAGAGACTGAAACCCTAACCAAGTTAACAGCGAGCCTCCCAAAGGAGCACGGAGTGGGAGGGGCAGAGCACCCCCCATCAGACATTTTGCTGCCTGGAGACTCAGCTCCCAACTCAGGGGTGGGCCACCAAGGGAGGATTGTGCAGGTAAAGGAGAGATTCCAAGCAGAGGTCCAAACTGCTCACCTTTTGCTGGAGAATGGGTCGTCAGTTGTTGGAGGGGTCTGGGGTTCCCTGGAAAGGGGTATGACGGTAACTGCTCACCTGCGTGATAACCCAGCTGAAAGGAACTGTGAGAAGTCTGTGAGCCAACTGGTGGAATTTCCGAGGACAGCTTCCAGCAGCAGCAGGGCTGTGCTGCTGCCTTTGCAAGGAGAGACTGCAGTGGGGCAGGGAGGCACACTGCTTGGATTTCAGAACAGCACTTTGCCTGGGACAGACTGCCTTTCTGACGCAGGAGATCAAGACCAACTTTCAGAGGGCTGGAGTCTTGGGGGAAGAACCAAGAATGTTCTGAGTGCCCCCCCCACAGGTTCTTGGATTACTAAGCATTCTGTTACTTCATCAATACTGAAACACTCAGGAGACCCTATCTGCACAGAACCTACCCACTTGGGTCAAGTATCTCACAGGGGTCCCATAATGCCTGCTTCCCAGAGTGATTTATCTGTCAGTGGCATCATCATGAGCATTTTGCCATCTTCATCTGGCTATGGCAGTGATGGGCTGCACCTACATGGAATTCAGCCCGAAGATACAGAACCTGAAAAGAGCACCACACCCTTCTCAGAAGAGGATGGTACCCTGTCTTTGGAGGCAAGCCATACTGATCATGGGGTCTGGAGGAGGTGGGTGGTATATTTGGGGTAATAATTGTCTTTTGGATTCTTGCCTCTCAGGCATACTAAAGTGGAGTAGGGGGGGTAAGCAGTCAGGGTTTTGGTGCCATTTCAAACTTAGTATTGCATGGGGGACTGTGAGTTAGTGATTGCAAGGGTTTGGCAAGCAGAATCTATTTCAGGTCTGTCCCTTGATGCTGAAAACCAAGTCTTTCTGGCTCTGGGGAATCCCCGGTTTTGAGTATCCATGTAATCTAATTGCTGAGGCTATTTGGTAGGATTATCTTTCAAGGTTAAGTGCTGGATATTCCTCATACTTAGGCAGGGCTGTTGGTTTGTTTATCCTCCTCAAAAAGTTGTGGTGTCGTACAAAGGACAAAGGGGAGCCTAGCTTAGTTCCTGAGATTGATATGAGGGAGTAAGGGACCTTGAGGACACGGGGAGCAAGGCAGTTGTCTTCAGGGTGCGCTCTTCTCTCTAGAGAATGATGTTCTTAGTAGAGCTGATGTAATATCTTTCCTATGAGGATGCATCAAATGACAGTGCTTATTGTGTGTTTGTATAGAGGGAAGCCTCCTTGGCTTCTAATTCTAAAATTAAAAGAGATCAGGAAACATGGTGGAGGGGGGTAGATAGTGGAAGGAGGAGAATGGGGACAGGGGAAATGAGTGAATTTGATTGGGGCAGTTTGAAAGTTCAAAACTACAAAGTTTACTTTATGGTTGAATTGGTTTAGGGCTTTACTATGTCTTGTTAGACAACAGTAACTGCTGTGAATATTTCTAAGGTTCAGAAATCAGGTAAGAATTCAGAAGGCTGGACTAGGTAAGGTCACAGGAAGCATTGTGTAGCATGTAGATCATCCATGGTTAAACTTTTATTGGTGTATTGGCCTCTGCAGCATATGAAACACAAGCTTTAGAGATGCAGAACATCTCTCTCCCCCTTCCCCCCCCAAGCTGTGGACAAGTGATACTAACTACCTGGTTGCCTTGATATATGAAGTTGACCTATATGTTTGATGACAATACAATGAGGCTAAGGATAAATTCAAAATTTAAGGTGATTTGTGTTTGAAATTTCTTCTTTGGTGATAAATTCCCTCTTGGATAGGCCCATCTCCATACCATCCCTTACTACAGTTTGGAGACCCCCAAATAACTTCCTAAAAAGTGACTGTTGAAGAATATCTTTTGGGCTGGGGGTGCAGCTCAGTTTTAAGAGTGCCTGCCTAGCATACCAAAGCCCTAGTTTAGTCCCTACCACTAAGTAAACTGGGCTTGATGGGACATGCTTGTAGTCCTGTCATTCATGAAGTAGATACAGGAGGCTCAGAAATTCAAGGGCTTTCTCTACTACATAGTGAGTTACAGTAAAGGTTAGTCTGAGATACGTAAGAGCCTTTCTTAAGAGGGAGGAGCCAAAAATAAAAACAAAAGGACTGGCAAGATGGCTTAGTGGGCAAAAGCACTTGCTGCTTAATTATCTGAGTTTGATCCGCAGAACCCATGTAGAAAGGGAGACAAAGATTGACTCTACAAAGTTGTCCTCTGACTTCCATACAGGCTCTTACGATAAATAAGTCAATTTTGAAAACATAAGTTAAGTCTGAGGCTGTGTTGGCTAGAATAAAAATGCACTGTGTTAATCAAGTATGCACTGTAGTTGGAAAGAAGGCAGGGAACATATGGGTGCTAGTATTGGGTTTTATTGGCTAAGAAAATATCAGAGACAACTTTTATTTATTTTTTAATGGGGTAGATGTTGAATAATTGAAGTAAAGCCAACTGCTGAAGTGGCTTATATTTAAAACCAATGCTATTGAAGTTGATATTGTGAAGTCATGACATTATGCAAGATTCATATAATTACAAAATGCATATAATCAAGTGTGAGACTTTTTTACTTTTGGTTTTTCAAGACAGGGTTTGTCTGTGTAGTTCTGGCTGTCCTGGGACTCTCTCTGTAGACCAGGCTGACCTGAAACTTACTGAGATCCATCTACCTCTCATTCCCAAGTGCTGGGATTAAAGGTGTGCACCACCACCACTCCCTGACAGCATACTCTTTTCTTGACTTTGTTCATTTGGACAGTGTCCCTGTTTGATAGACAGAAACAGCATTCTGTCTGTTGCCCAGAGGGAACAAGCAGGGCTTCTCTTACAGAGCATTCTGAGAGCAGAGCTTGATTGAGCAAGCCTCAGTGTAAGACTTTTCAGAAAGGGTAAAGTGGAGACATTTTGGAACTCATGGTGGAAACAGTCCTAGATATCGAACTGTTCGTCAGTAGCAAGGGTACTTTTCCATGGGCTGTGTTGTGTCTTCTGGGAGGTAAGGTTCTTTACAATTCTGTGAGGAATCTTAAAAGATTTGTGGAAGAATCTTTTGGTCAGTGAGTGAGCTGTAGGTTGATATTACTAATAGTAAGATTATTGTTTGGCTGCTCAGTATGTGAGTCAAGTTGGTATGTATTTTCTGAGCAACTAGCCTTTGCTTCCGTCATTTCTACCTCTCAGCCAAGTTCAGTTGGACAACTCTGATAGGGCCAACAGTAAGAAACTAAGTGACTGAGTCTCCATGTAGACATCTGCCATGCTTCTGAGGCTCTGTGTTCATAATGGGGCCATGGACTGACATATTTAACCTAAGAAATAACTTCTTAGGTTAAATGTGAAATTCCTTCATAATGAAATTTTTTTAAGCCACAGGACATGAAACCTGCATAGTGTTTGTGTGATAATGTGTCTTCAGAGAGCTTGTCCCTCACTTGCCAACTATTCACAGGCCTACAGGACAGCAGCAGGTAGGAAGAGAGAGGGAAGCATGTTCTGACCCTGCGGGTATTTGTAAATGTGTGTGGTACCCCCAGGCAAGCATCTGCCTTGAGTATGGGCTCCCTCTGTAGAGTTGGGAGCACAAGGCCAGTGTGGTCGGAGGACCTCCTGGCTCTGTATCGTTTGCTTTTATTGTGTTTCATTTCTTATGTGGTAGAGTAGTAAGACATCTCAGAGAATAATGTGAATTACAGAGTAGCATCTGTCTGCATAACTTGTTCTGTGTCATGCTGTTTGGCTCAGGACATGCTCATGGGCCCTTGGAGACACAACTGTATACCATGAGTTAGTTGCTTTTCAGAAATGGAAGTGATGTTCATTCTTACTAAGTGCATGTTTTAGATAATAGAAGTTAACCTTGCCCAGTGGCACAGTAGAAAGTTCCCTTGTCAGGAAATAGTTAAAGTGGAAGCAGGATGATAGAGGGCAGCTTGTTTTCAGAGACTAAGGAGACTTGATTTCGAGCTGGAGGGAACTGGCTAGCAGCAGTTGTGCTTTGATGTCAGACAAAGGCCTGTTGGCGCCTTCATTCTTTCAGGACTCTACTTTCTGCTACCAATATCTAGAATATATGGCTCATTTAAACAAGGAAAACGGTTGAGAGTCCCTTCATCTTTCCATATTTGTTCTTGCCTCCAGTCTCCTGCCCATACAGTTAGTGGATCCCATTGCATGAGGATGTGAGCTTCACATGTCCCTCTGCACACCTTAGAGCCCCTACAATTTCAGGGTAGTAGTTATATAAGTCTGGGGGCCAGAATGGGAAAGAGGTCAGCTGGCACACTGTTCCCTGGACCTAATTAGCCCTTCAGTTTATAGCTACCCTCTCCCCATTTCCCTCTCTAATTATAGGGAGACCTGTTTTACTCACTGGTTTCGTATTGTAAGAAAAAAGCAAAACTAAGCAGGGTATTACTGGAAACATGTAGAAGATAGTTTTGATTAGGATTTTCTTTTTAAATACATACTTAATTAAGTGCTGGACAGGGTGGATCATATTGCCCAGCCCTTGGGAGATAAAGGCAGGAGTGACAGGAATTTGTGGCTCTCAGCTACATGGTGAATTCCAGCCCAGTCAAGGGCCAGCTATGTGAGACCTCCACCTCAAAAAACAGAGTAAACAAAAAATGTTATTAAAAACATACTGTAAAATTATTACTTTGGGTCTAACAATAGTAAAATTATGTTTTCAAAAGAAATATTTTAGAGACAGTTACTGAAATGTTTATGGAGAGAATAATAATAACATATAGATAGATATATAGATATAGATAGTAATGGGGAGGAATAAAGTAAAGTGGGCAATATGAACGAAACAAAATAGCTATGAGTTGATAATGGTGAAACAGGTACTGGCTGGATAGGGGCTTTTACTGTTATCTCTTAGCGTGTATTTGAAATTTTATATTTCAAATGATAGGTTAAGGAAAATGAAAAGAAACAGTAGTGATAAAATTATTATATAATGCATATACTGAAAGGGGGCTACCTACAATCTAGAATGTGTGACATGTTCAGCTCAAGTGATTACAAGTTTGGAATGGATGGGCTGGATTTGAATCCAAGCCCTGCAGCTCACAGTATCCCTGCCAGTATACATTCCTTACACTGTACCTTGGTATACTTACACCTTGTAAATCTGTGTATTTCAGATATTAATAGCTTGCACTTGGTAGGGCAATTGTGGAAGTTAAATGAGTGGAAATGTACAATACACATTAGCAATTAATGTTTAAATAATTTTACAGACAACATGAAAAGGACAATTCCCTTGTAGAAAAGTAAAGAAACTCTCAGGAACAACCAGTTCACATGCAAATACACATGCATACTACAGATGCCTTATACATATAAGACTGTCACTGCTGATGAGCAACAAGATACTTTAGTTTTACACTACTGATGGCAGAAGGTTGAAAATGCCTATTAGAGGAGGATTTGGCCTCTAAACAAATATAAATTTGTAGCGTAATTTGGAATAAAAATCTTCACACCCTATGACCTTGACCTTTCTTTCATTCTGCTTATCTTCTCTTACAATATTCTGAATCAGAACTATAGACTTTTCCCTGACCTCTCATGTTGGTTTATTACCTTTCTGTCTACTCCTGAAATACACAGCTGCTAGTAGATGCCCCTGCCTGAGCATTTATAATGAGCATGAGTTATGCACTGACCCTCACTTGCTCTTAAATGAATGTTTTCAAGATGTGATGGCTTCTGTCTATCAGTTTGAGTACAGATTGGCCTCAAATAATAATTATATCTCAGTGTCCAGTTTGTAATTCTCTTTTCTTGTTCTTTGGGTTTTTTTTGTTTTGTTTTGTTTTGTTTTGTTTTTTTGAACGCAATCTGTAGACCAAGGTGGCCACAAAGATTCTGTAGACCAAGGTGGCCACAAAGATTCTTCTGCCTCTGCCTCCCAGGTGCTGGGATTAAAGGTGTGAAGGCATGTACCACCACTGCCCGGCTTCCTGTTTTTCGGTTTTGTAATATCCTTTAAGGATGAATCTAAGTCATGCTCATTTGAGAAATCTTATTGATTGTTGCAAAGCACAGTAAGTTTCCATCGTCCTGAGACTCTCTTTGGGACGTTATTATGATTATTGCTTATTGGGCATCAAATTACATATAACTTTCATGTAACTGTTAGTTATGACAAAGATAAGATGAAATTTTTCGCTACTATTCTTAGGTAAACAAAAATTGTTATTGTTTTTGAGTTTTTATTCCAATTAAGTTATAGTCAGGTCATGGCCAGAAAACAAAAACAAACAAGAATAACTGACTAAATCTATATATCATGTACTAGATCAATCTGTGCTAATTTGGGTAGAGATAAAGTGACATACTCCATTTAAAGAAAAGGTGACAAAAAAGCCAAGAAGGTTTAGCTAATCTCCTTGGAATATAGTCTTCTAAAAGTGTTTTTCAAGGGACAGAGAGATGCCTCAGTGGATGAAAAAGGCACTTGCTGTCTGGCTGAGTTCCACTTTTGGGTCTGCATGGTGAAAGCAGAGAAACCAGCTTCTCCAAGTTGTACTGCACTGACCCCCCACACACATACATACATGTTGTAGGGCAAGCATATATGATCTCCAACACACACACACACACACACACACTCACACACACTAAAAATGTTTGTAAGAGGTTGGATGGATGACTTGGTGAATAAAGTACTTCCTGTGCAAGCATGAAGACCAGAGTTCAGATCCCCAGCACCCATGTAAAAAGTCAGCAATAGTGGCTATTACAGCTAAATGGTGAGTTCCAAATTAAATGAGAAACCCTTCTTAAAAACCAAGGTGAACAGTGATAGAGAAAGAAGACACCCAAAGTTGATTTCTGACCTTTGCCTGTGTGCTCATGCGTGCATAAATGCAGGCACACATGAGCCCAAGTGAATTTTTGAGGGCTGGTAGATAACTCAGTAAAGTGCTTTTCTAGCTAATACAGTGACCAGAGTTTGACCCCCAGAACTCGTACATAAAAAGCCAGGTGTAGCAACTAGTAATCACAGTGCTGGGGAAGTGGAAACCGGCCAACTAGTGAGTTCCAGGCCTGTGATAGGTCCTGTGTTCCTTCCCACTGCCAGGACAGTGTTTCTCTGTGCAGCCCTGACTGTCCCAGAATTCTCTCTGTAGACCAGGCTGGCCTTGAACTCAAGAGTTCCACGTGCCTCTATCTTCCAAATTCTGGGAGTTGAAGGTTCTCCACCAACGCTCAAAACGAAACAGAAATGAACAGAAAAGGTGTTGGAAACCCGGGGAACAACTGCTAAGTTTCTCTTCTGGCCTGCATACCTCTCCCTCCCCTGTCCCTCCTCCTCCCCTCCCCCCTTCCCCTCTCCTTCCCGTCCCTCTCCCCCTCCCCTTTCTCCTTCCTCTTCCCCCTCCCCCTCTGTGTCTGTGTGTATAGGTATATACATGTGTGTAGAGTCCAGAGGTTTATAACATGGAGCATCTTCCTCAGTTGCATTCTACCTTGATTTTTGGTTTCTTACAGAACCTGCAGCTTACCAATTGCCTTGTCTAGCTGGCCAGTGATCTCCAAGGATCTACTTCTGTCCTTCCACAGCACACCACCACACCCAACTTTTCAGTTACACTTTACAACTAAGCTGTTTCCCTAGCCAATTGCTAATTTTAAATATATACATATATTTAAAATGTGTGTGTGTGTGTGTGTGTGTGTGTGTGTGTGTGTGTGTGTGTAGCGTTGTTTCTCTACCCCTGTTTTATTTCTATTCATCTATCGTCATTTGGGAAAGTAATTGGGATAGCCTTTATTTATTGAGATATGGTATATCTTAAGTAAATTCTTAGAGGACAGACATGTCTCATTTTGTGCTTTCTCTTTTTTCATTCAGCTAGTATTTACTTACTGAAACAGCACAGACATTGTCTCTGAGCCCGTTGTTGGCATTGCTAGTTAGGATTACTTGTTTACCTCTGTCTCAACTTGGTTTTTCTATAAATTGTTTCCCTGACTGAATTGCTTAAACTCAAAGCCTGAAACCATGCTTTCATTTTGAGCGTCTATAACATAATATTTTCTTGGAAACTGATAACAGAACAAATAGACAACATGTTCCTTATATTCTTCCCTGTACTACCTGGCATAGAGTTAAGATGTTGGCAAACGCTTATGGGATTATTAGGAAATATTATGTTTACGAGAATGTTTTGGAGAAGAAACTAAACCTTGGGTAGTATACGATGGGAGGAGGCTCGAACAGATATGTGTAGTGCAGTCTCTAGCATGGTATTGAGGCTGTCTTCTTTACTCCCTGAACTGGAAGCTGGATCTGTGCATTCGAGTGTGAAAGTAAAGGCCTCTGCAGGCCCTAGTGACGGTGCCCATACCACATGAGAGTATCGCAAGAAGAGGTGGACAAAGGCCAGATTTAATTACTGAGATGCTTATGATGGTAACCAGTCTTTTCACAACCAGTTTACACTCTAGAAAGGGTTGTAACCCAAGCATGGTATTTTTTTTCCTTCCTTGAGGGAACCAAACATATCTTTGTCTCATTAAAACTTTGTTGAAAATCTGAAGTAAAGCTCTTCACCGAGGAAGTAGTTTCAATGCAGGAGTTTAGTAGTTAAGAGCACTGGCTGCCCTCTAGGGAACTGAAGTTCAGTTTCAGGAGCTCCAATGTCCTCTTCAGGCACTGCATGCATGTGGTGCACAATACATGCAGACAAAACTTATGTACATAGAACAACTAATTTTTTGAAGGAGTTTCAGTGCAAAGCACAGATAAGCATTATTACTGAAACTGTGATTGGCAGGTATGGGGTGTCACTAGAGAGACAGATGTGGTTTTTTTGGTTAGATTATTAGAATTTAGTTTTTGACAAAGAACTCAAATGATCAGATTTCAATTTTTTCCCTGTTTTATTTTACCAAATCTATTTCCCAATCCTTAATAAGTACATGAAGCAGCCATGAGGGTGAAAGGTATATGTCAATGTCTAGGGACATTTATCTATTAAAACAGAAATGTAGAAATATTCTTAAAGAGAATGGAAATAGAGTTGAATTTTGGTTACAATGTACTATTTATTATTGAGTCCTCACTTTGCAGTTTCATAGCTATCTCTCTCAAACTTGGAATTGATTGAATTTTATAGTATAGTTTCTCATGGCTTTTATTTGTAAATAATTGATGGATCTGAATTAATTTACAAAATGAATTTTAACTCTCAAATTATTGAGTATCTGCAGCAACCATTTAACTTTATGGTGTGTATATGGGGAAAAATAATAATCCAAAAGTTGTCAGGTGAATATGCAGTCAACAGAGAGGTGGTGAGTGACGAAAAGATTTCTAGAATCATCAGACATTATCAAAGTGCACTAGCCTGAATTTCCTTTGTATGAATATACAAAGAACTCTGTACCCAGCAGAGTTTTGCTGCTTAGGGTACAATTTCATTTTACTTTGACACACAAGTGGCTTCCTGGGCTTTATGCAAACTCTCCAGACTATTCTCACAGTGTGCCTTCAAAGATTTTGGCGGCATTTAGTAATCTGAAGAGTTGTTTTTTATTTTATTTTTTTAAAATCCTATACAAAGTATTAGTTTCTGCCTCTGATTTTTCCTGACCTTAAAATAATAGAAGTACTCTGAGTCACAACAGGGTTATATCCCAATTTGATTTATATATTTCATTTGAAATTGTATTATCACTGTAATTTAAAAATGTATTTAAGATGTGTAACCTACCAAGCATCATAGTTTAACCTGGACCACCTTAAACTGCACAGAACACGTATTTGCTCATAGTTGGGCAAAATTATCTAGCATAATACAAAGTCTTTTATAGTGTAACCCTGAACACTATTGTACTGAACATATAAAACAGTAGTTGACAGTAAGTACACACTTAGACTATTATAAAAATTTAAAAATCCAAAGTAAGTTGAGAACTTACTGGATGGAGCCTCTTTTATAATCTCATTTGTAAATTTGTGATCATTTGTAAATTTAGAATAAGACACTAAGAGGTGTCTTATTGTCAGCTCCCCTTGTACTCCCCACTAGAGAGCTGGCTACTTTGAGGCCCTGTATTTGATGATGAGCCAGAGACGAGTAGATGTCCTGTGGATATAGCCCTGCTTTCTTTGTCCCAAATATCAAACCAAAATCTATTCTTGGCATGCTGGGTTTATTATTTATTTTTGAAACAGGGTCCCATTATGTGTTGCTGTCTAGCTTGTGACTTTCTGTGCAGTTTAAGCTAGCCTTGAATTTGTGGGAAGTCTCCTGCCTGTGTGTCTCAAGTGCTGAGATTATAGGTTTGCACCACAGAACTGGCATTCTGTTCTATTGTAACAATAGGTACTACCTATACCATCCGTTTAAACAGTCCAAGAGGAATTTATTGTCCTTTGTTACATTTGGGAAAAAACAGGCATAAGCCATTTGTCTGAGGACACAGTCCTCTCAAATGTTTCCTTTTGTGAGTAGTCTGAGAACAAATTTGTGTACTTTTTCTTGTTAAGATTATAGTTTTCAGTATAAACAAGTGTGCTCATCATCTTCCTCTGAGGAGTCACTGCCATCACCATTAGCACACTGAACTTGTTTAAATTTGTGTGCTGCTTTGAATTTGCTGTTTGCTGGATTCTTGGTAGACTTCGCCATTAGATGCTTTCATTTATTTATTTTTACTATTTCATTACAAATGAATAATTATTCATTGAAATTTCCTCAGTATTTGATCAACACATGAGGCAAGTGTGTGCAGTATTCAACCCCAGAGCTAGACATTTCTTTACAGTATCTGAGTGACTGCTTGCTGGTGTCCAATGACCAGTCACTTTCAGATAGGTTTGCTATTAGCATTTGGTGACCAAACCCTCGAGAAACCTATAGTCTTAAGTGAGAAAAATTAAATATGAATTAATAATTGGTAGAACCAAATAGCATCCTGTTAAATGATGATACAGGCTGTCAGGGCTGTGGGAGTTAAAGAATTACTGAAGGAAGGCCATCATTCAATGAAGTGAAAAATGAGATCTTTTTATCATAACCTTGAGCTTGGAAAAGATGGTCACAGCATCTCCAAAAAAGTAGTAGTTATCATTTCTGTTTTACACATGATAACTGACCTTGGAGTTGGGAGGATGGGATTCAAACTCCCATCTGTGTGGAACTAAAGGTATGCACATTTTCTTCTGCTGTATTACAATTTTTCTAAAATAAATAGATCTGGTGTTACACTTTAAGAGATGTCTTCAAATACCATCCCCTTCCCCAATATAATAAAACTATACCAAGCCGAAGAGATGGCTCAGTGGTTTAACACACTCACTGCTCTTTCAGGGGATCCAGTTCAATTCCCCGCACCAAGAGCAGGCAGCTTACAACCACCTGTAATTCCAGCTCCATGTGTATCTGACACCCCTAGCATCTATGGATCCCTGCGCTCATACCCACACACAGACACATACATATAAGTTGGCAGTGGTGGTTCACGTCTTTAATCCCAGTACCCGGGAGGCAGAGGCAGAGGCAGAGGCAGAGGCAGAGGCAGAGGCAGAGGCAGGTGGATCTCTGTGACTTTAAGGCCAGCCTGGCCTACAGAGTACTAGGACAGCCAGGGCTATTACAGAGAAACTCTGTCTCGAAAAACAGAACAAGAAAAGAACTAGCACTTGTAATTCTAGCATTTGGAGATAAGTGTGATTACCAGTTTGCTGACTGTGTCTCCATGTTTATGTTTCTATAGAGGATCTGCACTTCTCTGTCACATATATGTGTACATGTTTGCATGGCTGTATACTTAAAGGATATATTTTATCCTTTTATAAAATTAGAATTGTTATGTATATTATTTTGTTTGTATTCTGTTTCTTTTGATGAAGCTTTTTGACTATTTTCCAAAGTATACCCTTTTAAATGCAACAAAGACTTCTAGTCTGTATATGGCCTATATTTTGTAACCAGTAATTTCTCATTAGAGTTTAAGCTTTTTTTTTTTTTTTAATTTTCTGCCATCTCATGCCTATTTTTGCTCAGTAAACATTTTTATGTAAAATATTTTGTATATATTCTTGATCGTTTCCTAACAAGTATGTATTCTTTAAGACGTGATTCAAAACTGACATGCAGCATAGTTAGTTGTGCTGGTTATATTCTCCGTAGTATACTCTCACATTAATATCTGATGTTGAGTGTTTTCTCTGTTTCTGACTGTTATCATTATAGACCAACCATCCTTCAGCCTTCTCTGCTTTGATAGGTTTAGTGTGGTTCTTTGTTGTTTAGGAGTCCTGTTTTTTCTCTTTTTTCTTTTTCTTTTCTTTTTTTTTTGGGGGGGTGGAGACAGGGTTTCTCTGTGTAGCTTTGGAGCCTGTCCTGGAACTGGCTTTGTAGACCAGGCTGGCTTCGAACTTGCAGAGATCTGCCTGCCTCTGCCTCCCAAGCTCTGGGGTTAAAGGCATGCACCACTGCCGCCCAAGTCAGTTTGATGAATTTTAATTTGTGTTTCTCTGACTACCAGAGAGGCTGAATATTTGTTGGAGTTGTCATCAATAATGCTGCCAGCCAGTCTTGGGTCTCTCTTCCTTCACAAATCCTGATATAGGGAGAAGAAAAACAACAGACTTTATATCATATTTGAAGGAGTTATCCCATGTCTTATCTGTTTGCAGATCTCTGACATCTACATTAGTGGGGAGTCAGGGGATATGTCAGCCAAGGAGAAACTACTCTTGTGGACCCAGAAAGTAACAGCTGGTTACACAGGAATCAAATGCACCAACTTTTCTTCCTGCTGGAGCGATGGGAAAATGTTCAATGCATTGATTCACAGATACAGGTATGTACAGTGGTGTCTCAGTGCTCTTAGAAGGAATCCTTCTTATCTCATTTGTAGTGAACTGTTACACCATCCTCCCCTTTCACCGAGCAAGGATTAGACTCTTGAGTCATTGTTTGAAAAGCAGTTTTAATTGAGTCCTACTGTTTTGGGCACTGGCCAGAGGTCAGTCAGTCAGTTCTCTTGCATTCAGGGAGCTGACCATTCACTGAGGAGAATAGGCAGTAAACAGAGAGCTGTGTGCTGTCTTATAGTGACAGGTACAGTAGAAGGACATAATTACAGGGTTGTGGTAATTTGGACAAAGATGGCCAGAGATAGCCTCTGTCAAAAGTGAGCCATGCAGGCTCTGGGGTCAGAGCATCCCTAGTAGGTGAGAGAACAAGTTCATAGGGCCTGAAGGGGGCCTGGGTCAAAGTAAGGAGCAGCAGGTGACTTGCTATTACATGAGATAGGAATTTTAACCACAAAACACATATAATTTGAGCTCTGAGTGGTAATACACATGCATCAATTTTCACTTTGTACTAATTTATGAATTTGTGTAAGTTTGGAATTGGATAGCGTTAGGCACCTACCTGGTGTGAAATTAAAAACAGATTCAGGGTTAGTATCCTCCTACCTCCTGCCTTTGCTCTCTAATTCATTCAGTGTTTTCAGGTCTGGGAACTGTTAGGTTCTCCTTGTGTGAGCTCATGTGCTGTGTAGACAGTGGCTTTTCATGTGCTTTGGCGAACTTTTACAGACCCGATCTGGTAGATATGGAAAGAGTACAAATCCAGAGTAACCGGGAGAATTTGGAACAGGCTTTTGAAGTAGCTGAGAGACTGGGGGTCACCCGATTGCTGGATGCAGAAGGTGAGAGTTACTGAATTTTTAAGTACATTTAGCATGTTTTCATGATTCCTTCTCCTGGCCTGTTCCTCTGTTCTGACCAAGAAATTCTCTCTTTCTCTCAGACGTGGATGTGCCGTCTCCAGATGAAAAGTCTGTGATCACTTACGTGTCTTCAATTTATGATGCCTTCCCCAAAGTCCCTGAGGGTGGAGAAGGGATCAGTGCTACGGTAAAAGACCATTTTCCTTGATTCATTGAGGTAGAATGCCTTCGTTGGGTAGTGTTACTTAAATCCTTACACATTTATAAAGACCCACCTGGGTCCACTTTGTCCTTAAGAATGGGTCTTGGTACTGCTAATTTTATGCCATCTAACATAGATTGTTGATGTTAAATACCAGCAAAGACTGCCCTTTTCATTCCCAGCTGTGGTTCAAAATGAAGCAATGTTTTCTTGGCTGCTGATACAAGTTTGTTTAGGAACGATGACTTTGAGCTCTAGGTTAGCCTTGAACTCATGGTCCAGCTGCCTCAGCCACCTGAGTAGTGATTACAATGTGAAGAACCACCATGTCCGACAAATGTCTTAGACCTTAATTTTAGTAGCTTGGTTTATAGTTTTTCTACCTGTCAGGATATTCAGTGGCAGCCTGGGGTTCCTTGGGGAGCTTTGAAACAGACTTTGAGCATTAAGTTGGGCATCTGTCTAGGCAATTAGAAGAGGGTTTTGTATGGCGTGGGGTGGCCTGAGCCACTTTATCCTGTGCAGCTGCTGGACAGTACAAATGTGGCCAATGATGTTTGCCTTCTGACTATAGGAAGTGGACTCCAGGTGGCAGGAATACCAAAGCCGAGTGGACTCACTCATTCCCTGGATCAGACAGCATACAATCCTGATGTCAGATAAATCTTTCCCCCAGAACCCTGTTGAACTAAAGGTAAAAGCATGGACTTAAGTTGCTTTTTATGAATTCTCTCTAGGAGTAGCCCTCAGAGTTTGATGCTGCTGGCTCTGGTGTGCTGTTGTGGAAAAATTGGTCCCTATTGCTTTGGTCTACTAATTCATTCATCAAATATTAATTTTTATAGGCGCTTTATAACCAATATATACACTTCAAAGAAACAGAAATTCTCACCAAGGAGAGAGAAAAAGAAAGAATCAAAGAGTTATATAAATTATTAGAGGTAAGGAAGCATATTTTTGTCTAATACTTGGGGTTTGCCAGTTTTACTGTTGTTGCTCCCTAATAGATTCCTTTTTATCACCACCAAGGGTATTTCAAGTGACACTCTTGGCAGATCTTGAAAATCTGTGGTAAAGGAATAGCATCAACAAACTGTCATTATTAAAGGAGTCGTTGAAAAACAGCATTTCTATTCAGAAATCTTTGTTTCCTAGTGTTTTAGGAAGAAAGTGAACCTTTCCATCAGATGAAAAGACAGGAGATGTCCATTCATATTTTGATTCCTACAGGATTTGAAGCTATAGAGCTGGGTGGATTTAACCTTGCCAGAGTCAGGTTTATTTAGAAGACAGATTTCTAGAAATGATTGAAGGGATAGAACAATTTAGAGCAAGTGGTCTCAGCAAATTGGAGTTAGATACAAATGTTTTGGCTCTTAAGTTGTTAGATGGTTTATTCATTCCCTATATAAGATGGCGTGAAAAACTGCTGAGTGACTAGACCAAAACAAAGTAAGAAGCAACATACAAAAATAGATGAAAACAGGCCAGAGGGCAGGGCTGTGGTTGGCGACTGAAAAGTAAGTGTCTCTTTCAGGTGTGGATTGAATTTGGCAGAATTAAACTGCCTCAGGGCTACCACCCTAATCATGTAGAAGAAGAATGGGGGAAACTCATCATTGAAATGCTTGAGCGAGAGAAATCCCTGCGGCCAGCTGTGGAGAGGTGGGTCCAGAAGGCAGTCTGACATTCCTCTGGGGCTACTTTGAGTCTTGTACTTCTTCATTATGGTTTTCATGGTTTTTAGGCTGGAATTGCTGCTGCAGATTGCAAACAAAATACAGAATGGTGCTTTGAACTGTGAAGAAAAACTGACACTAGCTAAGAATACACTGCAGGCAGTAAGTATTTGCTCTGTCTTACACCTTAAAAGTCACATGCTTTCCACTTTTCACCCACTGCTCTAATAGTCAAAATTAACAGTTGAGGAATCCAGCTGTGTGACTTCCTTTTTCTTGCTTCGCTGCATCCTTGCAGGTGAAAGCAGTGAAGTTTCTCCACCTGTTTACTCTCTTCTTGTCACAGGATGCTGCACACCTAGAATCAGGGCAGCCAGTCCAGTGCGAGTCAGATGTCATCATGTACATTCAAGAGTGTGAAGGTCTCATCAGGCAGCTGCAGGTGGATCTCCAGATCTTACGGGATGAGAATTACTACCAACTAGAAGAGCTGGCCTTTAGGTAAGGAGGATGGGGCTTATAGAGAGGACTTGCTTGCTGCGAAGTAATGGATAGAGACTGAAGTAAGAATCAGGTACTGAATTTAACCTGAATCTCAGAACTGTGGATACTGCATGCACATACTATGGTAAATTTCCCCTTTTGCACAGCCTTCCCACTAAGTGCCTTCCCAGTAAGTGTATGTTTCTCAGCCACTGTACCATCTTTCCATAATCCTTTCTATTTCAGAGTGAGCTGCAGAGTTATACTAGCACATTTGACTTTGAAACACTGGTGGTCTAGTGAACTCATTTTATAGATGAGGAAATTGAGATCCACACACAGGATAAACAGTGTCTAAAGTCACTTGGCAATCAGCATTTTTTCTGTTATGACCTTCAGGAGTCATATAAATATTATGTTACTTCCTTCCAATTAACACTCTAATTTGGCATTCACCTCGAAGACTCTATAATAGATGATATTAAAGTACCACTTTGCATTCCTGTAACGCTTTTTCAAAACACTTTTCCTGATATGGTCTCATTTTTATTTTTATCATGTGCTTGTTAAATAGATAATGAAGATTTTATTTTAAGCATGTTTTACATTTCCTCCTCTCCTCCAGGGTCATGCGTTTACAGGATGAGCTGGTCACCCTGCGCTTAGAGTGTACAAATCTATACCGGAAAGGGCATTTTACTTCACTTGAATTGGCCCCGCCCTCTACTTTAACCACTACTCATCTGAAAGCAGAACCCTTGAACAAGACAACTCATTCTTCTTCTACCTCCTGGTTTCGAAAACCTATGACCCGAACTGAACTTGTATCTATCTCCTCCTCTGAAGACGAAGGCAGTCTCCGATTTGTATATGAACTTCTCTCTTGGGTAGAAGAGATGCAGGTGGGTGTGTGTGTGTGCAGAAAGCTGTCTTAAAAGGATGCGGTTGCTTTGTGTTCCTGGTAGAGAAAACCTTAATACGAGATCCTGTCTGCACCTAAGATCCCTTCTCCTTAAATGTCCCCTTGTCTCTCCACTACTTAGCCCATGCTGGCCTGGAAGCCAGTGTAGCCTAGGCTGTCCTTGAACTCGTGATCTTCTTGCCCCAGATTCCTGAGTGCTAGGATTGTACGCATGTGCCACCATGCCTGGTTCCTTCCTCCTTATATTCTAAATGGACAGGATCAGTATAGGTTTTCACAGTCCCACACTGTATAGCACAGGCTTTTCTGACTTGAAGCCCTTTGGGAGTCTCTCACCTTCTGCTAACCATGCCCTAAGTGATAGCTTGTGGGAAACTTGCAGTTATCTTTTCTGATATCTTTTTTTTTTGTTGGTAGGAGAGGTATTCTTTAGCTTTTGTTGTTTTTGTCATACCTATTAAATTTCAGCTAGACTGATATATTTATTCCACAAGTCCAGTGATACTACTTAATTATATTTTAGGTTAATAGTTCAAATTTGATATTTTCCTATGCCAGGCTATCTCTGTAAACCCAGGGCCCAGGAGGCTAAAGCAGGAGGTAATGAGTTCCAGGCCAGCCTGGACTGTGCAATAGAACCCCCATCTCAAGGGAGGGGGGACTAAAACAGGGGGAAGAAATCTTCTATTGGCTAGTAGCTGATGCTGTGAATCAAAAATATTCTTTAGATTTTTTTTTCCTTTTTTGGGGGGGGAGGTCTACTCTGTGAAATTAAGAAACTCATAGTGATTTGTTGTTTTGTTTAAGACAGGGTCTCACTACATAGCCTGGGCTGGTCTGAAACTGAGATCTGCCTGCCTCTCTGTCTACTGAGTGCTGGGATTAAAGGCGTGTGCCACCATGTCATGAAGCTATAAAGGGGAATGTTTAAACATTCAGTGTGTTAAGCCCCACTTCTGACAGATACATTCTGTACTGTTTTCTCATAGGCCACCATTGCTATAAATAATGGGGCTTTCTCTCTAGGCTCTTGAGAGTTGATTGTGGTATATTTTTCATAAGAAGCCATGGAATGATAAAGACTGTTTAGATGCCCAATTCTTACCCCTTGACATTTTATTTAAGTCAAGGCCCTATGTAGTCCAGGCTGACCTGGAAATCCTGAGCCTCCTGTCTCTATGTTCTAAGTGCTGAGATTACAAGCATCTGGCTCTTTCCTCTAGTCATCTCATTCAGATATTGACTCTGACCATTTCACTGTCCTTTGCAAGCTATAACATATCTGTGCTTTCTTTTTTTTTCAGATGAAACTGGAACGAGCAGAGTGGGGTAATGATCTGCCTAGTGTGGAGCTGCAGCTGGAAACACAGCAGCATATTCATACCAGCGTGGAAGAACTGGGCTCAAGTGTCAAAGAGGCTAGGTTGTACGAGGTGAATAGCATTCAGAGTCTACATTATGAGAGTTTCGGGGAGGAGGGGTAATGGGAGGTACATTCAACACTGCTGTTTCTGTAAAGGAGGAGGCTCTGAAAAATAAAGCATAGAATGAATAACACTTTACGACGACTAATTCCCACTCTATGCAAAGTGTCTCTATTAGCCTTTGATATAACTTTGTAAGGAAAGTATTTTTAATTAATAAATATTTTTATACTGAAGAACAAAACATGATTTTAGGGAGGGGAAAGATGGCTCAGTGGTAGAGAGCTCATACTGCTTTTATAGGTGATCTGAATTCAGTCCTCAGCACCCACATCAGATGGCTCACAAATGCTTGTGATACCAGCTCTAGAGCATAAACAGGCACCTGCAGTCAGATGCACATACTCCACACAAAGACAGACATTTAAAAAAATGATGTAAAAACTTTTAAAAGTGATGTTGACAGCTGAAGTCAGAATTAGTAAATAGCCATATCTAAATTCCGGCCTTCTGTTCCCAAAATTCATATTCGTTTCCTTTTGCTATATGCCTGTAGTTGAGAGCTGGTGTGGAGAAACTGCTCACTGGTCAGTCCCCTATCACTCATCAGTGTTTGGTTTGGTTTCTGGTGGTAGGGGACCAAACCTAGGGGCTCAGTGCCTTCTGGGTTCTATTACTGAGCAATATCCTATGCTTCAGTCTTCCTGCTTTTTATTTTGTCAGCCCACCACCTTTAAAGGAGCAAATGAGTAGTCTGGCAGTCATCGGGCATGGGGTTTGCTTAGAAGCCCCTGAATCCTTGACTTGCTGGAAACACAGGCCATGAGGAGTTCTTGTTAGGTTACCCTGCTGAGTTGTTGTTCACCCAGTGCTGCCTTTAGCTATAAAGTCTGGCCTAGAAAATTGTTGTCCAGGCCCTCATCTGCATGACTATATCCTATTTACAGATTCTCTCACTGTTTCTATAATGTCTTTGTATTTCATTCCTTTTGTATCAGGGAAAGATGTCCCAGAATTTTCATGCCAGCTATGTTGAAACTCTTGGAAAGTTGGAGACACAGTACTGTAAATTGAAGGTGAGTTTTTACCCAGACCTTGACTGGTTGACTTAGACTGTGCTCATGGAGAAGCTGGATCCTTCCAAACATGACTCTTCCCTAATTCAAAAAGCACATGTTTTTTTAATGCTATATTTACTGTGTATAATTATTCATATGGGTTATATTCATATTCTGTTTGCTGTATTATCTCTACGTAGTCCATGCTGGCCTTTACATTATTCTTACTTTAGTGCCCCAAACCCCAATATTATAGCTTTTTCTACCACAACAAACTTTCAAATTCTTAAATGGTCAGAGACCACTGCTCTGGGAAATTGTAAGCAAGTGAAACACAGCTGTGTTCTTCACCAAGAACACAGCTAAGATGTATTTTGAGATGTATTTAAAAAATGTAGACTGATTGAAAGGGAATTTCTCTCCTGTTTATTGTATTTTACTCCCATCTATTGCAGTTATCTGTGGTAGAATAAGACACGATCACTCTTTATACAAGAACCCTTACAAAGCCCTTGTGTGTCACATCTTCAACATAAGACTGACAATGATCCTGGAAGTTTTGCATCAAACTATGTAAAATTCGAGTCCATGGAGAAGAACCAAGATATTTAAAAAAAAAAAAAAAAAAAAAAAAAAAGCATAGGGTGTATGTGTGTGTGTCTTAGTGGTAGAGTATTTTATAGCATTCCTTCAGCCTTAGATTCAAATAAAAAGCAAAACAAAAACAAAAAAAACTAGGCCTAATGCATTCCCTGGGGTATTCTTTCCTGATGTCACTGTGTTATCTTCTCCAGATGCTCAGGCCGGCAATTTAATCTTTTAAATCTTGTTTTCTCCAGGAGACATCTAGCTTCCGAATGAGGCACCTTCAGAGCTTGCACAAATTTGTCTCCAGAGCCACAGCTGAGCTGATCTGGTTGAATGGGAAGGAAGAAGAAGAACTAGCATGTGATTGGAGTGACAGTAATCCCAATATCGCAGCTAAGAAATCTTACTTCTCTGTGAGTGTCACATAGCGGAACTGTCATGTTTAATAACAGCAGTACGAGACAGAGAACCAGTCCACTAGCTGCTAGAGTAGCGGCTCTCAACCTGTAGGTCATGATCCCTTTACCAAACTATCTCTAAGAATATTTACATTATGATTCATGACAGCTGCAATATTACAGTTATGAAGTAGCAACTAAAATAATTCTATGGTTGGGGGTCATCACAACATGAAGAACTGTATTAAGGGGTCACAGGGTTAGGAGGTTGAAAATCACTGAACTAGAGTTAACGTGCTGATAGACTCTGTTCATTGCATCTGTTCAGTGAGAAATGTGTGAGAACCCTTCAGTGGACTTATTTAGAAGGGTATGTTTTGAGTAGCTAGAGCAACAGTCTGCAAGTTGAGTCATTTCAGAAATTAATATAGCTTTGTGGTTAAATTATAGGATTTATAATGTGACAAACCTAAATTCAAGTTCTTATTTGTCCACTAACTAGCTCTGTGACCTTGGGCAACATATTTAGTCTCTCTGGGCCTTCGTAAAAATGAGATAATAACTATTTGGAAGGGTTGTATAAAAGGTTGAGTAAGACTTAATAAGCTAATCTAAGCAAAAATGTTTTTTTATACAGGAGTTAATTATTTAACTGAGTTGCACTTTTAGATTTCTATAATAGTTTGAATTCTTATTAACATTTTGGTCTTAATCTCTTAAAATGTAAAATCGTTGGGAAATCATCATTAATGGGGCAATGCCTTCTACTCTCTCTTCCCTTTCTCTCCCTCTCCCTACCCCTCCTTTGTCTCTCTCTCTCCCCTCCTCTCTAATCTTTAAAAAAAAAACACTCATTTTATGTATATGGGTATTTTTCTTACATATCTGTCTGTGTACCACATGTGTGAGTTACAGATGGTTGTGAGCCATCATGTGGGTGCTGGGAATTGAACCCTGGTCCTCTGGAAGAGGAGTCAGTGCTCTTAACCGCCAAGCCATCTCTCCAGTTCTGCCTTCTATTCTTTATAATGAAGAAGTAGACAAGTAAGTAGGAGTATTTTTTGCTACTCTTAGTATTTCCACACTCAGGGTATTAAAAACTTTTATAATCCTTTATGCAAACAGACAGCTCTTCCACTCGCACTAGTCCCATTAATCTATAGTTACTTAAAAACTGAGTGTTTCCTGATTAGAGAAGGCCATAGGAACCCTCTGAAAAGAAAAAGGAAGATCAGGTGCTCCCATGCTGTCAACAGTGTGTGTGGAAGCTGCAGGGAGGCTGCTGGGCTTTATAAAAAGTGCTCTGAAGCTAAAAGGAGAATAGATTAAATCTGATAGTAAGAGTTCCCTGAAAAGCCAGCGTTTTAATTGAGTCATGAATTAATAGAATTTTGTTTCAGAGGAGGCTGTTTTAGCTGAGAGAATAGTTGCCAAAGCCAGCCAGCCAGTGATCACTCTACTAGTGTGCTTGTGTGTTGCTGGCTAACTAGTGTGTGTGCTTGTGTGATGCTGGCTTTAGTCATGTTTGCTATCTTTCCTGCTTTCTGAGTTCTGTAGTCTTCTCAGGGCTAGCTCAGGTCTTGTGCTTTCTTAATCCCTTCCCTTTAATTCTATCATTTTTGCACTTTTCTAAGATCTCTGAGTGTTTGCAGTTTATAAATCACATTTTGTCACCAATCTTGTTATAGGATCCTTAAACTCTGCAAGAAACACAGTTTTCTTTATTGCCTCTTCTTCTTTAATACCATTTATTCCATAAAATTAAATTCAATTTGCAGGAGTTGACAATGGAACTGGAAGGAAAACAAGATGTATTTCGTTCTCTGCAAGATACAGCAGAACTCTTGTCACTTGAGAGCCACCCAGCTAAGCAGACAGTGGAGGTTCGTGACCTTCCTTAATATGTGTGAAGGCCAAAGGTGGTGTTGTAAAAATACTGAAGTAAGAATCATTGTTCATCCAAAGCCTGGAAGAAATGTCACATCATTTGTTTCAGATCATCTCTCTTCCTATCCCAGACTGTTCAGTAGTTTCCAGAAGCCTGCAGACAGTTTCAATAGTTTGAGGAGAATATTAAGAAGTTAAGAGCTGTTGACTCTTAATGAGGAAAGGGACTTTTGTGTTGTGTGTGTGTGTGTGTGTGTGTGTGTGTGTGTATAAAAAACTGCCCAGATATATCTTAATTCTTTTTTTAAAAAAAATATTTTTATTTTACATGTATGAGAGTATGTTTTTGTACCACATGCATGCCTGGTACCTGTGAAGTCCTGAAAATGGTATTGGTTGCCCTGATTGCTAGGAGCTACCATGTGGGTGCTGGAAATCAAACCTCTGCAGGACCTCTACAAGAGCACCAATGCTTTTAACCATTGAGCCCCACTAGCCCCACATCCTACTTCTTGTTGGTATAGTGCTGCTGCCCAGATAGAGAAACAGTAGAAGAACCAGGAGGGATTGATTGATTGATTGATTAATTGATTAATTGATTGATTGATGCTGGTTTTTTCTGGATCGATCATTAATTATAATTGAGTATAGACGACACTTTTTCTAGGTAACTCCTTTTAACTCCGGCAAGCTTCTTCTGAGAAGCATTGTGCAGGTGTCAGTCAACTATCCCTGTGGCTTTCCTTTGTCTTCCGTATCAGTAGCAGAGTTGTATTTAGGAAGAGAATCACATGTGTATTTTGAGCCTGTTAAACTCATGCTCTTGTGCACATGTGCTTGGCTGTTATAGGCATACAGTGCTGCTGTCCAGTCACAGTTACAGTGGATGAAGCAGCTGTGCTTATGTGTTGAACAACATGTGAAAGAGAATGCAGCTTACTTTCAGGTATGGTGGTGGTAATGTTTGTCGTGGTATGTGTACTTATATTTTTACCAAAGGTTAGGTTAAAAATAATCTATACAGTAAAACTGAGTGGTGCCACACACCTTTGATTCAGGAAGTAGAGATTGGAGGATCAGAAGTTCAAGGACAGCCTTGGGCTACATGAGATCCTACCTCCAAAATATGGCGATCAATTATCTTTTACGGTATAAAACAACTTTAAAAACTTAGTTGCTTCACCTATTAATCATTACTGAGTTTAGTTCGGTCTGGGCTCAGCTAAGTGGTTTTCTCCTCTATGGTCCGTCTCATCTCGCCTGTCATATATGTGGCTGCAGGTAGCTATAGCTCTGGGGAGACGGAGACTGGACTGTTAGCTCCCAATTGGCATTATTCATGTGTCTGAAAGTTGGTCAGGGGACAGCATGTAAGAAAACCGTGGCTCTGGTACTCATCTTTACAAAGTGCCTATACTGAAGGTGGTAAGAGAGAACAGTCCTGGTGTGCAGGCACTCTTTTCTGTTTCTGTCATTTGTGTGGCATTGGTGATTGCAAACCACATGGTCTTGCCAGCTTCTAGAGTAGACTGCAGACTACCTGCCCCTTAAGGAGAAGCTCTGTGAAGTATTAAGATCCCCCCCTGCCCCCAGCTATCACACATCAAAGAATATACATTTTTCTTCAGATGAGGATAGAGGAGGAAATACGCCACTTTCTTTCTTAAGTCTATCTCTTTGGTGGTATAATCACAACAATAAGGTAAACATTGTTTCACTGAGCTTCTAGGTTATTTCATTCCCTCATACCAAGTGCTGCCATTAGACAAAAATCAAAAAAGGGATGAAACAGGCTAGCTTTTTATAGGATCTAGTGATTGTTATTGGGAATCATCACTAACATTTTACTGACATGGCTTTTTAAGCTCTCTGATTGGTACTTCTGGGGCCTTTTGTAATGGGCTGCCACTGGTCCAGGAGAGTGTAATCAGCTTTGTTCACCTTGGCACAGGAGATTCCTTCTTTGTGAACCTTTTACAGTGCTGAGGGAGGCATTGAGCACAAGCCATTCTTCCCTTGTGTTTCCATAGTTCTTCAGTGATGCCCGAGACTTGGAGTCATTCCTGAGAAACCTCCAAGATTCCATCAAACGAAAATATACCTGTGACCACAGTACCAGTCTGTCCCGCCTTGAGGATCTGCTCCAGGACTCCATGGTGGGTGTTGCCTTGGTGGGAATATTTGCTTCTGAGAAACAGAGTAAACTGTCAGCAGCTGCTGTAATCTATATCCTTGAAAGCTGCAGGGCAACAAAGTGTGGCCCACATCACAGTTGTCTGGTCAGTTTTGTCATCTCTTCTGTTTGCCTTTTTTGAAGAAGCTGCTAATGACATTTCTTTGGGGAGCTACTGAGGTAAAGTAGCTTGTGACTTGTAACTGTCCTGAACCACTTGTAAGTGTCCATGCTTTCTTGTATCATCCCTGCCTCACTGCAGTCATTGGTGCTGAGGCTGAAGATGATGAAGTGATGTCAGATTCGTCTTCACTCTTATGAGACACACACACAAACACACACAAGAGAGAGAGAGACAGAGACAGAGATATATAGAGATATCAGAGTTAGGATTTTTTCCTTGGCTGTTTTTTGTTTGTTTGGGTTTTTTGTTTTGTTTTGTTTTGTTTTGTTTTGGTAATGATGAGATATTAGAAAGTTGATTTTAGTGACCAAGGCCAACATTAATATCTTACTTATTTGTCCAGTTTTTTAAATGTAGTGTTAACTTTTAAAAATAGTTCTTTATCTAGTTTTTAATCAAAGTCAATTTTAGATTCACTTGCTCCAATGAGTTATTTCTTCAAGAGTTGCAGTTATAAACTCAGTAGCAGAACTACCTATATTTATTGAGTGCATCATACAGAATTGGCAAGACAGGGCTCAATAGCATCTCAGGAGGTATGCAGCAGCAAAGTACTTTCCTGAGCGAAGAGCTAGAAGATTGCAGATCTCAGGAGATGATTACAAGTAAGAAAGGCACAATAACCCAAAGTATTTTTGTTTTGCTTCACTTTAGCTGCATGTAGGATTGAAGGGGGGGGGGGATTGAGGATCAAGCCTAGATAGAGTCTTGTTCATGACATGTAAGCACTGGCCTAATTTTCTTTTCATTTGTTTTTCCTCTCTTTTTTTCTCCTTTTTTAAAATATTGATTTCAAGCTCACGTAGGTTTACATTCAGTGCTTCATTTAGGCAAATGGAATGTTAACTTGGAAAGAAGAATAAAAACCTGACTTTACAGTTACTGTCTTTAAAATGCCTTTCTCAGAGGTACTGCAAGTGTGAAATAGGAATGTCATCCTTGGCTCTGCTCTCTCTCCTCCCTCCCACAGAGTCCCTTCCTGTCATAGGGTAACCCCTCTGCAATTGTTATATCTTCTCTTCTCGAGGAGGGTGGTTGCTGTTCTGTTCCCTCTTCTCCAGGTCAGGGGCATCGGGTTGACGGCGTCACCAGGGCATGGAGTCACGTCTGGGTCTGCTCCTCAGCTTCTTCACCAGGTTCCAGAGCACCTGTCCTGGCCTCTGGTTCTTTTCAGAGCTTTTCCCACGATGAGCATGTGGTTTCTGGAGCTAGAGATGTTTGGCTTGTGGGTTAGACATCTTATTGCAAGGAAATTGGAATGAGTAGACCAGCTCTCAAGTATGGAAGTGTGGCTGTCTCCCTGTCTCTTCTCTTTCTTAATAAGTTAAAGTTGTATTTCTTCCAATCATGCTCCCGGGGACAGGCACAGGTAGTTTGTTTAAGAATTTCTTTTCCTCTACCTGCATATTCTTAATTCTTTAATGGTATTTCTTAACATTATTAACTCTTTACTCTTATTACATCCCTGTTCATCCTGAGAAAGCCCTCTTTCTGGGGACTTTCATGCCTCACCGTGGGTTGGAACCTTCTGGCCAGTAGATAAAGGTTATCATTTACTCTCCAATGGAATTGGTGGTATACTGCTACCAATTTTGTTGACAAGTTTATTAGCTTTTAAGGTAATTGGGTTTGCAGAGATTTTAGAATTTTGACTTTGCATGATGCCTCATTCAAACCAGTGGAATTTACATGAATACAGCACGGCAAGATAAATCCTAAACCATTTGTCATGATGCTTTCACTAGCAGCATTTGTTCTGAGCTGTATTTGAAGAAATCCTTCATTAGTTACATAGCTGTGCTTTGCAACTAGACATTTGTTTTATTTGTTTATTCTTGCATGTGGCTTTATTGGTCATTGTTTAGAGTACAAGGAAAAAGCTGCAAATTTGGAGTACAAAAGCATCTAAAAGGAGACAAACATTCTCTCCTTTTTTTCTTTATCCTTGTCTGTATCATTATCTAAGATAGCTCCACTAAGGATCCCTATGTAACTGAGAAATGACATTCCCTTAGAGAGTAGAATGCAATTTTCATTATTGACTTAGTGACTCAGAATACCACCATTAATGTCTTCTTGTTTTTCTTATTTTATAGGATGAAAAGGAGCAGCTTATACAGTCCAAAAGTTCCGTTGCCAGTCTTGTTGGTAGATCAAAAACCATTGTTCAGCTAAAACCACGCAGTCCAGATCATGTGCTAAAGAGCACTATACCTGTGAAAGCCATCTGTGACTACCGGCAGATTGAGGTGAGAGTGGGGCAGGCACCTGCACTCCAGAGGGAAGGAGATGAGAAGGAAGCCTTCAGTCAGGGTTACAATAGTGGGAAAAAGGAAAAACCCCAAGCCTGTAGACCCTGCTCTTAGAGAAGCAGGAGGATATGGAATTTAAGGTCAGCTGGATCTGTGTGAGACCCTGTCTTTTTAAGCAAGAGAGAGCCTGAAAAGAAATAAAGAGATCCTACTTAAGAGGGTTTTAAAATGAGAATATATGTATATATTTTTAAATCTGTTTTAAAAATTACAAACAAACAAAAAACACCTTGCAATCTCTAATCTTGCCCTGCGCCTTGACTTGTGACGGACATCATCATCCATTCATTGTGTAAGTGTTGATAGAGTAGGACTTTGTTACACTTTGGAGATACATTTATCTCCCTTGTCCTAGTTGTTCCTTCACCTGATAGGGTCACCAAGTCAATGCTAACTTGCAAACCTTCTATCAGGTCTGCTGTTACTATGGCTAAATCATTTATGTTAGCCTTCTCATTTAGTTCATTCTTTATCCTGCCTCCAGCATGATCTTCTTATGGAAACTTAACTCCTACTTACATCCTACAACAACTCATTGTTGCTCTCAGGGAGAGAGGCCTTAACTCTTTAATGTGGCTTTAAGGTTCTAAATAATATATATTTACCTCTAGCCAAGACTGGATTATCCTTGTGCCTCTCCCTGCAGTTGTCACAGAGTACTATGATACTAGGCCTCCCTACCCCAAAAGTTTGAATGTAGACTGTGTTTGTTTGCTCACCACTTTGGTTCCTTTATCCCCTGTGCTGTAGCTGATACAGCTCATCTCCAGGCACATAGCAGGCACTGAGTGAAAATATATTGTACATGAGTGTGAGTGAAATGGGTATGATGATATATACATATAATCTTGGTACTAGGGAGGCTGAGGTAGAAGATCACTCAAAGTTTAAGCCTGCCTAGACTACACATTGTAAAAACAAAAAGAACAAATTAAAGGAGTTGTCTCAAGATTTTTGTTTCCAAAGCAGATCGTGTTTATTATTTGTCTCTCAAGAGACAGAATCGATTTAAAATGATCAAACATTTTTAGGAGCCTTGTAGGAAGAACAAGAGGTGTGTCACAAAAGAGGACCTCTTGATGGTCTTAAGGTCACGTGCAACAGGAACTTGATAAATCTCCTTGGTTTATTTGATGTGTCATGGATTTACACATTTTTTTTTTCCTTCCTAAAGATAGAAAACAGATTTATTGAGTATATTTGTAAGGGACAATGAACAAAAATACTGCCTTAATAATACAGCTTATTTTTTGCATATGTATACATGTATGGAGTGTATGCATGCATGTATATGTGTTTACATGATAGGATATATGTATATGAGGGTGCTTGTGCATGTAAAGGACAGAGATAGTTCATCAATTTTCAATTAATTTTCTGAGGTGAGATTTTTGGTAATTGGAGCTTGCTGATTGGGCCCGCTTGCCCCAAGTATATATTTCTCTGCCTCCTAATCAACTAATCAACTATAGTGGTCTATAGGATTATAATGGTCTGCTTTGCCTACCTGATTTTCATGTGATATTAGGAATCTGATCTCTGGTTCTTAAAAAAAAAAAAAGAATGCTTTATGCACTGAGCCTGATAGAAATATTTATTTTATGCTTATGTGTATGCTTGTGTAAATGGTAGTGATACACGAGTGCCATGGTTCACATGTACTGCAGTGTGAGTGTGTGGGTCAGAAGGCAGTCTTTGGCAGTGGGCAGCCTTCCACCATGCGGGCTCCAGGACTGGCAGCAGGGACCTTTACTGATTATGTGATCTTATGGCCCTACAGATGTTTTTTAAAAGGAAACTTTTTTTCTTAGACATTCCATAGCTTTGGGATCAGGCATCAGGTAATAGTCTGATATTGGATTCTCTGTTAGTAATAATTTGTGATTTCATCTTTTCAGATCACTATTTGCAAAAATGATGAATGTGTGCTGGAAGATAACTCTCAGCGGACCAAATGGAAGGTGATCAGTCCCACAGGGAATGAGGCAATGGTGCCTTCAGTCTGCTTCCTCATTCCCCCACCCAATAAGGATGCCATTGAGATGGCCAGCAGGTAACTGTGGCAGTGTGCTACTCAGTACAAGATCTCCCATTAGGGGTATCAACTGCCTCACTGCCAGCCAGGTAGATCTGTAATAAATCCTTTTGTACAGGTGAAATAACTCAGTAATAATTGTTTTAAAAAGAATTTGAGATTATATTTAGTATATAGAAATTATTTTTATAGCAGCAGCCAATTTAATTCATGTTGAAGATACACACACACACACACACACACACACACACACACACACACACACTATATTAATCAGGGTTCTGTACTGGTTTGCAGTCTGTGGTCCAGCTAATCCAACAACAGCTGCCTGTGAATGAAGGGTCCAAGAAACCAATAATTCAGTTTATGAGGCTGGGATGTCTCAGTTGGTATATACTGGAACCCTGAAGTACACTGTAATGCCAGTGAGAGAATGGACTTGGTAGCAAGAGCAAGTAGGCAGAGAGACAGAGAGACAGAGAGAGAGACAGAGAGAGCGCTTCCTAGTTCCACTTCATTTATATAGACAGCCGAAAATGTGGTCGAGGTTAAAGGTGGCTCTTTCCACCTCAAAAGCCCAAATCTTAGCCAGGCACTGATGGCTCACACCTTTAATCCCAGCACTTGGGAGGCTGAGGTAGACAGATCTCTGTGAGTTTGAGGCCACCTGCTCTACAAAGTGAGTTCCAGGACAGACAGGCTCCAAAGCTTCTCAGAGAAACTCTGTCTTGAAAAATAAACAAACAAACAAACAAACAAATCAAAAGAGCCAGGTCTTCCCAATTCAAATAATTTAATTAAAAAAAAAAATCACTCACATGTATACCCAGTCATTTGGGTTTTAGTTAATTCCAGATATAGTAGTCAAGTTGACTGCTACAAGAATAGCCACCACAACACTTTAAAAACTAGCAAGTGTAGTGGTCAGTGCCTGTAATCCCAATTGCTTAAGAGGATGAGACAGAAGGATGGCTTGAGCCCAGGAATTTGGAGCCCTGTCTTTTTACAAAAAAAGTTAGAAAGTCCCTCCATCTCCCCTCCTCTGGTTCATTTTATCATCTTATCCACTGCCGCCTCACTCATCACCTGACACTCTGTTCCTTTTATTTTGTTCAGCATGCCCTACACACTACCTCTTTGCTGTTAGAGTTGTGCTTTTTTGCTTTGTTCATTTACTTTTGTGTATTTAGCTCTAGAGCTAAATACCTAGTAAAGTACCTAGTAAGTTCCCAGTAAATGATCGCTGAAGTACAAAAATGAAGGGTAGGTGAGGAGACAGGTGGGTTAGTAACTGTTTCCTTAGAGTAACAGTTTACAGTTTGGGTTTGCTTAGTTTTCTATCTGCATATTAAGACATATCTCCAAGTTCTCCTTTTCCTCATGGAAGCCCATTTTCTAGGGCCATTCTGCCCTCTCCCCACCTGGATCTATCTATAGGCCTGATTCTAGCATTCACTTCATCTTCATCTGGAGATTCACTTTATGTCTCCTTGGAGTTGTAACCACTGATTCCTAAGTTCCAAATCTTCTTTATTGACTTACTGCCTGATTTGACAGAACATACTCTCATAAACTTAGTGATAAAGTTTGCATCTTTATTTCTCTTTTATAAACATATGAAGCAATAAAAAAAAAAACCAAACCGCCTTTTGTAGTAAGCAGTTACTGGTGGTAATGAGTATACAAAAGTATTACATTTTTTTTTCCATCTTCATCATCAGTAGAATCTTTTTTTCTCTATTAAAGTTACCAGCATAATAATGCAGAATAGTTAAAAATACCTCCTTTTGTAAGCAGTCTTTGTTCCTCTGGTGTAACTCCTTCAGATTCTTCTTTCTGATCTTCACCTTTTTGGATGAATCTCTTTCCATTCCATGAATAGTAAGAAAACATGGGGATTCTTCTTTCTAGTCTCATCAAAAATTTCCTGAATTATTGCTATCTTAAATATTAGCATGTATTATGGCAGGCGTTGGTGGCGCACACCTTTAATCCCAGCACTCGGGAGGCAGAGGCAGACGGATCTCTGTGAGTTCTGAGGCCAGCCAGAACAGGCTCCAAAGTAATACAAAGAAACCCTTTTTGGAAAAAAAAACAATTAGCATATATTGTACAAAGAAAGACATTTTGATATGACATTCAATACTTCCATATAATGTACTTGGCTATCTGGGACCCTTCTTTCCACTTTTCTCTTTTTGTTAAGATTTATTTATTTATTAAGTATACAGTGTTCTGCCTGCCGGTCAAGAGAGGACATCAGACCTCATTGCAGATGGTTATCAGCCACCATGTGGGTGCTGGGAATTGAACTCAGAACCTCAGGAAGAGCAGCCAGTGCTCTTAACCTCTGAACCATTTCCCCAGCCCTCTCTTTCTTTGCTATATCCAGTAATCCAGTTTTATGCTACCACCTCATATCTCCCCTCTACTTCAGTTTCCACATATGAGAGAATACAATAGTGGAGCTTTCTGTCTATCTATCTGCCTATCTAATACCTCTTTCCCTGTCTGTCTGTCTGTCTGTCTGTCTCTCTGTCTGTCTGTCTGTCTGTCTGTCTGTCTGTCTGTCTGTCTGCCTGCCTGCCTGCCTGCCTGCCTGCCTGCCTGCCTGCCTCCCTCCCTTCTCTTTCTTTGTGTTTATTTTGTTGTTATTTTTATTCTCCTGAGATTACCACTTAAATGTACCTCCTGTGGGATTTCTGGGATAAAAGAAAGAAAGCTAATGGGTTTTATTTTTATTTTTTATGTAACTGAGTACTGATGCCTAGTTTTCCTTTGTAGTTTGTTGTTGTTTTTGAGAGTTTCTTTGTATACCTTTGGACATCCTAGAAGTAGCTCTCTTGACCAGGCTGGGATCAAACTCACAGAGATCTATCTCTGCCTCCAGAGTTTAATCTGCTGAAATTGATGGTGTGTATCACCATGGTCCAGGCTGTTCTTTTTTTTCTCTCACCTTGAAGAAATTATAGATAAGTTAGTGGTTTGAGTATGTATGTATTTATCTGTAGGCCATCTATGAGTTGAAGTAGGTATGGAGTGTGTAAGAAAGCAATGTGCTTCTCAAGGTTCACATGCTGTAGTTTTCTTGTTCCCAAGTGAACTTAAGTTGCTATTGTGTGTGTGTGTGTGTTTAAATTATTTCAGTATGTTTTGATTATGTAGAGAACAGTAAAGCACTTTTAAGAAGTACTGGTACAGTTTTCCAACAGTTGTAAACGAGATATTTTATCTATACTCTTGTATTCATGCTTTCCGTGTTATTTCTTCTCTCTGGCTTCTGATAATCCTTTTACATGCTGGTAATATTTATGCTACTGGAAGTATGTTCTGACATAATATTATAGACAATCCAAATGAGTTTCTCAGTGGATTCCAAAGATGCCTGTGTTGTCAGAACTGGCTACCTTTTTCTCTTAGCATACAAACTACTCTGCAGTCAACACCTCTAACACGTAGCTCTATTATTCCTGTTTTTTGTAGGGTAGAACAGTCTTACCAGAAGGTGATGGCCCTTTGGCACCAGCTGCATGTTAACACCAAAAGCCTTATCTCCTGGCACTATTTGCGGAAGGACCTTGACCTGGCACAGACCTGGAACTTAGAAAAGGTAATTGTGAAGTTGTTACCTCTGTTAGAAGGAATTCTTTCATTACTGAAACCTGTCCCCCAGACTAATGGCATAAAGTGGATTCCAGGATGTAATTCGGGATTAGAAGCCTGAGAGCCTTAGCAACTAGAAGTGGCATTTTGAATGATTTTTTAAAAAATGGCTGATGAAAATAAAGGAGAGGACATTCTTTCCACTATGTAGAACAAGCACCACCTCCCTGTGTGTGGGCAGGTAGAGTATGGAGTGGGTGAACACTAGTGTGCTTTTTATTGACTCATATCCAGGGTATAACTAATGGAACACCTCTATGATCTCTGCCCCAGAGCTGAGAAAGGAAGATTATGAGTTCAAGGCCAACATACATTACATCATAAGCCTGTGAATGTGGGAAGGACAAAGAACATTGTCCAGGGGAGCCTGAGGGATATTCTGGTGTGCGTTGTTACTAACATTGCTTAGTCTAAATGCCTATTATATGAATGAGTTTGGTTAGTGAAAATCAACACATTTACAATGATGACACTGTGGTTTGTTTTGTTTTTTCTTTTTAAGGCAGGGTCTCACTCTGTAATCCTGGCTATCCTTGAACTCAATATGTAGACCAGACTGACCTTGAAATCATAGAGATCTTTCTGCCTTTGTCTTCTAGTATTTGGAATAAAGGCATGTGCCACCATGTCCATCTGATTTATACATTTTTGTATATGTGACAAAAATCAAGAAAAAGAGAAAGAGAGGGGCTGGAGAAATGACTTAGCTGTTAGGAACACTGGCTGCTCTTCCAGAGGACCCAGGGTCAACTCCCAGCACCCACATGGCAGCTCATAGCTGTCTCTAACTCCAGTTCTAGGGGATTTGACACCTTCACACAGACAGACATGCAGGCAATACACCAATAGACATTAAAAAAAATTAAATTTTTAAAAAAGGAAGCAGAGGGGAAGTAGTCTTTTTCTATTGTATTGAAATTCCCTCTGTCTCTAGCTTCGTTCTTTAGCCCCAGGAGAGGGCCACCAGGTTATGAAGAACCTCCAGGCCCACTATGAAGACTTCCTGCAGGACAGTCATGACTCCACCGTCTTCTCAGTGGCCGACCGCTTGCGAGTGGAAGAGGAGGTGGAAGCTTGTAAAGCCCACTTCCAGCACCTGATGAAATCAATGGAGAATGGTGAGTACAAGAGGCAGAGGGAGGGAGAGTGGTGGAAGGAGAGCCCTGAAGGGTGCTGTAGACATTTCAAATACAGAAAATTTTACAGGGATGAATTCTCAAAATCCTACTATGAAAGTTGATACTCACTGGTTGTTAACGGTAATCAACCTGTCACATTTTTTGGTGTATGTAAAATGCTTGGAATCTTAATGTCACTATGTGATGTAGGGGCTTGGATCAGGCAGGAAGTCTGGGATTTCTGATCTGCTGGAGCTAGTGATGCCCTTTTTCTTAGGTAGGCTCTGTTGTCCTCAGGTAAAACTTAGTGATCTGTGCTTGTATGTTCACAGAGGACAAAGAAGAGACGGTAGCCAAAATGTACATCTCAGAGCTGAAGAATATCCAGCTACACCTGGAAGAGTGTGAACATAGACTGCTCAAACAGATTCAGTCTCCAGCCAGCTCTAAGAGTGACAGAGATGCCAGGCAGGACATTGCGTTAAGGATTGCAGAGCAGGAGGTAAGCTGCAGTAGGAAAAGGAAATCCTTTTAGAATGGGTTAGGAAGCAAATGTTTCAACTCTAAGAAGTGAGGCAGTAGGCTAAGATATTTCTACTCAGGAATATTCACCTACCCTTGCAGCCTACATAGGTGCCATTTACTGTGGAAAAGTAGGATTTAAGCTTCAAATAGAGTACTGAATTGATTCAGTTTCAGTACTTTTCTTTTGAAAATAAGGACTACTTTCTAATATTGTTGTGCATTTTGCTCCTGATAGCACACTCAAGAGGATTTGCAGCGTCTGAGATCTGACTTGGATGCTATTTCTATGAAATGCAACATCTTTCTTCAGCAGTCTCCATCAGGCTCAAGTGCCACCACTCTTCGCTCAGAGCTGAACCTAATGGTAGAAAAGATGGACCATATTTATGGTCTGTCTACTGTCTATCTGAATAAGTGAGTGCCATAACTATGATCTATTTATGTCTGTGTAAGTGAGCACCATGTCTGTGCTCTGTCTACTGTCCATCTGAATAAGCTGAAGTCTTAGACTCAGAGGGTAGTTATTTTCTATTGAGATCATTTCATGAATGATCCATAAAGACTGCAGATCTTGAAGAGTAGGTATCTATGCTGAGAAATTCTGGCTTCAGTTCCTAAGTAACATAGAGTAGGTTTATTTGGACTGTAGTAACAGATGTCAGTGTTGTGGGTGATGAATATAATTTTATTATTAGGTAATTTCTTACCTCATTTGTTTTTTATTAGATGTCTGTGAAAATAGCAGTTAAATATAGTAAAGGAAAATGTTAAGAGACAAAGAATTACAACTAAACTGCACATTAGTATTTGAAGGTCTTTCTGTCTTCATCCATCTTTACCTATAATTTTGAGAAATAACATATCTAGGTCCTTTAGCTCGTGCCTTCTTGCCATCAAAGGTGGCATGCCCCAGTGCCACTTAGAATTTCAGTTTGAAGTAGCTTAAACTAACAATTATGTATCAGACTTTCTCATTTTTACAAAATCCTGTTATTTAATATGATAAAATTGGTTGTATTTTGTGAGCTTAGGTAATCCATATTTTAAAACTCAAGTGCTGAACTGGGAATGATGGTCCAGCACTTTGTAGGCAGAGGCAGGTGGATCTCTGTTTAAGGCCAGCCTGGCCTACTGAGTGAGCTCCAGAACCGCCAGGGCTACACAAAGAAACCCTGTCTGAGAGGGGAAAAAATTACAGTGCTAACTAAGGTACTGATTTTATCTCCACAGACTAAAGACAATTGATGTGATAGTACGTAGCATACAAGATGCTGAACTGTTGGTCAAAGGTTATGAGATCAAGCTGAGTCAAGAAGAAGCAGTGCCAGCCGATCTCTCAGCTCTGGAGTCCCATCGGGCCACACTGCAGGTTGGTTGCTTCAGGTTAACAGAGGATTCTGGAGGTGACCTGATGCTGATCCATGTTTGCACTTAAATTAGAAAATTATTTTAATGAAATGTAGTTAAAGGGGAAGAGAAAAAGCTAAAAGGAAAAAGAAAAAAAGCCCTTTTCTCCTGTCAAATTATGGCTTAATGGAATATAACTAATGATTATATCGAAGTAACTCTAAATCTTTTACTGTGACTTCATTTCAACTCTCACAAGTTGCTGTGAGAAGTGAATAGGAGAGGCAGTTTTGTTTCTTGACAGATGAGGAAACTAATACCTAAGCCAGCTACAAGACTTTGCTTAGTTTCATATGTAGTATTAAGGTCAGGTTTCATACATGAACAATTATCTGCACATTTTCCCACATGGTATTCTTGCCCCTAACTTTCCAGTGTGCATCAGGAAAGGAGAGACCGTGCTTAGCTGGAGCTTTTTTGGGCCTGGTTTCTGGGTCACTGGTGGCACTGTAGACTCCTCTGCTGCAAACTTTGTCTTTTTGCTTAACCTGAGTCTTTTTTAGCAAGATAAATACTTGACCTGTTTTTTATGTTTCTGTAGCACTGGCTTAACGATGTGAAGGACAAGAATTCAGTGTTCTCAGTCCTGGATAAGGAAATCACCAAGGCCAAAGAAGTGGCAGAACAGCTTTGTCGCCCAATGCCAGAGCAAAACTTGGATTTGGACCGTTATCAGGAGAAGGGTTCTCAGCTACAGGAGCGCTGGCACCGAGTCATTGCCCAGCTAGAAACCCGGTGAGGGCATACCCTACCTTCCTTCTTTTTAGGATTCAGGGAACTAAGGCTTAAACAAAAACAGTTATCAACTATTTCAGCATTCAATGTTTAAAAGTAGGAATTGATACAGAGGTGCAGAATTTTAAGACAACTTGAATTCTGAACAAGATGAGCCCTAGAAAATTATAATCATCAATTGTGAAGCAGACTTAATGTCTAACACAAGTGCTCCACCACTAGATAGACTACATCCCTAGGCCAAAGCTTGTTTTTGAAAGTCTTTGGAGGGAGGCACAGCTTTGGGAGGAACACAGCTGAATCAGTAAGGGAGGAAGGGGATAGCCACTTAGCCAACCAGATCAGTTTAGTCAACCCTGACAGTCAGTAGGGTCAGATCACCCTCATGTCCCCTAGCAATAATACTCCGGTCAGAAATGCCATTCCTTATCTAGTTAAGCCATTTAAGGCAGTGCCCCACCCAATGCTTGGGAGTGAGACCTAGGTTCTTCCACATGCTAGGTAGGCATTATACCACTTAGCCACATCTCTAATGCCATGTGTTTTATAATATAGACTTGGTTATATGATGACCTTTTCCTGAGGAGAGAACGTAGGTTCTGGCTCTTATTTCATTAGGTTTGAATCTAAATTTGATCCATTTTCAGAGTGAGGCTTTGTAGAATTCATTGTTTCTATCACAGTGCTGATTTAGTGGATCTGCCTTATTTCTGACATTTGAGGTCTCGTTTCTGATGGAGGGCATGACTAATAAAGACAGAAAATTGACCTTCCTGAGTCTAAGAAGTGTAGAAAAATGTGCAGGAACAGGAGTTTAATCAACTCATATAAGTCTGTTGTCTCTACTTAAATTTCTACCCTAATAAGACTAAAGGATATCTAAAGATCCTAACTTCTGCCATTCCTCTTTTCTGCTACAAGAAATCATAGTGATTTAGCTGGGCGTGTTGATGCATACCTTTTATTCCAGCATTCAGGAGACAGAGACAGGTGGATCTCTGTGAGTTCCAGGATAGCCAGGCCGCCAGGCCTGTTACATAGAGAAACCCTGTCTCAAAAAAAAAAATCATAAGAGAAAAAGAGAGAGGAGAAGAGAGAAGGAAGAAAGGAAGAAAGAAATTACAGTGATTTATAAATCATAGCCCTGGTATTCTGGCAGTTACACTGTAAAATGAAAAAGTTTGACAGGAAATATGAGATGCTTGGCTCCATAAGATTTTTCAAAGCTCATAGGACACAACTAGTTTCTGTTCACTTTTAGGGTGCTGGGCACATGCATATATAACATTAAACCTTGCAACATTTATTCCCATAAGTAAAATCGCATCCCCCCTTCCCCCCAAAAAAAAACCAGAACTGGCTCACTTAGTGTCTTCTATTTATATTAACACTAGGATGTCTGACAGTGCTTGCCTTTGTTCCTCCAGACAATCTGAAGTTGAAAGTATCCAGGAAGTTCTGAGAGATTACAGGGCCTGCCATGGAACTCTGATCAAGTGGATTGAGGAAACCACTGCCCAACAGGAGATGATGAAGCCAGGCCAGGCAGAAGATAGCAAGGTGCTGTCCGAGCAGCTCAGCCAGCAGACGGTGAGTGTGGCTGCATGACAAGGAGGAAAAATAAGTTAGCTCAGCACAAAAGATGACAATTAAACCTTCCTCCAAATCTAAGAGTTCAAACAGTCTCAAGATAATATTTTGTTTGTTTTTAAAAAAGAAACTATTGCCAGGCAGTAGTGGCACATGCCTGTAATTCCAGCACTCAAGCAACAGGTGGATCTCTATGAGTTAGAGGCCAGCCTTGTCTACAAACTGAGTTAGTTCCAGGACAGCCAGAGGTGTTATACAGAGAAACTCTGTCTTGTAAACCAAAACAGACAAGCAAATAAAACCACACAAAAAAAGATAACTGCTAGAATTTGGGCCAGAGAGAGACCCATTAGTTTCTTCAACCCTGAGTTTCTATGGCCATATATTGAAATTATTAGACATCTCCATTTTGTTTCTTTTGGGGGGGGGGAGTTTTTGTTTGTTTGTTTTTGCTTTGTTTTGAGTCAGGGTTTCTATATGTAGCTTTGGGGCCTGCCCTGGAACTCACTTTTATAAACCAGACTGGCCTCAAACTCACAGAGATCAGCCTGCCTCTGCTAGGATTAAAGGCATGTGCCACCAACACCCAGCTTGTTTCTTGATATTTTACTTGTGCTAGGACTGGACTGTAGTGTTTGGAAGAAAAATCATTTAGAGCATTTTTGTTGTTGGTGGTGGTGATGTTTTGTTTCATCTGAGTATATGAGGTCTGGAGTTTAATTGTCTTGATTATAATCATAATTTACATACCTTCTAGCTATAAAATGTTGAAGAAATTAGTTACCTTTCAATATTCTACTTCCTTTGTTAATCCCACTGATTAATAAGAGCACTACCACAGTTTAAAGAGAAATTTGAAGCAAGCTTAAATTAAATACTGGCCAGATCCATACTCAGATTTCTACGGAAAGATCCAGAATCACATTTTGCAGCAGTTTAAGAAGGAAAACCCATAATTCATTGCATTTTCCATCAAGAGTTAATTGTATTTCCCATCAGGTCCAATTAGGGGCAAGTGTACATCCTGATATACTTTCTGCCTGTGAACCTCCCACCTACATGCAATCAAGCACATCCAGTACAGATGGGCCAAAAAACTTGTTAGGAGACAGTAGCCTCCAGCATTTCTGTCCTTGGGCAAGGGGCTTGCAGATGAGAAGCATTTTTTTTTTTTTCTAGGTCTTTAAGGCATAGAAATTAAAACTTAAAATGTAACTTTGGCTGTCACACTTTATCCTTAAAATAGATAGTTTATTAATTTTTTAGACTGCCTGATGAAGTTATTGCAAGGATTACCTGAAGTTGTGCATGTGAATATTAAAGGATATAGTTCTCAGAAAGTGTCTCCCAGACCAGCAGCATCAGTGTCACCTGAACGATGTTAGAATACAGTTCTGTAGGCCTAGTCCTTCAGTCTGTGTCTTAACTAGTCATTCTGAGTGTGATGGCTCAAAGGTTTGATAGTGACTGCCTTAGAATACAGTAAGTGCTTCCTGCTTAGTGATGATAATATCAATGGTAATATTGTGATATTTTGATTCCTAGGATCTGTTTGCAGAAATCGAGAGAAATCAGACAAAACTGGACCAATGTCAAAAATTTTCCCAGCAATATTCCACTATTGTGAAGGTAACTATACCATATCCCAGAAGAAATGATCGCCAGTTTAGGAAAATTTCACCACCATGGTAGGTCCTTTTCTGGACCTATTATGCAGAGCTCTTCTAGAGGCTGTCCCCACCCCCACCCCCTACCAGTAGTGTCTGAATCACCTGAGACACTGCTTGAAATGCCCTCACACCTATTGAATCTGATTCTACACTTCATAAGCTTCCTTGGATGGCTTCTACAGGTGCTGATTTTTGAGAAACTGGGGTCTCTATCCTTGAAAGACTTGGGTCAGAGGATCATATTTCCTTTTTAGAAAAGGTAGCAGGAGCAGATGAGAGTAGAGGTAGTGAAGATAAATGAGACTCTATTCAAGTAGAGAAGGCTTGGAAGGAGGTGGATGAATGCTGCTCAGGGGAAGCATAGGGTGTATATTAGAAATAGAGAACATCATTTTTAAAGGATTTCAAAACAGTTGCTAATCTGTAATGGATTAATTGAGAAAATCCATTTCCCCTATTTGAACTTCAATTTCCCCAAGACTTTAAATAATTCAGAATTTACCAAGGTATGACCCACAGGCTGAATCTGAACTGCACACTCTTTTTGTTTTTGTTCTCTGTGAAACATCCCTGGCTCTCTTAGAACCACACACTCAATATTGTATGTTTAGTGAAAAAAAGGATGAAAAAACTTAAAACCATAATGTATTATGATACTTAATAAGACAATGGATATAATTCAGTTGTCATATAGCTTGCCTAGTATGAGTCTCTGGCTTCAATTTCTGGTATTACCTAAGACTGAGCTTGGCAGTGCACACCTATAATACCAGCATTTGAGAGGTGTAGGCAGGAGGATCAGAAGTTCAAGGTCAATTTTTTTGCTACATAGAGAGTTTGAGATCACCCAAGGCTGCATGAGACCTTGGCCAATAAATAAATAAGTAAACAAATTGATAAGAACGACATTTCAGTGTAAGTAAAATTATATTGCAACAGTGGTTTCCCTTCATTTCCATATTGTAAATAGCCACATTCATTTATAGAGTCAGATTAGTATTTCTGACAAGCAAAATGGCCCAATATTTGCCAACCTATAGTCTGAACAAACACCAAATGTAGCCCACCAACAACGTACTATGGATTTGTTGCATAATGTAATAGCTATAAAGTCCTAAGCAAAGGTCGTCAAGTTTTTCCTTCTCTTAGGACTATGAGTTGCAGCTGATGACATACAAGGCCTTCGTAGAATCACAGCAGAAATCCCCTGGCAAGCGCCGCCGCATGCTCTCCTCTTCTGATGCCATCACACAGGAGGTGAGCAGCAGGGGAGGGAATGCCACCATCTTCCCTTAAGGAAAGAGCTCATTCGTGTCACCTTTCTGTTATCCTTATTTTCAATTGTTGAATTTTCCTTTTCTGGCAGATAACTTACCTAAATTGTTCTTTTAAACTATAGTTCATGGACTTGAGGACTCGATACACAGCTTTGGTGACATTAACGACTCAGCATGTAAAATATATCAGTGATGCTCTCCGGCGGTTGGAGGAGGAAGAGGTGAGGATAGTTGGGTCTTAATTCTTTTTGAAATCGTGATAAAAAATGTGCTATGCCTCACCAGACATGGTGTCCCATGCCTTTAATCCCAGCAGAGGAGTTGGGCAGGTGGATCTCTGTGTTTGAGGCCAGTATGGTCTACAGAGTGAGTTCCGAGTCAGCCAGGGCTACACAGAGAAACCCTGTCTTGATAAACTAACAACAAAAAGCTGTGCCCCAAACAGGGTGTAGCTCATTAGTAGAGCTTGTACCTAACATGTTCCAAGTCCTCAAGTTGAACCCTGTGTCTCATTTGTTATGGTTTGAGCCTAGTTTTTAATGACTGAGCTATCCCTCCAGCCCATATGTCTCATTTTTTAAGTTCATTCAGTCATTGTTGCTATTTACAGTGATCGTGGTCTAGAAAGTTTGGTTGTTAAGTCATACTAAACCCGTCCTCCTAGGAGAAATAGTTGCTTTCTGCAAGCCTCAGATTACATATTCAGCCTTGTTTTATGTATAATTTTGTTTAAAGACACTTTATTTAATGTGTATTAGTGGTTCTTGAAAGTACTATAACTTTTTTTCTGAAAAGTGTTTATAATAGATACAAGATTAATCCTTAAGGCATGTCATAGCCCTCTTAGGTTTAGGAATGTTAAACAATACTTCAACATTAGCTTAGAGCTACTTAAATGAAGGTGTCATCAAGGGAAAAAAAAAACATAAAAATGGTGGAAACATTGTATGGAATAGATTGAAAAGTACACTAGTGTTTATAGTATTAGTTACTTTTCTGTGACTATGATAATACCATGACCAAAAGCAACATGGGGAAGAAGGTTTATTTTGTTTTAGTTTATGGTTTCAGAAGAATAGATCCCATATGGTGGCAGGTGCTGGAAGTTGTCTGGTAACATTTTCATCTTCACACAGGAAACAGAGAGAATGCAAAATGGAGAGGGGCTGTAAATCCCCAGTGCCACACTTCCTCCAGCAAGGCTTCCCTTCCCAAAGAGTCTATTCCCTCCCTGTAACAGCACCACCTGCTGGAGACCAAGTGCTCACATGCCTATGGAGAATATTTCTCATTCAAACCCCCATACAGTATGACAACTAAAACCTTAGCTAATGACATGGGCATTGAGCAACTACTGTTTCTGTGTCATTCAGTTCTTCATTTTTGAGAAACATTTCAAATAAATTTTAGTAACTGAAATTTTGAAAATATGAATATACAGGTATATCTCCATCATGTGTACATTTAAGTGTCTTTGTCAGAGAAAGGGGTGTATCTTAGTTGCTTTTCAATTGCTGTGATATGATACCAAGCAACTTATAGAAGAGTTTATTTGGGGCTTACTGTTTCAGAGTGTTAGAGTTCTTGACCATCATGGCAGAAAACATGGCAGCAGTTAGACAGGCATGGTACTGGAGCAGTGGCAGCAAGTTCATACGGCTCCCCAAAAGGAGAAAGCAGAGCACACACTGTGGAAATGACAAGTGTCTTTTGAAACCTCAAAGCCTGCCCCCAGTGACTCACCTCTTCTAACAAGGCTGCACCTCCTAATCCTGCCCCATCCTATCAACTGGGGACCAAATAATCAAAACATAAACATGTGGATGCCATTCTCATTCAAACCACTCCAGGAATAAGCAGATATTGTCAGCAAAGTCCACTTTGTTAGAGGAAAATAATGGAAATCTCTACAGTTTGTACAGTGGAATACTGTGACACTATTAAAAATAATGTAATAGATTCAAGTGAATTGACATAGAAAGCAATTTATAATATGTTAATATAGAATGATTTCAGTTAAAATTATGTATACAACAAAGGTAAAACATGGCATAGAAACAATTTTAGAAGTGTATGTATGTCTTTGGGTTTTATTGCTGTGAAGAAACACCATGATCACAGGAATTCTTATAAAGGAAAATATTTAGGGGCTGGTTTGCAGTTCAGCGTTTTAGTCCATTATCATCATGTTAGGAAGCATGGTGGCATGCAGGCAGACCTGGTGCTGGAGGAAGAACTGAGAGTTCTCCATCCAACCCAGCAGGCAGCAGGAAGAGAATTGAGCCACTAGGCCTGACTTGAGCTTCTGAAAACTCAAAGCCCACCCTCAATGACATAGTTCCTCCAACAAGACCACTCCTACTCCAACAAGCGCCACTCCCTATGGGCCTCTGGAAGCCATTTTTATTCAAACCACTACAGTATGTGTGTAAATTTCTGGAGAACTAAAGTCTACTGTATATAATATGCATTCAGGTTTTGGTATTATGTAATAAGCATGTGATCATTTATCATTATAAAAGTCATTGCAAGCTAAGTTTTCAAATACTCAAGCACTCATGCCATGGGAATTAATTAGTGATGCATAATCTTTTGCTTATTATATCAGTGCTTACTCCATGCAGTCTCTCTGTTTACTTGTGGTTCTAAAACTTAAGAAAATAAGCAAGATTCTGTATGTAAAGAGCAATATATTTTCTGTCTGGCTTTGGAAACATGAAGTCATGCAGCCTAATGAGGCTGACTACAGTACCAACTTTTATTTCCTGCTGTAGAAAGTGGTAGAAGAAGAAAAACAGGAACATGTGGAGAAGGTTAAAGAACTCTTGGGTTGGGTGTCTACCCTGGCAAGAAATACACAAGGAACAGCTACCTCATCCCACACCGGTGCATCCACAGACATTGAAAAGGCCATTTTGGAGCAGCAGGTTAGTGGAAAGCCCATCTCTCTCTCTGTCCAGGTGGGACCATTCATTAGGAGAATAATTCTCACAGCCTCTCCAGAGACAATTATTACTTTAGAAAAGCTAACTGCCAAGGCTTGCAACAACTTCTTCAGCTGCCTTATTTGTTCACTTAACTGTTTTAAACAGTAGCCCGTTTGTAACGCTTTACCTAGGTTGTATATTCTCCTTTTGGTTTTGAAAATTCTTTTGAAATCATGCTTGACTCCTTTAAGTCTTGAGTTTGAAAATTTTCTTTTTATTTCTACTACTAGGTTCTGGCAGAAGAGCTGACAACCAAGAAAGAACAAGTTTCTGAGGCCATTAAAACTTCACAGATCTTCTTAGCCAAGCATGGTCATAAGTGAGTATGACCCTTTCAACTGGCTGAATCTTAGGTTTGTGATGAGAAGTTAGACTGGAGAATTCCTCACAACAAAAGCCAGTTTTCTTTGTTTTTTAACCTTGGCAGATATGGGGATTAATTTAAGCATGATTGACATGGGATCAGGAGAGATGGAGGATGAGAGGCAAGTTAAGAGCCTTTCCTGATAATGAATGCAAGAAATGCAGTAGATTATAGATTCAAGAGGTGTGAAGGAGCTAGCAAGATGGTTCAGTGCATAAATTTGCTTGCTACCAAGCCTGACAACCTGAATTCAATACCCAGGACCCACAGGGTAAAAGTAGAGAATTGACTCCCCAAATTAACTTCTGACTTCCATATGTAAGCACATGTGCCTGTGCATGTGACCATACACTCAAAAAATGTGTAATATTTTAAAAAAAGATATTAAGGATGAGTCACTCCTTATATAGACTCACCAAAGATTGCCAATGGGTAGCCGCATAGCAGGTTTGGAATTAATAGCAGAAGTCTAAAAGGACAAAGATTTAAAAGTTATTAATGTAGTAGAAATCATAAGGCTAAATTAACCCAAAAGACTTTCAGATCTTAGCTTATAAAGGAAACTTCAGAAAAGGAATAGGAAAATGTTGGTAAGTAATACCTCAGAACTCAAGAAAGTTCCAATGAGGAGGGAGGGTTCAAAAGCCAAGATAGGCTGATGAATATCTAATGCCTTTGGCAGTTGGAACTTTTTGATGGCACTAATGACAAATCAATGGGTGAGTTCAGAGTTAACATGATGAGCAGTAAATAAAGGAGAGGTAAGGGGGTTATGATACTGAAATTCAAACCCTTCCATAACTCATAGTCATGTAAAGGAGGAGCTAATAGAAGGCAGAGGGAGAGAGAGGTTGGAATTAATGAGTAGCTAGGAAGTACAACCTTAATTAGGAGTTCAGATAGCTTTCTCCTTGCAATCTGAGGATATACACTCAGCAAAAATGTGCACAAATGTAATTTTTCAAGGGTGAAGTCCAAAAGTAAGAAGTAATATCTAGTGGTCTATGTGTGTTTTCTTTTTTAAATGGGCAGAGGGGCTTATTGAAGGTTTGAGTGGTGCTCAGGCTAAATGACAAGGGATTAACTGACGCCTCCCACCTGGAACTTCTGAGGGAAATACTAACGGCCAGTTAAAATTATAAACCCGTAGGATCTCTACATGACTATGGGATCCCCTTTCCTCACTGGATATATTTTGCAGCATGTGGATCTTACAGGCCTGGTTATTATCAAATTAATGAGTGGACAAATAAGAATCTGATTGAGAAAATCCACTACAGGGTTTGGGTGCCAAAGAGAAACTGAAGATAAATAGAGAAGATGATAGGTTAAGAACAATCTGAAGAGCCAGAGAAGGCTTGGTGAATCTCATTGAGTTTGTAGGTAATTCTGACATAAATCAGTATAGTTCATTCTCAAAATTAGTTTTGGAGGTGGGATTTTTAGGATTCACTAGATTCAAGTTGTGAGCCTTTAAGAAGACAGGAAATTAATGGACTTGGTGACATACACATGATGGTTTTAGTTACATATGTAATATCTTGCTTTCTAGAAAAAGTTCTAAAGCAAATGTGGTTGAATAGTAAATTTTGAGTTAAGTGAGCTATTGAATGGCAGTCATCAGTTCAAGCTCACCCAGCCTGGGCTACATAGAGACCTTGTCTTTTAAAAATAAAACTCAAAACAAACCAACAAAAATGGCTAGAATTGGGGAGGAGAGACAAGAATTGGGGAGGAGGGAGGCGTGATGAGGAATATGCTCAACAGATACATCCATGTACAGAGTCTTTAAAAAAAATAAGAAAAGTGGGTGTTGCTCTTCCAGTGGACCCAGGTTCAACTCCAGCACCCACTGTCTGTGGCTCAGGTTCCAATATTTGTAAAATAAATAAATAGATAAATTTGTTAATAAATTAGAAAAGTTAAAGATGACAAGGTAGATAATAGGTAAGATTTATAACTTGCTAATTTGTTTAAAATTAGGATAACCATAGAAAAAGTAACATATAAAATAGAACTATGTCATACATTTTGAGGTCTAAGAATTTAAATGCAGAATGATTTTATTTCAGTTATTTCAGCATCCAAATTTGTTGTGTATGGGTAAGGCTAAGGTATGGAAGAGATCATTTTGATTGAGGTTTGCAGAACTACAAGCAAAGAGTTATTTAGCATGGATATCACCAAGACTCATAGAAGGCTGTGAGTGAGATCTAAAGTTGAGTATAGGAGACTGACTATATCCAGATAATCCATTCATGGCAACAATATAAAAGTTTTTTATTATAGTTTGAAGAATTTTTTTTTTCTAAAAAAGATGTAACACTTCATCTTCTAGGCTCTCAGAAAAAGAGAAGGAACAGATCTCTGAGCAGTTGAGTGCCCTGAACAAGGCTTACCATGACCTTTGTGATGGTTCTGCAAACCAACTCCAGCAGCTCCAAAGCGAGTTGGCTCAGCAGACAGAACAAAAGGTATTTTTAGTTTGGGGATCCATATGTTATGGGTACTGTTTAAATGGTATGAAAGTGGCTTTGTTGGTTGAGAGTCATGTTCACTAGCTTTCCATGACCAATGTGACTTAATATTTAACCTCACCTTAGCAGCCATTTGTCATGTGTTTCTTTACTGGGGTTCCATGATGTGTTGGTCAGTCAAAGACACTATAGGGCACTTACGACAGACCCTCTGGGTCTGGTTCACCTCCACCCATACTTTATCATTTCCCATCAACAGTTAAGGAGAACTTAAATTCTGTATTGTATCTGTTGGCAATCAGTAAGATTACTCCTTTGTGACATTGTCACCTAAGAGTTGATAGCCAAGAGTTGTGGATATTGGCCAAAAAAAAAAAAAAGGTATAAACCTTTTCCTTCTATATAGTTCTATAGAATGACCAGGGAGAAGCTGGTAGATTAGCTTCACTGACTGAGACGCTGGTTCCCCTCACCCACGGTCACCCCATCTTGAAGCACAGTTACCAGTTCTCACCTCACATTCATTTTTGTATTACATAAAAGTCATTATAGTTGCTGTTGGTTGTCTTAAATTCTTCCTGGATACTTATGTGTGTGTGTGTACATTTAACCAAATTATATTCATGTGTCTTTGGGATATACATGTGTGTTTGCCTGCTTATTTCCTATGTTGTGAAGCAATGGCCAGTTCATGTGGGGAATGCTAACATGTAGTAAATCACATCTGTTCTACATGATACCCAAAATGATTATTCAAACAAAATATATCTTGATTCTGGCCCATGTATGTAAATTTGTAAATCCATAAAATCTACAGGATAGAACCAGCCCTGCTTTGACTGTATATTTGCTCCCCCTAAAATGTGCTGATGTAGAATTTTCTGTGTAATGTAGCCCACTTCTAATGGCTTGTTGCTTCACCATATAAGGGAGTATCTGAAAAGTTTTAACAATTGCTTGCTGAGAACATCCAGTTCTCATTTTGAAAGGTTAAACAGGGGGTGGGGGGAAAAGAGCTGCTGAAAGACAAGCTGCTGAGCACCACTACATTGAGCATGATGTGTCCCTGTACTGTGTGTGTTTCATGTAAAGTATTGTTCTGATTAACTGACATCCTTGCTTACAAGTTTCACTAACCCTTTGGAGTTTAAGCACAAATGCACAAAGGGAAAAGAGGACGACCTGTTTGGGGTTCTTTTTTGCAAAAAAACAAACAGTCGCATGCTGGACGCTAACACCAAGCTTACATTGTGTATGTGACACGGCTGAACTGCTCCGTAAGGCTCTATCTCTTACCTGCTGAGGCGGGCCCTGCAGTTTGGGTAAGTAGAAGCCCGTTATGTTTTCTTTCTGTTTCTCCCCCTGTCTTTTACTGCTCATCTGGGTTAGACTGTCCATGTTTGGTAGATTGGATTTCTCTGAATTACTTCCCAACTCAGTGCCACCTGCCTGTCTGTTCTCCAGTTATGAGGGTGATGGGAGGAATTACAAAGGCTTTTCTGTTTGACTTGATTACAGGCTTTTCTTCAATTGTTAGCATTTTTGAGATTATGAATATTACAAAAAAAGTTGGAAATTTTCAGCAGTCTTCCCTTTTATAATATCTCTTTCTCATCTGGGTTTTAATTTTTTTAAAAAGAAATTTTTTTAGGTAATACAAGAGTCATATGCTAGTGAGCTTTTTTTCCAATCTATATAATACACACATAATAGATTTATATAAAATGTGTGTTATACTTATACCAGTTGAAGCTGACCTACAAAAAATATGATAGATGAAGTATAGCAAATAATATTTTCTATAACTTGGGTAATTAATTTTATATAATTTGGCCGAGTAATATGCTATCAGTACAATGAGCATATTAAATAAAGTGGAAAAATAAACAAAATCTCTCTTTTGCTATTCATTCTACATGTTTATGCTTGAAATCCTTTTGTAGTCTTGTGGAGGATGAAGCCTAATGGTGTTAAGATTCTCTTACATATTATCTGTTTATTCATGCAGTATTCTTTGCATTGCAGATACTGTCTTTATACACTGAAGGGGCAAGCTATATTTTTATGTAATTCTCACTGAAAATAGAAATGAAGTGCACTGTTAGAAGGCAGGGAAGTGATTAATCTTTACAATTAAGTCAAGATTCTATATGGGATAAGTTGTTATGAGTTAAATAAAAACTAAAAGTAATACTGTCCAAAGAGGAGACAGATAAAGTCATTAAAGAAAACAAAGATGATGGCAATGAAGGGCATGATGGCACCTGCCTTTAAAGCCAACACTCTAGAGGCAGAGGCAGGAGGCCAATGTCTGTGAGTTTGAGGCTACCTTGGTCTACATAATGAAAATCTGGACAGTCAGAGCTACATAATGAGACCCCGTCTCAATACAAAAACAAAAAGAACTATGAACATGGAGCACAATACAAGTAATAAAGCAGTCTAGGTAGTTAAGCGCCTAGATAATTTAAAGTCTGAAATAAAATGCTTTAAATTGAGAACCAGCAGCTGTTTCTAGAATTTGCAAGGTTAATTTTAACATTGTATAAAATTTATCCTATTCACTGAACTTAAAGACTAATTCCTGTTTAAAGTGTGACTTTTCTGTTTGCTGTTTCCCAAAAAGCATCCAAAGAGACAGTATAGTAACAGAAGATTGGAGGCCAGGTTGGCTTCTGGAACCCAACACATGTCTGGTGTTCTTACATGCACACTGAGATTAATCTTTTATGGAATCATTATGAGGATTAAATGGCATTTATCACTAAATCTAGTAGTTGTCATCATGGTTGTTATGTTACCTATTTTTAGACTGGATTTGAAGAAGTGGTACTAGTGGTTCCACTGTCTAAAGTCCCTAATATGTTCCCTAACTTAACTCAAAGTCATTGCCTTTGGAAAAGCTAGAGTTGGCCTCAAAGAGAGTTAACTCAGTTATACACTTATTGAATAAAATACACGAGCTCATTTATTGAGATGAACAACCACTTTGTAGTTTAAATCTCTTATCTTTTTTTTTGTGCTAATCTTGTTATCAGCAAAAATGCTATTTCTAGAGCATTCTGCATGGGTTGCAACACTGAGAAATTATATTGGGAACTGGTATATGCCTGTAAGAACTTGTGTAATAATTTGGTCTTGTAAATAACTGTCAATATGCTAGAGCACAGTTCAACAGTTAAGAGCAGTTACTGCTCTTCCAGAAGACTTGAATTCAATTCCTAGTACCTACATCAGGCAGATCATAGTCATCTATTACTCCAGCTTAGCAGATCTGTCACCTTTGGTCTACTAGGACACATGCATCCATATATTCATACCCATGCATATATATTAAAAATCTTTAAAAATATTCACCCAAGGCCAGAAATGTGGCTCAGCAAGTAAAAATGGCAAATACCAGGCCGATCACCTGAGTGATATCCAGGACCCCATGATAGAAGGACAGAACCAATTCCCACTAGTTGTCCTCTGACTTACACTTGTGTGCTCTGGCTCTTGAGTGCCTACATGAATACACCCTGGACACTAAATAAGTAAATAAATTAGATATAAAAATAAAAAATAATCTCCCCCCTTTTTTTCTGCTTAGCTCTTTGTAAAGATTATTACTCAGATATGCTTAATGCTATCTCTCATCCTTCAAGCAATCTGTGAACTTCTGGCTTTGTTAAACATTTTGCAGTTTAGAAAAGTTATTTCTTAGCATGAATGGCCTGGCTTGCATTTGATAGTTTGTGTAGTTGGGACTTACCCAAGGCAGGTTTTTCTTGTAATCAGAATTTTATCTCCTGTGCTTCTTTAAATAATTCCTTCCAACGGTTATGCTTTACCATTGACTCTGATTCAGTTTTCATTTTAATTCTTTCTTTTAGGGTTGCAGAGCAGTTGCTGGGGTGATTGACCTAGGCACAGTGGAGATATTTCCCATCTTCAGAGCTATGCAAAGGGGCCTCATTGATCAAGACACAGGCCTTGTGCTCCTGGAATCCCAGGTTATCATGTCTGGCCTCATTGCCCCTGAGAACAATGAAAAACTCTCTTTGGAAGAGGGTCTCTCCAGAAACCTCATTAACCTTCCAGTGTACCAACAGCTCCTGGAGCTACAGGATTCTCTGTCCTTAATAAGCAGGCTTGCAGAGACCCAAGGCCCCCTTCCTGTGGTGGAAGCAATTGAGAAGGAAATAATCAGCGAGAGGCTTGGACTGAAAGTCTTAGAAGCTCACCTGGCAACTGGAGGCTTCAGTGTCTCCCCGAGTGAGAGCTGTATTAATCTGGAAGAAGCTTTTCATCGAGGCTTTATTTCATCGCGGCTTCATTCAGTATTACAGTCTCACCTGAGATCATCCAAGAATCTGATAGACCCTAACACAGCTGAGAAAGTTGGCTTGCTGGAACTGATGCAGAGATGTATCATCCATCAAGAGTCAGGGCTGAAATTGCTGCCTGTCAAGCAGTTGGCAGGGGGAATGGTGAGCTTGAAATCAGGTCGGAAGGTTAGCATTTTCCGTGCTGTTCAGGAAGGACTGATAGATAGGCAGGTCACTGTCCGGCTGCTGGAAGCTCAGCTTTTTGCTGGTGGCATAGTAGATGCAAGAACAGGACATAGACTTACAGTGGAAGAGGCTGTGAGGCATAATTTGATTGACCAAGATATGGCCTGTGCTATTCTCACAAGACAGCTTCAGACAGGAGGCATCATTGACACTGTCACGGGGAATAGGATGACTATGGATGAAGCAGTGAGCAATAATCTAGTAGCTGCTAAGACTGCCCTTGTAATTCTGGAATCCCTCTGGTCATTCATGGGATTACTGTGGCCTGAATCTGGTGAGATCCTCCCAATTACAAATGCTCTAGAACAGGGTATTATATCTACTGAATTAGCACATAAAATCCTCAGTAAACGACAGCAAATTGAGGCTCTTTTCCTACCAACAATTACAGAGATTTGGTCTTGGAAGAAAGCAACAGAGAGTGGTATCTTAGATAAAGATCTTGCCAATAACTTAAGATCAATTTGTGTCCCTGATGTGATGCCTCACATACAACTAGCAGACTCTGCAGAACAAAGCAAATCAGGTGTTGCTCCTGGTATGCCACCTCTGTCGTGTCAAAGAGAGAAAATAGTGAGCCGTGGAGAGAAGCTGTTGTTTCAGCTGATGACTCACAGCTATATTAATGTACAGACTGGGCAGAGGCTGCTTCTGTTGGATCAGGAGCTGTTAGAGCTGCTAGCATCCAAAAATGAGTATCAAACAGGTCTTCCAGATGTAGCTGAAATTCAGCATCAAAGCCTAGACACTTCTGAGGAATTGCAAGAATTGGATAATGAGAACATCTCACAAATTTCCAATGCTAAATGTACTAGGAAGCCCTGTGAATCCCAGTTTCCTTCTCAGAACAAAGATTATCCCAATCAGCAAAACTGTACTGAAGCAAAAGGCAAAAGGACTGTTGCAGGAATAGAATGCCCTTCTGCAGAGAGCCTTGAAAGGGATCTGTTTGTAGGAGAACAAAAGGCAATTACTGCAAATGTTGGCACTTTGAAGGTCATAAATAAAGTCAGTTTAGAGCTACAAAGACCATTGTTAGGTGCTAGGAAGGAGGAACAAACAGAAATATTTAGCAAGGAAAATATCTGTGGAGGACCCCTCCTTGCGGGATGTCCTGAGGATTCTGAAGGTATGCCCTTTGTTCTTGACAAAGACCTTCTTTCTACTGAGAAATCAGAATGGCAAACTCCCACAAAGACTTCCTTCACATGTCAGAAAGAACAAGTAAAGACTGTCAGAACTGAATATATTACAGATGAAACTGGAATACCACTCATAAAGTCCCCAAACAAAACATCACAATTTCAGGTAGAGACTTCTCTAAGTTTGAAATCAGAATTTAAGTCAGAAAAAGATATGAATGTTAATTCTTTGGAGAAAGAGTTAGATGAAACACTTTTGGTTATGGATAGCCACAAACAGAGCCAAGAAGGGCGGAGTGCTACAGATGGTCTGGTATTAAAAAAGACTGACATAGAAGACAATGGTGGTGAGCCTCCCTTGTTTTGTAGTCATCCTTTTGAATTGCTTGAAGAAGCTACCTTAAGTACATTATCTGCACAGCTCCTGGACGGTGGTATACTTCATGAAGAGACAGGTCAGAAACTTTTGCTAAATGAAGCAATAGCTCAAGGACTTGTGTCTAGCCATACTGCAGTGAAACTTATGGGAAAATTGAACATGTTTCGGGGCTTCTTTGACTCCCAAACCTGTGAGTCTTTGACAACTGAAGAAGTCATTGATGAAGGTCTGATGGATGAGAAATTATTACATAATGTCCTTATGTCAGACAAAGCTATAAGTGGCATCTTAGACCCCAGAACCAACTCATTGTGCTCTGTAAATGAGGCCGTGGCAGGTGGACTTCTTGACAAGGAGATAGCCACCAGGATTTTAGAGGGGCAGGTGGTAACTGGTGGAATTGTTGACCTGAAACGAGGCAAAAAGCTTTCAGTAACTTTGGCCTCAAATCTTGGTTTGGTAGACAATGCTGACCAGACAGAACTTATAAATCTGGAAAAAGCTACCAAAGGCAGAGATGCTGAAAAGGCAGTTAAGGGGAGATTAATCGGGCTACAGATGGAAACAACAGGACTCATGGACCCTGATAGTAAAGCACCATTAACAGTTTTGCAGTCCATTGATAGAGGTCTTCTGGACAGAGAAGAAGCTGTTTCTCTGTTGGCGAAGCAAGTACTTGATGGTGGTATCATTCATCATATATCAGGGTTGAGACTTTCTGTTGATAATGCCTTTAAACATGGCTTAATTGGTGAAGATGTAGCCAGACATCTCAAAAAAGTTGAAAACTTAAACTGTCATCAATTTTTTCACCCTCAAACAAAGGAACCTCTTTCCTTCTCAGAAGCCATAAAATTAGATCTTGTTTCTCTGGCGTTGCAAAGAGAAATCCAAGAGATTCAGGACTATAGTGGGGACTTGGGGGATCTCATTTACGGCCAGAAACTGTCCTTGGCAGAAGCTAACAAAGGAGGATCCTTAGCTAATAAAACAGAATTACCTTCACGAATGATGCATGGGGTTGTAGATCCTGAGAACTGCAGAACTATTCCCTACTCAGAATTAGTAAAGAAATGTAGGATTGACATTGAATCTGGATGGAGATATCTTGAAGTAATCCCATTCTCTGATATTAAAGATGAGGTGAGCAACAAAGTGCTAACATTGTCTGAAGCAATTCAGCATGGAAAAGTAGACTTCGCATCTACACTGAAGGTTTTAGAAGCTCAGGCAAACACAGGTGGAATCATAGATACAGCCACGGGAAAAAGATTGACATTGGCATCAGCTTTGGAACAGAAAGTGTTGGATGAAAACATGGCCAGAATTATTGGTTTTCATCAGGTGTTAAGTGGAGGAATTATTGATATATATAATGATCAAAGAATGACTTTAAAGGATGCTGTAGAGAAAAGATTTATCAGCTCTGAACTGGCAACTATAATTCAGGCAGATACCTTAGAAAAGCAAGGTGGGACTGAAGTATGTGAATGGAGGGGTGAATTTCCAAGAAAGGAGTCACTAGTTGAGGGTAATAAGACTGCCTGGGGGAGTTATGGTAAAGAGGAACATGAGCAAATGTTACAAGTTGGAAGTCAGTGTGCCCAAGGAAAGGTTAAAGTAAGGATTTCTAATGGGGGAAAGGCAGAAATGGGCAGGAAGATTTCATTAAAGGAGGTGGAAGGCAAGTCTTATGCTGAGGAGAAAGCGTCTTTGGACAATAAAGTATCTGCCGGCATCATAAGTCCTAGTGGTCTTGGAGGTGAACCTTCACACCAGGTGTCGGGGGTGTGTCCTGGCTTAGAAGTTTCTGATTTGAGACTCCAAGAGGTAGCTAGAAGTCACACAAGAAAGTGTGCAGATGTAGAGCAGAAGAAAGTAATGACACACAAAAAAATGACTTCTCACGTAAAGCAGTCTGCCTCAGGCCTGAATGCTGAAGAAGCAAGAGAATATCAAGGGGAAATGATTTCAAAAGGGCAGGAATCTCATTATGAAGCAACAGGCAAATTGCTGAGTGAGCAACCAGCGAATGTGCAGGTTAGTAAGAGAGAGAAAAAGGATATGGTTATCAAAGAAAGTGTTCAAACAGGCAAAGCAGCAGTTGTTTCTGAAGAAGAGCTGGACGAGGCAGTAACTATTGGTGATGAACATGACGACTCCTGTATAAAGGGCCAATCTATGGAAATGATTGGAAATGACAAGGGGAAGGAAACTGGAAGAGAAATGGACTCTTCTGTTTGTAAAACTGAAGGCTTCCCTTCCCAAATGGCATGCAAAGATGCTTCCCGAAGAAATCCAGATGGTTTAACATGCTTCAGCGAGGGGGAAATGAAAACTCTGAACCTCCGCTCGATTTTAAAACCAGGAGAAAAATTGCATCAAGAAATTGCTAGTGCCACCCAGAAGGAACCATTCTCTTCTGAGATCCCAAGACCAGAAAGACTAAACTACCAGGGATCAGATGGGGAAGCTCAAGTGTCAGACATACTCCACATTTCCAAAAGGGACATGGCTGCCCAACAAACCAGCAGACAGGAGACTACTGATGGCCAAGACCTGTGTGTCACATCTCAGACTGAGGAGATGAAAGATAAGATTTTCCCAGGCAGAGACAATAAAGAAAAGTTATACCAAGAAGTACCTTTGGACTCAGTGAGAGCTCATAAATTGAAAGAGACCATTTCTACTGTGGACACAGAAGTCAGTCACCTAGACCGCTCAGAGAGTAAAGGTCTTCATGAGGATAGCAATGGAAATCATGAGCTTTATGGACATCAAAAATCTAAAATAGCAACAACCCAGGAAACGACATTTCTAGAAGTAGTAAATCCCATCATTAGAAACCCAGAAGAAGGGTCCTCTGAAAACAGAGTGGGTCAGAAAGGACCCAAGGTCTCGGTATCCCTTTTTCCAGAGAAATTGCCCAAAGGTGTATTACAGAAGGAAAGTATAGACCAACATGATGCTGTCATTAGTCCCACTGTTTCAGAAGTCAGTGAAGAAATGCCAATGACTCTGCCATATTCTACAATGAAGATAGATGAGAAGATACCTCAGGAAAAGTGTAAAGAGATGGTTGGTGAGGAACAAGCTCCCTCCATGGCTCTACCTGGTGGAAAGGGGAGAGAAGGTGTAAACCCAGCACCCTGGAGAGCAACTCAGGCAAGTGCCCACTGTGTTGGTTTCTGTTTGCTTAGGGTTTAGGGCTATTTTTGTTTGGTTTTGATATTGCTTTGAGGCATGGTTTAGCTATGCGACCTTGGCTGACCTCATACTCATTATTATTATTATTATTTGAGGGTAGCCTCAAATTTATGGTAGTCTTCTTGCCTCCCTCCCATTCTGGGACTACAGAAACACATCATTATTTCTGGCTTGTAGTTTGTTTTTTAAAGATATAAGAAGCTTTAATGCTATGATTATTTTTTTTCTTCCTTTTTTGTGGTGCTTCCTAGGCAACTACTCTCCTACTGAGCTATATCCTCAACCCTAGCTTGATGCTATAATTCTTAATTGGATACAGAAGTCACTTGTGTATAATTGTATGCACATATGCATGCACACATAATATAAATACATACATATATACATACATGCTGTGGTATTAGCTAATTCTTTTAAGTTACCACTTCATTTATTATCTATAATATAGTTATTGGAAAATTAGGCTCTGCCTGTGAATGTCTTTCTAAAATTTTCAAGTGCTTCTGTCCATTGTTTTTATTTTTGTGCTTCTAACATTGCACCCAGGGCTTGCTATGCAATCAGTATACTGCTGAGACTGCTGCCTGCCCAAGAGTCCTAAAATTAGAAACTAATACTGAAGTTAATTTGAAATATTGAAATGATGTTACTTAAAATCAGAATGGCTTTTAGAAATGTTTTTAAGTGATGCTTACCTATTGGTAATTATGGAGTTCTACTTTCTGAGAAAGTCAATAAAATAACTTTGCCTATTGCTTAGAAATGACAAATAGCATATTTCCGTCCTCTCTTACTTGTAGTAAAAATTGCTTCTTTCTGTTGGAATAACAAAGCAACTGCCTACTTTAAAAGCTGACTTTAAGGAAAATGACAGAACTTGGTTTTATTTTGGTTCCACAGAATGTGTTTACCCGGCGGCTTTGTTTGGAGCATGATGAGAAGCTGGTGTCCTGTCTGTCTCTGTTACGGGACATTGAAATGAGAACCAAACAGATTCAACCTTTGGGGTTTAATATGGCAGAGCTACAGGATTTGCTGTGTCAGGCCAAGGTACGTTCTCAGACATTCTTCCATGCCCACTGGCTTCAAGATGGTGGCCCCCAGCTACCTTGAAGATTTCAAGGCTTCAGTGTGTTTTTCATGCTTTCTTATTGGAAAAAAAAAAAAAACCCTCCAACTCCTTGTTAAGTATTGGCAGGATATTCTAGGCTAGAACAGCTAAAATTTCTAAGTGACAGATTTAATAGACTTTGGATGTACATGTACTGCATTGCTTGAATGACCTTTAATTTAATGAGGTAAGTTCAAAAGCAGTGTGATTAGTTAAGAAACTTAAGTAAGCTGGGCATGGTGATACATGTCTTTAATCCCAGCACTGGAAGTCAGAGGCAGGAGGATCTCTTGGAGTATGAGGCTAGCCTAATCTACATAATGAGCTTCAGGACAGCCAATTCTATGCAGAGAGACTGTCTCAAAAAAAAAAAAAAGGAAAGGAAGAAGAAAGGGTGCTTAATGCTGGGGCTGGAGAGATGGCTCAGCAGGTACCAGTACATGTTGAGCTTGCAGAATTTCAGAGTTCAGTTCCCAGAAACCATGTCAACCACCTGTAAATTCAGCTCCAGTGAATCTGACATCCTTTTCTGGCCTCCATACATACACAAACATGAATACATGCACTTAAATTAATAATAAAAAAATAAGATTTTAAAGAAAGAAAAGGTCTGCTTTTAGCTAACTGGAGACTACTAATTCACAAACTTCAGTGGGTAAAGTTAAACAGCAATGTGAGTTACATTGCATAAATCCCTAAAAACCCCCTTTATAATAGCACCAGAAAACACATAGATTTGCATATGCAAACAGGGTTCTAACTTGTTTAAAGTGTAAGAAGCAATTAAGCCTACCAGCTGCCAACTCTTTTAGAAATGTAGCAGCTACATATGCTTCTTTCCTACAGAAGACTAAAGGGTGTCTTCTGAAGGAAGCATCTGCTTAGACTCTGTAGGTGGATACTGTTGAAGGTAAGGTTGTTGTTTTTTTTTTTTTTCCTGAAGTGATAAGATTAGGTGAAAGTGGTTGACCTGTCATCTTCAGTCTACTTCCCATAGTTTAACTCACTCAGGGGAAGAGAAGATTTCCCAACTGTATGGCCAAATCCTATCAACTCAGTGAAACATGTATTTATCAGACCCATTTCTGCATGTAGAGTTTTCAGTAAAATTTTTAGGCAATTCAAAGTCACCATGTGTGTCAGGAAGATATCTCATTGGATAAAGCGATTTGCTGTCAAGTCTGGCAGTCTGAGTTCAGTCTCTAGGACCTGTGTAGTGAAAAGACAGAATGAATTCCTGCAAGTTGTTCTCTGACCTTCACCTTGTGTTTTCACTGTGGCACATGCAAATGCAAAAATAAATAAATGTAATTGTAGCACCATTGAAAAGGAAATAATAATAATAACATTGAAAAGGTGCAATTGGAACTCTCTAGGAACAGAGATCTAAGAACACTCCACCAGTATGAGGTAAATAAATTCTACTATTATGTTTGCATGTGTATCTTTGTGTATGAGTATGCACATGTGGTTGTGGAGACCATAGTGTAGGATCTCCTGGAGCTAAAGTTAACAGGCAGTTGTCAGCTGCCCCCATTGGTGCTAGAAGCAGTTGTGCTCTTGTCTGCTGAGCCACCTCCTGAACCCCATACTGTTGTTCTTTCCTGATGGGAAATCCAGCAGTGTTTTTCTTACATTTGTGGCTGGATATGGGAGTATATACCTGTGATCCTTCCACTGAGAAAAAGAGTCAGAAGAATCACCACGAGGTTGAGGCCAGCCTGCTCTACATAGTGAGTTTCAGACCAGCTAATGATACATAGTGAGACCCTGTCTTAACAAAAACAAAAACCAGAAACATTGGGGCACACTTGTAATCCCAGCATTGGGGAAGCAGAAATAGGAAGATTCCTATAGTAGCTCACTGATCAGTTAGTTTAGCCTAATTGGTGGGCTTTAGACCAGTGAAAAATCGTGATTCAAAGGAGGTAAATGAAATTTCTGAAGATGACACCCAGCTCTGGCCTATGCATACTTTGTGCTTGTTTGTTTCTTTGTTTGTTAAACCAAAAATTTGATTTGAGGTTTCAGAAATGAAACCAGCTATATTTCGTTGGTTAGTTGGTTAATTTTAGTGGTTTGTTTTGACTTTTTGCTTTTGTGTATTATGCATGCACATGTGTCGTTGCACACACCTGTGCAAATTCACAAGTAGACCATAGACATTTATTTTATTGTCCCACTTGATCACCCTCTATCTTACACCCTTTAGACAGGGTCTGTCACTGAACTTGAACTGGGATGCTAGCCAAAAAACTCCAGCAATCTTGTTCCAGTACTGGGGTTCATGTGTTCATGGCCATTACCAGCTTTTTCTGTGGGGCTATGGGATTTTTTCTTTGTTTGTTTGTTTTGTGTTGTGTTGTGTTTTGTTTTTCAAGATAGGGGTTCTCTGTGGCTTTGGAGTCTGTCTTGGAACTAGCTCTGTAGACCAAGCTGGCCTCGAACTCACAGAGATCTGCCTGCCTCTGTCTCCTGAGTGCTGGAATTAAAGGTGTGTGCCACCAATGCCCAGCTGGGGCTATAGGATTTGAATTCGGGGCTTCATGCATCCTCAAGCAAATTCTCCTACCTGCTGAGCCACATACTCAGTCCTGATTCAGATTTCAAAGAACACCAAGAAACACTGACCTTACAAAAACAGAAGACTTTTGGAAAGAACAGAGGGCAGAGATGTTGAGTCCATTTGAAACATACTTTAAAAGTGAAGACTACTTGGTAAAAATGGTTTCCTTGGAGCGCTACGATAGAATGTAGATGATAGATGATTACTGTATGATGCCATTCTTTCCAGAAGTGTTTGTGTTGCAGGCAAGAAAAGAGGTAGAACACAGCTAGAGGATATATTGTGACTAAGGAATGTTTTCAGTGGATTTTGGAGAAGATAATGCGGGGAGAAATAGATAGTAGATAGTATCAAGCTTTGAAGAACACAGAAAGGATATTGACAGGAAAAACGAGTCACTCATTGAAATTGGAAGCTATAATGAAGATGATGGAGCCTGTAGAAGCTTGCCATGTTTCTCAATGTCCAGTATGTGGTGTCGGTAGGGTAGCTAAAAGGGAAATGAAGTTATACTCAAAAACATTATTATGCTTTTTTACCACCCATTGCTGGCAGCTCTGTTTAGGAGTAGGAATATTATAGAACAGCTGAGTGGAAAGACTGTTTTCCAGGTATTTTTCTACTCTTTGGTTCTCTCTCCTTTAGAATTTGACTTGAAAAATTCATCTTTTTTGGGGCGGTGGTTGATTTCCCTTGAAGCCCCCTAATTCTACATGTCAGCTGCCTGGGTATTGCTACTGTGAGGACCAGCCTCTAGCAGCTCAGGGATTGAGGGAGAGCCAAAGGGATTGGTGGACAAATCACTCAACTTGACTTTTCTCTCTGAGGGGACAAAACTCAACTCTCTAGGGCCGCAAAAAAAAAAAAAAAAAAAAAAAAAAGAGAGAGAGAAAATACACACTGTTAGTGTCTATGGTCTTCTGTTTCAGATCTTTATTACTTGTCTTACCTCTATCCAAATGTATTTGTTCTGTTTCTCTTGATGCCTTCCTTCTAATTAACTTTTAAGCAAAACCTTTCAAGCAGTATAAAAATTACAGTGTGGTTACATTCTACTTTTTAAGTAAATGATTACAATAAATACAAGTAAAAAAAAGAAAGTTTTCCATGTCCCTTACATGATTAAACATTTTACGTAATACAGGTGAAAAACAAATTTTCCCAAGAACCCACATACATTCATATTTAATTAACTTGTTATAGATAAACAATGTAAGCAAGCAAGGTATATTTTCTCAGCTAGCTCTTTTACTGGCAGGCTGTATTTTGCAGTTACAAAGAAAGGATCAATCAATTTATTATTTATCTCAAAATATAATTTCATAAAATAGTAAAAAGAATCACAAACCTAAACTTTTATATATGAAAAGCAATCAGTCATGTCTACTTTCAATCCTCAGGGTGCATACCCATTCAGCAGCAGTTTTTTATATCAAGAAGCTGAGGGCAGGGCAGGAAAAATGGCTCAGTGGTTAAGACCACTAGCTGGTCTTCCAGAGGTCCTGAGTTCAATTCCCAGCAACCACATGGTGGCTCATAACCATCTGTAGTGAGATCTAGTGCCCTCTTCTGGCCTGCAGGGATACATGCAGACAGACCACGGTCTACATAACAAATCTTAAGAAGAAGGAGTTGCAGTTGAGAGCAGAAATGGATACAATGAATTAATCATCATCTTTGATCAACTAATCCTAGCAACAAAGGCATATCAGCTAGTAATAATTGGGCTGCTTTGTTCTTATTCCTTGACCTCAACAAGTCCCTCACTCAACTATGTGCCTTTCTAAACTTTAGATTGTTTCTTTGGGTTTGTTTGTTTGTTTGTTTGTTTGTTTGTTTGTTTGTTTGTTTGTTTTTATCTCAAAGGCATTAACAAAAAATCTTAATCTGGCTGTAAGTCATATTTAAAACTTTGTTTCAGCTATGATGCACCCTGAAACACATGAACACATCTGTCAACATTAAGATTAAAAGAACTTGAACTAGCTGGGTTTCTGGGACTCAGTTGTTTTTCTTAATCATTAACACAGTCTATATGGCTCCTCAAGAGAAATTCGTATATTCTAGCTGTGTGGCATTTCCTTGTTCTTATTTTTTATTCTCTGAAGTCCCTGTTTTATCAAGGACAGGGGCAATATTTTATCTTATTTTTACCTATGTTAATTTTTCCACTAAATTTAACCTCTATCACAATCTCTTACTATATTTATTAAAATCCCCCAATCATCAAAATCCTATTTAACCCAATACTGTTATTGTATAAAATCATTGCTTCTGTTAAACAGTATGGCTTAGGAGGAAATCATCTTCATGATAATTTATAGGAAAAATGCCGAGTAGATTGGGATATTTCCATGAGATAATCACACTACATTAAAGTCAGTGGGGATACCACCACACTCATTCACACCATGCCAGACACCAGAGAAAAATGGGAGCTGCAAGCATGCAAAGACATAGCAATAATGAGAGACATTCTGGGGCCAGGGCTGTCAAAGATTCATCCATCAGTGCCATCAGTGCATGTGGTGGGCCAATCCCACAATTGCCACCCGCTGATCCTCTGACATGGCCACAATCTTAGGATTCAAGGTGTAGTGGCCAGAGTACTATAGTGAGTCAGAAACCTGAGTTCAAGTCCTGAGTACCCATACTTGAGTTTGGTGGCCTCAGAGGAAACAGTCCTTGTTATTCAATTATGAGGAATGTGAACTAATTGATGATTAGACCAAGGAACCTACTTTTCTAAGCCCTAAGTCCTGTGTAGACGTGACATGTGTTCGCAGCTGATTCCCAGAAGGCAAAATTGCTATTCTATACTGGGAATTGAACCTAGGCCTTAAGCAAGGTGGCACACACTCTGCCACTGATCCCCAGCCTGAGCACTGTTCTTGATTTGGAGGTAACTTTACTCTGTCCCCTCAGGTATTAGACCAGGAACTGAAAGATCTGTCCACAGTGGTGAGTCAGGAATTGGAGTGTGTGGGTCAGATTGTTACCAGCCAGCCGCGAGAAGTCCCTGCTCAGCTGCTGAAGGCCTTAGAGAAAGATGCCAAGAACCTCCAGAAGTCTCTGGATTCTGTTAGCGACTCTTGGAGCTCCAGACTCCTCCACCTCCAGAGTGCTGTGGAAGTGAAACAGGTAGTGTCTTGGTTTGGGGACTTTGTGTTGTGTAAATTTTTTGTTTGATTATGTTGGGGTCTCTTAGGATTTGCAAAGCCTGGGTGGACCTGGAGGGTCATAGTCTGACTTGCTGTTTATTTCCTAGACCACAGTGTTAAGTCAGCACAAGGAACTAGACGGCAAACTTCACGATCTGAGAGCCTGGGTTGGCAAAACCTGTCTTACTCTGAACAGCAAGGGAAGTGACAGTGAAATTAATGTTGACAACCTGAGTCACTCTCTCCAACAATATGAGGTAAACCTGTCACCCATTCCCACATGTCCTTTGACTTACAACTCTTATTTTCCTTTATGCTTAATCTTTCTTAGGAAGTCTGAATTTCCTTGTGATTCTTTCTTCTCTCAGTTACTCTCTGAGAGTCCAAAGAATGGCTTTATATTACCAACTTTATATCCTCCTTGTACTGAGCATCTAGGGTCTATCTCTTCTTTCTCTTTTGCCTGGTATCCAATCTTCCACAATTTGTGGGAAGCTTTACACCTTTGACCTAGAGTGTGAGTAGGCAAGCTTCTTCTGTAGGCCAGATGGTGCATTGTAACACCTGGCTTTCAAATGTCACATTTAGCCAGGAGGTCACAATTGTAGACATCTTGATCTATAAATGCTTTTCTTCTTACTAAGCTTCAAACTAATTGGTTTGTCTTACTAACCAGTGAAAGAAAGTTAAAAGTACGGCATATAGATGGCTACATAGACATGTGCCACATACTTTTCCTTCATTAGTAGTTCTTTTTTTTATATTGTTCTGTTTAGTCCATTATTCTTTTTGTTGCTATATCCTATCTAGAGTACATCAGATCTTTTTTGTTTTTTGAGACAGAGTTTCTCTGTGTAGCTTTGGAACCTATCCTAAGACTCTTTCTGTAGACCAGGCTGGCCTCAAACTCACAGAGATCTACCAACCTCTGCCTCCTGAGTGCTGGGATTAAAGGTTCCTGGCTGTACATAAGCTTTTAATACCAGTCATGAATTTTGTGTCACAGAAGGATATCACCCTGTAAACTCTTTAGAAAGTCAAAAGGAACTAGAGCTGTCCCTCCTCTCTGTCCTCTCCCTTTCCCTCATCTCAGAATAAGTAGACATAAAGGTTTGTCTATGGTCAGCTGAGTCCCTGGACCTCATTCAGTTACCTTAGGAGTTGTCTGGCATGCCAGACATGGTAGTACTGAGGAAGCAAAGACAGGCAGATCTATATGAGTTTAAGTCTAGCCTGATCTGCATAACAAATTCTAGGCTAACTACACTGTGAGGGCAGAGAGGAGAGAGAGAGAGAGAGAGAGAGAGAGAGAGAGAGCGCCATTCATAGTTTAAATATACAAACAGAAATAGGGAGATAGTTGCAGGTAAAGCGTTTGCCTTGCATGCAAGTCTGCAGACATAAGTTCAATACCCAAACTGATGGTGGAAGGAGAAAACTAATCCCTGAAAGTTGTCATCTGACAAACACATGCGTGAGTGCATGCATGGACACACACACACACACACACACACACACACACACACACACACACCATCAATTTTGAGGTTTTATTTTGGGACTTGAGAGATACCTCAACAAGAGCACCAGCTGCTCTTCTGGAGAGGAGTCAGCTTCAATTTCCAGCACCCACATGGATTCACCTCCAGTTTAAGGGATCTGATGTTCTCTTCTGGCCTCTGTGGGTACTGTGTGTGTGCACATGACACAGATATTCATTCAAGAAAAACACCCACACACATAAGATAAAGGTAAATAAATCTTTTTTTAATACAAAGATTTTTTTTTTAATGTTATGTATATGTATGGGACCTGTGTGCTTGTGTATGGCCCATCAGAAATGGAGTCAAATCTCCTGGAACTGGAGTTTCAGATTGCTCAATGTCCTCTGAAATAATAGTACATGTTTTGAACCACAAGTTCATCTCTCCAGCCACCTAAATAAAATGAGCTGTATTATTGAATGGCCTAGCAATTACTCACTGGACAAATAAAAACAGATACTTAAGCCTACAAGTAGGATATTTTGCCTGCATGTGTGTCTGTGCAGCATATGCATGTGAGTGCCCACTGATGCCAGAAGAGGGCACCAAATCTCCTAGAATTAAGAGTTACTGCCACATAGTTGCTGGGAATTGAGTTTGGATCCTCTGGAAAAGCAGCCAGTGCTCTTTCTTAACTGCCAAGTTGTCTCTCCAACCCAAAACTTTGCATCAGAAATGAATGTTGTATTTTTTCAAAATCTTTTTTTTTTCCTTTTAATTAAGCCAGGGCTGGTACAGGGACCTCTGATTTCAACTATTTGGGAAGTTGAGGTGAGAGAATCACAAATTCAAGGCCTTTTTGGACAATAAAATGAGTTTAAGGCCGACCTGAGCAACTTATCTCAAATAAATCAGACAAAAGGAGCTTGGGATGTGGCTCAGTAGAAGAGTGCTGCCCAGCGTACACAGGTCATAGGTTCAATCCCCAGCTCTGCCAAAATAAATAAGAAAATTAAGTCATGCATATACTTTGTTTACTTATTTTTTAAGATTTGTTTATTTATTATATAGCATTCTGTGTCCATGTATGTCTGCATACCAGAAGAGGACATCAGATCCCATTATAGATGGCTGTGAACTACCATGTGGTTGCTGGGAATTGAACTCAGGACCTCTGGGAGAGCAATCAGTGCTCTTAACTTCTGAGCCATCTCTCCAGCCCGTCATATATATTTTATATTAGTAATAATATAATTCTGTTAGCATAAATAATTGAAAGCTTACTGAACTGAAAGCTAGGCCCAGTAATGGAAACATATTTGCAATTAGTGCCTTGTTTTTGGAATTTGTAAAGACCAAAAAAATGAGATTTGCATTGCTATTTTGGTCATGTAACCATCAGTACCAATGATGAAAATATAAGATTAACTTTTAATTCTCAAAACCAGTATCTTTTCCATGACTAGAGAAATAAAAGTTGGTTTTCTTTGTTTGTTTTTCTCTCCCTACTTTTCTCAGAATATGAAACAATCTATGACTGAAAGGAAATCTCAGTTGGACGTTCTTGCTTTGGATATTCAGCTCTTTATCTCTGATCATGCACAAGATTTGCCTCTTCAGCAGAGCCAACAGATGGTGCAGTCTATGAGTGAATTACAGAGGTCCTTCCAGGACCTTGTGGAACAGACTGCAGTTCAGATGGATACATTGCAGGGCCATCTTCAGCAAATCCAGCAAGAAGTTCAGGTTAAGGTCAGACTGAACCAGCAACTGAGCTCAATTTGTCCTTGGGGATGTCTTCTGGGGGTTTTCTGGCTGGTTTTCAACTGACATGATTCCAGGAACCTGGTTTTATCAACTACAAAATTTCATGTCCTGCAGGCCAATGGGATCTGGCCTGAGTGATAACTGTTCTGCTGTTTTCTTTTTGTGTGTGTGTGAGAGATATATATATATATGTATGTATGTATGTATGTATGTGTGTGTGTGTATGTTTGTGTGCAAATTGCATGTGCAAGTGGTTTTTTTTTATTTTAGTGAGACTCTACTCTTAATATGTCCCATTGTCTCAACTTTCATGTAGAAGTTGTGGCTACCCCTTTCTGCCTGTTGCTTTCTCAGCATTCATCTGAGGCTATGAAGAGCATGTAGGTACTCTGACACTGGACAAGAATGGCTCTGAAAAATCAGTTTTATTAAAATCTTTTAAAATAACTCATAATAAGATTCCTTGACAGTCTTCAAACAGCCAACAAAAATATTTAATCAGAATATTGTTTTAGTTCTTTTTTTGTTGTTTTGCTTTTAAAACAGTGTTTCCCTGTGTAGCCTAGGCTGACTGTGAACCAGGTTGGCCTTGAGCTCACAGAGATCCCCCTGCCTCTGCCCACATGCTGTAATTAAAGACATTAGCTTCCATACCTAGCCTTGTTTGGGAATATTTGAGTTATTATTTTCTAGTACTTTTCTACATATAGAAGGGCACAGTTTTTCACCATGTAACAGAATGTACAAAAGCAGGGTTGATGGTTTCTTTTCTTCTTTATTTTTTAATCTGATGACTGTCCTACCATTTTGCATCATAGCTTTTATCTTACAAAATTTAAATTGAACATATTTCAGTTTCTAGTGTTATCATAACCTTAGACTGTCTTGAGTGATGCTTTTGTCACTTCTGCCCATGAATAAATTGGTATACAGCAAAATGATAGAATTGTCATGTTCCCCAGAAAATCTTGTCTCAAGAGCTCCTGTATTATGCAAAGTATAGCTGAGCTTTTGGGTCAAACTTAAAGAAAAGTAGGTTAGTCAATGCCTTCTGTCCCCTGCTACTGTCTAATTATTTCAACTATATTGAAATAAATCTTGATGAAATATTTCAGGTCACTCTCCATAGGTATGGAGAGTGCAAATGCTCTTACCTAGTCACTTATGTAGTGTAGTGTGTCCTGTGGATAATTAATAAAGCAGATTGGTCTGAGCCACCTTAAGCTTACCTGCAGCAGGTAATAGAATTGCATGTGAACACTCTGAGCATGGAATTAATTCCACGGTGTGCATTAACCTTGTCAGAAACACTCTGCTCTCTATATTTGCTCTGAATGTGTGTGCGTTAACTTGTTTGCTTTGCTTTTTTCAGATTCAGTCTGCACTCATCCTAACCCATGAAGATCCTGTTTCACAGCTGAAGAGCTCTTAGGGGTTCTCTTCCAGTGCCCTTCTGTTTTTCCTAAAAAAGAGGGAGTGAGGGCCAGTATGGGCACCTGTTTGTAAGTGCAGGTGACTGTGCCATCAGAATGCCATCAGAAGGCAGTCTGGTGGAAACAATTTTTAGAAGGATGATCAGGAGAAACACATCATGCTCAATTGTTGCTCAGTCGGGTACTTTAGTGTCATGGAACTGACCTGAGAGATGGGAAAAAAATCAGGCATGGAAACATATTCCTACCCCCTTTCCTGGGCCTGTCTTTTCTAGTGATATTGGAACAGACCCCCAGAAGACTAAGGCAGTTGCTATTCTTGGTTGGTGTTCTTCTCAAAATAGCCAAACCACACTCCTTGAGCCTGCCATTCTATTTAATGGTCTTATGCAGTGGTGAGACATTTGATTTATAAATTCAGTTCAATTATTAAGAACCTCATTTAGCTTATCAGTTATCCACACTCTTAAGCTTTTTCTTTTTTTATACTTTTCCACATTCCTGCATGTCCCCTTGTTCCAAAAGAACTTCTCAGAGAGACAAATTTATTATCATTTCCACCATTATGTGTGGTTTTAAATGTTGTCCATTCCACAGATGATAATATTAGTCTCCAAAGCAGCTTCCAAACTCAAACCTGCATTAGGAGCGTATCTCTACAACTATCCCTGACTATCATTCCAGCTGCACACCCAGATTACAGACAACCCAGATGAGGGGAGCTTCTGGAATATGATTTCTGTGCCTTTTTCTCTTCCAGTTTTCCATCAACTTTTCTGTCTTTGCCATATAATTGTCCTGTTTTACATTTCAGGAAATCATCCTGTATTTGTAAAATGAGAGTTGACTATTTTTTGACTCTTCTACATTTTAATTAGACTCTACAGAAGCAACAAAATACCTGCCATCAGAAGCTGGAGGACCTCTGCAGCTGGGTCGGACAGGCAGAGAGAGCACTGGGGAGGCACCAAGGCGGAGCCTCTCAGCAAGAGCTTTCTGCTTTGCAGAAGAACCAAAGTGACTTGAAGGTCAGTGTTAATTAACCCTTCTTGTCCTTTCTGCAATACATGTTGTCAAGGCTCTAAACTGGGGCTTAATGCCTCATCAGTGGTAAACAAGATATTCCTGCCCTCAAGAAAGTTTATTGTTTCATGGAAGAGATAGACAAGTACACAAATTATCACCAAAAAGGCATGTAATTGTTAACTATTATTACATGCATAAAGGTAAAGTTGTGTGAAAGCATATGCCAGAAAAACAGTCTAGGGTTGTCTAAGGAGTCAGCAAAGATTACTTCAAAGAGTGTCATTTAAACTGAGAAGTAATAGAAGTAATAGACATAGGGGTTAGTGCATGAAGGGGTGGGAGGTAGGAAGTACATAGTCTATAAAGTGAGTTACAGGAGCACCAGGGCTACACAGAGAAACCAGAGAGAGAGAAAGAGAGAAGGGGGGGGAGAGAATGTGTTCATTGAAGACAACATTGACAAGTAAAAATCTCTTCTATTGAAAACTAAATGTTTTCTGGAAAAATCAAATATTTTAATTTTACTTTGGCTTTGGTATAAATCGTAAGTAAAATATTATCAAAAGGTCAGACTATATCTCCTTATTCTATTAGAAGACTCAAAAGGACTAAAGATAAAAGCAGTCATTTTTGTTTCTCTTTGTTAAGGATTTGCAGGGTGACATTCAGAATCATTCTGCCTCATTTGCCTCAGCTGTCAAAGACATTGAAGGGTTCCTGGAAGAGAACCAGACCAAGCTGAGCCCCCAGGAATTGACAGCTCTTCGAGAAAAACTTCATCAGGCTAAGGAGCAATATGAGGTTCTCCAAGAACGGGCACGGGTGGCTCAGAAGGAGCTGGAGGAAGCTGTGACATCAGCCATACAGCAGGAGACAGAGAAGGTAGCCAGACTGCTATGCTTGATGTTTTTCTAAAGCCACAAAGGTGGGGGTGCCTTGAGTTGCAGAAGAGAACTTTAGGAGCAGGTCCATGAGTTGGTCTTTTCTTTATCAAAAATATCCAGGAATTCATATCAGGAATGATTGGTAAAAAAAAGTGTATTTTACCAAAAACAAAATTAAAACTTACTAGCTCTAAATTTATACTTTCACCTTGATGATTTAGCCTGGGTAGTGAAGAGCAGATGGTATGTTTCTTGCATGAATATTAATTGGTGACCTAAGAGTATTAGAAAAATATCTACGGGGTCTTTTGGGGGCACAGACTTTATTCCCAGGCAAGCTGTATAGTTACAGTATGGACTGTAGAAGTAGGAGAAACTAAAAAACAAAACTCAAAGGTGAAGTCTTGACTGGTTTTACTCAGCAATGGCAGGAAGGGTTGAATTAGAGCCTTTGTTCAGCCATGGACTCTTATACTAATTGGAGAGTATAGAGCATGGGAAGAAAAAGCAAGCTGCCTGAAGATGAATGTTAAAAATACCTGAATATACATCTTAACACAGCCTTTTCCTGTTGTTGTTATTTTGATTATGGGTTTTTTGTTTGTTTGTTTGTTTGTTTGTTTGTTTTTCAAGACAGAGTTTCTCTGTGTAATGGCTCTGACTATCCAGGAACTTCCTCTGTAGACCAGGCTGCCCTCAAACTCACATAGATCCACCTGCCTCTGCTTCTTGAGTACTGGAATTAAAGACCGGTTTAGGACAAATTTTTTAAGTATTACTTGAAGAGCTAATGAGTAGAATTGAGTGGCAAGTTTAATAACTAAGCATTCAGTTTGTTCATGATAAAGGTGACAAACATATGGTTGTCCCTTCAGAGAAGAAAGCTCGATAAGAACGGTGCCTATGGGTATCTTACTTTTCCAAGCAGTGTTACCTCTACATAGTTAGGAATGATCCAGGAAATCTTGCTGGATTTGCAGGGTCTTTCTAAAGTCCAACATTTGTCCATTTTGTTTGTTTTGGTTATTTTCTTTAAGGTATTGAGGAAATCTGGAGGGTTTTTTGTTGTTTTTGGTTTTTTTGTTTTGTTTTGTTTTGTATCCTCCCCCCACCCCCCATTATATTGATTAAATAGTCTTGTTTTACATGTCAATCCCAGTTCCCTCTCCCTCCACTTAAATCTGGAGATTTTTTAAGTAACTGTTTTCTCAGCTTTTAGAAAATCCTCATTTTTTTTTTTTTAATAAGAAAATATTTTACACCAGAACAGAGCCTCACTTTTTCCTTAGTACAGGGCTCCTTTCCCACTTTGCCTTGGTAGCCGGTGCTGCCACAGTGGAGTCTAGGCCTTCTCACTGGAGAACCTCTGCATTTCAGAGTAAAGCAGCAACCGAGCTGGCAGAAAACAGGAGGAAGATTGACGCTCTCTTGGACTGGGTGACTTCTGTGGGGTCATCTGAAAGACAGCCACAGAGCAGCCCCCTAGGAATGGAGAGGCTCTCCGAAGCTAGCCTGGAAAAACGAGCCTTGGATGCCACTGATGGTTGTGTGGAGGTGAACCAAGTACCAGAGAAACTGGGCAGGCAATATGAGTTAGTGAAGGTAAGGGTGTTAACTTAGCTTGGAAAACCAATCACAGCCTTAGTTTGTTGGTATGTCTCAGCAGCTTGGACACTGTTGACTGTTCTCGAAATGCTTCTCCTTTGGCTTCTGTAATGCTTTTCGCCCTAATCCTCTTTCTTTCCATTGGTCTACCTTTGAGAAACTGTTATACTCCCAGCCCTCTATTTCTATCAGAATATGCTTTCTTGGGGCTAAAAAGATAGCTCATTTGGTCCAAGTTTGATTATCAGAACCCATGTTAAAATGTTAGACATGGTGGTGCATGCTAGTAATCCTAGCATGGGGATGATAAAGGGACTCCCTGGTGGGTCCTAGCCAGCCCAGCCTAACTCCAGGTCCAAATGAGAGAGTACCTTAAAAATAATGTGGGCAGCTTTTGAGGAACAGCATCCAGAATTGATCTCTGACCACACCTGAACATAGCATGTTCATATGCACATATAGAAACACACACCCAGAAAAACAATATGCTTTTCTTGGGTATCCTTGTTTATGTACAGTACTTCAGTTACCAGTATTGATAAATTCCATGTGTATATTTTATCTTCAGTTGACATCATTGCACACATACTTCAACATGAAATAATTCTCCTGTAATCTGCAACCTGACCTGACCTGCCTGTTGATCCAACCTGTTTTTTGCATATTCCTTCTTAATTTCCCAAACTAATAATCATCCTAGATTTCTTTCTATCATTCTACCCATATTGAATCATCTTATTTCTTTTTTGAGACAGGGTTTCTCTGTGGTTTTGGAGCCTGTCCTGGAACTCGCTCTGTAGACCAGGTTGACCTCGAACTCAGAGATCCACCTGCCTCTGCCTCTGCCTCCTGAGCGCTGGGATTAAAGGTGTGTGCCACCAATGTCTGGCAAATCATCTTATTTCTAAGATACTTATCCCCGAATAACTTTATTTTACTTTCTAGATTAAGTCCAAACTCTTACTGTGGTTTACTGTCCCTATCACCACCCTCCTAGGATCTGTTCCTGCGTGCTTGACCTTATCATTCATCTTCCTTCACCCTGAGCCTCTGACTGCTGCGCTCTCACTCCTGAATTTTTGCATACTCAGAATTTTCTTTCCCCTTAACTGTTGAAAATAAAGGAAGGCATGGCTCCTTGTGTTTATTCTTCAGATCCTAACTTAGAGTTTACCTCCTCTAAAAAGTGCTTCTTCACCACTCCCACGTTTAGGATATTTGTTCTACAGGGTTGTGGTCCTCATTCTATTTGTATATTCTTATGGACTTAAATGTAGATTTTTGTCATATGTGACCCTTAACTCGTTACATGACTTTAGTGGGGGCTTGTAACATCTTTTTGGCATTCACATCTCTCCTCTTAAATATGGTATTATGTGCCTAGAGTGGTAAGGTTTTTTTAATTTATTTGTTTTATTTTTTGAGATAGGGTCTCACTGTGTAGTTCTTGCTCTCCTTGAACTCACAAAGATTAAAAAGCATGTGTGGCCACACCTGGCCCTGTAGTGAGTGGTGTTTGAAACAGAGGTAGAAATTGCTCCATCTCTAGAATCTCTAACTCTAGATGTAAATATATAACCAAATTGTTCATATTTTCCTACTGACTGTCTTTGGGGTGCTTTATTCACCAGGCACGTCACCAAGAATTGCTGTCTCAGCAGCAGAATTTCATTGTGGCCACCCAGTCAGCTCAGGCCTTCCTGGACCAACATGGCCACAGTCTTACACCTGAGGAACAACAGAAGCTGCAGGAAAAACTCTGTGAGCTGAAGGAGCAATATGCAGCTTCCCTGGCCCAGTCAGAGGCACAGCTGAAGCAGACACAGACACTACGAGATGAACTGCAGAAGTTCCTGCAAGACCATAGGGAATTTGACAGCTGGCTAGAACGATCTGAGAGTGAACTAGACAGGATGCATAGGGGTGGCGGCAGTCCCGAAGCCCTGGACTCCTTGCTAAAGCGGCAAGGAAGCTTCTCGGAGGATGTCATTTCCCACAAAGGAGACTTGAGATTTGTGACTATCTCAGGACAGAAAGTCATAGACACAGAAAATTTTGAGGAAGGCCAGGAACCATCAGCTACCAGAAACTTAGTGAATGAAAAGCTGAAGGATGCAACAGAAAGATATACCACTCTCCACTCTAAGGTAAGAGAAGACCCCAACAGCCTCCAGAGAAACAACATTGCAGTCCTCAAACAACCATGTGTATTTTTAAAGGCTCAAAATATGGGCCATAAGCCACAATGTGTATTAACAACAGGCAAATGGGTTTCATGAGTTACACAAAAAATGCACTGTGTGGGCCCATGGTCTAACACCTAGTTTCACCAGCATTGCAATGTGTAGCACACCAATGGGGAAGGCAGAGGTGCTCATCTTCTGTGTCCTGACCAGCGACTTGGGCTTATCAGACATAGCCCAGCACCAACTGAAGTCTTTATTCATAGACAGTGTGTTCTAGGATGAATCCATAACTTTAAATTAAGAAAAATAATTCTCCTAAAGTTGAGAATCTACATACTATTTCCTATCTTTCTGTCAACATCTTTAATCTCCCAAAAGGGATATATATATATATATATATTTTAACCTTTTATTCCTGACTTTTGCCTAGAGTCTGACATATATTCCTTTGGTGGCATGTCATGCAACTCATTAAGACTTCCTGGGAACATAAAAGGGTGAAATGGCTACTACAATTCAAGTAATGACAAAGCCGCTTGTAGACAGTAAACTATGTGTGTCGCTGCAGTAAGTTCCCCCGAAGAGGACAGGGCTCTTTGTTTGAACGCTATTCTAGAAGCTGCTACCTTTTGGCTTCTTTGTTCCTTTGGCATAGTGTACACGTTTTGGTTCTCACCTGAACATGCTGCTAGGCCAGTATCAGCAATTCCAGAGCAGCGCTGACAGCCTGCAGGCCTGGGTGTCGACTTGTGAGGCCAGTGTGAAGAAGCTACTCTCAGACACTATTGCCTCTGACCCTGCAGTCCTGCAGCAGCAGCTTGCAACAACAAAGGTAAGCAGATGCAGACCACGTTTGTGTATCAAGCTATTTCATGGCTTAGAGGGAACTAATGAAGGAAATACTAATAAGAAAATTGGTTGAGATGTCCTAGGCAAAATCTGATTCATCAATTCCTTAATCTAATATCTATAGCTGTGGATAAATAGAATTTTTCTATAATGTTGGTTACTATTCTAGATTACAAGTCACCATTAATTACTCACTGAAATGTGGGGTTTTTTGTTTTGTTTTGTCTGTTTGTTTTTGTTTTGGACAAGCAGCAGTTACAGGAAGAATTGGCTGAGCACCAAGTACCTGTAGAAAAGCTTCAAAAAGCAGCTCATGACCTAATGGAAATTGAAGGCGAGCCAGCCCTGGACCATAGGCCTATTCAAGAAACTACAGGTATGAAGCAGCAGCAGTAATCCTACTTCTTTACTGTGATCTTTGATTTACAGTATATAGCACACAGTATCAACAGGTATTCAGGGCACTAAGCTAAGGGCAGGGGACTTAAGTGTCCAAGATCTCATGAAATGAATTCACTCAGTAGACCAGGCTGGCCTGGAATTTACAAAAATCCACCAGCCTCTGCCTCCAGAGTGCTGGGATTAAAGATATGTATGCCGCCACCACCCGGCAAAAGTTTCTCCTATTTCTTACCTAACATTTATTTCATTGTGCTGTCCTTGAATGATGAAATCCTGTTCATCTTTCAAGATTTAGTCAAGGGTACAGCATAAGGGCTTTAGTCAATACATTATATATTTGAAAATTGCTAAGAGGGTGGATTTTTAAATGTTCCCACCATGAAAAGTGCTAAGTATGTGAAGTAACCATGTTAACTAACTTGATGCAGTCATTCCATAATGTGTGTGTACCTTAAAATATAATTTGTATGCCATAAATACCTATCCCTTTTACTTGTCAAGAGTTGAGGGAGAGAGGGTAGGAGACAGACCTGAGAGTTTTACAGCCTCTGTCAAATCCTAACCATTAACCCTGTGTCTTAGTTACTTTGCTGTGATAAAACACCATGACCAAGGCAACTTAATTACAAAACATTTACTTAGGCCTACTGTTCTAGGGGGGTAGAATCCATGATATCAGAGCCAAGGCATGTTGTCAGGAACAGCTGAAAGCTTACATCTTGAACTACAATTAAGATACACAGAGAGAGTACACTGAGCATGTCAGGAGGCTTTGGAGCCCTTTAATAAAACAACTCTCAGTGACACACTTCCTCCTGATTAGGCCACACCTCCTAATCTTGCTATCTAGGGACCATATTCAAGTGGCCAAGTCTTATGAGGGAACATCTAACCAAACTACCACAAAAAAAAAAAAAAAAAAGAAAGAAAGAAAGAATCATTTTTTAGTTCCTTTAGGACATGCTTTTAATACGGTTTTACAGTTTGTTGTGTTCTGCTTCTTCTACCTATGCTGATTTGCAACCTTCATTTTGTTAAGGCCAGAGACTTTAATTATCTTCAGTCCTTGGCATATTGAATAATTTCTGGCTCTTACTAAATGCCAAATAACTAATTAATTGAATTTGGCTCCTATACTAATATACTTCAAAAATATTCCATTTGTTTTAATGTCAGTTATTTTAACGTAATTACACAATTTAAATACTTACACTTTCTGAGTATTTTGTTTGTTTGATTTTTGTTTTGCATTTGAGGCAGGGTCTCACTGTGAAGCCCTGGTTATCCTGGAACTCATTATATAGGCAAAGGGGACCCTAACTCACAAAGACCTGCATTTTGAGTACTGGGATTAAAGGCATGCACTACCGAGCTACTTTCTCTTTCCCTCACTCCCTCCTTCCCTCCGTCCTTCCGTCCCTCCCTCCCTTCCTCTTTCTTTTTTCTTCCTTCCTTCCTTCCTTCCTTCCTTCCTTCCTTCCTTCCTTCCTTCTTCTTTATTTATTTATCTATTTATTATTTTGAGACCAGAGACTTGCTATGTATATATCCTAGGCTAGGATACATACTCATTATGTAGGTCAAGGTGGCCTCCAAGTCCATTTGCCTCAGTGTCCTGGGTACTGGGATTACAGGCATGTCCCACAACACCCAGCTTTGTACCCTTACAAACACCTTCTAGAATAGTGTCCAGTATTTTTCCTCATGGCTTTGGTTTTTCAGATTCCATCTTCGGCCGCTTCCAGAGCCTCTCCTGTGGCTTGGCTGAGCGTTCTGCTCTGCTACAGAAGGCGATTGCTCAGTCTCAGAGTGTTCAGGAGAGCCTGGAGAGCCTGCTGCAGTCCATGAGGGAAGTTGAACTAAGCCTGGAAGGGGAGCAGGTGGCATCGCTCTCATCTGGAGTCATCCAAGAGGTCTTGGCCAATAACATGGTGAGACTCTACCCTGAGTGTTACACTAGGGGGCGTGTCTGTCTTTTCCATAATCATATAACTTGAAAAAGCAACAAGAGACTAATTCATATCCAGGAATCTTCTAATAAGGTTTAACAGCGATCACTGATTCATGTAGACATTTCTACTGCTGAGACTGGAAGTGTTACTTAGTGATAAAGCACACCCTTAACATGGACAGGATCCTGAGTTCAATCCCCAGCCCCACGAAAAAGAAAGAAAAATTTTCTCCCCAATTTCCGAACTACTGTTGAACCTAAGCAAAAGTGGTGGGAGCAAAATTTGGTAAAATGGATAGAGAACTAAAGAATATAGCATTTTTCAGGCTCAATTACAGTCCTCCAATCTCCTTGAGCATGGAGTTATTAAAAGTTATTAATTGATGACTCAGATATGTTAGAGTAATTAAGCCCCAACTGACAGATTGTTCTTGATGACAGAAACTGAAACAAGACATTGCTAGGCAGAAAAGCAGCTTGGAAGCCACCCATGAGATGGTTACTCAATTCATGGAGACTGCTGACAGCACCACAGCCTCAGTGCTACAGGGGAAACTGGCAGAGGTGAGCCAGCGCTTCGAACAGCTCCAGCACCAGCAGCAAGAAAAGGAGAGCAACCTAAAGAAGCTCCTACCCCAGGCAGAGATGTTTGAGCAGCTCTCCAGCAAGCTTCAGCAGTTCATGGAAAACAAAAGTCGAATGCTGGCCTCTGGGAATCAGCCAGATCAAGATATTGCACATTTCTCCCAGCAGATCCAGGTGAGGATACAAACATGCCATCTTGGCAGAATAAAAGAAAGAGCAAGAAGAAAACTAGCATTTACTTAGCACATACTGCAAACTTTACCTGCATTTTCTTTGGATTATGAGACCCAGCTTGTAAACTAGAAGTTGTTTGTCCATTTTGAAAATCAGAGTGGATTTCTTTTTCACTCCTGCTGTATAAGATTAATCGTGCCAGGTGTTGGTGGCACACACCTTTAATCCCAGCACTCGAGAAGCCAGCCTGGTCTACAGAGCTCCAGGGCAGGCTCCAAAGCGATACAGAGAACCCCTGTCTCGAAAAACAAAAATAAAAACAACGACAACAGCAAAAAAGATTAATCCCAGATGAGCAGGGTTACTTATCTCATTGTAACCATATGCAGGTTAATAGAGATGTCACCCTGACAAGTACTTTGATGGTTTCTTCTGTAAGAGGAAGAGTACATACATAGACCTTTATATTTCATTAGCCAAAGTAGGTTTTAAATATCCATACCCAACTTTCAAAAATGTTGGGAAATAGTCCTGCAATATATCTAAAAGTGGCAGAACTGGAAATAGTAGGTGAAAAATATTGTCAACTACCACTAACAAATACCTAGGAGTACAATTTCTGGGTCATAGTATTATATATATATACTGAACTTGAGTAAGTTCCAGAATTTCCAGATAGCCCACATTCCCATCTGTAGTACCTCACATTCCTACATTAAGTTTATTCAATTTACTCTTTTATTTTTTACATTTCATTCATGGGCAAGGGGTTGCAAGTGGAAGTCAGGGGACAATTAGTGTAAGTCCTCTTTTTCCACCATGTGGGTTCAGGGAATCAAATATAGGTTATTATGTTTCTATGTTACTTTTCTGTTGGTGTTATAAAATACTATGACAAAGACAACCTAGAGAAGAAGAGTTGATTTGGGCTTATGGAAAGTCTCAAGGGGATTAAGAGTCTGTCGTGGTAGGGACGGATGGCAGCAAGCAGCAGTCATGGTGACTAGAACAGGTAGCAGAGCTTATATTCTCAGTCACAAGCCTGATGCAGAGAGAGAACTGGGGGTGGGGCAAGGCTACAAGCTCTCAAAAGTGGCCCTTAGTGATCTACTTCCTCCAGCAAAGCCACCCCTCCTAACCTACCCAAGCAGGGTAATCAACTGGGAACCAAGTGTTGAGATGCCTGAACCTACGGTGGACATTTCCTATTCAAGGCAACATGTCAGGCTTGGGAGAAAATGCCTGTGGTAGCTTAGCCATTTCACCAGCCCTACCCGATTTTCTGTCTTCCATTTTTTAAGTAGGATCTTACCATTTCATTTTGGTCCCTAAAGTTGTTTTTTTTTTTTTGTTTTGTTTTGTTTTGTTTTGTTTATTTATTTATTTATATTTTACATATTGATCCTAGTTCCCTCTCCCTCCTTCCCTCTGTCCCTCTTTCTCTCCCACCCTCTCATGCCCCCTGACCACCCTCCCCTCCCATCCCCCCCTCCACATGTAAATTTTTTTAGTTTTGAGTAATTTTAGACTTTGTAGTAAAGTAGGAATGGCCCTACAATAATAGCATAATCTTTCTTAGATTTACCAATTGCTAATGATATTTTGTCTTTATAAAAATGTCAGAGATAGTTTAATTATGAGCAATATTCATCATTTGTGATATGCAAAAGTTTCACCAAATTCAGTTAGTAGGATCTCTTTTAAGCTGTGTCCTATGTCCTTTTGATATATTGCCATGAACATAAGAGTATCTTCTAATTTCCTTGTTCCATACTTGAAATCAGTTGTTTTCTCCAAGAAGCCTTGCTTTTTAATAGGGGATGATAATTAGAAATCAAAATCTGGATACTAAGTAAAATAGATAAGCTATTGGAATGTCATTGCTTCTAGGTCCTGTCACTAGATATTACTAGGAAAATATGAGTATATCGTAAAATCGTGCTAATTATCCAATAGAAACTCAGCACTGTAGGATTCTTCTTGTATTCCACATTTGTATCTTCCTTTCCATAGGGAGAACCCTAGGTTCCAATAACTTCATATTATATAGAAGAATTTTGAAACAATGCTATTATTTCTACCACAACACAGATATTAAATAGAATTGAAGATTTTGTTTTGTTTTAGTATGTAAAGATGAACACAAGTTTGCTTCTGTAGTTCCAGTGCTCCTGCAGGGGTATGGGAGGTATATCCCAAAGGACCATTGCCTGGTCCTTTAGTCCTATTTCTTAGAGGCTTTCTGTGGTTAATTGAACTCTGTCTCAAACCCAACATGAGCTTTCCATAAGTTCATAATATAGCCTAAGTCTATATTTCTATACATTTCAAATATCTGACTTCTTTTTTATTCATATTCCTATTTATTTATTACAAGATAATATCCTTACTGGCATATGCAGTAAGAAACAAAAGAGTCCCTGTCAAACAAGGTGGATCATGAAGACCTTAGAGGTTGTCCTCTGACCTCCACAGGCATGATGTGGTATGTGTTTGCTCACACACACACAAGAACATACATGCATATACAAACTATGCCATAGACAGATATGTATGTGCACAGAAAGATTAAAAAGTATAAGGTAATGGGTCAGATAATTTAATATATTGCTTGCTCAACAGGAGCTCACTTCAGAAATGGAAGATCAAAAGGAGAACCTAGATACTCTTGAGCACCTAGTTACTGCACTGGGCTCTTCTGGCTTTTCACTGGACCTGTCTCAGCACCAGAACAAGATACAGAACCTCAAAAAGGATTTTACAGAGCTGCAGAAGACAGTTCAAGAAAGGTGAGTGCTCACCTGAGTTGGTCACTAATATGGAACTGTTCTTGTCTTGCTGTGGGATGAGATGACCTTTACTTCCTTACTATAAAAAGCAGTCCAGAACTCTTGCTACTGAGTCCATACATGAAAGAGTGCCTTCTTGGCAAGCAGTGGTGACTTATGCCTTTAATTCCAGCAGTCAGGAGGCAGAGTCACACAGATCTTTCTGAGTTTGAGGCCAGCCTGGTCTACAGAGCTAGTTCCAAAACAGCCAAGGCTACACAAAGAAACATTCTCTCTCAAAAAAAAAAAAAAAAAAAACCAAAAAAACAAAAAAGCAAACAAACAAAAAAGAAAAATGAAAAAATACCCAATACATTTGATTGGTTTCTATAACTAATTGATTCTTCTCTGAATGACCAAAAGCCCAGGTCATCTTAACCAGACTGAACAAATTTGAGATAGTAAGTAGGATTATGGCTGAATTTAAAATAAAGACAAAAACTAGAGACTTCCCAAGTATGATTATGAGTTTTATTCATGGGCTAGAGAGTTGGCTCAGCAGTTAAGAGCATTTGCTGCTCTTTCAAAAGATCTGTTTGATTGCTAGCATCCACCCTATAATTCCAGGGGATCCAGTGCCCTCTTTTGACCTCTTCAGGCACATAGTGCACATGTAGACAAGCAGGCACACACATGTACTTGTCAATATCTTTTAGATAATATTGAGCTATTTAAGAGAAGTATCTAGATTCTTCTTTTAGCACAAGCACAGGGATGTATGACAGATTCTTGCTGGTTTTAGTTTACTCTTAAAAATTGATGATTTCCCATTAGAAGACTCACATGGATATAAGGTCATGAATAAGACGTCTTATCTTGGTTTAGATGCAAATGCAATATTGATCTAGTAGAAGGCCACCTTGATGAAAACTTGCTCAAACCAATATTTAGAGGCTTGTGTGCTGGCACATGTAATCTTAGCCCTCAGGAAGTAAAAGAATCATCGGGCTTTCAAAGCCACACTTGGCTACATATGTAGTAAGTGTGAAGCCATTATAGGGTGTAAGAGATCATTTCTCAAAAATAAATACTTTGCAGCAGATTAAGTGACTTGAAAACAAGGGCCAAGAAGGCCTTTTCTCTTCCCCACTGTAAAAGCTACAGGAGAACCAGGATCTCTGATTGATCCCTGATAAATATGGCCATTCTTTGATTTATTTTATTTATGGGTATGTGTAACCTATGGCCAGTCATCTAACTTCTATGAACCTTAGATTCAGCAATCAAGTCAGATTTGTTTTTAAGGCCTGTGTGTGTGTGTGTGTTTATATGCAACACACATATACATACAGGAACCCCCAGAAGCCAGAAAAAGGCTTCTGGAATGAGAATCACAGGTGATTGCGAGCCAAACCCAAGTCCTCTGGTAAAACAGTAAGTGCTGTTAACCACTGTCCCATCTCTCCAGCCCCCTTGAGTTAGTTCTTGAAAGAGTTGAAATATAACAAAGCTGGATTGGTGATACAGTGTCAGCCTTCTTTCCATTGTACCATAGTATCTAAAGAGCAGGCTTCCCTTTAGTTTTCTCACTTTCACTTTAGCCTAGAGTAAGATTAAAGACTTCGCTCCCTAAAAATTTCCAAAGAAGGGCAATAGATTCTTGAGTTTGATGCTTTTTCTTCACAGTCAGACTTTCTATGGAAAGGAAGGGCCCTGTTAGGAAATTGGTGCCTAGAGTCCCAGGATGAACCTAGTTCAAGTCCATTTTATAAAATTCTTAGTCTGACAAGTAACGAAACATTTTTGTTCAGAGAGAAAGATGCATCAGCTTGCCAGGAACAGTTGGATGAATTCCGGAAGCTGATTAGAACCTTCCAGAAATGGCTGAAAGAAACAGAAGGAAATGTTCCACCTGCAGAGACTTTCGTGAGTGCTAAGGAGTTGGAAAAGCAGATTGAACACTTGAAGGTAGGTAAACAAAAGATCTCCAGGAATATGGCTACAGAGTGTAATTTGAAAGTTTATACAAACTGAGCTCCAGATATGATAGGGAGGTAGCATGAAAAATCCAATTTATCTGCTCATATAAGAATTCTTTTCTCGATGTGATCAATATGCCTACCCAGAATTTAGCACAGGAAAATTTCATATTTCAAAACCAAACCCAAAGCCAGGCATAATGACACATACTTTTGATGTCAAAACTTGAGAAGTGGAAGTAGGAGAAATTCATGTCAGCCTATGCTACTTGAAACGTGGTTTCCAAACATCCAACATAGGCTATTTCTTAGAATACATCATAAAAAAAAAGAGTGGTAAAAATCCATTTCTTGAGAAGCTTACATTTTCATCTTGTGGTTAAGAAATATCATTACTTATGCTTGAGGTTTAGATTGCTGCGTTTGAGCAACTGATCAGACACTGGGTCAGCAGGCTGGATGAAAAGAGATGAAACTCCTCTGTCTCATGGGAAGAGAAACACAGGCTTGGAAGACACACTCGTGGCTGGATCCAGTCTTCTACTTTGACTCATACTCACACAGCATCTGACTAAATAACTGTCATGCATTTGTCATTTCTTTCTCAGCAAAGCAAGCTGAATCAAGAGCAAATGAAAGAGTATTTGGTTATTTCATATAGACTGGATGCTAAGAGAATTTGCTATTATAATAATCAATGGAGCCACACAGTGGTAGTGTATACCTTTAATCCCAGGTGACTCTCTGTGAGTTTGAGGCCAGCCTAGTCTTCAGAGGGAGTGCCAGGACAGGCTCCAAAGCTACAGAGAAACCCTGTCTCAGAGGGTGGGGTGGGGGCACAATCAATGGAAGAAGAATTCCTCAACTTTATTCATTCATAGAGCCCATAGTGTTTCAAGAAAAGTTTTAAATCACCCCCCCAAAGGAAAACCTGATACAACCTAATAATTCCATAGGCTAAGTACTCAGATCCAAACAACTTAGTATTTGTTGTTCCCATGGTGTCCAACAAATGTCACTATATATCTGTGAAAATTCTTAAATGTTCTGCACGTCAGCACGTCCCCTTAAGTCTGAAACCCTAAACGGTTAGGAGTGATTAATGGCTGATATGACAAGCAGTGACTGCCTGTCAGTTTGAAGCAGTGCATGTGAACCTGCTGGATATTAATGGGTTTTTTTGTCTTGCTCTGCCACTGCTCTACAGCTTAGAATCAAAATCAAGCTGAGTCAGCTCAGTGGTCTCATAGAACAAGGTGCTGAAGGCTAACATACAACCCTGTTGTGGATCAATTAGTGCCTCATTTCTGTGGCAAGCTGTCATGTCCTAGAGATTTAGCATTGCCTGGTCCTTTAGTCCTATTTCTTAGAGGCTTTCTGTGGTTAATTGAACTCTGTCTCAAACCCAACATGAGCTTTCTGTAAGTTCACAATATAGCCTGAGTCTATATTTCTATACATTTCAAATATCTGACCTTTTTTATTCATATTCCTATTTATTTATTACAAGATAATGTACTTGATAACATAGAACTATGGTATGGAGACTCACACCTCTAGTCCCAGTACTCTGAGGCTAAGGCAGAGGCTTTAAGAGGTCAGTCTGGGCTACATAGTAAGATATTTTCTTGAAGACCAAAAGCAAGTCCAGTAGAGGCACATACCTTTTTAGTCTTGTTGGGAGACAGGCAGGTGAGCCTCTGAGTTTGAGGCCAACCTGTCCTACTGATCTACACTGGGAGTATTACACATAATAAGACCTTGTTTGGGGCTGGGTGGTGGTGGCACACACCATTACTCAAAGGCAGAGGCAGGCAGATCTCTGTGAGTTTAAGGCCAGCCTGGTCTACAGAGCTAGTTCCAGGACAGGCTCATAAGTGGTACAGAAAAATCCTGTCTCAAAAAACCAAAACACACACACACACACACATACACAAATTGTTTTTTGTTTTGTTTGCTTTTGTTTGCTTGTTTAAAAAAATAAAAAAGCCAAACCTGGCCATGGTAACACAGGGCTTTAATCCTGGCAGTTGGATCTCTGAAATTGAGGCCAGCCTGGTCTACAGAGTGATTTCCAGGGTAGCCAACAGCCATGGCTACACAGAGAAACCCTGTCCTGAAAAACCAAAAGCAAAAACAAAAAAGGTTAAAAGGCAAAAACAGTAAACAACCAAACATAACTGAGGGCAGTCTAGAATTTCTAAGACCCTCATTTTTAAAAGAAAAAAAAAAAAGGAAGAAAAAGAAAATATGAGAAAAAAGAACTAATAAAATGAAATTTAAAAGTATGTCAAAAGGGGGAACTATGTCATAATCCTATTTCTTTTGTGTCCTCAATGTTGGGATGGTGCCTATCCAATAATAACTAAAATAAATATTTGATGCATGACCAAATGAAACAAGTTTCTGAAAATTCTAGAGTATCAATTTTTCATTTCTTGACTTACTAAGCCAGTATCTTGTAATTGCTGACATATAAGCATGGGTTTTGGTTTCTTGTTGTCTTCCTTCCTTCCTTCCTTCCTTCCTTCCTTCCCTCCCTCCCTCCCTCCCTCCCTTACTTCCTTCCTTCCCTTCCTCTCTCCCTCCTTCCCTTCCTTCCAACAAAGTCTTGCTATGTAACTCTTTCTGGTCTAGTACTCTATGTACATCAGTCTGGCCTTGAACTCATAGAGATCCTTTTTACTCTGCCTCCAAGGTACTAGGATTAAAGATAAGTGCACTACACCCAGTGTGAGCATAGTTTCTTGTCAAAATGGTAGAGGAGTTGCTGGAGAGAGATGGCTTAGCAGTTGAGAGCTCTTGTTGCTTTTGAGAAGAACCAGATTTGGTTTCCAGCACTCATACAGTGTTTCACAACCATCTGTAACTCCACTAATAATAAGGCTCTAATCCCTTCTTTTGCCATGCACATGGAACATATATACATATATATATATATATATATATATATATATATATATATATATATATATATATATACACACACACACACACACACACATGCAGGCAAAACACTCATACACATAAAATAAAATGGAGGGACTATGTCTGTAACAACTATCCCTACAGCCAAGGAAAGGACCCAGATGACATTTATCTATTTGGTTTTTTTTAACAGGATCTTCTAGATGACTGGGCAAGTAAGGGAGTTCTGGTGGAAGAAATCAATTGCAAGGGCACGTCCTTAGAAAATCTCATCATGGAGATCACAGCACCTGATTCCCAAGCTAAAACGGGTGAGTACAGGTTCTTCAAAGTGTAATGAATACATGCATCACACTTTACTTGTGGGCTGTGAAGATGCCTTCTTGTTTAATTGAAGTAAAAATGAAAGTTGAATATGGGAAGAAAGAAGACCCACAAAGCACTCACTATTCACTCATTCTTACCTGCTTCTTACCATAAACCAAATCTTACAAGCAAAACCAGTATGAGTTCACAGTCATTTACTGATTGTTAGTTGGGATTTAGATTTTATCATCAGATTAAGTACACACTTGTAGACATTTAAATACCTAAGGAGAAGTTGTTTGTGGGTTTTTTGGGTTTTTTTGTTTTGTTTTTGTTTTATTTTTTGCTCATGAGAACAACTACTTTTCTTTAGCACTTTGAAGTTGGTTTTATTTGTTTGTTTGTTGGAGGTTTTGGTTGGTTGGTTCATTGGTTTTTAGTTTTTCAAGACAAGCGTTTCTTTGTAACAGCCCAGAGTGTCCTGGAATTACTTTTGGGATTAAAAGTGTGAGCTACCACCACCACCAAGCCTGTAGTGGTTCTTTGTTCGTTTTGTTTTTTATTTTGGTTTTCTAATCAAGGTTTCTCTGTGTAACAGTCCTGGCTGTCCTGGAATTAGTTGTGTAAACCAGGCTGGCCTCTCACTCACAGAGATCTGCCTGCCTTTGCCTCCTGAGTACTGGGGATTAAAGGCATGAGCCACCACTGCCAGGCTGTGGCTTTTTGATACATGCTGAGGAATGGCAATATTAATGTTAATATTAAAAATATTAAAACATTGTTCTCTATAATTAAACCATTATGTTTCTGTAGTAGCAGGAAACCATACACACATGCATATGCATACTGAAAATTACAGCATATAATACTCTCAAAAGCTCAGCTGAGGTGTTTAAGGTACATTTGTTGGCATTGTGTGCCCTGATGTTGTATACAGTGCAAAGTGTGCATGTTGTGTGTTCAGAACTCACAACACAGTGCTATTAAACCCAGTCAAGCACTGCCAGAAACAGTTAAGATTCATTACAGGTTTGATTCTGAATTATTTTTTTGTTGTTGGAGCATTCAGAAACCTTTTATTCTTACCAAATTTCATTCACAACCTTACATGTTGCTGAGACCCATGGTTTTGTTATTGCTGTTGCTTTTTGTTGTTGTTATTTTAGTGAAGTAGGGTTGGGGATTTAGTAAAGATATTTTAATGTAGATTTGAGCTCAAATTATGAAATAGGCATTCAGAAAAAAAGTAAGATAAACAGAATAGCTTGAGTCTGGGCTCCTCAAAGGAGAGTCATTCAAATCCACAAATCTAAGAAATTTTACTTCAGAGCCAGTCATAGTGGTACATGCCTGTATTCCCAGCACTTAGCAGGTGGAGGGAAGTGAATCCATACTTCAGGGTTACTCTCAGTCACCTAGGAGATCTGGCTGAGCAACAACAAAAAGTAAAGCTTTGCTCTGTAACCCTCTTTGTTGGTGAATTATCAGCATGTGGCTAGATCAGGAGTCCGTGACTTATTTCTATAAATATACAGATAGTAAAAAGACTTACAGACCATATGGTTATGAGCCTCTACCACTGTGGCATAAAAGCAGCCATGGACAAAGTTTAAATGATGGGTGTAGCTGTGTTCCAAATAAAACTTTATTTTTTAAAACAAAGGGCTATAATTGTCCACTGGGCTATGATGGGATGGCTCCTGGTCTAAATCGGTTGTTTTTTCATGCTTTTTAAAGAACCTTTGTTAGGGTTTTTGTTTGTTTGATCAAATGACTATTTTCTGGGTTCTGAAGGGGTGCTGAGGATTGAACCTGAGGCTTCATTTGTGTAGGTGCTAAAGGCTAGTGACTCTGTCTTAATGGATATAAAAAATTTTAAAGTAGGATTATTGGATGGCAGCTTCTTCATGTGTTTCATATAAGCACATAGTTGCGAATGATGGCAGATGCTTTTAACAGTTCACTTTATGATGTTAGAATACTGTTAAATTATACTGAAATGTGGGGGATGGGGGATCATTGTTTCCAAGGTAAGCCACTAAAAATATCTAAGAAGTAATTCAATTCTTTTCTTAAACACAGAGGACATCTAAAACTAACATTGAAGACAAAAGCCACCTCAAAGTTGACATCTTCATGACCCTAAGTGTTTAGAATTCTGTGGTTATGCAATTCTGTCCTGATGAGAATTTGCTTGACCATTTTTATATATACCATTTTTATTTTTATATATGTCTTGTTATATACTGTATTATACATTGTTGTTTTCCTTTGTATAGTAGTATGCAGCAGTGTTTATATACAGGTTTCAATATTATAAAATACTACCAAAGAGCTATAACCTTTACAATCAATAACACTGAAAAATATGTTTAAAAATACATAACACACACACACACACCTGTCACTGAAGTAGCAAGAGCTGTCCATTCTCTATTAATTGTATGTATTAATAGAGAATTCTATATTAATAGAGGTATGTATTAATTGTAGCTAGCAGAAGAAACTGAGGTAACTGAGGTTGCTGTAGACTAAGACTCACATAGCAGTTAGCGATTGCCTTGACCAGTCCTCTCTTCTCATGACTAGTCTAGTTTGTTTTCTGTGATCATGTCATTGCAATAGAAAATGGTTTTCTGTTTGTTCCATTTTTAAATGAAAATACATGACTATTAATATTTAAGAAACAAGTACCTACTGCTCTAGCAACTGCTTTTTATTCTAATCTTAGATAAGACTTAGCACCATGTAAATAGTACAAAGAGAAGTTTCTCCCAGCTCCCTTTCTGGTTTTTTTCTTTTTTATTTATTTATTTTGGTTTTTTTTCAAGGCAGTGTTTCTCTGTGTGTGGCTTTGGCTGTCCTGGAACTCACTCCGTAGACAAGGCTGGCCTCGGACTCGCCGAGATTTGCCTGCCTCTGCCTCCCAAGTGCTGGGATTAAATGCATTCACCACCACTGACATTTTTTTCTTTTTTAAATACTGATGCTAAAACCTAGGGCTTTGTATGTGCCAAGCAAGTGCTCTCCTACTGAGGTATAATCCCAGTCAGATTCTGCCCTTTTAACTTAGCATTGTGTCATGAATATTTCTCTGATTTCTCTATAATCTTATTCCATAACCTGATTTATGCTTAACTTAGAAATGCCTCCAAAATAAAAGGAAGAAATTTAAGAAGAATATAGATTAAACTGTGGCAATTAGAAACAGGACCAGATGCCCAAAGGAGAATTTTTGAATGCTTATGATCCATATTTTTCAGTGCTTTAATCTGTTTTCTAGCAGAAGAAATAGATCAAAAAGATTCCATAGAGAAAAAATAAGCAACTTCCTATAGAAACAATGTTAAGAAGTGCTTTTAGTAACACTACTTTTTATGCTTTAATTGTGCTTCATGTTCACTTTTTTTACAATGGCAGACTGCTATTAAAGGTAATGTTCCAACTTTATTATAAATCCTCATCCCAAAATGTGGCAAATGCCCTTCTAAAGACTTCATCGTTTTAGCAATACTTGCTTCACAAAATCAAAAAAGATTCCAAGGAATCCAAGGTGAAGATTTGAGTTGAATCGTTATTTCAATAGAAAGAGTTATAAATCATTACTGCAGAGGAACTGAAATATCACAAGTGACTATTTGTTGCCTGGCAGCTAAAGGGACCTGTCTTTTCTCACGAGCTGTTGTCCTGTGTTGTGTTAACTTTCTGATACCGAAGCTTAGAATATGAACCTAAGAAGAGACTGCCCTGCCTATATGTATTCCTAACACGTTGGTCTCGCCCTGTTTGTCTTCCTGTCCTTCTGCTCAGGTTCCATACTATCTTCTGTAGGAAGCTCTGTAGGCAGTGTAAACGGATACCACACCTGCAAAGGTGAGAACCTCATTTTAACAGTGCCTCCTTGTTGGGTGTGTTACAGTATTCATGTTTGCTATGTTTATGTTCAATATTGTGAATTAACAGCTGCCTGGAGGGGCATGAGGGTGAAAATCTGGAGAGGAGCAACTGTGGTGCCTCCCTGTTTGTTAGCTTACTGTAGACAGAACAGATTGGCATCCTGGAACTAAAAGTTCTGAGCTAACATACTGGGCCACCAGATTAACTCAGCAAGGAAAGACCTTCAAGACAGTGTATATGGGTCTGTGAGTTATAAAAAAGTATTCTAAAGCTAGACATAGTAGTATTGGTCTATAAGCCCAGCATCTGGGAGGTAATAGAGGCAGGACAATTAGGAGTTCAGGCTTTGACTATCTCAAAACAAACAAAGCTAGTGTAATGGTAATCTTTCCCTCAGTGTCCTGCTGAAATAGTCTCAGCAGTTTAAAGGAGAGAGAGAGCAAAAGAATGTTCCAACTTGATTAACCCAGCAGTATGATAAAGTGAACATCTTATTTCACTTCCTCACTCCAGTTCTTCCCATATTTATTCAGCATTTTATGGCATATATCTTTGTGTAAAATGCCAAAGCCAGAAAGCAGATTAATATAGTGTTCCTTTATTTACTTTGTGAATTTAAACAGGAACTTTGATGTAATTTGAAGGAAAGCAATCAATAGTTCACTAAAGGATTAGAAGAGATGCTTAATCCTGACAAATCATTTAGGAATGAGATGAAGGGGAGCAGGATTACCAGTCTCATTGTTGTTTCTCTGATACTAGACCTTACAGAGATCCAGTGTGACATGTCTGATGTAAATTCAAAGTATGAGAAACTGGGAGAAGTGCTTCGAGAACAACAGGAAAGCCTTCAGGCTGTCCTCAGCAGAATGGAGGAGGTTCAGAAAGAAGCGAGTTCTGTATTACAATGGTTAGAATCAAAGGAGGAAGTTCTGAAAGCCATGGATGCCTCTTTGTCTCCAACCAAGACAGAAACAGTAAAAGCCCAAGCCGAAACTAACAAGGTACTGTGTTTACTAGTGAGTTACATTCCAGCAGTACAAGGAAAGGCTCCTACAGGTGCTCCTGACCCAGTCCAGGGCCTGGACCCGAATGGAGTCAGCTCTTGACTGTAATTGGTGTTATGTTAGCCCTCGGTTTTTTTTGTTTGTTTGTTTTTTTTTTTTTAACATACTTCACACAAGTCTCCATGGGGAGTTTTGTTACCTATTGTTATGATTCAGATTTTTAAAATGGAAAAAAAGACATGTTTGCAGAAAGAGGCTTGAGCTCCCCACCACACACACATTATTAGCTCATTGAGAATTGAGTCTTATTTTCCATGTAATGCTACCAGATACCTAAGCTTGTCTCATCTACACATCTTTGCAACTCTTAGGAAAACCTGAAATATTGTATTTATTCTTAAGATTGAAATGTAAAGGGCTGGAGAGATAGCTTGGCAGTTAAGAGCACTTGTTTCCATGGGATCCAGCTCCCTCTTCTGGCTTCCTTGGCACCAGGCACACACATGGCACACATGGATACAGCAGACAAATACTCATACATAATAATTTTAGTGTTTTAAAATTTGAAGTGTGTACTGAAGAAATTGTCAGAAATATAAGAACATAGACATTTTCTTATGAAAAATTTTTCCAAAATTTTAACTATCCCAATTGAGCATGACATATCAGTTCTCTAGCTACCAAAATATTGCCATCCTCTTATCTTGGCACATCCCAATTAATATGTGATGATCCCTACTTAGTTGAGTCTCATTGATGTGTTGTAATTAAATAAACTCAGATCCCACCATTTTCTCCTTTTTTTCTTTTACTTTTTTTAAAATTTATTTTACATACCAATCACAGTTTCCCCTCCCTCCTCTCCTTACATTCCCTCCTCCCACCTCCCTTCTACCCCCATCCCAATCCACTTCTCCATCTCCATTCAGATAAGGCCTTCCTTGGCAATCAACAAACATGGCACATCAAGCTGAGGCAGCTCCTCCCCTCTGCACAAGGCTGAACAAGGGAGCCCACCATAGGGAACAGGTACCAAAGAGCCAGCTCATGCATCAGGGACAGGCCCTGGTCCCACTGCTAGGAGATCCCATTTTCATTTTAGAGAAAATACTGAATCTAAGTAAATGGAACAATTGAGAATTCCCATCTAGTCAGTCTTCCAATTTTTTCTACCACACACAATGCTGTTTCCACCCTAGACTCTCATGTATGCTATGCTTTCTCCTAGGCTTTCCTGGCTGAATTGGAACAGAATTCCCCTAAAATCCAGAAAGTAAAGGAAGCTCTGGCTGGATTACTAGGGACATATCCCAACTCACAAGAAGCAGAAAACTGGAAGAAAATGCAAGAGGAGCTCAGTAAGTCATCACAGGAATGCTTTATACTTAAAATAGTTTGTCTCTAAAGCAAATCAAAAATCTCAGTGCACCCTATAAAGCTGGAATTGGTTTCAATTAACTTTTGAAAGCAAGCAAAGGCCTGTCTCTCTAGGACTAGAAAATGACCTGGATAGGGGAAATTTTAGAAATTAAGTCAACAGAAATCTGGTTTTCTAGGACAAGTCAAGCTTAAGCTTGATAGTCTACTCTAATCAGAAGTTTAAGGGAATATTGAGAATAAAAATGGAAGTGACCCACGCCCTAACCCAGTACTTGGTGGTAGAAACATGTAGTTCTCTGTAAATCTGAGCTAGCCTGGTCTGCATAGCAAGTTCTAGTCTAGTCTACATAGTGAAATCCTGTATCCAAAAAACAAAAGAAAAAAACAAAACAAAACTTGGTCTTAGAGAGCAGGCTCAGTGGCTACAGGCACATAGTGTAACAGAACAGAGTTCAGCTTACTATACCCATGCTGGGCAGCTCACAGCCTTCTGCAATTTAAGCTCTGTCACTTCTGACATCTGAAAAGCACTGCACTCATGTGCACATATCCACACACTGACATACATAATTAAAATTAAATTAAAAGAGAAATGGGAAATAACCTAATAAAGAGGTAAGTAGTTTATGTGTTCATAATATTTAACTACATATAAGTAGATGTTTGTAACAAACTTTTTTCACAAAAAATGTTTATATTATATATAATAAATAATATATGTAATCTGTCTTACAGTATGTGGGAGAAAGGAGGGCTTCCATCCAGTTTTATCATTGTTGTTTCTTGTTACTGCCAGCCCAATGAAGATACAGAACTATTTGTATTATTTTAGTTCTTAAATGTTTTAAGGGTTTTTTATTTTTAATTTTTAAAAATGTTAAATAATGGCTCTTGTGTCATTTCCTGCAGTGTATAAGGAATACATTGCAGCTTGGGGAGCAGGCCAACCATATTCTCTCATTTCCTCTCAACAGATTCCCGATGGGAAAAGGCCACCGAGGTTACTGTAGCTCGACAAAAGCAGCTAGAGGAATCTGCAAGCCATCTGGCCTGCTTCCAGGCTGCAGAATCCCAGCTCCACCCTTGGCTGATGGAGAAGGAATTGATGATGGGAGTTCTGGGACCCCTGTCTATTGACCCCAACATGCTGAATGCACAGAAACAGCAGGTCCAGGTGAGCAATGTAGATGAATGCTTAGAGCAAAGAAATAGGTATTATGGAATTTGGGTTTGAATGCTACTCCTAGCAAGTGGATTTCATTATGGCCCCCCAGACAAAGTTCTCTTTCCTCAGGTTTTTATTTTTGTTTTTCAACACAGTGCTTCTCTGTGTAGTCTTGGTTGTCCTGGAACTTGCTCTGTAGACCAGTCTGGTTTTGAATTCACAGAGATTTCCCCCTGCCTCAGCCTTCTAAGTGCTGGAATTTAAAGAGTGCACCACCATAGCCTGTCATATTAAGCAATTCTTAAGGATAATGCCATAGCCAGGCGGTGGTGGTGCCCACCTTTAATCCCATCACTCAGGAGGCAGAGGCAGGTGGATCTCTGTGAGTCCCAGGCAAGACTGGGCTACAAGAGCTAGTTCCAGGACAGCCTCCAAAGCCACAGAGAAACCCTGTCTCATGAAAGAGAGAGAGAGAGAGAGAGAGAGAGAGAGAGAGAGAGAGAGAGAGAGAGAGAGAGAGAGAGAGAGAGAGAGAGAGAGAGAGAATGCTACAGTATCTTAGTAGTCTGTCCCTGGGGTTTTCTGGCTCATTTTGAAAATGGGCTGGCATAATCCAAACTCAGTTTTTGTTTTGATACTGCTTTTAGATCTGTTTTCTCTAACATCTCCATGTCATTTCTGTTTCAGTTTATGCTGAAGGAATTTGAAGCACGAAGGCAACAGCATGAGCAACTGAATGAGGCAGCTCAGGGCATCCTAACAGGTCCTGGGGATGTCTCTCCATCCACCAGCCAAGTACAGAAAGAACTCCAAAGTATCAACCAGAAGTGGGTTGAGCTCACTGACAAGCTTACTTCCCGTTCCAGCCAAATTGATCAAGCTATTGTTAAAAGTACCCAGTACCAAGAATTGCTCCAGGACTTATCAGAAAAGGTGAAAGCAGTTGGACAGCGACTGAGTGGCCAATCAGCCATCAGCACGCAACCTGATGCAGTGAAGCAACAACTAGAGGAGACCAGTGAGATCCGATCTGACTTGGGACAATTAGACAATGAGATTAAGGAGGCTCAAACTCTGTGCGATGAACTCTCATTGCTCATTGGTGAGCAGTACCTCAAGGATGAGCTGAGGAAGCGTTTGGAGACAGTCACCCTGCCGCTCCAAGGCTTAGAAGACCTTGCAGGTGAGTGAAGTGAGAACAGCAAGCAAAATGAATGGCACGGCAGACCAGGAGTCTAGAATGACCCTAAAGTAGCTTTTCAGAGTTAGCATAATGTTCACCAGTCCTTACTTCCAGTAACCATGAGAATTGTTGTGGTTATTATCCAATGATCATTGGCATATATGGAGTGGAGCTTCACATAACTTAACACAGTCCTGGAGACAGAAGCTCTAACATTACATCAGCTAGCCTGCAGGCACTCATGTCCAGGCATATACTAATGGGTGGAGTTCTATACACACTTTAACTGTAGCACTTGTTTCTGTATGTTGTTGATGGGTGTGCATTTCCCTGACCCCATTATGCAAGTTATAATGTATTCTGCAATTTTAAGATTTTTTTAAAAGAAACTTTATCATTTGCTTACATGTATTATCTATAGAGACCAAGATGGGGTTTCTAATCTTCTGTAACTAGAATTTTAAGATGTGAGCTGCCATGTTGGTGCTAGGAACCAAACATATGTTTCTCTACAAAAGCAGTCAGTGTTCCTAACTGCTGAGCCATCTCTCTATCCTATTTTGAACTTTGTTGGGTTTTGTTTGTTTGTTTGTTTTGTTTTGTTTTGTTTTGGTAAAGAAAAATTTTGTCATGAAAATGTTATGACTTTAAGTTTTTATTGAGTTAGACATGTCAGATCATGTTACATGGTTGATAAAAGGATTAAGTATGTGTGTAGGAACCTAGATTCATATTTATTTTTATGGTAGAATCTCAATATTTGTTTTCTGTTCTTAAAATTATACCATACCCTGTTAGCAAACATTTTACATCCCATGTTCAGGCTTGATTGATTTTAATTTCATTTTCTTATGTCAGCTGATCGCATAAACAGACTCCAAGCAGCCCTCGCCAGCACCCAGCAATTCCAGCAAATGTTTGATGAGCTGAGGACCTGGTTGGATGAAAAACAAAGTCAGCAAGCAAAAATCTGCCCAATTTCTGCAAAATTGGAGCGACTCCAGTCTCAGCTACAAGAGAATGAAGAGTTCCAGAAGAATCTTAATCAACACAGTGGTTCCTATGAGGTGATCGTGGCCGAGGGGGAGTCTCTACTGCTTTCTGTGCCTCCTGGGGAAGAGAGAAAAACTTTACAAAACCAGTTGGTTGAACTCAAAAGCCACTGGGAAGATCTTAGTAAAAAAACTGCAGACCGACAGTCTAGGCTCAAGGACTGCATGCAGAAAGCTCAGAAATATCAGTGGCATGTGGAAGACCTTGTACCCTGGATAGAAGATTGCAAAGTCAAGATATCTGAGCTGCGGGTTACTTTGGATGCAGTGCAGCTGGAGTCTAGCCTCTTGAGGTCAAAGGCTATGCTGAGTGAGGCAGAGAAGCGCCGTTCCCTGCTAGAAATACTGAATAGTGCTGCTGACATCCTGATCAATTCTTCAGAAATAGATGAAGATGAGATCCGGGATGAGAAGGCTGGACTCAACCAGAACATGGATGCCATTACAGAAGAGCTACAGGCCAAAACGGGCTCTCTAGAAGAAATGACTCAGAGACTGAAGGAGTTCCAGGAAAGCTTTAAGAACATTGAAAAGAAGGTTGAAGGAGCCAAACACCAGCTTGAAATCTTCGATGCTCTGGGCTCACAAGCCTGCAGCAACAAGAACCTGGAGAAGCTGAGAGCTCAGCAAGAAGTGCTGCAGGCCCTGGAGCCCCAGGTAGACTACCTCAGGGACTTCACTCAGGGACTCGTGGAAGATGCCCCACGTGGCTCTGACGCTTCTCCACTCGTGCATCAAGCTGAGGTTGCCCAACAGGAGTTCTTGGACGTGAAGCAACGGGTGAACAGTGGTTGCTTGGCCATGGAAAACAAGCTAGAGGGGATTGGGCAGTTTCACTGTCGAGTCCGAGAAATGTTTTCTCAGTTGGCTGATTTAGATGATGAGCTAGATGGCATGGGAGCCATTGGTAGAGACACGGATAGCCTCCAGTCACAAATTGAGGATGTACGGCTGTTCCTTAACAAAATCCAAGCCCTCAGGTTTGACATAGAGGACTCTGAAGCTGAATGTCGGAAAATGTTGGAGGAAGAGGGGACTTTGGACTTACTAGGTCTCAAGAGGGAGCTAGAAGCCCTTAACAAGCAGTGTAGTAAACTGACAGAGAGAGGGAAAGCTCGCCAGGAACAGCTAGAGCTCACACTGGGCCGAGTGGAGGACTTCTATAAGAGATTGAAAGCACTCAGTGATGCCACCACAGCTGCCGAGGAGGGAGAAGCCCTCCAGTGGGTTGTGGGGACTGAAGTGGATGTCATCAATCATCAACTAGCAGATTTTAAAGTAAGTTTTACCCTCTTTTTTTCTCTCTCTCTTTTTCTCACCAATGCTTAAAATTTAGATACCAGTTGAGAGTATATTTTTCGCTTGGGTCTCCATTTCCTTGTTCTTGCTTCCATTGCCACCAAAGCATGTTATGTGGAGACTCAGCCTCTTAGATGTCAAGAAAGTGGTGCTGAACATTTTTCTATTGTGGTTTCTTTGCATTTTTATAGCCAATTAAGGATATGGAAGAAAGTGCTTAAGCCTTGTCTAAGACTCTCCTTGTGATTTCTCGAAATTTCAAATTAACTGATTTGGTAACTGTATTCATGGTCCTGTTTTTCAAGCTGAGCTGTGAGCCATTTCCTGAAGTGTTAATTTTGTACACAATTTCAGGGAGACTTTATGGATGTATTATGAAACAATGTAAGATTTTCATGAATTATTGAATGAAACCTATTGAGCCAAGGAAATTTCTGACTTGCAACAAACAGCCTATGAATCCTCCCAAGACTCCTCAAGTATAAGTTCCTTTACTTATAGGATAGAGTTTGAGAAGCCTTACCTTAATTGTAAAATGTTTAGTCCTTTATCATAGTCAGTTCTTCTGGTACTGAAATTGTGTGAATCTGAATCAGAATAATAGGTGATCAAATGACTGGACCCCAAAGTGTGGGTTTGCTAGTCAGGTGCTTACGTGTTGGGTTTTGGCTCAAAATTTCTGTTGTTGCAAATACCCAAAAGTGCCTCACTCTGCTGGCATACCCTTCATGGAAATATATATGTAGCACATCATTCTATCACCAATGCTAATTATTCCCACAGATAACATTGCTGTCATCAGAATATAAAGTGAGGACATGGTAGCACATGCCTATAATCTCAGGCATTAGGCAGCTGAGCATTGCAAGTTCTAGTACGGTCTTCATAGCAAGACCTCATCTCAAAAGGAGGAAGGGGCTACTGGCACCACAACAGAGGCACACTGACCTGGGAGGTTATAATGTTGCAGATCAGATCCTAGTGTCACCTAGGCAGAAGCCACATTTGGAAATAGTGTTATTTGTAGCTATAAAAGATCATCATATTTGAGTAGTTTCTTGGTAGAGAAAATTCAGACCCATAACACATACCTCTGTTTCATTGGTAATGTGGTAAACTTACATTTATTCCTATAGGCTCCAAAATAAGTTTTATCTCATCAGATCCTAGTTTGTGGAAGATTTATTTTAAAAATGTTGTATATATGTAAGTATTGGGCATCCAACTTGCTGGGCAAGTATTCTGCTGAGCTGTGACCCCTGCTTACCCCATTTTCTGAGCAGGGTATTGTGCATACACTTTTCCTAAAGAGTGCAGGTTGACATTAGAAGATACTGTTCTCTTTTGGTGATATTTTGAAGGATTCAGGAAATAATATGTAGTAAGTATTCCTGAGTCACTATACTCTGAGAGGCCTGTAGCCATCTGATCTTCAGTGAGCTAGAAAAGGAAGTGAATAAACCTGTGAGAATTGTTGGTCAGGCATGGTGGCACATGACTGTAATTACAGCACATGGGAGCCTGTGGTTGTGAGATCATGAGTTCAAGGCCAGTCTGGGATATGTAAGTAAGACCTTATTTCAAAAGCAAGCAAAAAGCATTAAATACAAATTTTAAAAAGAGCCCCTGGAGGGTATAAGTTGTATTGGATTTGATAAGTCTTTTCCCCCTTGATTTACTGTACTAATTCTCAACCTTCCTAATGCTGCAACCCTGTCCCCCCAAAGATAGGAATTTCACTGTATAACTATAACAGTCCTGGCTGTCCTGAAACTAGCTCTGTAGACCAGGCTGGCCTCAAACTCACAGAGATCCACCTGCCTCTGCCTCCTGAGTGTTGGGATTAAAGGTGTGCACCACCACCATCCGGCTATGCTGCAACCTCTTAATATAGCCCTTCCTTTTGTGGTAACCTCCACCCATAAAGTTATTTTCGTTGGTTTTGCTACTGTTACAAATCATGATGTAAATAATCTGCTATTCAGAATATCTGATATGCAACCCCTGTGAAAGGGTCATTTGACCCCAAAGGGGTCTTGACCCAAAGGTTGAGAACCACTCACTGGTTTTGAGAGTTTTGGGATTTTAATGAAGCTGGAAAATTCACTGGGGCATTACTGGGCATTCTTGCTTTTATGTATCTAGCATGTTAGTTCCCTCAGAGTTCAGTCGCTGCTTAGCTGTTAGAGCCAGCTTGCTTCGTTGTTTTCTAAGAATTACCTTCCTACCACTGAATATTATGGTTATAAATGCTGGACTCAGTCAGCTGGGTACTGGCAGGGTGTTTATCTACGGGGCGGGGAGGTAGAGGGGGGTGTTGACAAGGCAAGCCTAGAAGTGAAGGGAGGATGGTGCTGAAGTGTTTTGTTGAAGCCCTAGGTACTTACTATAAAATGGTCAGTACCCGCTCCCTACTACCGCAGGCTGGAGGTCAAGTCAGAATCCTGTTCACTAACTTTCCTAATAGGGAAGTGTTTTTTACCTCCTCCCAGCAGAGGACTTTGGTCAGGAGGGAGGAGCACTCTCTTGGCTGAGCTCTTGGGAAATGAAAACAATGAGAAAGGGAAACTGTCCGTCAGTTGCCCAGCCCTCTAGAAGTTGCATAAAAGTCTTTTGGACCTATTCTAAGGACTGAATCATTTTCATGATGGGAGTAAATGTTAAGTTTCTGGATTAATGTGTTGTAGTTCAGCATTGACTAATCTTCCCTTGCTCCAGCAGCAAACCAGAATCATAAAGGTTGGCTCAACTTTCAGATGCAAATTGTCTTCAATAAGAAAAATCAGATGAAGATAGATATTAAAAAGGCATTTTAGCTTAGTTTTCTTTTTAATAGGATCACACTTAGCACAGACTCTGAGAGAAGATAAGAACCCTTGAGGCAGAAACACAGGCCAGCTGTGACCTAGCTAATTCCCCTGGGATAGACAAAAAGTCCAGTCTATAGAGAGCCTCAGGCTTCCTTGGGACAGACAGCAGTGCTGATAAACCCAGAGGTTGCACTTAGACTGTAGGAAATGGTTTTCATGATGTGGAAAAACTAGAAGTTACTGTTCTCAGGGAAGGTTTCTTTGGTCACCTGTGGTGACGTGTAGACTGGTTGGCTGGCAGGTCTCTCCAGACACCAGCAGAGTCCTTTTCACCCTAAGCAAGGAAAGTCTCAGCCATCTGCATTGAGATGTCATGCTCCCCATCTCTTTCCTGTTCTGTGGGAAATAGAAAGGGAGCAGCCTTTCCAGAAGCTATCTTGGGAGCATGTTTTCAGAAAACTGTGAGGAAAAGCTGTTAGCGGATCTCTTCAGGAAATCCCGTTTCTGATTATTGAGGAAAAGGAATTGTGTATGCCTAACAGGAGAGTAATAAGAAAGGAGGGACCTTTGTTTATGACACTGAAACTTGAGCCAAAGAATTCCCCTAGTGTGACCTTCCTGGGAAGGGGGGTGGGGGGCACGGGACTATTCAGTCTGGTGGCTAACAAAGAGGCTTTCCTCATTTAGAAAGTGTCTATAGATTTTGTCAAAAATTGACATCATCCTGAGTCTTAACTTCACCTGTCCTTGCACCCCTGCTCCCCATCCCATTAATGAAGAGTATCTGGAGAACTGCTTGTATGTTGAGTCATTTGGGTTTCATGCCTGTGATTAGGATAAACTATTGACTTAAGAATCTCTTTAGGGTCTGTTAAGTTTCCCACAATAACTTAATGTCACCTAATGGTACATTTGAGGCATCTAAGCTAATCAATCATCAGGTTTTTTTGTTTTGGTTTTGAGAAAGGGTATCTTGTAACTCAGGCTAGCCTTGAACTTCTCATCCCCCTGTCTACCTCACCTGCTGGGATTACAGGTTCCATACCAAGTTTTATGGAGTGCTAGGGGCAGAACCAGGGCTTTGTGCATACTGGGCAAGTAAGTAGTCCACTGTAGCTATATAGTTGCCTCCACACCTGTAACAGTGACCACGCCTTTTGGGTGTGGTTACAAGTATGGATGTGAGCTGTTAAAGGGAAGGATGGGGCTCAGGAGGCCCCTGAGGTTGTGGAGGGCATCTAGGAGGCAGGACTGTGCCCTTGGAGCAGGAAAGCCGCCATTTTCTATGTAAGTCTTTCTACCAATAAAATATTATCAATTATTCTACCGGGTCTGGTTAATTCATAACTACCCACCAATATCTGGCACCCAACCTACTGAACTGTATCACCAGCCCCCAGACTTTTCCTTTCTCGTTTTTTTTTTTTTTTTTTTTTTTGAGGCTGGCCAGCAGGATGCAGGTGTAGCAGCTGGCTCATTAGCACTGTTCTCTCCTAATTCAGTGGTTCTCAATCTCCCTAATGTTGCAACCCTTTAATACAGTTCTTTATGTTGTGGTGACCCCCCCACACACACCACCATAAATTTATTTCATTGCTACTTTGTAACTGTAATGTAAATATCTGATATGTGACCTCAAAGGGGTCACAACCCACAAGTTGAGAACCACTTTCCTATCTCAAGCTAAGCAGAGTTGAGGGTCAGTGATATTTGCAGCTTCTGACTGACAAAGTTTGATAGTCTTCTAGCAAGCCAGAGCAAAGAGCTCTTCATTCACAGTCCTTTGACATTTCCCCCCTCATGGTAAACAAGCTTAGACAGCCTCTTATGTGCACAAATGAAAGCCTTTAGACAATGGGGCCCAGCATGGTGCTGAGATTGCCAATTCGCAGATGCTCCTCCATTCCTTTCTCCTTAGAACAGAGGTATTATCAGCCTGTCCAAAGTTTGCTAGTTAGTACACCTGCCTGAGAATGAATCACTAGCCGATAAAGCAAATGAGGTCAACATTATCTACCTGCCTTGGGAGAGAAGAGAAGTGAAAGCAGGGAAAACCTGTCTGTCACTGGAGGGTTGGACACCCCCTTCAAAACTGCCAACAGGAGGCGGACTCCACCCTCTCCCTGCCTCCTCCCTTACCTAGTGCTAACTGAACCTTGGCCTGTTTTGAGTTTTTTTGTTTGGTTTTGTTTTTCTGAATTTCTTTTTCAAAACAAGGATACTGCAGTGCTACTCCGATGGCAATTGGGGTCCAAGGAAGAAAAACCCAAAAGTGGTTCTTACCTTCAGTTTGTAAACATTTGAAGCTGGGTTGTTGTTGGGGGGCTAGCTGTCTTGCTCATAGAGTGCTGAGCAGCACCTCTGACCTGTATGTACTAGCAATAGTAACTTCCCAGTTGTAAGAAGCTGCTATTCCCAGAGCCCCCTGGAAGGCAGAGCTGCCCTCTTTAGAACTGCTCTGGGAGAACATTGCCTCAGTTGGATTGGGTACTAGCTGATTAAGGTAAATATTTGTATTGCAGGCAACCTCCTGGTAATCTGATTATGACTGTGTGTTAGCAATGCTGCCTCTAGGTCAGCCTGCCTTTAGACCAGCTCTGGAGCCTTTGTTTTTGTGGTGATAATTTATGTCTGGTTAAAAATCTCCTAGACAATTTCCCTGGCGTGTGAGAGTGTGAGATTTATATGCAGTTGTTGGTGATTATTTAGCTGATGGTGCATTTCCAAAGAGAAGAGGAGCTTCCTTGGTGGAAATGCTCCAGGGTGCCTCCTTGCCCTGTGCCTTTAAGGGGAGATTACAGTATGTCAGTTGTTCTCTGGAGCCAACCCAAAGTTTGGCTGCTGGTATTTATAACCTTATGTGACCACCCTCCACTCCCTCACCCCCAGAATTCCAACACACTGTAATAATCCTCTCCACCTCCACTACCAACCGAATGGGGAGGAAGAAAAGGAACTTTCTGTGATACCTCAAGCCCTTTTACAGACTTGCAAAACTAGACAGTTTATTGCTAGTCTAGGGATGGGTGCAAGTGGTCTCAGCCTTAATCTTCCAAATAAATAAATAAGGAAACAAACAAAAACTGGAGCCAGATTCAGTGGTGTGTGCCTGTAGTCTTGGCTGCTGAGGAGGCTGAGATAGGTGACTTCCTTGAGGCCAGGATTTTGAGGTCAGCTTGGACAACATAGAAAGACCTGAGCACTTTGAAGCTAGATGACTAGTGCACAAACTTTGGGGGACATAGAAGATGTCTGATGTGACAGTTGGCACAGTTGTCTGTTTTGCCAACAAAAAAGTTAGTTCCACAGGCAATCCAGTCAGGTCACTGCCCAAAGGCATCGATGCCCAAAAGGACTTCCTCCTGCCAAATGTATATTTCCCAAGTCTCAGCTGTCCTAATTGGGAAAACCTAGCTGTGAGAAGAATGTGTTTCCTCTTACCTTCTGTAAGGTATTGACACAATCATTCCTTTTCAAATGAGGTTCTCATTTTAGCTGTATAAGATCAGTGGAACACACTCGGTGGCCCTCACAAGGTTTTCCTGCCACCAGCACAGAACATAAGAACAGTGAGTGCTTCAGCCGGGTGTTGGTGGTGCACGCCTTTAATCCCAGCAGTACTCTGGAGGATCCAGGAGGATCGCTGTGAATTCGAGGCCAGCCTGGTCTACAGAGCCAGTTCAGGACAGGCTCCAAAGCCACAGAGAAACCCTATCTCAAAAAGCCAAAAATGGAAAAGAAAAAAGAACAGTGCTTCTTGAAGTTCAGAGCTTTTCAGTCCATCCTTACTTGCTGTTCTAGCACTTAGAGGGTAGTGGGTCTTAGCCTGTAGATAATAGTGGGAACAGGCATAAAGAACCACTGTGGTAATAGTGTAAGTACAAGAGAGTCTAAATAAGTTCTCATAACTCTTCTGTAAATTTAAAATCTCAGCTTACAGATAAGAAAACTTAGACTCACTGAGCAGTGGTGGTGCACACATTTGATCCCAGCACTCAGAAGGCAGAGGCAGGTGGGTCTCTGTGAGTTCAGGGACATCCAGAGCTACACAGAGAAACCCTCTCTGGGTAGGGAGGATCGAAGTTTAATAGTTAAAAAACAAGCTTGCTTAAGCATGGAGCTGGAGGGATGCTCAGGAGTTAAGCACTTTGTGTTCTTCAGAGGGCAAGTTCAATTCCCAGCACCTACATTGCTCATAGCCACCTGTAACCAACTCCACCAGGTCCAGGGGATCCCCTGGCTTCTGAGAGTTTGTACTCATGCTCACAAACCCATACAGGAACACACAGACATATGCATATAATCTCTAAAAAATATCTTTGGGAGACATTTAGCAATGCCCAAGAGACAGTGTTCTTTCTCTCCCTCTCCTCCCCACCCCCATCTGTGTAGTCCTGGCTGGCCCCGAACTCACAGGCATATACCTATCTGAGTCTCCTGAGTGCTGTTGTTAATGGGGAGACTGCTAATGGTGTCTAGCGATTGCTACTGGATATGCTAAAATACATAAGATAGTCCCCCACAATAAAAAAAGTTACTCAATCCACGTTTAGAAAGATAAAAGGGATTGAGTTGTTAAGACCTTCAGACTCCATGAACACCATATAGAAAAGCTTCTGTGGCTTTCCTTGCCTTTAAAAAAAATTTAGTTAAGAAATAGGGTTGCTTCCTGGGATAACTTCTACAGTCAGGATCTTTGTGAACTTATTTGACTCAGTGGCTAAAGAATTCTCAGGGCTTTACCAGTCCCCACCCCACCCTGCCACAAAGTTCCTGCTGTGGACATCAATCAGCTGTGTATCTCAAGCTACTTCCTGTAGGGTGTGTTGTGGAATGGCATCAGCCCCTGCACCAGATGGGAGTGCTGATCTCAGTGTCGTTTTATCAGACGCTAGTTGGAACAAAGGATTCCCTGTTAGGTGCAGTTAGACAGTCAGTATGTACGCACATGGCTCCCATGGAAAAGGGAGACATAAATTACTCTGTAGCCTTCTAAACGTGGGTTTCCAAGGTGGATTTCCTGAGCCTGTGACTTCTCCCTTGTTTTGGCATCACTTGTTCTTCTCCCAGTTCAGTACATGAGCCACCAACCTGATGAACCTGGTGGTGGCAGCCTTCGAACTGATCTGGTTTTTGTCCCATGCTTTTTCTTCAGTCTTTGACTAAGTACTTGATCACAACTGTGTTTCCAGTCCTGTTTCTGATATAGTTAGGCCTGCACTCCAGTTATTTATCCTAGTCATGCCTAATAATTTGGACTATTGTATTTGGACTATTGTATTGTATTGTGTTCTTCATTTGAAGGCACAGCTCAGTCCTATCTTATTACAAAGCATTTCTGACTTCTCCCTCCCCCCCACTTACTCCTCCTGATAATTTAAATAACTTAACTCACTTTATTTAACTTATTTGGTCCATCTCTTTTTTTCAACAGATCTATTTTTGTGCCTTTCACTTAAAGACAACTGCATATTTAACTGATTAGGTGAATGTTCTTTCTTTTTTATAAGCCAAAAATGGCATCTGGGCATGGTGGCACACACCTGTAAACACTACACTCAGGACTCTGAGGAAGGAGAATTGTGAGCTTTTGGCCAGCCTATGTCTCAAAACACACACACACAACCAAAACACTGTTTACTCTGTAAAACTTGAGGTATATCCTTATAGTCTTTTTTCCTCAGCCTTCCATCTTCTCCCAGTTTCTCTTTCTTCTCTGCTGGATAGCATTTGTTAAGGTCCCTTGATCTCTCATTTCAATATTAACAAAAGAGCAAAAAGAAAAAAAATTGCTATTCCACATACACTTCAAGAAAGCCTGATTCTGAAAGAGCCTTGTGTAGTTACTGATTATAGTCACTATCATTTGTGTAATTAATTGACAATTAATGCAACTCTTCATAGTTCATTTAGCCCTGTACAATGGAGTTGTAAGGAAGTAGAATCCAAGCTCAAGTCAGAAATATTTGAGAGAAGGGGAAAAAAAAAAATCAAAGGTCAAGTCAAAAAGTTACAACTTTAAATCATAACTGATATCATTTATAAGCTGAGTGACCTTGAAGAAAATTACTTTGGCACTTGGGAGGCAGAGGCAGGCAGATCCCTGTAAATTCAAGGCCAAGTTTGTCCTACAAAGAGTTTCAGAACAGCCAGGCTACATAAAAGAGACCCTGTCTTTAAAAAAAAAAAAAAAAAAAAAAAAGTGTATCCAGATATACATTGTAAAAGATCTTACTAGGTAACACTAGTTATCTTAGAACTAGTAAACCACCCTACCTTCAAACTGAGATCTGCTTGTCTCTGCTCCCCTGGTACTAGAAAGAAATGCATATACTGTTATGCCTGCCTCTTTCTTCTCCTCCTTTTAAATTCCATGTATTTTGTGTGGTTATATGTGGATGTACATGTGTACAACACTTGTGTGGAGGTCAGAGGATGAGTTTAGCAATTAGTTTCTCTCCTTCCACCATGTTGGTCTTGGGACCCTAACCCTGAGCCATCTTCCAGCCCCCACTTTTCCTTTCAGTCATCTCCCAGGCTGACCTTCTTCTGGGGACTGAAATTACAGGCATGAGCCACTAGGCCAAGCAGACTATTGCAAAGTCTTTTTACTAAGAAGTTGTTCATGAGCTGAGAGCTTGGTTTAGTTACTTGCCTAGCATGCATGAAGCCTTAGGTTCAAACCCCTAGCAGTGCCTCAACTGGACCTAGTGACACATAGTTGTAATCTTCAGACTTGGGAGATGGAAGCGAGAGGATGAGTTTAGGGGCATCATAGGGAGCAGAGTTCAAGGTGAGCCTGGGCTACATTAAAATTAAAAAACAAAAACAAACAACTTCTTTATGTCTCAAAATGGTCATTCTCTAGATTTGATGTAAGCCAAACATTAGATTAGATTAGGCTTTTTTCTTAAAAAAAAAAAAAAAAAAAAGATATTATGAGGACAGGCATAGTGGGACATGTTTAATCCCAGTTCCCAGGCAGCAGCAGAGGCAGAAAGATCCTGTGAGTTTGAGGTCAGCTGGGACATATAGCAACTTCCAGGTTAGGCCAGGCTACATAGTGAGATGTTGTCTCAAAAACCAAACCAAAAAACGAAACAACCTCCCCACCCCAAGCAATTATCAAGGTAAAGAAAACTTACTCCTTTGAGTTTGCTGGGCAGTGGTGATGCATGCCTTTCTAAGGCCATTTTGACTTTAGCTTTTGTGCACTGTAATTCAATATTATTTTCAAATCATTAACCAGAACACATTACCAGCTCACTGACTTTCGTAGCCACTTAGTTGCTCATCAGATCAGCTTTAATGATCTTAGAGTCCTTGGCCTAATTAACTTCAGCTTTCATCATACTCCACGTCATCTTCCTCCATTGCCACACAGTGGCAACTACTAAGTCATCATCTTTAAGAGAGACATGTCTTAATATTAATCAGTCCTTAATTAAAACATCAAAGCATAAAAGGAAAAAACATCAACTTTGTTCCAGAGACAACTGGCTTTTAAAAAGATAGAATTCCTCTCTCTGCAGTGTCAACCAGACTAAGATGTTTTACCAGTCTTTATGGTTTCATTAAATACAAGTTTCTAACATGTGGTCTAATATGTGTGTTTATATGATCCAAAGGAAGACTATGAGAATTTCAGGCAACTGAAGGTTTATCCTACTTGACTTCATGATATATCATTCAAGTGACCACTTAGGATGTGTAATTTTACAGTAAATCCCCCAAAAGTAAGCTTTTTTTTTTTTTTAACTTTCTTTTTTTCTCTCTTTTTACAGAGAGGGGGTGGAGGGATGGATGGTGAGGGATTAGAGGGGCAGGCAGGCAACTGTGGAGGTCAAACAACCTGTGAGAGTTGTTTCTTTCTTTCTACCATGTGGGTTCCAGAAATTGTGCTGAAGTCATCAGGCTTGGTGAAAAGCACCTTTATCCACTGAGTCTTCTGATCAGCCTCTTAGTCTAGTTCTTTAACTTCAAACCTAAGTTATTTATTTGTTCATGTGTAATCAATGAGTAGGGGCTAGAGATATATCTCATCGGTATCATACTTGCCTAGCATGCACAAGGCCCTAAGAATGATTCATACACAAAAAAAAATATTGAAGAAATGTCTTACAAAAATGCCTATATTAACTTGTTCTATCTTATTTTCTCATATTTGAGAGGGGACACCTGCAATAAGATTGTTTAGTGATTCGACCCAGAAAAGCAACTTTGTGATAGTCGTACCACCTTGAAACTAAAAAAGACTATTTAGTCCCAGGGAAAGCCTATACCATGATGTTCTCAGCAAAGCCTCCCTTGAACTTCCAAGTCAAGGCCTCCAACTTGTGTTTTCATAGCACTGTTTGCTTTTCTTTCAGAGTCCTTATACAATAAAATGAGTGTCTGTCTCAGCTACTAAGATGAAGATGCCTTACCTGACCATGTTTCATTAAGATACCTCAGTTCCTAGCATAGTCTGGGGTACATAATAGGTTCTGAGAAATATTTGTTGAACAAATAAAAAGAATAAAAAATACAACTTTGATCCAGGGATCATGAAACTAGTTATGTGTAAGGTCCTGCTTCAATCCTCAGCTTTTTTTTTTTTTTTTTTTTTAAAAAGAAAAGAAAATTAGTACAACCTCAAGGGGGGCTAGAGAGATAGCTGAGCACTTAAGATCACTTCTTGTTCTTTTAGAAGACCCTGGTCCTGTTCCCAGCACCCATGTGGTAGCTCATGTTCCTGATCACTTCTAGGTGATCTGATGCCTTCTTCTTATTTCCACAGACTCCAGGCATGCATGCATGCATGCATACATACATACATACATACATACATCAGGATAATTGTACACATAAATATTTTAGTACAGGGGGAGGAGACAAAGACCTGCCTGGAAAAGAGGCACCGTAACACTGTGCTTTGGGATGGCAAATACTTCCTTCCACACACCCATTATCCTTAACCTCTGTTGTCTGACTCAGCACCCATCACCCCTGAGGCTATTTCCCTAGAAATATTCATTGACTTCCTACTTGACTAATCTGATGAAATTGTTGAGTTCATTGTCCTCTTTCCTAAATACTTGGTTATAGGGTCTGCAGAGATAGCTTAGTCACTAAAAGAACCTGCCACACAAGCATAAGAACATGAGTTTAGATCCCCCAAACCCACATTAAAGAAGTCAGACAGTGGCATCTATCTGTAAGCCCAGAGATGAGGTGGGGGTAAAGAGTACTCAGAGACAAGTGAAGTGCCTGCCAGTCTACCCTGATGGCAGATCATAATAGATGAACTCCAGGGTTAAGGAGAGGCCCTGTCTCATAAACTAAAATAGAATGAAATAGAGGAAGACATTGTCTCCTCTGGCCTCCAGGTGCATGTGTACATACACACATCCACACAAGCACTTCAGCTTGAGACTGGCCTCAAACTCTTGGAAGTCTTGCTCACTCTCATCAGTTCTCAGATTGCAGGCATATGCTACCATGCCTGGCATTGACTTACTTTTCTCTTTGTTCTTTCCCTTGTTGCTTGTAAATGATCTGCTTCCTTTTGGATTTGTCTTCCTACCTCCTAAATATGTGACTTCTGGAGTACTTTCTTCTTGCTTTATGTTTAGCCATGCTGAGATAGCCTGCCCCACACTATATCTCTACCCAAAAGTGGAATCTCCTATATGAGGGACCATTCTAAACCAGCTCTGCATGAGTTGTCTTTGAATACTCTAAACAAAATGAATCAAATACCTTCTTCCCCATACTGTTTTGTAAGTTTTACCATGCCCTTGGTAACCCCAAAGTAATATATAACATTATCTTTATTTTTCTCTCTAACTTCTACTTTCTACTGAATTAAAGAGTCCAAATCTGTCTCTTCATTTTTTTCAGTCTCTTACTTCATTTGTACTAGCTTTGTTTCTTTCTTTTTTTTTTTAAACAAGTATATTTACCATTTCAAGGTTCAAAAGTTAAGATATCAGCTGAATGAGTACTGTGTCCCACATGTTTCTGCTTTCTTTCTTACTCTATAGCTCATCCTAGCTTCAAATTATGTTACTCCTGTCTCAGCCATGAGCTACCCCACCTGATATGCAGTTAGCTAAATCTTGTGGTAATGCTTTTCTGAATCAAGCACAGGCTTCTTTCCATTCTGATATTCTTTTCCTTCCACACAGCCTCTACTTAAGCCCTGCTGAATTAAAATTCACTTCTTTGGGAACTTTATTTTTTTTTCTGGGCATGGTGGGGCATACTATGATCCCACTTGAAGATGAAGCAGAAAGATAGCCAACAGATAGAAGCAGCCTAGGGTTACATAGAAAACACCTGTTTTAAGAAGAAAATGGCGCAGAGGTGGTGGTAGCACATTCCTTTTATCCCAGTGCTCAGGTGAAAGAGGCAGGCAGATTTGTGTGAGTTCAAAGCCAGCCTGATATACAGAGCTAGTTCTTCGAAATAGGGTTTCTCTATGTAACAGTCCCTAGCTGTCCTGGCTTATACAGAGCTAGTTCTAAGACAGCAAGAGCCTCATAGAGAAACCCTGTATCTTGAAAGAAAAACCAATAAAACATGTTTTGCTATCCTGTCTCTAACTCTTCACTTGAAATACTTGTCTTTATCATTTCTGTGTATCTGAATCCCAATTTGATGAGCTGAGGGTGTAGTTCAGTTATTAAAATGCTTGTCTAGCATGCACAAGGCTCTGGGCTCCATCCCTGTTACCACATAGACCAGGGAAAGCCATGTACATTTAAGTCCAACACACTCAAGAAGTGAAGGCAAGAGGATCAGAAATTGAAGGTCATTCTTGCCTACATAAACAAGCCTGGACTACATGAGACCCTGCCTATAAATAAATAAGAAATACTCTAATACCTATAAATAAATAATAAATATCCTAATGAATACTTGTTTCCTCCACGAAGCCTTCTCTGATTCCTCTTGCCTTCCTGTCTCCTACCTTCTGCCAGGTCTTTCTAACTTGTAAAACGTCCCCATTTTTGTTGTCATCTCTTCCTTGGTAACTAACCATCAAGGAATCAATACACTGTCTTTTGAACACTCTACAAGCAACAAAGGGCTTTCAAGGGTTATGGGAGTTTCTGTAGAGTATGTGGAAAGTTTTCTTAAGCCTTCAGAAATACGCAAGAACTCAAATATCTTCAAAACCTTTGGTTTTCCATTTAAGACAAGAAGAAAATTTCACATCATATTCTGTTGATCTCTGTACCACACAGACTGTGCTGTCTTTATAATAACAAAAACACAAAGCATGGTAGTTACTGATGCCCAGCGGGTACAGACTTAATACTGTGGGGTTTCCTTCTTGCTTCTGAATAGTGCTCATGAAGGGTAGATATGCTAAGATGAAAGGCATTTTGCAGATTTAAAATTCCCAAGATCCAAGTCCCCTATATCCACTTCTGTTCAGTGAGTCCTCTGAGAGACAGACAGAGAGAGAGAGAGAGAGAGAGAGAGAGAGAGAGAGAGAGAGAGAGAGAGCGCATCAGGTGGATGCAAAGGCATTTTATTCACTGAGCTGTGGTAAATAAAGCAGTCTCTAGATTGTCCTGGTAAGCTGGCAGTTCAATTTGGGACAGACAATGTCAGATCCAAACCTTGAGAGGAGCTGATATGAGCGTATAAGAGGACTCCGCCCAGCTCACTTTAATTAGGAAGACAGCAGGAAGAAACTAGAAGGATGGATCAACATTGTTCTTTCTATTAGGTTCACCGAAGGAAAATGTAACACCAAATTCTGTTCTTAAGAATTTCGAAATGTGTAGGGAATTTTTTGCGCTCTGTAATCAACTAACAGAAAGCTAATTTAAAATGTGGCTTGAACACATCCATTTGTGGTCTCAGGGTAGGGAAAGCATCAGAAGAGATACTCTGGAGCTCTCTGTTTCTTTCTCCCTCAAAAGTTTAGCAGGGCATATGTACAGATGTGTTTGGTGTTAGAGCTATCAGGCAACAAGAGGGTAAGAACTGAATCAGGTATTTATTTCAGTCAGATGGCTACTGGCAGATTCCACACACCAAAATTAAAGAGAAACTCATGAACAGATTAAAAAAAAAAAAGGCATAAAGGAAAGAGGCCTTCTTTGTATTTTATCTTTTTGCTTCTGTCTAACAGATACCAATGATAAAAAGGAGCAAAGTTAGAGGCTTCTTGGTAGTTGTTTTTTCTTTTTCTTTCTTTCTTTTTTTTTTTTTTTAAATGGGTGGGACAATTGGATTGGGTGAATCGTGTGTGTGTGTGTGTGTGTGTGTGTGTGTGTGTGTGTGTGTGTGTGAGTGTGTGTATGTGTATACTCCTCACTGAAGATCAGCATGGCTGCATACTCAGATCTGCTTCTGCTTCCTAAATGGGAAGACAGGAGTTAAAGCCACATGTCATCATGCTCTGTGGAATCTTCTAGAGGCTCTGTTTAAACTTTTAGGAAGTCTCTGTAGTATTTTAACACTTTAAAGTATGACGTAAACTGAGTCTGACCCTCAGTTGCTAGATTGTTACATTTATCTGAGCTTTGATGCGGAGAGTAAAACAAGGTAGATAGGTTTGGGGAGGGATTAATTAGGAAAAGACTGGCTTGATTAGCACCTGACTTGGTGAGGAAACAGGAAAGGAATTTCTGGCTGTGAAAGCTGTGATTCCACATCGAGATCATTCTTTATAATAGGATAACCACCCACCCTTAAGTCCAGAGCCAGAATTCCTCAGATTCTTCTAACCAGAGGGGCCCTAGCATGCTACAGTCTGTTATGATATCTCAATACTTGGTGAGTGTATTTGGCTAGGAAGACTTTGCTAGTGAAAGTAATCCTGTCCTCTTTGGGGTTTTCTAGTTGTATTAAATAATTACAACAAAATTAAAACCTGAATCCCATGAATTGTGAAGAATCAGGTCTGTGAGCTGACCTGCCCTTTGGGTCGCAGTGTGCCAGGGCTTCAAGGAACTTTAAGGCTCGCCCTGAGCAGACTAAGATTGCACGGCTGCTTAGACCTCTGCTCATGCTCCTTTGGGACCAGGAAATTTCCCCCTTGAGGAGACACCTTATTCTTGGATAACTGTCAGAAAACTGATGGTTTGAAACCTGCCCTTGGAGCTCAGTGTGCCAGTTTAAGGAGACATTCAGAACAAATTTGCTTCCTCCCACGTCCCAGCTCCTCTGATTCTTAATGTTGCTCATATTCCCCCAGAACTTGCTCTAGATCAAGTATTTTGATTCTTTTCACTCCGTGTTTATAGAAGAGTGTTCTAGTGTCTTGCACTATTGTATCAGGGGGTTACAGGATTCTAGACAGCTCTATTAAAAGTTGTAAATTTAAGGAATAGTGTATCTTGAATAAAACAATACAACCTAGAACATTCCAGCACTGCCTTCTGCTTACAGATGGAAAGAGTCCTTGTACTTGAGTGGGTAGAATTGATCCGCTTCCTTTGAAGAAATGAAATGTGAAACATTTTGCCAGGCAAAGTTGTCTTTTACTTACCTAGTCTGATCATGGGCTTCAGCCTGTATCTCATTTTTGCCAAGGAAGTTTCTGGCTCCTCAAATAAGCCTAAGGCTTAAACTCCAGGCTTCACCGCTGGATCTCCACACACCAATGACTGGTTTTATTTACAGGGGCCAACAGGAAGGTGAACATTCTTTTTTCCTTTATGAAATCGGGGGAGGGAAGCATCACAAAGGAGTAAAGTGTTGCACCTCTGGCAGGCAGTCTTCAGGGTTGCTTTTTGTACTTTATTTAACAGTCAATAGGTAGTTTTTGTAAAAGCCAAAACCGGAACCCTATTTTCCGGTCATTAAGACCGCTGAAGTCTGGGTAGAGAAATCCAGGTGGCGCAGTGGGCCAAGATCTAACATACTTGAGAAGGGAAAGTGCCTAGAGTTTATCCAATAACTTGCTTTCTAAGTCTAACTTAATTCCGTGGGATACCAAGAAAAGACTGTTTAAGACTTGACTGTTCTTTGGTCAGCTCCAGAGGTGACATTGGAAAAATACAGGAACAACCGTTGGCGGCAGAGCTGGAGCCTAGGGTAGTGCAGGCTGCCCGCCCCAGCCCGTGCGTTCCTACTGGCAGATGGAGCCCCGAGTGGCCCTAGCCACAACAGGCTGGCGGTGGGGGAGGCGGGGGCGCCCCTTCTGGGTTCGCCCTTGGTCTGGGCTCGGATCCCGCGGGTTGGAAAGAACCGGGAGGGGGTGGGGGGAGAGCGGGGGCAGCGCTAGGAGGGCGGGGCTTTCCTTTGTCAGGGGATTTGACCATGACTGCTCCTCTCTGCTCACCCTCGCGGCCAGGGACTCTTCTACGCCCGTGGGTGTGGAGGGCGTGAGCTGCGGGGTGGGGGTGAGGGATGTTCTGGGGTCCCTCGCCCCAACCCCGAGAAGCCCCTCCCTCGGCGTCTGAGCCTCCAATCCTTGCGTCCGCCCCCTCCCCTCCCGGCGGGGCTCCCTGTTGGTCCCGCCCCCGTCCTCCTCCCTTGCAGTCCGCGCCGCGCGCTCCCGGGCTTCCAAGGGGGCTGCCCGGGCGGGGCGGTGGCAGTGGCGGCGCTGGAAGGGGGAGGAGAGCCGCCCGCCACCCGAGCAGTTCCAGCCAGCGGCGGGTGAGCGGGCCGCACGGCGTGAGAGAGGCGGGCTCGCCCCCCTCGTGTGGCCGGAGCGAAGCCTTTTGTTCCCAGCCAGAAGTTTGCATGCCGGGACCGTGACAGCTGCGGGCGGGGAGGACGGCCGCAGGGCCGGCGGCGTGGTGGAGAAAAGAGGCGACTGCTTGTCATGCAGCCCACGAAGAGGCGGCTGGGGGTCCGGGATTTGCGGCGGCCTGGGAAGCGGCGCCCACAGGACGTGGGACTCTGCTGCCCGAGGGACAAACTAACTTCCTGAGTGCGAGACCGGAGACCAGCGCGTCCAGGAGTCACCTGCAAGGCTGCGGTGAGGCGACCCTGGCCCTCCGGGCACGAGGCATGGCTTGGGTTCCCGGGCGGTGCTGAGTGAGTCCTACAGACAGCCCCTTGGCTGCTGCCGCAGCCTACCCGCCTTCTGAAAGGCCCAGCGAGGCCTCCGCTCGCCTTGTTTTGCGGCCACGATACAGTGTTGGCTTGGAAGCCACAACAATGCCATGATGTTTTGGAGACAGGAAGCCCCAAGCTGGCCCCGAATGAAGGACTTCCTGTGTTTAAAGTTGCTAGAATATCCGCTGACCAGCCCTGTTCAAATGCAAACACCCCAACTAGAGAGGACAGACGAATGGCTAATTCAGACCAGCTGGACTCTTCAGGGCTGAACACAGGATAAAATGAAAGGAATTCTTCGGGAGCTTGGACCATACTTGAAGACTAGAGAGGGTGTGCCATTGTTATTAAAGGACATAATTGGTATAAATTTTCGGCTTCCAGCTCAGCTTCGGTGAGAATTGAGTGAAACTAGATATTGAATAAGACTTGTCGATAACAAATGATTTTTGCTGACTGAAAAGGCAGTGCTCTTTAGAAAAGTAAAAAGTAAAACCAGAAGCCATACAAATAATTATTTTATGCTTGTCGATTAAATTATATCATTTTTCTGCCTGCAATTATGAGGCTTCTAGCCTGTGAGGAAAAACCTGTCTTAGAGTTTCTCCCAAAAATGGTTTCGAATCGGAACTTCCAGGTCTTTCTGGAAGGCAGATGCAATTGGTGGTTTGTAATATAAACATCTAAGAGGACTTACAACTCTTATAGAATGTAGGGAGAACCTGTGGGGGGAAAAACTTTTGAAAGATTGATGGTTCATCTTTATTGAAAAAGTATGGGTAAGCCACTTAGCAGGCCAGACTGTTTAAGGCGGAACCCCACCTGCCTGGGGAAAGGGGAAGAGGAGGATGGCTATATAGAAGATTGCTATGTTCCACAGCGGTCTATATATGATACAATGAGGATAAATGAACAGATTGACCAGGGGTCAAAACTTAATCAGACTTCAAAAAGCACCATGGAGAAGGTGGAAGGAAGTACCATATCCAGCAATGGTACATCAGGAGCATCATCTAATGGTCTTGAATCTAAAGTGTCAGAAGGCAAGAAGCTGGATGAGAGAATAATATTTGATGCATTGAAACTGAGCAGTGACGTGCAGAAGTCAGCACCCGTGCCACCCAGACGTCGGCCAAATGCAGAGCGCAAAGATAACATTAACAGGAGATCGTGGAAGTCCTTCATGCCACCCAACTTCCCAGAATTTGCAGAAAGGATGGAGGCTTCTCTCAGTGAAGTCTCAGAAGCTGGTGCTTCAAATCCTTCCTTGCAAGAGAAAAAGGAATCCAGTTTGGCATTGACAGAAAGTTCTGGTCACTTTGACCACAAGGAACCTCAATCTGAGTCTGTAACTTTGGAACACATGTCTAAATCTGTAGATATTCCAGAAGTGCAAGATGTGAAAAACTTGAGAGACTGCCAGGACTTCAGATTCCAACAGCACAGTGAGAGCTCTCCCCGTGAATTCCAGCCTCTAGAGTCAGAAGCTGCAGCAGCAAGTGGTAACTTGGATGAAATGCAGGAACACAGATTCTCAAGTGCAACCTGGCCTAGGGCCATGAAAACTTCTAAGGGAGGCTTCCCTGAGAAGCAGCACCCCCTTGGGGACACTACGTGCACTGTGGAACTACCACCACTTTCTCCTTGCCTGAGTGAAGAGCTGTTGGATCCAGAATTACATATTCTTATAACACCTAGCCTGAGAGAAAAAACAGAGTCTGAGTTAAAATTTGAAGAAGATGAGCGGTGGATCATGATGGAGGCTGAGGAGGATTGGGAGGAAGAGAAATTGTCAGAGGGAAGAGAGAGTCTTCTAGTTGCAAATGGGAAGACAAGCCTAGCAGGTATTTTTGAAGAAGGAGAACAAGCAGACACAGAAATAGTGGTACAGGAAAGATCAGATTGCTCATCTCTCTTGGGGACTTCTGACCACCTAGCTCTTCCTCAGATTTGCTGCTCTGATGATCTGCAACCAACTAGGGATCAACCTGCTTCTGTTCCCAAGGGGATACCCACTGACCGAGCCTTTATGCCTGCAAGTGAAGATGTTATCAGTGAGATGCAAAACAGAGCTACTCAGGGGCTAGAGGGTCTGATCTCAGGGTCCCAGTGCCCCACTGAAGCTGAGCAGCTCTCTGACACAGATTCTGTGCAAATGTTTCTTGAACTTGAGAAAGAATGTTTATGTGAGGAAGGGGTAACTTCTTCAGTTGAGCTGCTGAGTCGAGCCTCTTCTGAAGGGCTGGCCCCATCCCAGGATGCAGATTCTCTTTTAATTAGTCATTTTCCAGGAGCTGCCTTAGGAAAGGAACAGCATGTGGGCCTTGTAAGTGTAAGGTTAAAGGACCATGACACTGGATCAGATGGTGAATATTCTAATGCCCTGGATTCTTCTCAGGTGCCTAAAGCTGTAGAGCTTAGTACTCACCCTGATAGCAGGAGGGATGCTTCCACTGTTAGCAAGGAGTGTGAAAAAGTGCCTTTTAGCCCCAAGATTGCTGGGGAATTTAAGTTCTCAGCTGATCTGGAGCCACTTGGAGAGCTGGACATAGGAGAATTGCTAAGCTCTAATCCCAGAGCCTCTTGTGCAGAAAAACTGCCAGTAGCTACTGCTTCTGAGCTAGCCAAAGAAAATGGCAGTTTGTCCCAGGTAGACTGCAGTCAGACTAAGGGGACTGTAGAGGTAGAGATGGAAAAGATGCCTCTCAGTTTTGCTTTTAATTATGAACAAAATGTTACCTCAGGACCTGAAGTAGAAGTGTCATCATCTGATTCAAATGTATTAACAGATGAGATTCATTTAGAAAGTGGAAAGGGAACTATAATTAGTCCAGAAAATAACAATCCAACGACATTGGGAAATGTAGACCCTTGTGAGTTGTCCATGGAGAAAGTGTATAATAAGGATGGTGAAACAAAAGAGCTGGATTATCAAGTGACTCTTGTAAAGAATGGAGCTCCAGTACATTTGAAGTCTCCAGAGTCAGAGGTTCTGAGTCTGCACCTGCTGGATGGAGGACTGAGCCTTAGAGCTGGAGCAGAAACCATGAATGACAGAGAACCTGAGCAGAGTATGCCACTATCACAGGAAGGGGATGTGGAAATGAGAGATTTAGATTTAACCCTGAACATCTTTTCAGAAGAACAAATCACCAAAGCCAGTAACACTGTACCAGGTTTAAAGGAATGGATATTCAGCCAACAGGGGCCTGCCCCAACTCCTGTAGTACCCACCATAGACGATGCCCTGGATGCTGTAGTGTCCATGCCAGGAGAGGATGTCCCAGCTACAGCAGTGCCTGCCCCGGAGGGGCCTGCTGCCAAAGCCTCTGCCTCAGAGGGAACTGCTGTAGCTGCTCCAATAGTGTCTTTCCCCAAGGAGGATAACCCAGTTGCTTCAGTGGTCATCTTAGAGGAGGGTGTTACAGCTACTGCATTATCAGCCCCAGAACAGGCTGCTGCCTCATCTGATGCAGCGCCTTCGGTGGAGACTGTTCCAGTGCCCATCAGAGATGAGGACAGTACCTCAGAGGAGCCTGCCACTCAAGCAGCTGTGGTGTTCCTCCCAGAGGAACTTGCCATACCAACTCTGGCAGAGCCCGCCTCAGAGAAGCCCAGTGCTCCAGCAGCTGTAGTGTCTACTGCAGAGGAGTCTGGCACGCCTCCTCCTGCAGGGTCTACACCCCAGGAGTCTGCTGCTCCAGCTCTTGAAGAACCTAACCCAGAAAAGCCTGATTGTCAAATGGTTAGTGTGCCCCTCCCAGCATGGTCTGTCACTCCATCCAATGCAGTGCCTGCTGTGGAGGAAATGGTCTCTCCTAGTGAACCCTTCCTGGGAGGAACTATCCACACTGATGCAGTACCCACTGCAGAAGGAACTCTTGTTTTTGAAGATGCTTCCTCCTCTGGAATGTGGATCAAGGAGGACCTTGATTCTTCAGCATTTGGAATAAAAGAGGTGCCTGGCCCAGTGCTGCATGGGAAAGTGCCTCTGGCTACAACTGATGGATTAAATTCACATGAGGTAATTGTTGCTCATTTCCTTGGCAGGAAGGGCCTAGAGAGTAAAGTGAGAATTGCAGGTTTTCTCACTTGTTGGTAACTAGTAATTGCATAAATCCTCTTTCCTTTTGTTAATTCTGTGCCCCTGGCTTGTAGTTTTTAGATTTTTTTTCTATTGAGTTTAGGAAGAAAATGTATCTTAATTTTCTGTGGTGTAAAATTTTTACTCATTTTTTATTTTATATATGTTGGAGCCCAAAGTAACACATTAAAAAGGTTATTAATGGGAAAGTATGATTCCTCTTTTGAAAAAATACAGCAAAAAAAAAAAAATTAAAGAAAAAACATATAGCAAGCCTGTTTCCTAAAATCAAAACAGTTCATGTTTCTTAGTGATACAGAGTAAGACAGAATTACACTGAACTTTGAGTGGGACCTGAGTGCTCCTGAAGCACTCTGGGAAGATTGGGTGGTCAGAGCCTTCTCACTCACGATTCCTCGATTGCTAAGGCAGAACCCTGAGAGGACTGTAAGGATAAAGTGGCAGTGCTTTTAAAGTATCACATATATAAGAGTTCAATCACAGACCACCTTTTCCCCTTCATCCTGTAAATAGAATTGCAGAATTCACAGAAGCAGATTAGGTGGAAGCAATGTAAAAAATACACATGTGTGTTTTAGAGTTTGTCTGTATAGCCCTGGCTGTGCTCGAACTCACAGAGATCCGCCTGCCTCTGCCTCCCAATTGCTGAGATTAAAGGCATGTGCCACCACTGCCCAGCTGCAGACAAATTCTGCTTAGCTAGGTGGTGATTGTTTCCCTGTGGGTCTCACAGTTACCTTGTAGTATAACTTCCTGTCAAGTTAGAATCTGTTATACTCTGTGGAATGTGACATTGATCCTGAGATTGCAGCCCCTTCTCAAGTTAGAACAGCAGGTCAGTGACAGAACAGTTCCTTGCACTCTTGAGATATGAAATCCTTCTGGTATAAAGCCTGCAGCAGCAATCAGTGAAAGGGGGTGGATGTATAAAGAACCAATCTGATCTGCATAAAGAGGAATTCAGAGAAACCCTCAGTACAGGTCTCTGGGATCCTTCCAGGAACAGGAGACAGAAATGGTGCCCTCCCACCACTCATTCTTTAAGTGGGATTATTTGAGGCAAAGTGTTACAGTGTAGTCCTATGTAGACAGATAGGGTAGTCGTGGAGATCTCCCTGCCTCTGCCGTTGTGATTAAAGTTCTGGGATTAAAGGTATGCACCACTACACCTGGCTATTTTGAAAGTGATTATTGAAGCCAGACATGGTAATGCATGCCTACAGTTCATGCATGTGGGTCATTGGGCATGGGTTATTTGAGGCCAGCCTGCTACATAATTATGGGACAGCCTGAGCTATAAATGAGAATGAAGAGGAAAAGGGAAGAAACAGACTACTGAAATAATTATTAGTGGGTTTTTAAAGAAGTTTATCAAAGCTGGACATGTATCTGATTGGTAGAGTACTTGCCTGGCATGCACACAGTCCTGGGTCCATCTGTAGCACTTATACTACAGGAAATAGAAAAGTGTTTTTCCCAAGGTTGTATGAATTCCACTTTTTACACTGTTAGAGACTTGTTTTGTTTTGTTTCTTTTGTTTTTTGGGGTATGTGTGGGTCTTGAGACAGGTCCTATTCTGACTGGCCTGAAGTTCACTATGTAAGTACAGGCTGGCCTCAGACTGGTGAAGTCCTCCTGCCTCAGCCTCCTGAGTGCTGAAATTGCAAGTGTGAATCACCATACTTGGCTTTTAGGAGATTTTTAGAGGCAAAGGAACCTGTTTCTATGCAGATACTTAGAACTCAACAAGTGGAATTTGTCATAGAGTAAAAGGCTTCAGAGCTTGTGTGTTTATGTATGTGCAGATGGCCACGTGTATACCTAGCTAAAAGTATAATCATACTGTTCTCTTGAACTAACAAGAGCATGGTTAAAAGAAGTAAAATGTTAGTTTATTCACTATTTCTGTGTTGGGATCCCAGGCCACTGAAAGCAGTCCCCAGTTACTTAAACCCCTACCTATAGGTTCCCTCAGTCTTACTTAAGTCAAAAGTTCAGAGGAAGAGGGGGCAGCCCTTTATACAAAGTAGGGCTTTCATAAACTTAAAATTGGCCAAGTCTTTTAAAGCAAAATTTGGGGATCATCACAACACCAGTTCAGTGTTTGAAAGTCCAGCTGATAGGCAGATCTGTCATGGGTTTGTTTGCTTTCCCTTAAGCAATTTCTATACAAGGAGTCATTCATTCAAGAAATAAATAATTACTGAGCATCAACTTTGTGCCAAAGCCTAGCCTCTTGCAGTGAATAGAATTGGCACAGTGCCTGCCCTTGTAGGCCTTACAGTAACATGTGGGAGGCAGATATGAAGCACAGGAATGGCTCTTGTAAGTATATAATTATAAACTGTCAAAGAGGATTTAGAGACAATTGGATAGAGTTAAGAAATACTTTGGAAGTAGAATTAAGACCTGTTGATAGATTTTATGTTGGAGGTATGTCAGTTACCCAGGATGACATAGAATCTGGTTTATACAGTTAAATACAAACTGGAAAGTAGTAAATTATTGTTTGTTAGGCTTTTTGGGTTTTTTTTGTAAATTATTGTTTTCAAGAACAAATGTTAGGGTTTGATTTAGGAAGGAATACATTTGAAGGGATGGGAAAGTGAGAGGAACTGTTTGATTGGGACCATTAGGTTCACGGTTGGTATATAAATAGATAGTAAGAAAGAAGTTGGATGACAGGATTTGAAGCTTAGAAGAGAGATTTAAATTGAGAACCATAAGCATTTATCAGAGTTAACAATTAAAATGATAGCAATAGATTAAATGCCCTGGGCAGGATTCTAAAAGAAAAGAGAGATGGCCAGGTGTTGATGGTGCACAACTTTAATTCTGAGTTCGAGACCAGCCTGGTCTACAGAGCTAGTTCCAGGACAGGCTCCAAAGCAATACCGAGAAACGCTGTCTCAAAAAACAAAACAAAAAAAATTAGCTTGAATGTATTTGATTTGATTTGATAGAGTAAAAAGGGCACTTCAGTGAGGGCTTAGTACCATCCCTCTGTCTTCTTGGCCTTCTCCCCCTTGTCCCTCAGTTTGTTTTGTTTGTGGTGGTGTTTTTTCCAGACAGGGCTTCTCTATAGTACAGCTCTGTCTGTCCTGGAACTCACTCTGTAGATGGGACTGTCTTCAAACTCACAGATATCCGCTTACCTCTTGTTTGCTTGCCCCTCCTATTCTAATTCTCACCATTATTAATAAACTTCAGAGCCCTGTGTCCTCATAGTATCCTTCATCTGCCCCCACCCTCATTCCTTGTTTTTTCTTCAGATTAAAATCTTTAGTATTACAGAGTAGAGCTGGCACTTGTGGTGTTTTCTGAGAACTATATTTTGTTGAACCGAGTTCTTTGTAGTTTGCCTAACAAAATACAATATGATCAAGTTATAGTATAAAGTGAAGTGTACTGGTGACTTCCTTCATGACCTTTTTCAGTTTTTACTGGGCCTTTTTCCTTTTTACCAACTCACTTATCCAACCATAGGCATTCCTTTGGAATTAAATTCCTAACCTTAGTTAGGATAGATGATATATTGTCTGTCATAGAACAAAATTAGCCTTATTTAAACATGCAACTCTCCTTTATGTTTATTTTGTCCTCTTCTTTGTATAAAAGAGAAAGAAAGAAAAGAAAAAGGAAATATATATATATATATATATATATATATATATATACATATATATATGTATATCAAAGCTGGTAAAATATGGTTACTTTTATGCTATAATATTTGAGAGAATCCAGTTCTTAGGAACTAATTTTTACATTCTTTCCCTTAAGACTATGAATTTGGCAAAAGTAAAGTTTTGGCATGTCTTTGTTTTGGTTTTGATTTTGAGATAGGGCCTCATGTACCCAAGAAAGGCCTCAGGTTCTCTATGTAATGTAATTGATTGTGATCATGAACTTTCTGACCTCTCTGTCTCTACCTGAGTGCTGAGACTATAGGCTTTGTAGCTTACACCCAGTTTTCAACAGTTCCATTTCCTGGACTGTCTGTTGCATCTAGAAATGTCTATTTTAATTGTAGTAGAGAAAAACAGGCATATTGCTTACTATACTTATTCCTATTGTTTTTTTAATTCTTTTGTTTCCTGGTGGACATAATCCTTGATATCATCTTTTTAAAGATGTCTATACTCCCTATGTCTTACTCAGCACACGTGTCAGAATCATCAGGAGCATTTCTTCTTGTAGACGGGGAGTACTGTTTCAAGATGATTGAATGTGGTCCGTGCCCCTGAAACAGAATAAAGTTAAATGGCCACAGGGGTATTAAGCTATGAGCATTGCATTTTTCACACTGTTGATTTGTTTTAACTGAGTTATTCATCCTAGCCACTAAAGTACATTGCCTGTTGTCAGTGGTCAAACAACTATTCTCCATGGCATTTTTCCAAGATCTTAAGTACTTGTAATTTGATAGCATCCTTCCCTTTCACGATTTATAGTATTTTATGACTAACACTTCACTATTCCCTATAGCTTTTAGCATTAAAAATTAAGCAACCAATTTGAAAGAAGATACTGAATCATTGGGTTAAAGACCTAAGTAGTACAGTAACTGCCTCTGGGTGTATGTTACTAAGAAGATACACAGGAAAATATGTAACTGAAACATAAACCCATGTGTCATCTTGGACCTCACTGTTATGATGTTTACATTTTCTTCTTTGTTCCTTGTCCTCCTTAATTAAATCATGTAACTGTCTTGAGAATGACCAGGTACTGTAGTGTAAAAGGCTTAATGTCCTCTAGAGTAAATCTGCTTTGCTTTCCATTATCCAGATGTTTCAGAAAGAACAAGTGGATCCTCTTCAGGTGAAATTGCAGCAGGTGAATGGACTTGGCCAGGGATTAATTCAGAGTGCAGGAAAAAACTGTGATGTGCAGGGTTTAGAACATGACATGGAGGAGATCAATACTCGATGGAATACACTGAATAAAAAGGTGAGTAATGAACAAGTTACTCCTGTGCTGGGACTGGAAGGGATAAAAAAAAAAACAAAACATCTAAACCTAAGGTTTCCCTTGAAACTAAATGCCAACAAAATTTAGTTGTTGCCATCTACAAATACTAAAAGGGTAAATAGTAGTTTAAGTACAGCTCTCTTCTTTCTTGTTACTGAGCCCTCTGTATCGCTGACACAGGTTGCACAAAGAATTGCACAACTACAGGAGGCTTTGTTACATTGTGGGAAATTTCAAGATGCCTTAGAGCCATTGCTCAGCTGGTTGGCAGACACTGAGGAGCTCATAGCCAATCAGAAGCCTCCATCTGCTGAGTATAAAGTGGTGAAAGCACAGATCCAGGAACAGAAGGTAAGTGGGAATATAGAGACAGAACCGAAATGGCCAGTGACAGACAGCACATTTGCCTATAACTTAAGGAGCACATTCAGAGTTCCAGTAGAACCTTAACTACATTGTGTTCCCCTGAGAAGAAAGGTGGAAATTGATCTTCATTGGTTTACTGTGGCATTTGCTATACTGAGCAAGTTACATACTTGCTCATGTGTCATGTTTTAAGATCAGGAATATTCAGAATAATGTATGTCATGCATGAGCTGTCTCTGTTGTCTTATTTGCTTAATGTTAGCATGCTGAATTTTGCTTAAAGTTGCTTAATAATTATACATAATATAATTTATCACATTCACCTTCTGTTACCCACTTGTCCCTCTTGTACTCGTCCCTTTCTTCCCACCTAGCCCTACTTCCACTTTGTGTGTGTAAAAAAGACCTAATAAGTATCATTAAAATTGTTTACAGGAATATGGGTATCTTGCCAATGACTGTATTACTGAAAAAAAAAAAAAAAGGTCTTTCCCTCTTCCATCTGCTGTTAACTGTATCAGATCTTCAAGAAAGGGTGGGGTTCCATGAGCTCCTTTCCATTCTGTGACAGGGTGTCAGGGGCCAATCTTAACATGGATGCCATGCATTTAATCACAGCTGCTGAGACTTTATTAGTCTTCATCGTGTCAGGTCTGGACATGAGCATTAGATACGCCCACACTACTTCCTCCGGCCCTCACATTCTCCCCTCCCTTTCTTTTACAACATTTCTTGACTTTGGGGAGAGGAAGGTAGATAAATGTCTTTATGGCTTGGAATTCAATACTCTTTTACTTTTTTGAGTCAGGATGTTATCTCATGCTTGTCTGGAACATTATGTTGCTAAGGATGGCACTGAATTTCTGATCATCCTGCCTCTACCTCCCAAGTGCTGGGATTACAAATGTGAACCTTACCTGGTTTATACAGTGCTGGAGATCAGACCAAGGGCTTCATGCATGCTGAACCAGCACTGTACCAACTGAGCTCTCTAACTCAATGCAGTTTTGTTAGTTTTTATTTTATTTTATTTTATGCTATACATGGTGTCACATGCCTTCAAAACTAGCTCTTGGGAGGCTGCAGCAAGAGGATTGATTCTTTATAGAGTTTCAGGTTAGCCTTGACTGCATAGCAGAGATCATGTTTCAAAAATAACCAGGTGCAATGAATGTACATCAAGAGGAAACTTTTTTTTTTTTAAAGTGTTTATCTTAAAAGAGTTATGGCTTTTTTCTAGTTTTAGTGAGATATAATAACAAATGAAATTATATATATTTACAGCATACAAGGTGATGTTTTGGTATATGTATATAGTACATTGTGAAATGACTGCCTTAAGCTAATCAACACATCTGTCATTTCATATCCTAATGATTTTTTCTGTGTGATTTTGTCTTTTGCTTGTTTTCTGACACTCTATGACTGGCCTGGAACTCAAAGAGATCTGCCTGCCTTTGCCTCCAAGTGCTGGGATTAATGGTGTGCATCACCACTCCTGGATTGTGTACTTGTCTCTTAATTCAAAGGAAGTTACCAACCAATAATAGAGTGTCAGCGATGGTAGTATTTAAAAACTGAAGTGAGTGGGGGTGGTAGGAACTATACTGCATCACATACTTTTTGGGAAATTAAGCTTCAAATTTGCCAAGATGAGTTGTTTGGATTTTGTGTTTTGTTTTTAAGATAGAGTCTTACTATGTAGATCAGGCTGGCCTCAGACTCACAGAGATCCCTGCCTCTGTTTCCCCAGTGCTGGAATTAAAAGTGTGTGCCACTACAAATGGCTCTTGGTTTACTTTTAAGTCACCCTGTGCCGTTACTTTCCTATCTCTTTAAACATATATGCCACAGTTGCTCCAGCGACTCCTTGATGATCGAAAGGCCACAGTGGATATGCTTCAAGCAGAAGGAGGCAGAATAGCCCAGTCAGCTGAGCTGGCTGATAGAGAGAAAATCACTGGGCAGCTCGAGAGTCTTGAAAGTAGATGGACTGAACTCCTCAACAAGGCAGCAGCCAGGTAAAGGATTTGAGGCATCTTCAGAGGATTGTTTTGTGTTGTGTTTGATTTATAGTCACTGAAGTACTTTAAAAGCTCTTGAATAACTCATGTATTGCTTTGGAGGTGTTCAATGGCTTTTATTGACAGATGATACGTGTTTAAGAATAATCCACATACTGCTCTCAGAAACTGAGCTATAGTTGCTCATAAGTTCTAAGATTGGAGACTGTTTGATGTGAGTGGTGGCTTCACTCCCATAGAGTTGCTGTTCCAAATAACAGATGTAGACGCCTACAGTCTAGCCAAGTTATAGTTTGAGTTTTTGAAACAGCTTTTTATTTCATTTTAGTTATTTTGCCATTGTTAGGGATTGAACCTAGAACTTCATGCATGCTGGTCAAGATTTCTACTACTGAGCTACATGCCCCAATGGTAACAGGCCTTTAAAATCGCTATCCATTCAGTCTGTTCTTAGTGTCCAAACCCAGCATTATGGCCTTTTGTTACTAATTTGGTGTTCATACAGATCTGTGGTTATTTCCAGGTTCTCTATATCTAAGGCAGCTTCCTCTCCCCTTTGTAATTTACAGTATACTTAAAATCCAAGCTTAATGTGGGTATTATATAAGATTTAAGATTCCAAATGACCTGTAAAGAGTGTGTGGTTGTGTGTGTGTCTTAAAATTGAACTCATAGGACAGTTTTGTCTTGAAATTGCCAGAAACCTAATTGGAGTTTTGAAACTGGGGAAAGACTTCTAGCTCACAAAATTACTACTTTGGTTTTCGAATATTCTTTTCACTCTCTTGCAGAAATAGCAAGGATAGAGTAAGACATGAAGACAGCTGATTTGGGGCTCCTTTGTGTTTTATTTACTTGATTTATTTGTGATGGTACACGTGCTACATTCCATTCTGATGTGTGGAAGGTAGTCTAAGGAAGAGTGCTAAAAGATCTCCTTCTATCCTTAGCTTACCACTACTAATGAGGTGACTGGACAAACACTTGTTTAAGCCATTGGGGTTAGCTTTCTGTATTTTAATCCTGGGATAATTATCCAGCCCACCTTAAAGAAGGTCAGTGGAAAGTAATGCAGTGCAAACTACTACAGCTGCAAAGTAGTACTACCTAACAATGTGTTCTGTTTACTATAGACACTTAAACCATGCCTAGTAATGACAACAATTTTACTGAATTTAATAGTACATGACTTTCTGCCTGAGCAACTTGTTCTGTGTATTTGTGTAGGCAAAAACAGCTGGAAGATATCTTGGTTCTGGCCAAACAATTCCATGAGACAGCTGAGCCTATTTCTGACTTCTTATCTGTCACAGAGAAAAAGCTTGCTAACTCAGAACCTGTTGGCACTCAGACTGCCAAAATACATCAGCAGATCATTCGTCACAAGGTAGGAAGGTGTTATGATAGATGAAACACACAACTGGAGGTAGAAACTTAAAAGCTGCAGCATTCTCTAGAAAATGTTTATGGAGTTTTTACTTGAAGATAAGATCAAATTATTAGTTGGAAAAGATATATTGGTTTGGCATAAAAGTAAACATTGACAGGCTAACAGTAAAGAGAGGAAAAACAGCTTATATGTCACCTTTTATATTGTTTTTGCCATGGAACAGGTGAATTTTTATTTTAATTTGTTCTATTATTTGTTATTCGTTGTTTCATGTTTGCTTTTCATTTGTTTTTTGTTGCTCATTTTTTCCATCTGGATTTCTAGGCTCTAGAGGAAGAAATAGAAAACCATGCAACAGATGTGCACCAGGCAGTTAAAATTGGGCAGTCTCTCTCCTCCCTGACATGTCCTGCAGAACAGGGTATCATGTCAGAAAAGCTAGACTCATTGCAGGCCCGATACAGTGAGATTCAAGACCGATGCTGTCGGAAGGCAACCCTGCTTGAGCAGGCACTGTTCAACGCTAGACTGTTTGGGGAGGATGAGGTGGAGGTGCTCAATTGGCTGGCTGAGGTTGAGGACAAGCTCAGTACAGTGTTCGTAAAGGATTACAGACAGGATGTCCTGCAGAAACAGCATGCCGACCACCTGGTATTTGTGTTTTCATTCTTACACTTATGTTACTAAATTATTTTGTCATCTTGATATGTTTCTCTTCATTTCTTTTAATTTCTCCCTTCTCCCCATTCCAAACACATCAACTTCATTGTGTGCATGGTATATTTATGCATATAAGTGCATAGTTGAATTGGTGCTAAGTACTCATTCTTTTTGGCTAGGTCTATGGAAACATTTGTATTTAACAAGCTGAGCTAATGATTGTAGAATATCATACACATTAGAGTCAGGGCCCATCTCACCTGCAACTTGTGATTTTCATCATTGCGTAATGTAGTGGTAGATTTTTGAGCGAGAGCATACTGTAACAAAACCACATATATCTAAATGATATCCATAATCTCATGTGTAGTGGTAACAAGAATATTTCTGAAACCCCAGGGATTCTGTGTCATATTATAAAATATTCCAATCTTACAAAATATTGATCTTTAAAAAAAAAAAAAAACCTATGTGTGTGTCTGTGTGTACACATGCCTGTGAGTGCAAAGGCCAAAGGTGTCAAATCTGTGTTAAGGTAGAGTTCCCGGTAGATGTGAGCTGCCTGATGGTGGTGGGAATCAAACTCAGGTACTCTGGAAGAGAATACATGTTCTTAACTGATGAGCCATCTCTCCAGCTGTGTTTCCATTTGCTTTTATGAAGTCTCTTTATTTTGGACATAATGGGCATTTTTGCTGTATTTCATTTCTAATATTTTTGTGTTCTATTTTAATACTGTTAGATTGGTAAAGCTGATATCATGCTAAATCTTTTTTCATCCAGCACAAAAGAGAGCTTGCCCATAAAGCATTTCTTAATTGTCTTGACTAATCAGAGAATAACCAAACAGATTAAGGGAGTCAAATATTTGATTTTAAACAGAACTGCTAATTCATCACTTTAAATGCCCTTTTAAAGCTCTTGAATTTCTTCTCTTTATTGTGCCTTAGTTTTAGGATTAATGCTATTTCTTTTTCTTTCAGGCTTTAAATGAAGAAATTATTAATAGAAAGAAGAATGTAGATCAAGCTATTAAAAATGGTCAGGCTCTTCTAAAACAAACTACAGGTACTTTGAAAAGTGTACCTCTTAGCACCTCTATGATCTTTTAGATTATTTTATCTTATGTGTTGGGTGTTTTGCCAGTATGCATATATGTGCACACATGTGCTTGATGTCCTCAGAGGTCATTGGATCCCCTGGAACTAGAGTTACCGGTTGTTGTAAACCACCATGTGGTTCTGGGAATTAACCCAGTCTTCTGAGCCATCTCACCATCCCCACCTATATAGTCTTAAAGAGCATAAGCACCCAGCATAAACCGTTTCTCTTGGACTATGAGAACTTTGGCATTCAATGATTATATTGCTGTATGCTTTGGAGAAGTTGGTTATGTGTTTATTTCCTGCTAAATCTTTTGAAAACTGCAAGAATTAGTTGTTTTATACCTGGTTATAAATGACAATTCCTTCTGCTTCCCAGTACATTGAATACCAGCATTGTCTGTAAAGCTCTGGAAATATCTGGAAACACCTGCAGTTGGATTTAAGAGCTTAATCTTCAAAGCAATTTATGCAGTTGAGGGTTTATTTCAAGTTAACCCTCAGTTTGGGATATTAGGATATAAGTCAGCACCATAGCAAGAGAGTCTATGAAGTTTAAGCTCTAATTTAAAGACAAGATGCTGTTGAGAGCTCTTCGTGTGAGCAGTGCTGTGCTGTTGATTCTCCCCAGGTGAGGAGGTGTTACTTATCCAGGAGAAGCTGGATGGAATAAGGACCCGATATGCAGACATCACAGTCACTAGCTCCAAGGCCCTCAGAACTTTAGAACAAGCCCGGCAGCTGGCCACCAAATTCCATTCTACATATGAAGAACTAACTGGGTGGCTGAGGGAGGTGGAGGAGGAGCTGGCAGCCAGTGGAGGACAGTCTCCCACAGGGGAGCAAATACCCCAGTTCCAGCAAAGACAGAAGGTAAGCCATAATTTTACACTGTGACAAGGAAAGAGGCTTCATCTTTGTCTGACTCATGTTCTCTTACCTTTCCCTTAAATTTAAACCAAATGCACTCATGCTTTCTCTCTTATTTACTCATGACAATAAGACCTGTATAAGACCATAGTCTGAAGAAGAAAGAAGTCAGTTTCCAAGTCCCTGGGAAGTTTGATTGCTGTGTTACATTGTATAATTTACCTATACCGGTCATTCTCTAAAAGGAGACTAGAGGAGAGCATGTGAAAAGGAGGGAGGGAGATGGATGAGGGCACTGGAAGGGCAGAGCATAATAAAACAAGTACAAGAATTAAATGGGGGAGGTGTTTCATGGTTACTTCTGAGTCTGCTGCAGGACAAATGCAGTTCTTGATGCACAGAAATTCTGTGCAGCTATTAAGTTAAATTCCCATCCACACTTAGAGCACTAAGTGGTAGAAGGAAAGGGACCCTGTTTTACCCACAGTGTGGCTCAAGTCTTGTAGACAAAGTTTCAAAATGATTGAAAAATGTGAGGCACACAAAGAAGGAGCTAAAGGAAGGAGGTCAGTGCCCTGCTGGGATATGTGGTAGAGACAGCGCTTTCCACTGCTCCACTGCTGATGTGCTTAATTTAGCAAGGTGTGGCCTGAAAACTTTTCACTCCTCAGGAATTGAAGAAGGAGGTCATGGAGCACAGGCTGGTGTTGGATACAGTGAATGAGGTGAGCCATGCTCTTCTCGAGCTGGTGCCCTGGAGAGCCAGAGAAGGGCTCGATAAACTTGTGTCTGATGCCAACGAGCAGTACAAATTGGTCAGTGACACGATTGGACAAAGGGTGGATGAAATCGATGCTGCTATTCAGAGATCACAACAGGTAATGTTTATAATGCTGGTGTTTTTGGGCTGTGGGGTATGTGTGGGATACAGTGCTATAACCTTTGTAAGTACAGGCTCAGGAAGAACCATGAGATCAAAATAAATACAGCAAACATACTAGGAAATACTTGGAAGATATTTGAACCGAAATACTCAACCCCTTCGAATAGAGAAAAACTTGCAACAAGAATCCCATATGAATCTTTCTGTTCTTAAAGTTTTTTGTTTGTTTGTTTTTGTTTTTGTTTTGTTTTGTTTTTACTTTTATGTGTATGGATGCTTTTTGTATTCATACGTGTCTGTGCACCATGTTTATACCTGGTACCCAAAGAAGCCAGAAGAGGGCTTGAGATCAGATGGTTTCGAGCTACCATATACAGGTTCTGTGAAAGAGGAAGTGATTTCAACCTCGTACCATCTCTCTAGCCCTGCCTCCCCACCTCCCCATTTTATTTTTTTATTATTTTTTTTATTATTTTTTTTTCTCCTTTTGAAACAGGGTCTCATTATGTAGCTCCAGTTTGGCCTTAAATTTATAGAAATTTGCCTGCCTCTGCCTACTGGAAGCTGGGGTTAACAGTGTGTGGCACTACTGTTTTAGCATTTGATGGAAAAAGGAAAGATACCAAGAACTATAATTACTTTCAAATAAGCAATCCAAAATAGCACAGTCACCCAAAATGAAATCCTTTAGTAAACACAGGTGTCATGTTTCTTTTCCTTCTGCTTTCTGACAGAGAGGGGAGATAATTACTTTTCTCCATAGCTGGATACGTACTTTCTCCCCTTTCCTTTTTTGAAACAGACTCTCCCAGTGTAACCCAGACTGGCCTGGAACTCAAGCTCCTCCTGTCTCATCTGAGGCATTGTTGTCACACCAGCTGGCCATTCACCTGTTGATATGCCATAGCAAAATACATACACACACACACACACACACACACACACACACACACACACACAACACACACACACACACACACGAATGACTGAACAACTCCTTGGGTTCACAATGATAAATGTTTTCTGAACTGTGAAGACTTGTCTTTAAGATTATCCCTAATCATTGTAGCTGTTTTCAATTTCAATGTATTATTCTTGGGAAACTGAGTTCTCACACTCTGCATACACACTTTGAAACAATCTAATGTGGCCTAGTCTGTCCTCTAGTTCACTATCCCTGTCCCTCTACATCCGGTGTGCTAGGATATAAGCCTTCTCCACCATGCCCAGTTCATTACTTTTTTCTTTAAATATAGGTTTAGCAACCCTAATTAAAAGATGTGAAGTATTCCAAAATCCAGAGGATGCTCAACCAATAATGTTGCCTATATAAATATTCTAAAATTCTCTGGGTGGCAGAGAGGCAGGAGGATCTCTGTGAGTTTGAGACCAGCCTGGTCTACAAAATGGGTTCCAGGACAGCCAGAGCTACACAAAGAAACCCTGTCTTGAAAAACCAAAAATAAATAAATAGATAGATTCTAATATTCAAAATGCTTCTGTTCCTAAGCATTTCTGGTAAAGGGTGCTAAAGTAAACAGGTTAGCAAAGTGGAAGAAAAAGTTATAAAGATTAGAGAATTGTAGTGATCAACAGTTACAAAGAAAATGTTCTTAGTTTTTTTGATTGAGTTTAGGATCATTCTAGGTCCCATCTTTATCTGATCAATTCTTCCAAGTTAATACTACTCAGCTATCTACTGCTATTTTAAATTTATGTTTAAATACCTATATCCAGGCATGATGACAACACACCTGTGATCCCCTAAGGCTACATCATCAAAACCTTGTCTCAGAATAATAAATAAATACAAATGTAACTAAAAAGTTACTACTGTTTAGTGTTGGAAGTATAGAGGGTTAAAAGAAGGTACTACTTTGTTAAAGTTCCCTGGTTAGAAGCACACTTTGATAGATTCCAACCGCTGTTCCTAACAGAGGAACATCCTAACCATCTACTAAGTTCTGTAACTTCTCTTGAAGAAGTTGAAGTCTGATTTTCCTACATTTTTGTTGTGATTTTGTTTTCTGTTTTGAGGTTTTTATTATCATTGTGAGAAAAGTTATGTCTGTGTAGTTCAGTCTGGCCTCAAACTTTTGATCCTCCTGCCTCAGCCTCCCACGTGATAGAATTATAGGTTTTCATTACTGAACTCGTCTTAAAGAATCATGTGTTATCATGCCTGTTCCCCATCCATGGTGCCGGGAATTGAGTCCACAGCCTCATGTGTGTTTAGCAAATACTCCTCCACTAGCTGCAAAGGCCTCTACAACTTGGTGTGTGAAATTGTTTTTAGTTTTTTACTTACTTTTTTAGATATGACCGTGTTTCTAAAAATCCAGGTCTTTCTGGTGTTGGTAATTTACAGATGTAAGAAAGAGACCTTGGCTGTATATAACTGTTCCTTTTTCTTGACTCTTTTAGTACGAGCAAGCTGCGGATACAGAACTAGCTTGGGTTGCTGAAACAAAGCGAAAGCTGATGGCACTTGGTCCAATTCGTTTGGAACAAGACCAGACCACTGCTCAGCTGCAGGTACAAAAGGTAAGTATAGAAGAACCCAAGAAAGAGATCACCATGTCCTGACTGGAAGAGAGTTAAGGGAATGGTTTAATGGAATAATGATAGAAATTAATCTATAAAGGCTGTATTTGGATGAGGAAAATATATTTTTTGTTTTGTAGAAAAGGATAAATAGACCTTTGAATCCAAGAAAGAATAATAATAATCTCCTGGGTACTTTAAGAAGGAAATGTTTTTGTGAACAACTAAAAATAAGCATTGACAACAATTTTTTCTTTTAAAAGATAAGAATTGATGATAGGTAGAAGCTAAACTTTAAGAATACTTTTATGTATTTTAAAGCAAGGAATTTCACTTGTGTCTGATGTTTCATCAGCATAGGCACAGGGCATGGTCTTTTGCTTCTTGACTTAATGCAGTTTACTTTTCAAAGGCTTTCTCCATTGACATCATTCGACACAAAGATTCAATGGATGAACTGTTCAGTCACCGTGGTGAGATCTTCAGTACATGTGGAGAGGAGCAGAAAACTGTATTGCAGGTGAATTACGGTTATTCTTTATACTAGTCTTCATCTTGGTGATTTGGAAGTAAAATAATAATGTTTTAAAGGTGGTTTTTCTTGTGCTGATGGCTAGGGCAGAGCACGGGGCACATACCCACAATCCCTTCAGGTGAGAGAGTAAGGCAAAAACCTCTCAACTTCTAGACCATCTAAGTTATATTTGTCCTTATCCTAAGAGTAAAACACAAGGTGTCTGTAACCACTGTTACACGGAAACAGTTGACTAGAGCTATTGATCCTAAGCACCTGGAAGTAAGGTGTGGATCTGGAGACTTTTCTCTAAAGCAGCACTTGGCAGTGTCAATTTCCACTGTTTTATTGGGATAACATTGTCACATTATTGTGTGTCTCTGCTAGGCTTTTGCTTTGTTGTCTTGTTTGTTTGTTTGTTTGTTTGTTTGTTTGTTTGTTTGGAGAATAGAGCCCTGGCTGGCCTGGAACTCACAGAGATGGCCTAGCTCTGCCTTGTGTACCACCACACCCAGCCCTAGAAGATTGTTTTTAATTTTGTTTTTCTTGTGCTTTTTTTAACCACCTTTTTAATTATATTCATACTTTTTAAATTCTATAAATAATGTATATGTATGATAGTTAAATTTGAATTAAGTATAATGAAGAAATTAAAAATCATTTATTCATTAGTTAATTTATTTCCTTATACTTGTTTATATGTGTGCATGTGCACATAATTTTGTGGGAGGTTTTTATGCATACCTGCATTTTAAGGGAAAAAAGTTTCTTATGTTTTTGGTTGTGAGCCTAGCCTTTAATGGCTAAGCCATCTGTCCAGCCTGGTAAAGAAGTTTCTAATAATAATACTTTGTTTTTTCTTTTTCTTTTTGGCTAATAGGAGAAAACCGAGTGCCTAATACAGCAATATGAAGCTGTTAGCCTGCTCAACTCAGAGCGCTATGCTCGCCTAGAGCGGGCGCAGGTCCTAGTGAACCAGTTTTGGGAAACATATGAAGAGCTTAGCCCCTGGGCTGAAGAAACTTTGGCATTAATAGCACAGCTGCCCCCTCCAGCTGTTGATCATGAGCAACTCAGACAGCAGCAGGAAGAGATGAGGGTAAGGAGCATGTGTCACTCTTCCCTCGGTGAAAATGGGCTGTGTAACTCAACGGAAAACATTTATTAAGGTGTACTGGGTGAATATATTTTACAAAGTTAAGATGAAAATGCATCTTAAGTTTACTATATTGTTTAATATTAATTGTTTTAAGAATAAAATTATAGATGTGCCAAGTAGCTGTCAAGCCAGGCATGGTAGTGCATGCCTGTAATTCCAGTACTCTGGATGTTGGTGGTCATGAGCTAGAGGGCAACCTGGGTTTAAAGGAAATTCTAGTTCAGGCTGGGTTGTAGCAAAAGAAGTTCAAAAGTTAAATTGAATTCTTCAAAAAGTTAAAAGAGAAAGAAATTTAAAACAGCCTTTCTATATAGGAACAAAGAAATAGCTAACTAGAGTTGGGATTAACTCAGTGGTAGGGCATTTGCCACATACCTGAGGCCCCAAGTTTGATCCCCAGTGTATGAGAAAAAACCGTGAAAGAATCGGTTTTAAAAAACAAAGAAATTTAAAATATTTCTGACTGGATTGCTTTTACTTGATTAGAGTGAAAGCTGTGAAGGAATTAGAGTATGCGCCTCATATATTTAAGATGAAAGACATTTATAGATTATCAGCCAAAACTATTACCATGAATAATGCTTTTACTTAAATGTTTATATCTGGTTCATGATTTCTTCTTTGTACTATTTCCAAGTTTCTTTAAGTAAAGAGCATAAAGTGGACATAGCAGTAAAGTCAGAGTGGTTGAGTTACCAAATGATTGCTGTTCTTAAGTTACCCTGCTTGGTGACTCAGTCTGAAGTGTAGACAGATACCAAGCTATGTAATATATGTTATAGTAATGTGACACCAGGACATACTTAGTAGCAGGGTGAGAAGTGAAACAGGATACGTCCAGGAAGACTTCATGGAGATATCTGATCTGGTTTGGGTTATGAAGAAAATTATATAACATTGGAGCCCAAGACTCCCCATAAATGGTGAAAGGCTAGGACTTCCTGATTAACAGTTCAGTTTGTTGCTCTCAAAGCTGTTATTACCTCTGCTCAAAGTTTCTGAATAAACTGATGTAAACATGCTCATTATTTTGGTTTGTTTGTTATGTTTTTGTTGCTAATTGCTTGTTCTCTTTTCTTACTATGTTTTAATTCATATTTCTTCTCAGCAATTAAGGGAATCCATTGCTGAACACAAACCTCATATTGATAAGATACTAAAGATAGGTCCACAACTAAAGGAGCTAAACCCTGAGGAAGGGAAAATGGTGGAAGAAAAATACCAGAAAGCAGAAAACATGTATGCCCAGATAAAAGATGAGGTGCGCCAGCGGGCCCTGGCTCTGGATGAGGCTGTGTCCCAGTCTGCTCAGGTATGTGTGTTTGTGTTAAAACTCGAAACTGCCCACTAGTCTTTAGTCAGGCCTCTGTGCAGGAGTACCCACACCATGTTGATGATACCTTATCTGTAGAGTAGGAAACTGTCTCCTTGCACTTGTTCTCAGGGGCAATGGTGCACTAACCCTGTATAAAAAAAGGTGAAGTGCATCATGGCTGCTATGTGTAATTGTGTATTGATGCTTCCACTGAAAACTTCATGCTACAGTGACTCTTTAGAAGGGGTAATTTGAGGATGAATTAATCTTGCAGATCTAAAACCACTGATTACCTCAGCAAAAGTCAGGCTATTAATGGTGAAATTTAGAATGATAGCACATAAACTTAATCAGCCAACTTTTTACGTTCAGAAAAAGTATGCTAGCATAGGGAGAAGTACACCAAAGAGAAGGGAAAACCACCAGGAGTAGAGTTCCAAGCATGTAACTACATACTTCTCAACTAATATATTACTGTTAGTGGTACTTTTGTCATGTCTGGGTATTTTATTCCTTGTTGAGTCAATATTCTTGGTTAATACTTGTACTTACTCACGTTTTTCCCCCCACCTCCCGTCCCATCTCACTCACATTGTGGAATGTGTTACTTTGTGTTGTTGCTGCCTGCTCCCGCCTTCCCCACATCGTCATATTTCATTGTTGTGTTGACTGCGCCCACCATTACAGATCACAGAGGTAAGGTACCCACTCACTCCCATGGGAATCAGTGTTCTTATAGGACTGAGAATTGAGGACATTTCCTATAAGAAAGCTTTCTTTACCTTTTGTGGAAGTTTAATGTGACCATTCTGTTTGGGATAGAATGTAGTTATAAGGGAGTAGTGGGAAATGATTTAAGAAATTTGTTGGTGGTGGTTTTTTTTTTTTTTTTTTTTTTTTTTAGGGCACTTAACATTGATGAGCCTTACTCAAATGAATAAATCCAGAGTTGGTTTTAGATGGGATTTTTAGATGAAAACTCTTTCTGTGCTATTCTCTTTCCAACTATATATCAAATTATAAATTCAGAATTAATGATTTTAGTTGTTTTATTCAAAGTACCAGAAAAGTGGGAAGGTTAGGTTTGGCCTTTCTTGTTACCTTTCATCATGCCAACATTTTCCTTTCTCTTGTTCCACGTTGTGGGTTGTTAAACTGCATACCATAGTACTTCAGACTCCAGGCCACTCAGCATGTTACGTTCCCATCCATTTACATTGCCGTGGAAGGCATCTGACTTGTTGGTCTAGTCTGTTGCATGTAGCTGTCATTTGAGATGCTAAATACTGACTCTCACTTGTTCGTAGTCTTGTCCCTATCTCATCATATTAGTTGAAGTTCAAGAAGTATTGTGTCAACACATTTAGTGTATTTTTTGGTATATTACTTAGTATTTTTTGACTCACAAAATATTGTCTTTTTTTTCTCCACTCTAATGGCCAGCACTAATGTACTATGTTCAAAATAGTTTTTTAGACTAACTCAACACTTAACAGCCATTGGGTCTGACTGAACACAGTAGGTCTGTAGTTTGACCTTATGCCCTAATATATGCTCCGGTATGATAAAGTATTGCTATGATGGCTAATAGTGCAATTTTGTTTAGTTTCATGATAAAATTGAACCCATGTTGGAGACTCTGGAGAACCTTTCCTCTCGCCTGCGGATGCCACCCCTGATCCCTGCAGAAGTAGACAAGATTAGGGAGTGCATCAGTGACAATAAAAGTGCTACCATGGAGCTAGAAAAGCTGCAGCCATCCTTTGAGGCCCTGAAGCGTCGTGGAGAAGAACTCATTGGGAGGTCTCAGGGAGCAGACAAGGATCTGGCTGCAAAAGGTATTTGGTGGATCTGATTATTCTTTAAGAAAGACGATAGAGGGAATTCCAGGCAGTGGCTGCCTCCAGCATCCTACCCTGAGTCACTTCTCGTTAAGTAATGAGTATTCCAAAAAGTCATTTAGAATTCAGAACACATTTTCCTATTGAAACAAGGTTACAATTGGGAGCTAGATTCCCAGGCCAGGAAACAAATGCTCTTTTAACCCCTAATGTGAGTGTCACAGTATCAATAGTGGGTAGAACATAACTACCTTTTGTAACACTTTCCATGGGAAATTCACAGAAAATTCAATAAGAACACTAGAAGGAGACATTTCCATTTCAGCCCTTTGTAAGTTAAGGACTTTTATCTTACCAGATATTTTGTGTGATATTTCCAGATTGCTTCTATGATCCCTTTATAAGGGAGATTAACAAGCAGAAAAAAAACTAGTGTAGAAATGATAGTAGGAAAGCTATGATGAACTCTAAGTAATGTCAGAATTGGATTGAATTTCAGTGAGAAATTTAGATTTCAAATTTAGAAAGGTTCTGTTCATATGTCTTCTTTGCTACTTTAGAAATCCAGGACAAGCTGGATCAAATGGTGTTCTTCTGGGAGGACATCAAAGCACGGTCTGAAGAGCGAGAAATTAAATTCCTTGATGTCCTTGAATTAGCGGAGAAGTTCTGGTATGATATGGCAGCTCTCCTGACCACCATCAAAGACACCCAGGATATTGTTCATGACTTGGAAAGCCCTGGCATTGACCCATCCATCATCAAGCAACAGATTGAAGCTGCTGAGGTAACAAAAATACAAAACATCATCTTGGATATGCGTCCTTTAACAAAATACAACATCCATGTTGATTGGGCTGTGGTTTTGTTTTGTTTTCATGTTTTCTTGCAATGCTGAGGATTAAACCTGGGTTTCATACATGCTAAGCAAGTGTATGCCTCTAAGCTAAGCCCTAGGCCCTGAGTATATTGTGGTAGCTGCTCATCCAGGTTCAATGTTTTTAAAGTTTTTTTTTTTTTTGTTTTTAAAGTGAGATTTTTTTCTCTACTTTCAGGGAGTAGATAGACAGTAGAAAATAAAAAGTTCTGAATTTGTCATCCAGAAATAACAAATTATTACACATCTTTTTCTAGTCTTTGTGGGCACTCTAATTTTGACTAGATGGACTTCACATGAGAACCATTTGGCACAAGCAATGCCTGTCTCACCATCTTACTTCAGATACTTTCCACATGGAAACTCTTCTTTATCCCTCTCTGTTGGTGTGTGAGCTGTGTTTTAGGCTCAAACAAAGAACTGACTGTTTAAGATTATATAGTCCAGCTGTGACCTGGTCTGGCAGCACTGACCTTTGTGACTTCTGTTATGTTATTTCATATATTTTTCTTGGAGCCATGAAGGGCTGGTTAATTATTCAAAGCTCATTATACCCTTCTAATTTATGCTTTCCTTTTTTTGTTGTTTTTGGATTTTTGGTTTTGCTCTGTAGCTTTGGAGGCTGTCTTAGAACTCATAGAGATCTGTCTCTGCCTCCCAAGTGCTGGGATTAAAGGTGTGCGCCACCACCACCTGGTATTTCTTGCTATTTTTGTCATCACTGCATAATCATATTTTATGACATGTATATAATAAATTTGGCTTACTTATTTTTTAGCATGTATGTACATTGACCACTTGTGGCTGCACTCTTTGGACAAACAATACCTTAAAAGTAAAAATGATTTTGTGATTTTTGAGGTTCTACTTAGTGTTCACTATGTTGCATTTTTGAAGTTTGAGAAGTTATGTTCTGCTTTCTGCTTTGACTCATTGTCTGCTCTTACATAGACGATTAAGGAGGAGACAGATGGTCTGCATGAAGAGTTGGAGTTCATTAGAATCCTTGGAACAGATTTGATTTTTGCCTGTGGAGAAACTGAGAAGCCTGAAGTGAAGAAGAGCATTGATGAGGTGTGGAGAGTGGGCAAGGGATTCAGATGAAACACAGTGGAGTTAGACCACAGGTATTACTAGGAGAATTTCATTTAATATTTTCCCCATAGATGAATAATGCTTGGGAGAACTTAAACAAAACTTGGAAAGAAAGGCTAGAAAAACTTGAGGATGCCATGCAAGCAGCTGTGCAGTATCAGGACACTCTCCAGGTAAGAGGCTGGGAGATGCCCACAAAGGAAACACATGTTCTCCTTTCTCTTGTCATTTTCTAAATCTGGTGTGAAGTGGTTCACCCTCAGTACTGCAGTACTTTGAAAACTAAGACACTGTTGCTTCTACATTTCTGGCCTAAGTTTCCCACATCTGTTAAGAAAAATGTTGACATAACACATATTCAAGTTTCCATTACTACTGCCATTGTTGTCGTCATTGCCTGCTCGTCATATTCATACTCATTCAGCTATTCAACGAAGCTGTCCAGATTATGCAAGTCACCACTTGCTAGAGGTCCTAAACCCACGTAATCATGAAACCCAACTTTGGGAAGTAAATGCCCCTTCTCGTAATCTCTTGTTTATGTTTTCATTTCAGGCTATGTTTGACTGGCTAGATAACACTGTGATTAAACTCTGCACCATGCCCCCAGTGGGTACTGACCTTAACACTGTCAAAGATCAGTTAAATGAAATGAAGGTTTGTATCTAGGAATGGCTTTGAAGAGAGTTGCTTCTTTTTAATATTAAAGACTTGTTTTAAGGTTAACTTCAAATACATCTTTTATAGGAGTTCAAAGTAGAAGTTTACCAACAGCAAATTGAGATGGAAAAACTCAATCACCAGGGTGAACTGATGTTGAAGAAAGCTACCGATGAAACAGACAGAGACATTATACGAGAACCACTGACAGAACTCAAACACCTCTGGGAGAATCTGGGTGAGAAAATTGCCCATCGACAGGTAAGGCTAGTGGTACCATAGGTCGGTGAACTGGGTCTACCCTCTCTGATTTTCTAACAAATGTTCCTTGTCTTGTCCTGAGCAGCATAAGCTAGAAGGTGCTCTCTTGGCCCTTGGCCAGTTCCAGCATGCATTAGAGGAACTAATGAGCTGGTTAACTCACACCGAAGAGTTGCTTGATGCTCAGAGACCAATAAGTGGAGACCCAAAGGTCATTGAAGTTGAGCTTGCAAAACACCATGTAAGTATTTTCATTTCTACCTATCTTTGTCAGTTTGAAACCAGATACTACCACCAGAAGCTTAATGTCTTGTGAATCTTGAGCCAGGTTTAATTGGCATTAATAAAGATAAATTATGTCATTCAACATTTTTTAGGTTCTAAAAAATGATGTTTTGGCTCATCAAGCCACAGTGGAAACAGTCAACAAAGCTGGGAATGAACTTCTTGAATCTAGTGCTGGTGATGATGCCAGCAGCCTAAGGAGCCGCCTGGAAACCATGAACCAGTGCTGGGAATCTGTGCTGCAAAAGACAGAGGAGAGGGAGCAGCAGCTCCAGTCAACTCTGCAGCAGGTGTGTGTGTCAGTCATCCAGTCCAGGTGGAGGAGCATTGGGCGGAGGCCCAAGTGAGGTTCAGGTTTTTCCTATATCATCAAGTCAGGCTTCTCCTATTCAGCAACCCCTTAGTTTATTCATCAGATTTTATTAGGCAACAACATCGTGCTAGAGTAAGGGCTGAAGGACTTTGCTAGATTTTAGCCATAAGCAAGCAGATTGTGCTAATTCAGAAACAAAATAATTAGTGTGCCCGAGAGCAGCTTCAGATTCCTCCCAGTAAGCTCAGGATCATTCTAAAAGTTTGCTTTTACAGATGCTTGATTATTGATATTGTTGATATGGTTTTTTTCTCAAAAGGCCCAAGGTTTTCACAGTGAAATTGAAGATTTCCTCTTGGAACTCAATAGAATGGAGAGCCAGCTTTCTGCATCTAAGCCTACAGGAGGACTCCCTGAGACTGCTAGAGAACAGCTTGACACACACATGGTACAGCAATTCACATCGCACAGAAGCTTCTTAATTCACAGCCTCTCTGAGAGACGTTAGTGTAGCCAGCTTATCTACAGACTTTAGTACTGGACTCACGCAGCAGTAGTGAAGGAAAGAGTTAGCTAGTAAGGCATCGGTGAGCTGGTAAACTGAGTGAGAGCATCACCAGTGTGTTTGTATTCAGTAAGGGTTTAGGGGCATTCTAAGCGATGTTGACAGTATTTTAACAGCCTACTGAGAACAAAAGGTAACATAAATTCTAAGGAAATCTTGATAAAAAGCAGAAATATAAATTAATAAAGACTGTTTTTGAGATCTTTGATCCTTAAATAACTTTATTTTCTTGGTGAGTTGTTTCCATATTAAGGAAGATTTGTGGTTTTATTTAATAATAGTTCATACTTTGAACTTTGAACTTTGGCTTATATCATGACAAGGCTTTTGGGGACTTTCTCAGACTGGGCTGGTGAAATCTGTGTGTATGGAGTCTTCCAGGAAGTAGATATTGTTGATATCTTTTTCTGCCTTCTCTTGTAGGAACTGCATTCCCAGCTGAGAGCTAAGGAAGAGACTTACAATCAGCTACTTGACAAGGGCAGGCTTATGCTCCTCAGCCGCGGTGATTCCGGGGCTGGCTCAAAAACTGAGCAGAGTGTAGCTCTCTTAGAACAGAAGTGGCATGTGGTCAGCAGTAAGATGGAGGAAAGAAAGGTACCACTGCAGAAACATTTATTTGGCAGTATGTTTGATGATCTCATGATGTTTTTTAAAGACAGGTGTGATACTCCAACAGAGAACTTACCCTCATAATGGACTCCATATTAACCTATCTTTGATTTCTATTTTCCATGACACTGATGGTGTTAGTTCCTGCTGATACTTCATTTTATAGTTGTTTCTTTTCTTCACCTACCAGTTAAGACATCTCTGCCTGTTACTGTTAGTACTGGACTTCATAATCTGATACTAATTGCTGTTTGTGTTCTTGAAAACAAAGTTGTATTGGAGTTTATAACATAGAATTGAGAAGATGGGGCTAGGGCAGTGTAAAAAGTGTGACAAGCAACTTTCTGCAAGGAATGTTACTAAAAACCAGGAGAAAGTTCAATTATGACGTCTTCCCACTAATCTTAGAAATTTGGTTTTCTTCTTTATAAGAACAGAAAGGAGAAGGGATCAAGGCATTTTTCAAAAATGTTTTTTGTTTGTTTGGTTGGGTAGTTTGTTTGTTTTCTTTTGGTTGGCTTCTGGTTTTTGACACAGGGTTTCTCTGTGTAGCCTTGACTGTTTTGGAACTTACTCTGTAGACCAGGCTGGCCTCGAATTTACAGAGATCTACCCGCCTCAGCCTCCCGAGTGCTGGGATTAAAGGCGTGTGCCACCACCACTACCCTGCTGTTTGCTTTTTTCTTTTTAATGAAAGTCTCATTTTGTTCTTTGCTAATCAAGTCAAATATAAAATATACAGATAATCTCTTATTAATTCTCTCTCTTTTGGTCTCCCTGTCTCTCTGTCCCTACTCGGATGGCCTTTTGCTACCCCTGCCCCTGTAAGCCTCTCATTTGAGGAAAAAAAAAAAAATGCAAATAAATCCATTGGCCACATTCACTCAATGACTAGAGAAGGAATGTCCTGGACTCTGTGCAGGTGTTTATAGGAAGAGTAAACAAACATACCTTACCATTTTAGAATTGCTGGACACAAGAACACAAAGCATACTCACACACTAAGGAACACTTTTAGAGAGACACCTAGTTTATAAAATTGTTCTGGTGTGGCTTTGTGTGATTTTGTGATGTGAAAAATAGCCAAAAGGACCTGAATGTAAGCCTGTGTGCTATTTACTTCATGTTTTTTGTCCGCAGAAGGCAAAAGCAAAATTATCTAGAGAAACTGAGGCAAAGTCCTTACTCAATTAAGTTTCCTAGCAAGGATTTTGAGGCAGGAGACTCAAATGTAAGGGCAGTATATGGGCTGTAAAGCTAGGAAACAACTTGTGGTGTCAAGAATAGTTATTTCTGGTCTGGCAGAAGTGGCACGCACCTTTAATTCCAGAACTCAGGAGGCAGAGGCAGGCAGATCTCTGTTAAGTTCAAGGCCAGCCTGGCCTACAGAGTGAGTCCTAGTACAGCTACGGCTACACAGAGAAACCCTGTCTCCAAAAAAAAAAATTAGTTATTTCTGATTATGTAGGAATGTTATATTTCAGGATAATTTAAAAAAATCATTTGTTAAACATGTATAGTACTCTATTAAATAATAGACTTCAGTGGTAATTTCTAGATGTGTCTGAAAGCTTTGAGGTGACGTTAGTGTCCACCAGAGTTGTTTATATTGGTTCATACTTTTTTAGTGCTGGATTGAACCTAGGACCTCACTCATGCTAGGCAAGCACTCTACCACTGCTCATTGTATATTTTTAGATCACTCATTATAACGTAACCTGAAAGGATGAAGAAAAAAATATGTAATCTAATCAACTGCAATTAGTAGCGGTTTTAGTTTTTAGCGTACTTTTTGAATGTGTTCATTTTTAATATATTTTGGATACAATCATCTTTTAAAAATCATCATTTATTTTGCCTGCCTAGTAGATAGCCACAGTGTCCACTAAGAAGCTTGGGCTAGAAATCCTGAGAATGGAGCTTAGGGACCCTGGACTGGGATGTACTAATGGAGAATCTCACTTTCCCTGAATGAGCCATCATTTTCTGCTATTTTGAATTAAATGAGAGTGTTTTAAAAAGTTATATTCAGTTGTGTTCCTGGAATGCTGTGACATCAACACACATTTCAGACTCAGCTATTTCATGCTGTATTTTCTAATAATGTGTATTTAAATAATGAACAGTGTAGCAGCAGTATCATTGCAGTCATGCACTTTGCATTTACTCTCTCCACACCATAGAACATACATTAAATGGGGATTTTTACCCAGAACAGGATTTAAGTTCTGTAGATATTATCACCATTAGAGCATGCTCACTCACACTTCCTGAGTAGTTAACTCTGTTCTTAATGTTCCAGGAAGTAGAGAGTGGCCAAGAAAACTTAACCATTAGTTGTGCCTTTTCGTTTTTCATTTATTCAGTTCTTGTCCAGGTGTTTTTAGCTTTAGACACTTAACATAGAATTCTCATCTTTTGTATTTAAGGCATATTTAGTGGTTCATTAAGTGAGTCTTCTTGTCTAGGATCATTTAATCTGGTATACATCTTATATATTTGTTGTCAAAGGTATAATCTCTGAACTTGGTACTTTTTCTTCTGTGTTTTATTAAAATTTAGTCAAAGCTCGAAGAGGCCCTCAGCCTGGCAACAGAATTCCAGAATTCCCTGCAAGAATTTATCAACTGGCTTACACTAGCAGAGCAGAGTTTAAATATCGCCTCACCCCCCAGCCTGATTTTGAACACTGTTCTTTCCCAAATAGAAGAGCACAAGGTAACTGTGCCTTAAGATGATATCACCTCCCCTTTAAAAGGATTTGTTCAAAGGAGTGCTCCACTGCCTTCTTGTATGGCTAAAACGAGCAATATTTTCTCACAGGTTTTTGCTAATGAAGTAAATGCTCATCGAGACCAGATTATCGAGCTGGATCAAACAGGGAACCAGTTGAAGTTCCTTAGTCAGAAGCAGGATGTTGTCTTGATCAAGAATCTGTTAGTTAGTGTCCAGTCTCGATGGGAGAAGGTTGTCCAGAGATCAATTGAAAGAGGAAGGTCACTGGATGATGCCAGGAAGCGGGCAAAACAAGTAAGTTATTAAAGAAGGAGCCTTGTGAACAGCCTTGAGTCCTGAACCTTTGCAATGGTGGTCATGGATGAGTTGTGAAGTTCCCACATTCTTTTCTATTACAATGTATATCTTACTTAATTTTAGTTCTTTGAAGCTTGGAAAAAACTGATTGACTGGCTAGAAGATGCTGAGAGTCATCTGGACTCAGAACTGGAGATTTCCAATGACCCAGACAAAATCAAGCTTCAGCTTTCTAAACATAAGGTAAAATGGTTCATTGCTATGAGGTCCTAAAGCTTGGAATTCACCAAAGCTTGTTGCTTGCTAGAAACAGAAACAAAAGCCTATTAAAAATAGTTGATACATATTAAAAATACCAACAAGGGACTAGGAATGTAAATCATTTGGTAAGAATTCTTGCCTAGCATGGACAAGTCCCTGCATTTGATTCCCTGGTGCCTCATAAACCAACCTGCATGTAATCCCAAGAAGCAGGAAGATCAGAAGTTCAAGACCAACCTAGAATGTATGAGACTTTGTCTCAAAAAAAAAAAAAGTCAAGCTGAAAGCCAAGCATGGTGGTAAATACCTGTATTCCTACCTGAGTTAAGAGGGTTGAGGGTTAAAAAGTAGCCTGGGCTACATAGAAGAAGACCAGCTTGAGCCATATAGTGTGTGTGGGGGGGGGGAGGTGGCGGACATGATGAAATCAGCCTTTTTTTTTTATTTGCAGTGCTAATGATTGAATTTAGGCTTCACATAAGCTGAACTAGTGTTCTTGGTGCTATACACCAGCCCCAGAAGTCCATGGGATATCTAAATAACATGACAGTCACACTCTTATGTAGTAGTTTAAGCTAACTGGTTATATGAGTAATTAACTCAAAGTATGGGATTTTAGAAATTGCCATGTGCTGTTGTATATGGCCTGATTGAAAGCTACAAATTTCTTTTAAGGGTAAGTTATTATTTAGTTTAGTTGTTTTGTTTGGTGTGTGTGTGTTTTTTAATACTATATTTACTTTAACCTGGATACTGAAAGAAGTTGATTACAAATCAAAATATACCCTACCATGTTGGGGAATCGGTAATTAAAGACAGGACCTCATGCTACTAGTTGATTTTTAGTTAAGTGTGTGTGTTATTTATTTGTTTTTCTTTCTTTCTGGAAACAGGAATTTCAGAAAACTCTTGGTGGCAAACAGCCTGTGTATGATACCACAATCAGAACTGGCAGAGCACTGAAAGACAAGACTTTGCTTGCTGATGATGCTCAGAAACTTGACAACTTGCTAGGAGAAGTCAGAGACAAATGGGATACCGTTTGTGGCAAGTCTGTGGAGCGGTGAGTGAGCATGAGTGTGTCCCCCATAAGGGTACACCCATACAGATATGGCATGCCCAAGTATCTTAAGAGATTGTCACTAAATTAAAATAGGAATAAGGGGGGCTGGGTGGATAGCTTAGTCACTAAGAGCACCTTTTGCTCTTGCAGAGGACCCAGCTTTGTTTGGTTCCCAGCATCCATATGTGGCTCATGTTCATGATCACTTCTGGGTGATTGATAGCTATAACCCAGTTCTAGGGGAGCCAACTCCCTCTTTTGACCTTTGCAGGCACCAGGCACACATAGGTGCACAGACATACCTGCAGGCAAACCACTCATAAACCTAGTCTAGACATGGCTTGATTTAAAAGTCTGGGCGAACATGGGAGTTACAGAGGTTAAGCAGTATTCCTTTTCAACAGTCAGAATTGCGATCATTGATTTTTTTTTTTTTTTTTTTTTTTTTTTAATTATTCTTAAAATCCCTGAGTTTTGTATGCTTTTCTCAGGCAGCACAAGTTGGAAGAAGCCTTACTGTTTTCAGGCCAGTTCATGGATGCTTTGCAGGCCTTAGTTGACTGGTTGTACAAGGTGGAGCCACAGTTGGCTGAGGACCAACCTGTACACGGGGACCTTGACCTTGTCATGAACCTCATGGATGCCCATAAGGTAGGAACAGGAATTGCCATCTGTGTACCTGCTCTCACGATGCACCTTCTGCTCTGTATTGACCAAATGGAGAAGAATGAATGCCTGATGTGGAGGAACAGCTCTTTGTCTTCTGTATTTATACAAACTTGACCACATACCTTTAAGTTCCGCGCTTCAAGGGTAGCTTGGTCTGTATAGCAAGTTCCAGGACAGCCAGGAATACATAGAGAATCCCTGTCATTCCCCCCCCCCCAAAAAAAAAAAACAAAAACAAAACAAAAAAAAAAACTTGCTAGGATTCTGCATCGGTCACACAAAGAAATTACCAAAATTGGTTTCACTCAGATTTGGCAGCATGTGAAGAGGTTCTCCATGTTTGCTTTTGGTTGAGTCACAAATGAAATTTAAATTCAGAGGGAGACTGTCAAGAAATCCATTTCTTCTAACACCTAAAATGGAAATGGGAGATTGTTTTCTAACCACTGTATAGTAATGAGCCTACCACCATGTATACACCAGTTCTTCTATCCTGTACCTGTTGTATTGAGCTGCATGATGTTCTGTTTTAACAAAAAAAAAACAAAAAAAATAACATACATACTGCAAGTAAAACACTCATAAACAAAATAAAATAAATCTTTAAAAATTAAAAAACGAGTTCTCATTTCTTCTTTAACCAGGTTTTCCAAAAAGAACTGGGGAAACGAACTGGCACTGTTCAGGTCCTGAAGCGGTCAGGCAGAGAGCTGATTGAGAACAGCAGAGATGACACGACTTGGGTAAAGGGACAGCTCCAGGAACTGAGTACTCGCTGGGATACTGTGTGCAAACTCTCTGTTTCCAAGCAAAGCCGACTTGAGCAGGCCTTAAAACAGGTAAGATAAATTGCAGGGGGACCTGAGCATATGGCTATTAGTTTCTTTACCAGGCAGGACTATGAAGTCCCACAGTCTTGGAATGAAAATAAAGTTGATATTCTGAACGTTCTGCAGGACTTTAACCAGTTGTTGAACCAATTTTCAAAAGTCTACAAATTAAGATGACCTTTGTGGCATTGGACACAAGGGCATCAAATGCCTCTGCTAGAGTGTAGTCCTGGATGCTTCTTCAGCTACTCTATAGTGTCTAATGCCTCAGCTGCAGAGAGAGGCCAGATCTTCTTGTGCTTGGTTATTTCAGGCAGAAGAGTTTCGGGACACAGTCCATATGCTGTTGGAGTGGCTTTCTGAAGCAGAACAAACACTTCGCTTTCGGGGAGCCCTTCCTGATGACACAGAGTCCCTACAGTCTCTCATTGACACTCACAAGGTAATCCAGCCTCCAGGTTTGGTGATCTGTGCTACTCCACCATGGTGAGAATTGCCCCACCAGTAAAGAAAAGCAGGACTGGCTTGTAAATATCAGACCTCCTGTGAAAAGCAGAAAGACCAGCATGGGCTATTTGTGTACTCAGTAGAAACTAGAGGCTGTGTGATGCCTATCATCAGCATTCATTCATTTTTATACAAATTGCTCCTATTGGCTTCACATTTTTAAGGTTTTATTTATTTTTATTTTATGTATATGGTTTTGCCTATGTGTGTGTGCACCTCATACATGCCTGGTGCCCAAGGAAACCAGATTAGATCCATGAGAACTGGAGTTATAGATAATGCCATGGAGGTGCTGGGAACCAAACCCCTCTGGAAGCAGCTAGTGCTCTGACCACTGAGTCATCTCTCCAGCCCCTCGTGTTGGCTTTAAACAAGTAAAACCACATAGTGTTCTAAAAATGCAGAACTTTCTAATTTTTGGTTGTTGGTTGGCTAGATTTTGAGATGGGATCTTACATACGCAGGCTACTCTTGAACTCCCAAATACGCTACCTCAGCCTCCCAAGTGCTAGGATTACAGGTGTTTGTTATCATACCCAACTCCATCTTACTTCTCACCTGCACATACCTTTATTTGACTTAGCTTCTGATACTAGTTTTGTGACCCTTCTCTGATCTTCTAAAACCATTTAGCATGCTGCAGAATAAAACATGGTATCTGTGGCCTTAGCTCTAATAAAGGAGGAAATGTTTCATGTTATATAGATATTTTAATCTTAGTTTTATTGTTGCATTCTATTGTGGTAGGAATTTTAAAATATTTTAGTGTTTTATGGCTGTCATATTTTTCCAAAAGAAATACAATTTAAATACAAAAATAAAAGGGCTGGAGAGATTGCTCTGAAGTTAGGAATACTTGCTCCTTTTTCAGAGATTGGGTTGCTAGCACCCACATAGTGGCTCACAGCTGTCTGTAACTCCATTCCAGGAGATCTAATACTCCGTTCCGATCTGTTCCAGTATTAGATATACCCATGGTGCACATATATACATACGTACAGGCAAGATGTTTATATGCATAAATGTTTTAATGAAATGGAAATGAATACAAATAAAAGAGGGAGAAACTGAAATTAGAAACTGGAGCAGAGGGGATAGCGGCATACCAATGTCTCTAGTCTTTGTTGTCATCTCTGACAGACTTCCTACATCTTTTAGAACTGGATACACCATGCTAGCAACACCTAAATACAAGCAAGCTTTTTCAGGGCCTGTGCTAACACATAGGAAGACAACAATGAAATGCTTGTCCTTTTAATGTAAACTCATGGTATTTAGGTAGATTTGTCAAGTTTTTGGTTTTGGCTCTTGTTTATGTAGGAGTTCATGAAGAAAGTAGAAGAAAAACGGGTGGATGTGAACACAGCAGTGGCGATGGGGGAAGTCATCCTGGCTGTCTGCCATCCCGATTGCATCACAACCATCAAACACTGGATCACCATCATCCGAGCTCGCTTTGAGGAGGTGAGTCACCACACACCCTGCAAGCTGGGATCACAGTGAGTGAACACTCTGAGCCCATCAGATAAGACTCTTTCATTTGCTATACGCAACTGCGTTTCTTCGGTAAAGAGTCTGACGTGATCGCTAGAGTGATTCTGGTGCAGCGAGGTATTCATAGTAGCTTCTTTGGACACCTTGTGTTTTGCTTCCTTCCTGAGGAGTTTGTGTTTAATGGAATGTACTAGATTTGCTTTGGGCAGAAATGACTTCTTATTCTGACTCTCATTTTGAGATGTCTCAGCTGAAGTCAGAGAGGATTGTCTTGGCTCCTTAAGTTGGTCCCTCCTCTGAGTAAAGGTGTATGATAGGAAGGGGCTTTGAAACAAACAAAAAGATGTTTTTTCTGAAAGGGGTCATGGTTTCTTTCTCTCTCCACAGGTCCTGACGTGGGCAAAGCAGCACCAGCAGCGCTTGGAAGCAGCTCTGTCAGAACTGGTGGCTAATGCTGAGCTCCTGGAAGAACTTCTGGCCTGGATCCAGTGGGCTGAGACCACCCTAATCCAGCGGGATCAGGAGCCTATCCCTCAGAATATAGACCGAGTTAAAGCTCTTATCATTGAGCATCAGGTACCCTGCTTCTCTGTGTCTTCTGTGTGTCATAGACCACATTCCCATCCTTACTGCATGCGTTACTACAGCTCACAACAGCTGCTTGTCGGTTTCATGAGTTAGGAGTCAAGGCTTGGATTAGCATCTTAGGGTTTCATTGTGCAGAAATCACAGTGCTTTGGGACAGTGCTTTAGCCGAGAGCTTTGCAGTTCCCATGTGGAACTCAGGATCCTCTTCCATGTTCATTTGTCTTGTTTGATAGAATTCAGCTCTTTGTATATGTGGGATTGAAGACTCCATTTTCCTGCTGGCTCCAACTCCTGGAAGCCACTAAGGTCATGGAGCACTCATTGTATTTTCAAAGCCACTAGCAGAACCAACTCAGAGTCTTCATTAGGAGATGAAGTATGAGCCGAGTGATGGTGGAGTACAACTTTAATCCCAGCACTCAGGAGGCAGGGGGCAGATCTCTGTGAGCCTGAGGCCAGCCTGGTCCACAGAGTGAGTTCCAGGACAACCACGGCTACACAGACAAACCCTGTCTAGAACAATCAAAACAAACAAAAATAGATGAAGTGTACCCCAGGGAGCAGCCACACACAGTTTCACAGGCATTGCCCAGGGCAGTTCACAAGTAGAAATCTTGGAGCCTAGCTTAGAAGCCTCACCTTTGCTGGAGCCAGAAGCCTATTGGCCTGACAGCATTTTATCACAGAAAGGAAGAGTAAATAACAGAATTTTCTAACTCATCTCCAATGCCTCTGCCTCCCATACTAAAGGAATGATTGAATGATTCCTCTCAAGCATGGACCTGATCATGAGTCTTCCTTGTATCAGAATCCTTCACTTGTTTTCTATTGCTCTCACAATAAAATCCTAATTCCTTAACTGGACATGGGCTTCCTGGATCTCCTGCCCACCCCCCACCCCAGCTAATCCTTTGATTGAACCAGCTGGTCAGCAAATGAAATGAAGAGTCCTGGTCCATAGCGCTGTCAGACTTCCGTGTTCTGTCCAGACCAGAGTGGTCTCTTGAGTTCTTTGTCCCTCAGTAACTCAGCTTTACTTGTCACTTCAGGTTGTGAAGTTCCTGCCTTAGGTCTTCTCTGCACAACTGTGTAACATTTAGCATTAAATTCTTGGTTTTCATCACTCAGCTGTGAGTTCCTTGAAGGCAGAGGCCATCTCTTCTCTTCTCCCTTTGAGTCTTTCAGTGCTTTGATCAGTCATTCCCAATATATATCTGCCTATCCCTTCTCTTTTTTCTTTCTGTGTGTGGTGTGTTTCAATCCAGGGCCTTGCATATGCTCAGCAAATTCTTTACCACTGAGTTACACTCCCAGCCCAATTTAATCTTTTTTTTTAAAGGGTGAGAAGTTGCACAGGGCGGTCAATCACTTGGGCAGTCTGCCATGGACTTGGCCTTTGTTAGTAAGAACTTTCCATTTTAGACCAAGAAAACTCTTGATTTTCTTAACTAATGTTTATATTTAACAGTCATTTATGGAGGAGATGACACGCAAACAACCTGATGTGGACCGGGTCACCAAGACATACAAGAGGAAAAACGTAGAACCTATCCATGCTCCTTTCATTGAGAAGCCCCGTGGTGGTAACAGTATGTTCTCCTTCTCTTCCCCCCCCCCCCCATGCTGGGTTGCTTCCTTCCTGCTTATTGCAGATAAGACCTCACAAAGTGCCATCACAAGAACTGTTTTGATTCCCCCAAATCATACTGACTCTGGATCACAGTCTCTCATTTTGAAACTTTACTTTTCTAACAATGACTAGTTATATTTTACTTGTTTATTTATTTATTCATTTGTTTATTTTGGTTAATAAGAAGCTACAAGGTGGTGAAGCCTGTTTTGTTTTTTAAGCAATGGCCTTTCCATTGTTGTGTTTACATTGCACTAGTCTAATTATAAGATAAACTCTATGGGATCCACTGTGTTTTCTGAGTTGAAGTGTCCTCAGGTCATAAGGTAAAGCCAAATTGGCAGGGTATGTGTAGGAGGTGGGTACACTCCTTTGTTTGGAGGAGAGGCAGCAATAGTGGAATCAGTATACCTCTGAACTAGAATGTTGCCATTCCCATTTTCTTCTTGGTTACAAAATGGTATTAGTGTAAAAGATTAATTCACATATACAGTTCTTTCTTTTCTTGGTTTCTCGTATATCCCAAGGCTAGCCTCAAACTCAGTAGATAGCCAAGGATAACCTTGAGCATACAGTCATTTCTTTATGGACTGGCAAAGTCAGCATTTCTAATCTTGTCATTATTTCTCCATTTAGGAAAGTCCTTGAGTCAACCCACACCTCCTCCCATGCCAATCCTCTCACAATCTGAAGCAAAAAACCCACGAATCAACCAGCTCTCTGCCCGCTGGCAGCAAGTATGGCTGTTAGCACTGGAGCGCCAGCGGAAGCTAAATGATGCCTTGGACAGACTAGAGGAGGTAAGCACGGTCCTGTAAAGCCCTCTTAGTGTATGACCTGTGTGCCTTTATCTACGTCCTCAGAAGTAAAGCAGCCCTTCTCTCACTTTCCCTTTCTTCAAGCCCCTGAATAAGAAAAGATAGATTGTTTAGGAAAACCACTCAAACAGAAGAAACTGTGCTATATGGTATAAAACCAGAAATCGAATATTGCATACAAGAGGGAGGCCTATATTTTTAGTGTTTTGAGTTTCTTCCCTCGGCAGCTTGCAGTGATTCAATTTCAGAAACAAAGTTGCCTCTAAATGTGTAGTTTGTATAAAACATGAGGCACCTTAGTGCACATCTTTAATCCCAGCATTCAGGAAGCAGAGGCTGGCAGATCTCTGAGTTTGTGGCCACCCTCGTCTACAAAAGCAAAAAAAAAAAAAAAAAAAGGATTATTAATAATCCTTCATATGGAGAGAGAGATACCTAGATAGATAGATATTCTACAATTATGAAAGATCAACTTTTTTTGTTTGTTTGTTTGTTTTTTGTTTTTAGCTTTTCGAGACAGGGTTTCTCTGTAGCTTTGGAGCCTGTCCTGGAACTCATTCTGTAGACCAGGCTGGCCTCAAACTCACAGAGGTCCGCCTGCCTCTGCCTCCTGAGTGGTGGGATTAAAGGTGTATGCCACCAATGCCTGGCTGAAAGAAGATCAACTTTTTATAATCAAGTTTCTTATTAGTCTTAAAGCAAGTCAGTTTTGAAATATCATCGAATATATATATATATATATATGGTACTGCACTTCCTCCTTTCTAATACAAACCTAATATCTTTTATATTCTTTTGTTTGTGCATATCAAAGCAGCTATACCCGGAAGTGAGTGTTCTGTGTTATTTGTTGTTACTTCCGTAGGTCAGTTGCATTTTAAGCACATTGGTTCTTGCCGCCTTCCCCCGCTCCCTCATTCCTTCCAACTTTGGAGTTTGAAAGACCAAAGGGGAAAATGTTGTGCTGTTAAGTCATTCTAAGTGTGAATCACTAACATGGTCCCAGTAGCTAAAAAACCCTCCCATTATACAGGCCTGCTTTCCGCCAATCAACACCAATGGATCAACTATTTAATAGAGATGCTGGGTGGACATTTGCTCCCTCTGGTGAAATTCCAAAGAAACATGCTTGGATGTAGGGTTGCATTCTTAATGCTTTCCATCTTGATCTTTAAGATCTCAGAAAATGATGGGAAACATGAGCCTTTTGACGTGGTTCCTATGTGTGTTTATAGTACCTTTCCATACAGCCTAAGAGAAGGATGCTGAGGACTTCCCTTCAAGGCAGAATCCATCCCTTACATCTAAGTAGATGGTCCTTGGAAAGGTCCAAAGAGAAAGCAAGACTGGCTCTCCCCATTCTTGTTCTGCGTGCTCCTTATTTTCCAAAGTTGTTTTTCAGTGACTGTTTCTCTTGCTCCACCATTGTATGGAAGCTTGTTTAAACAGCCAAGGCTTTAAGTGAAGGAGGCAGATTGTGCTTTCACAAGTGAGACAACATGTAGATAGCACTGTTGGTGCCCCTGGAAGGCCTGCATGGCTTTACTGAATGTCTGAGAGTTTAGATATGCTCTGGGCCCAAAACAGCAAGACTTACTGACACCTCTGACTTCCATCTAGTTAAAGGAATTTGCCAACTTTGACTTTGATGTCTGGAGGAAAAAGTATATGCGTTGGATGAATCACAAAAAATCTCGAGTCATGGATTTCTTCCGGCGTATTGACAAGGATCAGGACGGGAAGATAACACGTCAGGAGTTTATCGATGGCATTTTAGCATCCAGTAAGTTGATTCTTACTCTACATACAGGTCACACCTGGACTCCTCACACTTGGTAGGAATGTAGCATTTTGGTAAACTGGTCTTTCTAAAGTAAAGCATATAGTGTGAGGGAAAAAGCTCTCTACTGAGTGTGGTCTGTTGTTCTCATAGATGTAAGAGTCTCCTATCAGCAGGAATAGAAAGAATTCAAAAGTGATTGTAAATTTTAAACCAGACAGGATGCTATTCCAAAGCAACACTATCTTAGAGTAATGACATCATCCTAAGCCACCAACAGTGCTGACATAATAACTCTTAAGATGAGTCATAATTCTATGGATAGTTTTAATAATGTTTTAGTTTCTATTTTTTACTGTCTCTGAAGTCTGATGCTGCTTTTTATTTTTTAAATGGGAAGGGGCTTCACAGTGATAGAGCTCTGTTATTAAAGCGCTTCTGTGGCATGTATGAAGCCCTGGACTCTATTCTCAGCACCCTGTAAACTGGCTATGCTCGTACATATCAGTGATGCCAGCAAGCAATGGCAGGAAAGATGAGAAGTTCAAGGTTATCCTTGGCCAGCCTGTCTCAAAAAACAACAAAAAATAAAGGTGAAGAGTCTGTAGGTAAAAACATTAAAAAAACAATCACTAGTCCTTGGGTGATACATTTAAAAATGATTTATATATTTTTTAAAATTAGATTTATTCACTTTATGCTATGTGTGAGGGTTTGTTTTGTTTTGCCTATATGTGCATATGCTTGATGCCCTTGGAAGTCAGAGGAGGGCACCTGGATCTACAGGTGGTTGTGAACCACCATGTGGGTGCTAGGAATCAAACCTGGGCCCTCTACAAGTGCAACTAGTACTCCTAACAGCTGAGCCAGTGGTTTCTATTTGTAAAATTTGTTTTTATTTCCTGAATTTTCCAGAGTAGATATGTGGTGGGTTTGTTGTTGTTTTAGAAAAAAATCTTTTTCTTCAGGTACTTGTATATTTGCCAACCACCTACATATGTTTCAATGTTTCAAATTGTTTTCTTTTTCCCAGAGTTCCCTACCACCAAGTTAGAAATGACAGCTGTGGCTGACATTTTTGACAGAGATGGGGATGGCTACATTGACTACTATGAATTTGTGGCTGCCCTACATCCCAACAAGGATGCCTACCGACCAACAACTGATGCAGATAAAATTGAAGATGAGGTATAGGGAATTTCAAGTATCATATTTTGACCATAGGTTTATATTGCTCTGAATTTGGATGTGTGAATCATCCTGGGAATCAATAGTTAGAGTTAATGTTTCAACAAGCTCTAGAAGGCCTTTGACTACTGAGTTTTAACTGGGTCTAGAGGATAGATCCAACTCCAATATCACGTCTCTAGTACTATAAGGTCCATGGAGGGATTTTGTAAGGGATCAAGTGAACTTTAAATGTAGCAGTAATGGATGAACTGTATCATGGGGCTATAGGGGCTATAGAGATGGCTCAGTGGGGTAAAGTGCCTGCCATGCACTAAGGACTTGAACTCAATTCTTAGAAACACATAAACGTGGAAAGAGACTGACTTCCTGGCAATTTCAGGGTTCTAGGTAGAAATTTGGCTCAGTTTGTGATTTACTTTATTGGTCATTTTGATGAATATTTTTTTATCTGCTATTTTTTTCTCAATATCTCTTTTATCTCAACTAGGGTTAATTTTTTTTATAAAATATAAATGCATGTATTAAGCCTAAAATGAGCCAGGCATAGGCCTTTAATCCCAGTAACTGGAAGACAGAGGCCAAGTTGGGGACCAGCTAGTTTGCATAGTGAGTTCTAGGACAGCCAGGACTTCAGAGTGAGGTCCTGTTTCCAAAGGAAAAACACTCAAAAAAAAAAAGTTTAAAAAACAAATCATGAGTAGCTTCTGTTAACATTTTCAAAGTCCTTCTCTGCCTTTACATCCTTCTGCTGTTCACAACCAACAGGTCACAAGACAAGTGGCTCAGTGCAAGTGTGCAAAACGATTTCAGGTGGAACAGATTGGAGAGAATAAATACCGGGTAAGGAAGAGAAAAACAACTATTGTGGGGGTCATTTCCTCCTGTGTCATCCTGCCTTTTCACTCCTGGTGCCTCCAGAGGCCGAGAACCCCTGGACCTTCATTCCCCAGGTGTCAGGTTACTGCCCTGTGCAGTTCCATCTGAAAAGCTACCATTATCCAGGGAGAATGTAGCTTATATTTGACAAGGTAGAAAACATTTTAAAGCCCTCATCTCACTGCTGATCCGTCTTCAGGAGAGTGAAGAAAAAGGACCTTGGGAAACAGTTTTATCAAATGACTGAAGCAGAGCCTGGTAACCTGCCCATAACCACAGAACTTGAGAGGCAAAGGCAAAAGGATCATTATAAATTCAAGGCCAACTCTACAAATTTCAGCTAACCATGGCTATATCACAAAAATATAGATATATTTTTTTCTTTAAAGCAGGGATGAGGGGCTGGAGATGGTTCAGCATATAAAGGCACTTGCCACTAAGCCTGGCAACCAGAGTTCAAGTCCCAGGACCTACATGGTTCAACACTCAAAAACTGTCCTTTGATGTGTTTGTGCACATACAAATTCTCCTTTGTTCTAAATTTTTCACTTAAAAAGAGTGATGATTTATTGCCCAAGAACTGGTCATTGTAAACATAAGTAGCTCCCATGCACATTAGTGTTCTTGTGCTGAGAGCTGGGCTATAGCTGGAGCCTACATGCACTGGGGAGCCAGATTCCTTCCCTGGAAAGACTTGCTAGGTGTGACTACAAGGAACAGTAAACTATACTTGTGTTTTAGCTTTTCTTAAGACTAGAGTCAGGGATGTAGTAGAGACCTAAACCAGGACTCCTAAACTGTTCATCAGCTTGTCAAGAGGCCCTAAATTTTTAAGAAAAGAAAAATCTATGGTTGGCAAAGATCTAGATGGCCATCTTCAGTTGAAACACGGAATATCCAGGTTCCATTAGGAACTCAAAAATGCCCTTGGACTGAAGCTGTAGCTTGTAGGAAAGTGCTTGCATGGCATGTACAAAACCCTGGGCTCAGTCGCTGGGATTGGGTTAAGGATGCCCCGAAGACACCAAGTCTCTGCTGTTCTTAGCTGAAGAGTCGGCTGATTTCTGCCTCTTACCTAGCTCAGGGCACTTAGTCAGCTCCAGGAAGTTCTATCTTACATGTTTGGCTTTGTGTTCTTGTATTTATTTTCTGTTTGTTTAATTACCAATGAGTGAGATGGGTTGACAGAAGAAACACAAGATCTTTCTGTGGTAGGTGCCCAGTAAGAGTGTGGTCAGTGTGTACTTAGACTGGTAATATGATAAAAATTGCTGTTTCTTAGTGTTAACTTGACAAAAATGTTCTCTTTTTTCCCCCTGCATCCTTTACTCTTACTGTCTGTAGTTCTTCCTCGGCAATCAGGTACAGTGTGCCTTGCAATGTCCTTCTTGGTGGATGTGGTCTTTGTAGCTGACATTGCCTGTTCTTTGCTATGGGAAAAGGACATAATCAGAAGCATGCCTGGGTCACATCTGGTTGTCTTACCAAGTTGAGAAACTGCTAACAAAACTATTATCACAAACCTATCTTATCAGCAAAAAGATACAGTTTTATATTCTTTAAAAAATTGAAATTTACCATTCCAAATTAGGCTGGCACCGAGTTATAACTGTTATGACTCAGGGAAAAAGAAAAAAAAAAAAACAGGGCTCTGCTATCAGCTCATTCCACGTGTAAAGAGCCCAGTCTTACACTTCTATATTTGGGGTCAGAATGCCTTTGGCACAGTTCTGATTCATAGTTAATACAAATTTTGTAATGTAATGCATACTTGAGTCAAAAAGTCATAAGGGTATCATAATATTACCTAAGTACTAACTTACTAGTTATAAGCATTTATATTTACATTTTATAATATAAAGTATAATTTATAATGTGGAAAGGAAGCATAATTGACTTCTACCTAAAATTGGCAGATTATAGCCAACCATTCAAAATGAAATGGTCTCAAATTAGAAGTATTAAAAGTCGTGACTCTACTTGGCAACTCTAACCTTTGAGATCTGTTCTGAGGGTTCTTGGGTGCTGTCTCTCAAATGTGAAAAAAGTTGCATGAATAAAGTCAATCTGTCTGACAGGAAATTAGAAACACCAAGAGTTAATTTAAAGTCCTAAATCACTGTTAAAGTCTAGTTTCTGCAATAATCACTAACTACAGTAATATTCTGGGCCAGTGGGAAGAACAGAGACTAGAAAAATGTAAGATTGAAAACAGTCGTTCGTTTTAAATAAATCTCCCAAGCTGGGCATAATACCTTCTTCAGTAATCCTAGCCCTTTGGGAGGTAAGTTTGAAGCCAGCTTTGGAAATTTAACAAGTCCCTGTCTCATATTTTTCAAAATAAGAAAGCTAACAATGTATCTCAGTGATAGAACACTTGCTTTACACATCCCCAAACTCTTGTCTCCAGTGCTACACCTAGTCAGTAATGATTGTAGTTGAGTGCCCAGCATGCCTTCTACTGATAACTGCGTCTTTTAGGTAGGGTCCCTTTGATGAGCCATTGACACCCTTTTCTACTACTACTCCTTTAACCTGGGGAGGATTTGATGAGTCACTCAATGTTATGAAGTTCATTTTATATAAGTAGGACTGGCGGCCTCAAAGGTTGCATGCCACACTCACATAGATAATGTAATAAGATCTTAAGTCCCTTTGAGAGAAGGAAACAGTGAGAGCCAGGATTCAGCCTGAGTTCTCTGTGGCTCTCCCTCAGCCTTGTTCTGCAGGCCTTTAGAGCTATGTAACCCTCCCACCACCTGAAGTGTTTGAGTCTCTGTAGCTCAATAGAAACAAATTAGAATCTTTCAGACAGCTTTGGGGAAATATTAAGAAAAGCACCCCTGAGATCAGTGGATAACAAAGTGGAGGGTGTAGTATTCTAGAAAGAAGGTACCTAGATCACCCCTTCCTTTTGACTCTGGAAGACACACAGGTACATATCCTTTCTACTCCTCACCTACCCAGAGAAAACCCAAAATAGTGGCTCGGGTTACTAGTGACACATCAGTCATCCCCAGAACCTGTTCCCTCCTACGTAGGGACTAGCTTCCTTTCCAGAAAGGTCTTTTCCCTTACAGATATGGGAAGTGCTGATTCTTCTCCACTGTGATGTTGCTCTGGCCACTGTGAACATCTAAGTGCTGTGTGAGACAAATGGCATAAGGCTTTGTTTTGGAGTAAATGGCTGGGGAGGAAGAGCAGCATTTTCCAGACTTCTTCCTGTGCACACGTGCATTTGAGTCAGAGCAGAGAGGATATGCAGACAGCTGCCAGTTTGTCATTACAGAGGAGGAGGGCTGGGTTTTCTCCTCACACATCTTTTCTTGCAATCTCAGATTTTCTGTTTCAAAGTTATGATTCTTCTTTAACTTTGAAAATCCTAATTAAGAGGTTAAGTCCTTCTCCTTACCTCCCTGTCCCAAACAGCCCCTTAATAACCTTAGGAATTCTATTTCTTTGACTTTTGGTTTGCTGTTTGTTTTGAAATCTTAGTATGCTTCTCTTTTGTTGCTTCTTTGTTTTGGGGAAAGGGCCATTTTTACAATGGGAAGCTCCAAATATTAAGGTAGAACTGGGAAGTAGGAGATTAAGAATGGAGACAGTAAGAGGCCCATCATATTTGTTCTAAGGTCCAGAATGATTATTGAACACTTTCTAATCATGACAAGCGATTAAAATTTCTATTTCTTCAACTAAATTTTAATTCTATCTAATCATTTATTCATCCTGAAAACTTTTTCTCCTGATAACATCACAATCAGAGTTCATGTATACTTCTGAGAACCAGATGAAGAAAAAAAACAATCTTCTAAGCTTGTAATGAGGATGCTTTGCAAGAGTCTCTTTAATGCTTGACTTACTTAGTATTTGCTACCATCCATTTAACTTTCCAGCACACTGTATTCAGAGTTGACCCCCATTCTTTAAGGAAATAAACATAACAGTATGGGGTGCTCACTTTTGGCAGACCCTTCAGAAGAATCGGAGTGAACAAATAAATGTCCATCTTGCCTCCTTTACTTTTGGTACAGGAGCCAGGATGTGGCCATCAGGAGCTAATTTTATCCCAGGGGAAGGATTTTACGACAATGGTTCATAAGTGTAATCTTTCTGCTTCTCTGTTTGCTGACCTTTTTATGACAATGTAAAAAATGCAAAATTGAATTCAAAATTCTTCCCTGGCTGCCACATCATTCCTGTCTGAATACAGTCTGCTTTGGGAGTGTAGGGGTTTTAAGTCTACACTAAGGTGTTCCTGTTAACAGAATTTCCCCTTGATTCCAGTTTGGAGATTCTCAGCAGTTACGGCTGGTCCGTATTCTGCGAAGCACTGTGATGGTTCGTGTTGGTGGAGGATGGATGGCCTTGGATGAGTTTTTAGTGAAAAATGATCCCTGCCGAGGTAAGGAAGCACCCTGACATGGAAAGGTGTAATATTAACCCACACTGATTTTTCTGGGAAGCATTGATAGTGAGTCTTACTGATTTTTGTCTTGTTGCTAAGGTGTCTGATACTGTCCCACCCAGCACAGATTATAATTCCGGGGTTTCTAGAGAAACCTGAAGAAGCTGGTGCTGTCAGGAAAGAACTCAGGAATGAGAATTAAGAATTTGTTGGTATCTCTAGGCTTTCATATTTGGGGGGTAGAGGCAGGGGATAAAATGTTTTCAGGTTCAAAGCCAGCCTGAGCTAGAATGAGACCCTGTCTCCAAAACAGAAAAGAATTTATTAATGTTACCTATTTATGTTTGGGTGTGACATTAGCACTAACTTGGAATGAAGCCTTGTGTATACTTTTGGTTCTTCTTAGAGCCTTCCATCCTCTAGCCTGTAATTTCTATGGCTGAGACTCAGAGCACACTAAGCTACTCCCATACAGTGACTAGTGACCATCCTTAATGGGGGAAAGTTTAGTTAAAGGACATGTGCCTACAGCCCACAGATGGTTACCTAAGCAAAACATGAAAAGACAACCACCCACACCCAGGCAAAAGAAAACATCAGCTTAGCCTGAGCAACTATTAGCTGTAGCTGCAGCAAGGGAGCAAACGGCCAAGTCCCAGCTGCTACACCTTGCCCAGCCACATCCACTCCTTTTTCCTGTTAGGAGAGCTGCATGTTGGGTGCACAGGAGCCCCAGCTGTCTGTCTTCCTTGACTGGTTTCTGTTTCCTGCTCTGTCTCTGTCTTTGTGTTTACATCTTTTTTTATTCCAGTTCATCATCCTGGGAGTAAAATAAAGCGTTCTGATTCCAGCTCTTCGATATCCAGTCAGTCTCCCATAGGTTGGCTTTTATGCTTTGTCCCTCTTCCCCTACACCGTGGTCCTTTGAGAATGGCTTTGCTATAACATCTCTTGGCTTTATGATATCTGCTGCCATGGTGAATGCTCACAATAGCCAAACCATTGCTTTTCCAACAACTCCATATTGACAGGGTATAAACTATTTCTAATGATGTGATATCCACAGAATTTGAATACTATTTACTAAATACCTCTACATAAAGAATAAGTAAAAATAAATAAATACCTCTACATAAGCACTTTACAAATAAGAACATATTAGCATTTCATATCCATCCTGTGAGGTGTATGTAGATTCTGTTACCTCCATTCTAAAGGTGCTTGAACTATGAAAATTTAAGTAACTTAAGGGCCAGCTGGGTTCTTAAGTGATGGTCCTGACCTCTCGCTTGTCTCGTGTATATACTTGGTCCAGCCTGTGCAGTTAGGTTACTAAAGCTTATTCATAAACTAAGCAAAAATAAATGTTTGCAGTACTGTTACATAAACTTTTTGGAAGTAGTTTGTAATCATTCTGAAAGACTTAGACAGAAAAGTCTGCCTCTCACATCAGTGCAGGCGTATCTGTTAGCTTCTTTTCTTTAATTCATTTTGCATTCACTCCAACAAGCCAGAATAACAGCTGAAGAGTAATGGTTGCCATCAGAAGTTTCTAAAAAGATTTAGTCAGTTTTACTATTTAATCATATCGTGAACCAGTGTCCTTGACTTAAAGATCTTTTAACTGTTTTAAATAAGGAGCAACATACATATCTTTTCAGCCTTATCTCTGTAAAAACAACAAAATAGTGTCCTCTAAATCTATTATGGTCCCATTTTTCCTGTCCTATATAAAGTTAGGCTGCGCAACAGCAACACTGCATGTGGCATTTATAACCCTTGGTTGCCTGTTCCTGTGCTGCCTGCTCTGTTCACAATTATATTATGCTGCTGGCTGGCAAGACTACTACCTGCATTATCTTTGTCTTCCTCAGTAAAAATCAGAACTCCAAGGAAATTTGGGAGGGCAACCTAGTAGCTATTTTCTGTGGGAACTGGTAGCCCTCTTTATCCTTCGGAGCAAAGGTAAGCCACTCCAACTCTCCAGAAATACCTCCCTGGAGCTCAGCAATCAACTTCTGTCCATTGACTGAAATAGAATTCACCAGCAACTTTCAGTAGCTATCAGTGGACTTTCCTGTTACATCAAAACAGTGCTAGAAATAAATGCTGAAGGGCTAGAGTGCCTGGCAGTAGTTGGAAGGACATGAACATCAAGAAGACAAGTTACTTGCTGGGCCTGGTAACATTTGGTTATAATTCTAGCTATTTAAGGCAGAAGCAAGAGGATCAAGAATTGTAGCCTAGGCTGCGTAGTAAGACCCTTCACCAAAAAAGAGGAAGTGGGTAAGGTTCTTGGGTGTCTGTAGGGTCTATTGCTGTTCTATCCTTTGTGCCTGTGAACTATAGAGGATGATAGACTGAAGGCATCATAGAATTAGTGACAAAATTATTAATGCCAGCTCATTTGTTACTGAAACAATGAACAGTGTCAAAGAATGTGTTGGTTTAGTCAAGTTTAAAAAATGAATATTCTACTAGTTGGATTTGCTATTTATACAGTTTTCTGATATAGCCATAGAGGGTCTTGTTTATTTGTCTGTTTTTGTGGCAAAGGAGATTTGTTTGTTTTTGTGGCAAAGGACATAATGCTTTAGATGGAAATAAAAACCGCTTCTAGGACTGGTGAAATGAGATGGCTCAGAGGGTAAAGGCACTTGCTGCCAAGCCTGATGACTGGAAACCATATCATAGAAGGCAAGAACTAACCCCTGAAGTTGTCCTCTGACTTATATATGGACCCTGGGGCATGTTTCTTCTTTTTTAAAAGGGATATACCTGTGCCTAATGTACTGTATATATTTTAAAGGGTTAGGCATTACTACCCTTGGGTAATAAAGATCTAGAAATCTTCATTAATGGAGATTTAGAAGATAGTTTTTGGGGCTGGAGAAATGGCTGGGTCAGTAGTATATAGTGCTCTTGCAGAGGACCAGAGTTCAGTTCCTGCTCACTTCGGAGACTCACAACTGTCTATAAGTCCTGCTCCAGAGGATCTGATGCCCTCTTCTGTGAGCACCTGCACTCATGTACACATAATACATTCTGTGTGTGTGTGTGTGTGTGTGTGTGTGTGTGTGTGTGTGTGAGAGAGAGAGAGAGAGAGAGAGAGAGAGAGAGAGAGAGAGAGAGAGAGAGCGCTAGCTCAGTTACTCTTACAGAGGACACAGCAGATTCAGTTTTTAGAACCCATCTGGTATCTCACAGCCATCCACCACTCCATTTCTAGGAGACTCCACACCATCTTCTGACCTCTACAATCATTAGGCACACATGTTACATATGTGTACATGCTGACAAGACACTTGTAATATATAAAATATATGGCTGTATGCACATAGGATTACACCTCTGAAGAAAATGTCTCTCCCTAGCAAAGCTACTTGTATAAATTTATCCTTAGGAAATGGCAGGATATGTACAAATATATTTTAGAAGTTGTCACAGCATTGGATACTGTATTTTTAAAACTATTAACAAATTAGAAGTGTAACATTTAACCAGTGTGTGTGTGTGAGAGAGATGAAATTATACTTTAAAGTTAGTTGAAATTTAACCTGAGACACATAGAAAATGGAGGAATAGTCCTAATATCTTTGTATTAAAGTATGTATACAGTTGCTCAAAGAAATAAAGTTATGCCGGTATGCTAATTGTGATGTGCTATAGGTTGTAAGAATGAGCAACTTTTGTTCTTGGCAGAGGAAGAGGGCAAGTGTGCTGTAGCTTGTGAAATCCAGAGGCTGATGCTGGTGTATCTTCCTTGAGCATTTCTCTCACTAAACCTGGAGTTGGCTGTTTGGGCTAGAGTGACTACCCAGTGAGCCCCCAGGATCTGCCTGCCTCCTTTCCCTCGCACTGGGGTTACAGATGCACACCCCCATACCTGGCATGTACATGACTTCTGGGACTCCAAGAAGGTCCCCTTATGACCCAGCAAATGCCATGGAGTAATGGAGATAAGCTGATGTGGGTAATGCTATAAAAAGAATGACCAGGAATGGCTTGGAGGCAGGGTAAAGAGAATAGCTACTAGACAAGCTACCTCTAATGTGATGTGACCAGTCTTAGCAGGCACTTGTATTCCTTTGCCTAATGGGATAGAGATGCTGATGAAAATCAAGTGTAGTATTGCATGTGGTAATACTGTATAAATTGTAGTGTGGGGGAACATAATCTTATCACTCCACTACAGATAGTCCTCTTCATTGTGTGTGCTTGTTGAGATGGAACTTTGCTCTGTTTGCCCAAATTAGTCTCAGACTCATGAGCTGAAACATCCTCCTGCCTCAGTCTATGAAGTAGCTGGTTCATGCTACCACCTGCCTGTAGCCCTCTCTAAAACATTTTAAATGTGGCTGTTCCCAACTTGTTGCCATTCCCAAGGCTTCCTCTTGTATCCTCTGCTGATTTTTTTTTCTCCCCCAGCCAAGCAATATGTTTAGAAGAGAATCAAATGTTTATTCAATCAAGACTGCCACCACCTGCCAGATAGGTTTAATGTATTCTTAAAATGGATAGTCCAGCGTGGGTAAGCAGGTCCAAGGTTACTGCAGTGCTTTGTCCAGTGAGAAATTGAAGACTCTTTTCCAGAGAAAGTATTTCTTTTAAATTAGCAGTACCTTTTACATCAACATTTGTTCTGGCTGTACTTGATACCCCTGAGTAAATCCATATTTTAAGTTCTGGTCTCACAGCTCTAGAAAGCTGTAAGACAACACCTGTTTGGCCTGGTTCCTGGTTCCTCTGCCTTAGTTCCTCTCCTACTTGCAGCTCTTTTCAGCTTTCTACTGCTTTCAGCTTTTTACCTAACAAATTCTCACTCGAAGTTTTGTGCATGGTCTTGGTCTTTCTCTCTCCCTACATGTTTACTTCTTAAGGACTCTGTTGTCATCTTTACTATTCTGGCTCCCTGAACTCCTTTCTTTAGGATTGTGATTGACAGAATTCAAATGGAAGAGTCTTGATGCCATTAGTGTTTTTTTCCAGCATATCATTACCATATATCTTGCAAAAATTTAGCCAAAGTACACATGTCTATGAGAGAGAAAACAGGAGTTTGATTAAGGTCAGAAGCTTGTGTCCTATTGTATCTGTGTCTTCTTGGGCAGCTACAGTTTGCTTACCCCAGGGGACAGCAGCAAAGCCAGATGATGACAAGGGGGTGGTCCTTTGTTGATAGTCATGCTTGTTATAGCAAGCTAAGATCTTAGCCACTCTGTCTGTGTGGGTCAGAACTTGACAAAGCTGTCTTTAAAGAATCCATAGGTGGTATAAAACCTATGCACAGCTTACTTAATCATGGGGTCAAGCAGCTGTATGACTATCCAAGATACCTTTTTTAAGATAACTTGACTATATGCATGTGTATGTGTTTGTTCTTTTTTCTTTTTCTTTTTTTAGCACGAGGCAGAACTAACATAGAACTTCGAGAAAAATTCATCCTGCCAGAAGGGGCATCCCAGGGGATGACTCCATTCCGATCACGGGGCCGTAGATCTAAACCATCTTCCCGAGCAGCTTCTCCCACCCGCTCCAGCTCAAGTGCTAGTCAGAGTAATCACAGCTGTACATCCATGCCTTCTTCTCCAGCCACCCCAGCCAGTGGGACCAAGGTATGTGTTGACCTGCTATATGCTGTTCTTTCCTATTTCCATCTTGGTAGATGTTCACTGATGGTAACACCCTGAAAAGACTAGCAAGAAAAAGAACGTAAAAACATAGAGCACAGACCTCCACCTTTGAGGGATTTTGTGAAATGCCTGTTCAAGCTGGTTATGTCAGAAACAGTTCTCTCTTTTTACTCCTGGTTTGAGTTGGAGCTTGTCCAGAGTTAGGTCACTGGTTTGCAAGGTGCAGGTACTATCTGTGCAGCTGGAGCTACAGATGAGCCTGCTGGTACAGTAGCTGTAGGTGAAGACGACCCTTCCTACCTGCTCCATCTCGGCCCATTGGACTTATGTGCATTTTGTTTGTTTTCTGTTTCTTTAAATTTTAGTGTCTGTTTTGTGTGTGTGTGTTTTTTTTTTTGTTTGTTTGTTTGTTTGTTTTTTCTGTTTCCAATTTACTCCCCTTTCTGTTCATTTTTCAATTGTTCCTGCCCTTCCCTTTGGATTTCCATTTCACAGACTCCACTTCAGTCCTCTCGCTGTTATGACAAACCCTGGTTGGTAAACAGTAAAGCTGGCACCCATGTCAGGGACAGCCATTGTCCTGACCTCCAGCTACTCAGCCCTGAGGTAGAGTATGGCTTTGCTGAGTGGGACACGGTCATGAAGAGGCCCTCACTCATGCCAAGAACCTGCCCAGCCTTTTTCCTGACATGAGCCCAACGTGTCTTCCATCTCTGGGGTGCTTATGACACAGCTGATTGATTAAGTTGGCCAAGTGTTTTCAGGAGTTTCTAACTCGGATTCACCAAAACTGGAGATGAATAAGAGATGCCTAAAACCAGATTGTTTGCCAGCCTTATAAGTTTTTAAACATAGCATTTGTTTAGGATGATTGATAACAGTCATTCCTGGATGTTGATTTATTGATACTACTTGTAAGTTGGTCTCTTGGAGTCTCCAAATGTCGGTTACACAGACGAGTTATAAACACTTGAAATTAAACCACAGCGCATGTTCACCAATGTTCTATGTGTTTAGAACAGGAGGATGATTTGCAAGACCCCTCCCCAGGGTGGTTGGTGCTACCTCATGGGTCCAAGGCATGGGTGCTGTCTACTCCAGCTGAGCACACTTTCCCTACAAATGACCACTGCTCTGGGGTTCCAGTTCCACCTTCTTGGTTCCTTCTCTTAGGTACCTGGGTTTCTGTGGCTTCAACTTGATTGCACATACCAAGAGTTAAGCATGTTCACATGCAGCCATTAAAATACCTAAACACTTTCAGAAGTGCGGTGTTAGAGAAGCAACCTATAATCCCAGCACTTGGGAGACTGAGGCAGCAGATCTGATGGCAAAGCCGTGTGGACCCTGTATTGAGAGCCTGTCTCAAAAGAGGAAAAAAAAAAAGTCTTGGCAGAGAGGTTGTGTAATAGCAAGATACTTTGCATCACTCAGCCCCTGCTGAGAATGTTGGGTTCTAACCCTCCAAGCACAGTGTTACCTTGGGTCTGGCACAGAAGCCAGAGGCTGTGAATGAATTTCCACCTGTGAACTTATCCCATCCCCAGCTCAAACTCCAACTCAGAACTGTGGTCTCAAATATAAAATCTGGGTACTGGTTGACTACACAAGAACCCATGATTCAACTTGTCCTTGCTTTTTTCCCCTCTGTGATGGCTCCAGCTCCATGGAAATTCCAAATATTTTGGTCTCAATGTTGCTCATGACCCAAACTCCATAGGATTCTGAGATGGCCCTTTTTTGTTTTATTTTACAATATAATCTTTCATTTCAAGTTCTTTACTCATTGATACTCTATGGCTGGGCTCTAGGCAGCTGTGCTCAGGAAGGGTAGTCTTGGAACTGGTGCTCCTCCTCCTGGGTGTCCGGCCAGGAGAGTTCCTGCTTGAGTGTCAATCACTTCTGTCGCTTTGGCTTTTCCTTTGAAGAAATTCAGCCTGCACAATGAGATGGGGTGCTTCATTCTCCTTATAAACATCTTAAAGCATCTTTAAGGTTCTGGAAAACAATTTACCCAACCTACTTCAAGGAAAAATTGGAATTGGATACCATGTCATAAATAATATTTTAAAACAGACTTTAAAATATTCTTTCTCTGCATTGTCTATGATATTTTTTAAAAAATCACATGGGGAAATGTAGCTCCTTCCAGTAACAGCAGTCATAAAATGGCAGCTCTTGTTCAGGTTAGGTCACACTTCTGTGCATCATTTATTCAACAAGGCAGTAGAATCCCTTTCTGCCATGTAGGTGTAGGTACTATGATGTGAGGTTAATAAAACAAACGTTTCTGCTTTTATGGAATGGATACTTTAATGTGGACAAAGAGGCAATAAGCAGATATGTATATCAGGCAGTGAAAAATGTTATCCTTAAAAAATGGAAATGTATCAGGTAATGCTGAGAGGTGAGGCCTCTCTGACGAGATCACCCCCAGCATATCCCTGAAGTACATGGTCTAAGCCATGTGTATGTTTGGGGAGAAGGTCATTGTACAGTGACAATGTGGGCTCAGTTAAGAACAAGGGGACACAACTTCCCCAGGCCATAGGGTAAATAGCAAGGAGACCCAGACAAGAGGCTGACCAGGAAGACTGTTAGAAATGGAGAGACAGAATTTTCTCCACCCCTCACCTCCTGAGGGAGATGGCACAGAGACATTGGCTGGCCCAGCCCGTGGGGACATCTTGACTGCAGCTGCTGCATGTGCTGATGGCAGGTGAGCCTGCTTTCAATTGCTGCTCCAGCACACTTGGTATATAGTGATGTTTAAATTTCTCTAGATGCTTCGTTCATTTTCAACTGTAGTGTCTACTACTTGAAGATCTCATGTTTTCTCACATTTTTAGGGGAAATTTATCAGCAGGATAACAGACATTGAAGGGTTGCCACTCCTCAGGTATAACAGGCGTTAGAAGACACTGGAAGTTTTTAATTGGACCTTGAAAATATTTTTTAAAAAAAATCCATGACCTAGGACATTTTGCAAATAAATACTTGTTTTCCTGGACTTTTAATTTGCTTTTTTCAAATGGTTGTCTATAAAGAGGCTTTTAAATAGACAATTCAGTTATAATACTTACAAACTTTATCAAGTAAATATGACCTTTTATTATTTTTAAGGTTATTCCATCAACAGGCAGCAAGCTGAAACGACCAACACCAACTTTTCATTCTAGCCGAACATCCCTTGCTGGTGACACCAGCAATAGCTCTTCCCCAGCTTCCACAGGTGCCAAAACTAACCGGGCAGGTAAGTTCCCGCAATACATAGGGCTGAGGGTGGAAGGAATAACCCAGCTGCTTTGAATTGGCATATATCAGTCTCTCAGGAGCCAGTGCTGGGAAGGGTGCTTGGTGTCCTGCCCAGAAAGACACTCGCATTTTTTAGGCTGCCAATTGCTTTCTTTTTGTCAATGCAGCAAACTCTCCTACACTCAACTCTGGAGCCCTTGTTCAGAATCAGCAATGGTCACAGTTGAGAGAGTGCAAGGCAGAAAAGGCCAGCCTTGCACTCTGCATACTAACAATATGCCGTGTTTTTGTTATGGCTGCTGCTGGTGAACTGGGAAAGTGGATGCTGACTTTCTACAACTCTTTTCCCTTGGGAAACTGAAAATTGGCCTCAGTTTCTCCATTTGCCATCTGCTCACATATGTTACAATCTTATCAGTTACCTACCTAGCTGTGGTGACTGAGCAGCTTTGGAAGGTGGTCTGGCTTCTCAGAGCAGCCACTTTCTGCTACACAGGCTCACAGGTAGCCTCACAAACCAGAAAATGCTCATCACCTGCTGTGGTGATGAAGTGTGGATCCTGAATGGTGCAAAGTGAGAGCTATTAGCAGCAACCCCGTGGCCAGTCGCTTGTTTCCATATCATGCCTTTCCCATTAAATCTCCTGCTTTATTCCTAAATTCCAGACCCTAAGAAGTCCGCCAGCCGTCCTGGGAGTCGGGCCGGGAGCAGGGCTGGGAGTCGAGCCAGCAGCCGGAGAGGAAGTGATGCCTCTGACTTTGACCTTCTAGAGACACAGTCCGCTTGCTCAGACACTTCCGAGAGCAGCGCTGCAGGGGGTCAGGGCAGCTCCAGAAGAGGGCTCACCAAACCTTCCAAGATCCCAACCATGTCTAAGAAGACCACCACTGCCTCCCCCAGGACTCCGGGTCCCAAGCGATAACACTGTACAAGCATCCCACACCACTATCCACTTTGAATCCTACTCCGTACATTGGGTGTATATTTATTCTAAATGGGAGAAGTTATATTGTTAAAATTGTAAAAGAATAATTGTGTTATGAAGCTGCCTTATTTTTTTTTCCTTTTTGTAAGTTACTATTTTCATGTGAATATTTATGTAGATAAAATTTGCCTCCTGGTAACCCTGTAATGGATGGGGCCCAGAGATGAAATATTTGAGGAAAACAAAAGGTCAAGACACAAATGTGTATTAAAAAGAAAAGCCTCTAAATAGGGTTTCATGTGGTGCAGGGTTGTAAACCTGCTTTATCTTTTAGGATTATTCCTAAATGCATCTTCTTTATAAACTTGACTTGCTATATCAGCAAGATAAATTATATTAAAAAATAAGAATTCCGCAATGTTTAAGGAACTCTTCTTTTTAAATCACAGACACCTCGATTAGCAAGAACTAAGGAGGGGGCACTTAAAATTGCATTTCCATTGTTTTACTGTCATGTAATTTTAGCTGAAGAGACAGAACCTCATCTAGATAGCTTTTGCACATGATACAGCAAAGAGCTCATTGCAATACTGTCTTACTGTCTCAGTATTGGGTGTTAAAGGCACATAGCTGCTAGGATTCAGGGGTAAAAGGAAACCAGAATATTGGGGTTTTAAACTGATTGGTAACTAACTGTCCAGTCTAGCCATCAATAACTCTTATGTTCACCAGGCCCCAGGCCCTGGTGAGGGAGACTCCTTGGTGGCACTGTGAATTACAGATTTGTTTATTTGCTTTCTTCTTTCTGTCTTTTTTTTTTTTTTCTATTTATTTAAATTGATCAACCTCCCACAAACTGAGGAATGAATTCCATAAGCCTATTTTGAAATGTGGACCTAAGACAAATACTGCTCATCCTTTAACGGAGTTCACCAGCACACTTGTTCTCCAGTCCCGTTTGCTTCCGTCTTTTTTGTGTGTAATAAAGTCAGCTGACCAAGTGACCACAAAGGGGGGCTGTCTGGGGCTCCTGTTTTTAGCTGCTGTTCCTCGTCAGCTCCGACCATGTTGCTGTGTGATTATCTCAATTGGTTTTAATTGAGGCAGAAGTTGAAGCTCTACCAATGAACTGTTTAAAAATAAGACACTCTTTTGTATTAAAATTTGCTTGCAGTAACAAATGTTTTGTAACTCCTGGCTTTATTCTGAACCCCTTTATATTTAAGTGTTACCCCTAAGGCATAGAAATGTTGTAGTACTTAAATACATCATTCAACAAGAGTTTTCTTGATGGAAAATCAGAACTCATTACTTTTTTCTTTATTTTACCCTCGTTAATTTTAACAAAGCTCCAAAGAAGTGGGATGTTTTCACACAGATACTAGGGATCCTGTCCACCTATGTGATTCAACAGATAATATGTGAGTTTACCATGGGATGGGTGGGCAAACTTCCACAGTGTGATGAAATCTCTGTTACTCGATGGAACTTCACAAGCCAGAGTGGTTATCCTATTAACCTTGAGGCCACTGTGTAAGGCGCAAACAAATGAACATGCAAGGCCATAGCACAGGAAGAACTCTATTCTGCTGCACCAGCTGGTCAGATGGCACACATAGCTGGTTTCCTGGTGGCTTGTGTGGGAGATGGGTGATCATAGACTGACCCTCCCCTCTCACAGTGACCAGATAATACACATTGCCTGCTGCTTATCTATTAAAGTGTCTTGCAGTTGCATAAATCTCAAGAGCCATTATTTCCTTCACTATTCTTGAATTTACTGGTTTGCCCTCATGCCCTCCTGTCAGTTCACAGTGGACAAGGTAGAGGGAATAGCTGCCCTGAGACCCATTGGCTGATTTCCAGATTTGTGAAGAAAAACACTAATTTGGGAAGCTGTGTCAGGTGAAGCTGAGCCCTCTGAACATCTCTCACTTCTGGAAGGCAGTCCATTCTGATTCCTTTGTTTTATAGATGAACAGGCAGATATATTCAGGAGGCCACAGTATAAGGGCACTGGTGAATGCTTCTGGAGTTGAGTCTTAGCCTCTGTGAGGAGGCCTCCACTTCCTCCAGTCCTTAGCTGGCCCTGACATGACCAGAACAAGCAGCTGCTGACTTGAATAATGAGAACGTAAGAAAGGGGCTCAAACTCAGATCTGTGCTCTTACTCTTCAGGCCACATGCCCCTCTTAGAATTCTAGAATTTGGTAAGATGTAAATGCGTGCTTGGCAAAGCTACATAAGGCCACATGTTCAGATTGAAAGGCATATATAGTCTGGTGTGTTCCACACTTACTCTTTTTTGGAATTGGGTGACCTTAAAGCTGTCAACTTGGGACTAGAGAGTTGATCCAGCTGTTAAGAGCACTTGCTGCCCGTGGAGAAGACTCGAGTTTAGTTCCCAGCATCCATACAGTGGCATACAACCACCTGTAACTCCAACTTTAAGGAATCTTCTGGCTTCCATGGATACCGATGCAAACACACATACCCACATGCTGGAGAGATGCTAAGAGCATTTATTTGCTGCTCTGCCAAAGAACCGGGGTTTGTTCCCAGAATCTTTATCAGGCACCTCCATAGGCACCTGCATTCACATGCACGTACCTACATGTGACACACACCTACTCATTTTGTTTTTGAGGCAAGGTCTCACTGTGTATGTAGTCTTGGCTGTCCTGGAACTCACTAGGTAGAACAGGCTGGCCTTACACTGCCTCTGCCTCCCAAATGCTAGGGTTAAAGTCATGTGCCACCACAATCAGCTTTACACACACAATTTAAATAGATTTGTTTTGTAAAATAAAATTCTTTTTCTGAAAAAGCTATTGAAATTTAGTGTAAGATAGTGCTTTCACCCAAATTGACTTCTACTTCCTAGTGCCCAGAAGCAGGAGCATGTCAGGAGTGGCTAGCATCCATCTTTCCAGCCTAGATTATCTGTTCTTATTTTATTCGAGGATTTTGGTTCTGAGTGTTCAGCAAAGCTCTGCTGGCAGGTGGTGGAGAGGTGGCTAGGGGGTCTTGAGCTTAATTCTCAGCACCCAAGTAGAGCGAGGAACCCAATGCCTCTAGTCTCTAAGGACATAAGCATTCATGAGCGAGCACACAATGAAAATAAATCTTTTAAAAATAAAAGCAGACACTGGGTGACGGTGGTGCATGCCTTCAATACCAGCACAGGCAGAGGCAGAGAGATTTCTGTGAATTCCAGGCCAGCCTGGTCTACAAAGCTAGTTCCAGGACAGTCAAGACAGAGAAACCCTATCTTTAAAAAAAAAAAAAAAACAAAGGAAAGAAAAGCTCGGTAGAACCACAGAAAGCTTTTTTTTTTTTTTTTCATTCAACTAGAACCTGTGTAAGACATAGGAAATATACAAGAAAGGGGTTTAAAATACTACAGAGATCGACAAGGCTGATCAGCAGTAAAGGTGCTGGCCACACACGTCTAGAGACCTCCCTTTAATCTCCAGAACCCACAAAAAGGTTGGGAACAGATTCCACAAAATCACCCTCTAACCTCTCTACATGAGCCTCTCCCCCATAATAACAGTTCTGGGATGTGACTCAAAAACTACACGTGTGATACCCAGTTCAGCAAACAGAGGTGCTTGCCACCCAGGATAATGGCCTGAGCTCCACCCAGAGCCCACACAGTAAAAAAAAACAAGTACTCACACAAGTTGTTCTCTGGCCTCCACACATGACCTGCTCATGCGGTCATTCCAGATAAATTATACAAACTGAGTGTTAGCTGGGGCTTTAAGTGATACATCAACAACTATCGTTTATGAAATGCCAGCGTTCCATACATTATGGAGACCTTGCACTCTAGATACATCTCAATATACATCCCAGTTCTATGATTTTGAGTCCCTCCCAAGGGGGGGACTCAGTAACTTAGCAAAGTCACATCAGCAGGTGAACCACAAAGCTCACATTCTGACATCATCTTCTCCAAGGAGCTTTAGCCACCTCAGTCTCCCTGCTGTTCTGGGTTCCACTCACAGAGCCTCTTCCCAGCACACCTACTCTGCCCTTCCAGAAACTTCACCAACTCCTCTGGGGGACAGCTTTCGTTCTGCCTTTGAAATGACTGAATTCACAGATGGTCAACCCCATTAGAGTGGGTTGCTCAGAATTGGAGCCTTGGTTCAGGGCCCAGTACAGAGCAACCCACCACGGCCATTGCCGGCTCGCTAAACCCTGTTTTACTTTACAAGGATGTGAAGCACTGTGGAAAGTAGGCAGCCAGCTCCTAAGCTGAGATAAATGATCCCCCACACACACCCACTAAGGACCAGTCCCATGCTGGGCAATGGTGGTGCACGCCTTCAGTCCCAGCATCTGGGTGGCAGAGGCAGACAGATCTCTGTGAGTTCAAGGCCAGCCTGGTCTACAGAGTGAGTGCTAGGAGAGACTCCCAAGCTACACAGAGAAACTCTGTCTCTAAAAACAAAACAACCAAAAATTGTAGTTAGTAGCCTGGTAGCCCAGCATTGCCTAGAAGGTAACAGGTGGGCGGGGGGATTCTTGGTGGTGTGGTGTCTGGCACAGAGAGCACCCGGGGTCCCTGTGGGCAAGAGACTCAAGAGCTCCTGAACAAAAAATATATGCAGAGCATCTTACTGCCTTCCTCAGTCATCAAGCCCTATGAATTCAACCCCCAACCTTCACAACCTTCACCAAACTTCGCCCCATCATTATCAGTCCCCTCCCCTATATCTGTCTCCAACTTCAGCCCCTGACTTGTCTCCCTCGTCATTCTAGCTCTAACCTCAATGTGGGTAGTTTCAAAGACTACTTGGCAGCATTGTCCTTAGAAGACCTGCATTTTCCCCTTTTCTTCCTTCTTCCCATTCTCCTCTTCTTCCCATTCTCCTCTTCTCCTCCTTGTTGTGTTTGTTGTTTGAGAAGGGTCTGACTATGTAGCCACGAAGCCAGCCCTGGCCTTCTGGAACTATGTAAACTATGTAAACTATTCTGACCTTGAATTTGTTGTGATCTCCCTGCATCCCCAGTCACCACTACCAATGACTACTCAAAGCATTTAGTTGATACTTGAAACACGGCTGGAGAGATGGTTAAGAGCATTTGACTGCTCTTGCAGAGGACCTGGGGTCAGTTCCCAGAGCATCAGGTGGCTCGCAACCAGCTGTCACTCCAGTTGCAGGACACTTGTACACAGGAAGTGCACACATTTAAGAAAAAGCAAACTTTCAAAGGATCACCTCAGCAAGTTTTCGTGACCATTATACATTTATTTGGATTTTTATTCTGAATCTACACTAGAGAATCTGGCCCAAATCCTCATGTAGCACCACCTACAAGGCCCTTTATGGTCCCCTGGAAGCCCCGCCCCCAGCAGCCGCGAAGCCCTGCCCCCAGCAGCCGGCATTCACCTCCAGCCCTTCAGCTCCACTATTAAGCAACCAGAGGTAAGGTACTTGACCTCGGTGTGCCTCAGTTTTCCCATCTGTTAAGAAGAAAAGTTTTGCCGGACACAGTAGCACATGCCTTAATCTCAGAGGCAGGCATATCGCTTTGTGTCTGAGGCCAGCCTGGTCGTAGGAGAACGTTCCAGGTCAGCCAAGACTACAGAGTGAGAACCTGCCAAAAGAAGAAAGAAGAAGAAATAGGAGGAGGAGGAGGAGGAGGAGGAGGAGGAGGAGGAGGAGGAGGAGGAGGAGGAGGAGGAGGAGGAGGAGGAGGAGGAGGAGGAGGAGGAGGAGGAGAAAGAGGAGGAAGAGGAAGGGAAGGAGGGAGGGTCGGAGGGAGGGAGGAAGCAAGGAAGGAAGGGAGAAAGAGAGGGAGGGAAGGAGGGGAGGAAGAGGGAGGAAGGGAGGGAGGGAGGGAGGGAGGGAGGGAGGGAGGGAGGGAGAGGAAGGGAAGGAGGGAGGGTCGGAGGGAGGGAGGAAGCAAGGAAGGAAGGGAGAAAGAGGGAGGGAAGGAGGGGAGGAAGAGGGAGGAAGGGAGGGAGGGAGGAAGGAGGGAAGGAAGGAAGGAAGGAAGGAAGGAAGGAAGGAAGGAAGGAAGGAAGGAAGGAAGGGAGGGAGAGGGAGAGAAGACAGCTGTGTGCCACTTAATGGCATATGAACGCTAATAGACCTGGAAGCGCTGCTCCCTGCCATTCTGACACTCCCAGCCTTTACAAAGTCACTCCCTCTGCCGGGCGCTTTCCTCCCACTGACTTCCGGAGCCTTTCCGACGGAGGTGCTAATTCTGTGGCAGCAGCCAGGGGAGGCGGGAGTGCAGAAAGGGGTGTGAGTTAGGGAGTATTCCCCGGGTCCCTTTCTTGCTAGCCGCTGTAAGGCTCACAAATGAGAAGCTAAGCAAAGGCGGTCCCCACCCCTTCGGGAGGCTCCAGAGCCCAGCCCGTGTTGGATCAGCAACGGGATCCGTCGGGTGAAGGTGCCTGGCGTCCGAAGAGAAGCGGGGGGCTTGGTCCCGGCTGCTGCCGGCAATAGAATGTGCCCCACCCTCGCGGCACAGCTGGCACCAGCCCAGCCCAGACGGCTGGAACTATATGTGGGCTCCGTCTATGTCGCTATGCCTAGGAGAAGGGCGACGCTGCGGGTCTCACCACTGCCGGGGGACTCAGGATCCCACCCTCCCCAGGGCTCAGAGACCCCGACGTCTCCTCACGGAGCTCGGCGTGCGCCTCGGCAGCTGGATGGGGACCCAGGACACACTTGAAGGCCTTTCCCCAGCTGGCCCCAGCTACCTACCTCGGGGTCGCCCCAGGCGCTCCCACCACCCGGCGCAGCAGTAGCTGCGTGTACACCGGGCGGGAGTCTGTCCGCGTTCGGGCCCGCCCTCGAGCCCCCATTGGTTGGCCCGAGGAGGGGCGGGGCCGAGGAAGCTCTCGCCGGTCTGTGGGGCCACAGGAGATCCCCTCGGGACACTCGCGGGTGCCGCGCCACGGAAGCCCAAGTTGTTTTGCGGGACCTACGAGACCAGCGACCGCTTGCAGAGCGCGTGGCGCGCACTCGCTGCAGAACTGCCCGCGACAGGTGCAAACTCGGGGTCCGCTGCGCCTTTCGGTCCTCGCCGTCGGGTGTCGCGCCGGGCCCGGCCATCCACGAGTGGATGAGAGTCTGCTGAGCGTCCGAGATGGCCGTGCGCCCTGGGCCGCTCTGGCTGCTGGGCCTGGCTCTGTGCGCTCTGGGCGGCGGCCACAGCCCACGTCCCCCACATACCTGTCCCCAGCGTCGCCTGGGAGCGCGCGAGCGCCGAGACATGCAGCGAGAGATCCTGGCGGTGCTCGGGCTGCCTGGGCGGCCCCGACCCCGAGCGCCACCCGCAGCCTCCCGGCAGCCAGCGTCCGCGCCCCTCTTCATGCTGGACCTGTACCACGCCATGGCCGATGACGACGACGGCGGGCCCCCTCAGCCTCACTTGGGCCGCGCCGACCTGGTCATGAGCTTCGTCAATATGGGTGAGTGCGAGGAGGACCCAGGGGGTCGCAGACTCCGTGTGGAGTGGGCATGGCCGCCTGTCTAGGGATGATGTCATTGGATAGTGCAAGGCCCCCTGTGACAGGGAGCCAAGGTGCAGCAGAACCACAGGGAAGAGGCAACTGTAGGGGTCAGGGCTGGAAGGTCTGAGGATTAACGCGGGTTTCTAGGGTCTTTGCCCACCAAGGCGCGCGCCCAGGAGAGGGAATCTGATGATGCCCAGGTCCCCGGAAGACGGTTGGTCCTGGGAAGACTAATGAGTAAACAGAAGCTGTGATGCTGTCATTGTGATAAACGTAGCCCTGAAAAGAGGGACAAAGTTCAATGCAGAAGCCTGTGGTCATATCGTTGAAGTGACCAGAGCTGACCCACACGCCCTGACTGCAGGTTCCTTCTCTGAAGCAGGAAGCGGGTGGGTGGGGTGCACTGTCGGGAGGTGGAGTGGACAGACTCAGATCATGACTGTAGTTTTGTGGGACTGGGCCACAATACCTGGACCTTGGTCTGACATGGAGTGAGTGTTCAGACCAGTGAGTGATGCAAGGGGCATCTGTGAGTCCGTTCTCCGAAACGGATCTCCTTTTTCCGTGGATCTCTAGACCTCAGGGCCACCTTCTGTAGTCTTTTATTTTTTAATTTATATGTATGAGTGTTTCGCCTACACAGCGTGTGTGTGCCACATCCGTGCCTGGTGCTGGAAGAGGCTAGAAGAGGGTATCAGATACCGTGGAACTGGAGCTACAGACAGTTGTGAGCAACCGTGTGGGTGCTGGAAATCAAATCCAGGACCTCTGGAAGAGCATCCAGTGCTCTTAACTCCTGAGCCATCTCTCCAGCTACACCCACCACCTTTAAAAATATTTTCCTTTATGTATATGAGGTTTTGCCTTCATATATGTATGTATACCACGTGCATGCAGTGCCTCGTGGGGACAGAAGAGGGCGTCAGGTCCTCTAGGACCGAGTCACAGGTTATAGGAAGTCATGACCAGCAGGTGCTCTTAACCACGGAGCCATCTCTCCAGTCCCAACCTCCAATAGTCTGAGAAGCATTTTTCCAGAATATCCTTTCATCCCAGTTGGTCAGGTCCCCACCTTCTCTGCTGATGTTTGTGGTGGGTGGGGGCCTAGGCAGACCCTAGGCTGGGTCCATTTGAGTACCAGGCCTTGAATTGAGAGCAGGGAGAGGACCTTGCCATGGTCACCGGCCTCTGCACTGCATAGCTTTTCTTCCTAGCAGCCCAGCAAATAGCTACAATCTCTACTGTCATTGCCCAGGGATGGGCAGGGAGACAGAGAAGCAGTGACTGCCCTGAGACATCTCTGTATCCAGGTTGATGATATCCCTTCCAAGATGGGGAGAGCTTTCGATAGGGGATGGGCAGAGGAGCAGGGGATTGGACAGCAGGGTGTGTGTCCTCGGCCACGTTTTCCTACCTGAAGGAGGGAAGAGAGGGCACTGGAGCCTCTCGTTCCCATCCAGAGCTGGTGATGGCAGAGGTAGGGTAGAGCATAGCGGGAAAGTAGCTATTTAGCCAGTAGTCCAGCTTCAAGGAGGGACTGCCTTTCTGCCTAGAGGGCAGGGTGGGGACTTAGGACAGACCACATGTGGGGCTGTAACTGTGTCTCCATCCTTAGGACAGGCTGACCCAGGGCTTAGGACTAAGAACTAAGGATAGAGTTGCCCAAGAATGTCCCCAGAGAAGCTACTGATCAGAATGAGTCACCTCCCAGCCCATGTTCTGTGCCCCACCCCCATCCTCTGGGCAAAACATGAAGAGCTCTGGTGGGAACTGGTGCCTGGTGCCTTAGAGCAGGACCTGTTGCTGCTGTGCCGCTTCAGGGGAGTCCCTTGCCTCTGAGCCGAACATCTGTCCCTTTAAATGGGACTCCTTGGCCAGGCATGATGACACACAACTAACTCCAGCATTCCAGAGCCAGGTGGATCTCTATGAGTTCCAAGACAGCCAGCCAGGGCTATGTAGTGAGACCCTGCCAGAAAATAAATGAATAAATGGGACCCTCATGACCTGTCCTCAAGGTTAGATGACCAGATGAGCAGGAGCATACCGCAGCCTTCCTTCACTTAGAGTGTGAACTGGGGCCTGGCCACTGTCAACCCCCAGCCCTTCCAGCAGCAGCCCAGCTTTGCAAATAAGGCAATAAAATCTACATGGCTGCATGTGGCGAATCACAACTATAACCCTAACACTCAGGAGGCTGAGGCAGGAGGATGGCCACAGCTTCAAGACCAGCCTGGGCTACGTCTTGTATTTAAAGTCATCCAGAACATCAGAGTAGCAGCAGAACCTGCTGAAAGAAAATGGGAGGGAGGAAGGGAGGGAGGAGAGAGTATGGGAGGGATGGAAGGAAGAGGGAGGGAGGGAGGAAGGAGAGAGGATGGGAGGGAGGGAGGGATGGAAGGAAGAGGGAGGGAGGGATGGAAAGAAGGAAGAGGGAGGGAGGGAGGGAGGGAGGGAGGGAGGGAGGGAGGGAGGGAGGGAGGGAGGGACATGCATACTGAAGCCTAGAAATGGATTCTAAAAGCCAACCAAAGGCTGTGTGTCAAAGTTACCCTTTGACCTTTACATCTTTCTGTTTCTCAATTGGTTGGGACAACAGCACATGAACCTGTTTTACCACCCTGTTTCATAGTCCCAGAGAGGGTAAATAGCAGGACCAGGGACACACAGCATTTAGGCCACATCTGTGTTGATGGTTTGTAAATCCGATTTCCCCCACACTGCCTTAATCTCCCCTTCCCCAACCACTGCCTGTAGGATCTGTGGCACTATCAAGCAGGACTTTGTTGAGTGGTACACTTGCCACACTAGTAGATTTTCCCAGCTAGAGTAATTTTGTTTTTTGTTTTGTTTTGTTTTATTTTATTTTTCAAGACAGAGTCTCACTATGTAGCTCTGGCTGTCCTGGAATTCACTATGTTGGCCAGGCTGGCTTTGAACTTACAGAGATCTGCCTGCCTCTCTCTCTCTCTCTCTCTCTGAGTGCTGGGATTAAAGGCGTGAGCCACTATGTCTGTCTTAGAATGATTGTTTATCTGCTGATTACCAGGCCCGTGTGTCAGACACATGCCTGGTGCCTGCCGTTGGCAAGCCCAAGCCAGAAGGAAGGTCAGGGCCCTGGAATCAGCACTCCACAGACAGCATCAGCATCCCAGGGTGGCAATGGCTGTGTCCCTGCTGTCCCTGTGCTTGGAGAAGGGAGAGCCCTGAGCTAAGCTGGTACTCTCAGCACCAGACCCAACTCTTGTCCCCTCCTGATCCACCCTCAGTCCCTGCTGGTCTCCACCATTGTGGCCTCCCTTCTGTGGTCCTCTGATTCTTGTCAGCGTCTGCACCGATAGTGTCAGAAAGACGAGGTGCCTCCCAGCCCGTGTCCTCGGCTCTGTTTCATTGGCACCTGCTGTTCTCACTGCCCTGTCCCAGGGCTGGGCATCCTTCCCAAGGGCAAAAGGGGGCAGGAAGGACCAGCTCTGCTTATGTCAGTGGACAGGCAGGCAACTCTGTTCTGAATGAGGAAACTGAGGTACAACCAGCACTAACAGGCAGAGTCCAGGCAGGACCACAGGGAGCCGTCTGCATGTGCCTAAGCCCCTTTCCTAGCCTAGGAGCTTTAATTCCTGAGGTCTCAAATGGCTGAGGACAGGGGCAGCAATGAGCAGTGGTGGCCAGATCTGAGTGACTGAGAGACCCGGCCTTAGTGCTTATTACACAAAATTCAGACCCATCTACATCAGATAACGTGTTCCCCCGAGAATCCTGCTTCTACCAGCCTGTCCCTCTAGGCAACTGTATGATTCCTATCACCACTGTCTCCCCCTGCCTGGTTCTAAGAAGTGGGGTTATGCAGTGTGTGACTACCCTAGTGTGCTGTATTAACCCACCCCATGAATTTCTCTGAATCACCCACATTCTTGTTTCTATCATTCGTAACTTCTGGGTTGCGTGAATGACCCACAGATGGTCCTTGTTCATTTTATCTTTATTAATGCAGATTTGGTTGTAAATAAAGCTGTTCTGTGTCTGTACTCAGGTGCCCAAGGCTGGAGCATTTTGAGTTTGAAGCAAGCCTAGGAAACTTAGTGAGGCCTGTCTCAAAGAAAGAGAGAGAGGGAGGGGGAGGGAGGAAGGAAGGAAGGAAGAAAGAAGAGAATGAATGCTGGGAAGTGGTGGTGAATGCTTTTAATTCCAGCATTCGGGAAGCAGGGACAGGTGGATCACTGTGAGTTTGAGGTGAGCCTAGTCTACAGAGCAAGTTCCAGGAAAGGTTCCAAAGCTACAAAGAAACCCTATCTCAAAAAACAAAAACAAAAAAGGAAGGAGAGAGAGAGAGAGAGAGAGAGAGAGAGAGAGAGAGAGAGAGAGAGAGAGAGAGAGAGAGAGAGAGAGAGAGAGAGAACCGAACCAGGGCTGGAGAGGTGGTTTAGGGTACAGAGAACTTGCTGCTCTCCCAGAGGACCTGATTCTGTCCTCAGCACCCATGTCAGATGGCTCACACCCCCTGTTACTCTGGCTCTAAGGGGATCCAATTACCTCTGGCCTCTGTGAGCATCTGCACTCAAGTGCACGTAGCCACATACAGGTCATTAGAATAAATCATTTTTTAAAAGGAAAAGAGATGAGGGATGTAGCTCAGTGGTGGAGCCCTTGCCCGGTGTGTGCTAGGCCCTGAGTTTAATCCGCAGAACTGAAAAAAGCATCTATCTCCTCATTCTCATCCACTGTGTGTGCCTGTGCGTGCTTGAACACACCCTGGATATCAGACTTGGGGCCTTTCCCTTCCTAAGCAAATGCCCTTCCCACTGAGCTTTACCCACACTGACTCCCTTTTTAGAGACTAGATAAGCAACTTCACCCCTGTTTTCAAAGAGGCATTTCCACACCCCTAGACCTAGCCCAACTCTCCCATCCTAGACAGGCAAACTCCACCGTGATGAAGTCTCAGCCTACATGGCGCCTTTCCTAGGGTGCTAGGCTTTCTCTGCCTGAGTTGGGGTCACAGATAACCCCTTTTCTCCTTGTTCTTGGGAAACAAACCTAGAAATGACCCAAATGGGATTCTCCATGGCCCTCACCCCACCATGTGCCACAGCCCCTGTGGGCAGGTGCTCAGCGCAGGCTGGCAGAGGGGAAGGAGACGGCCCAGTGGGAGTCAGGGAGCACAGAGCTGCATCAGGTGGGATGGAAGCCAGCCATCCCCATCTCTGTGACACCAGCAGTGAGAACATCTCTGAGTGTCTCCTGACACCCCCAGTTCCATGGGACCCAGCGGGAGGAAGGTGACTTCAACAGGCATTCTAGGGTCCTTGTGGACAGAACATGCTGAGAGCCGCCTCCTCCCCAATATGCCACCCGCTGAACTCCAGGTCCACTCATTTCCATGGCTTGAATCTGCAAGTCTGTAGCACACTTCCCTGAGCTCTTATGTGACCTCAACGGAGAGCTGCCTCAGTTTCCCTGCTTCTGAACCCCAACCCTGAAGACTTCCCCAGTTCTGACTCAAACTGTGTCCACACAGCCCTCCCCCTGATGGGGGTCTCTCCAAAAGTGAGTCATGGGATAGGGAAATAAGCAGGCATGTGTCATCATGACCACATCTTTCTGGCACATTCTCACAGTTCAGTTCTTCTTGAGTTTCTTCAGGAGGAACCGCACCCTTGCTCACATCTCCTGGGGATTATTTTTTACCTCGGCAGGCTTGATGTGGTGGCCTGTGCGGGTGTTCCCTTTTAATTTGGGGTCTGGAGCCAGCTGAGGACTGGACCAGTAATTATGTGTGCAGAGCCGCTTATGGAAACGGCCTGTGAAGAAAGTCAGTGCGGAGACTCAGCTGAAAATAACCCAGGAGTGAGCCTGGGCCTTGCTGTGGCGCTGAGGCTCCTGGCGGGAGAAATTCCTTCAGGTGTAGAATGCACAAGTCACCAACCCCAGGGCCCCACCCTCCTCTGAGGTCCGGCTCAAGCCCAGCGTTTATAAGTCTGGTGTGGGCCCCTCAGCCATTGGTACCAGCCGCATAGGACCGTCATGCCCAGCCCCCCACCCCAGGGCCTGGGATCCTGTCCCCACCCTCAAAGTCCCCACCCTCAAGGAAGCAAATCTCCCAGTAAGTGGGGACATCAATGGTCTCTGATGGAGACTCACTGTGACATGGTTGTCATTCAGACCAGCAGCAGCACCCCAGCCCCAGGAGCTGTGAGTGATGGACTCTGAGCCATGGGGAAGAACAGATGTTCACTCTCTCTGTCCCCAGAACAGTGACTTGGTGAGCAGGCGGCTGCAGGCCATTCATTCACCCACCGGCCATGCTCGGTTACTGCCCTAAGGAGCTCACCATCCAGAGGGGACACAACCCACTGGCACAAGGGGTCACACCACAGCCTGGTGTGAAAGCAGCTGAGAGAGTTGAGGCTCCTCAGCTGATATTGGAAAAAAGAAAACGTGTCAGTCAGGAGAGTACAACCTAGGAAAACAATCTTGCAGGGGCTGGGATGTGGAGGGGTGGTCTCAGGCAGAAGACACAGGAGGCTGTTGGGATGACAGACAGTTTACCGGGTGAGGGTTGCTGAAACAGAGCGGAGGCTAACTCTCACGTGGGCGCCGAGGGGCGGAGGAAGGCAGATAGCTTCAGTCTAGTGAGAAGACCCCATTCTCTGAGGGCCAGCCACTTGGAGCAGAGGAGAGTGACTTCTGAGGTATTTCTTCTGGTCAGAAGCAGGACAGATTTAGGTTGTCTGGGTGAATCTAACTTTGTCTAGGAGAAACATTTTGTGGGTGTCTCACTGATCGGCACAGGGTTTGGCATGTGAAGGTCTAGTCTGGCTGTATGGGCACAGGGCCCCAGATGTAGACTGGCAGGGTGTGACACTGCTGTGGCCGGGGACACCACCTCCTGCCCACAGTGGGCCTTTTCTGAAAGCATGGCATCTGGAGCTAGTTTTATCGGGGTCTGGAGAAGGAGGCCAAGGGTTCTAGGATTGTTTTCTCAAAGCCTCAGGCAGCTCAGACGGTAAACTCGGCTTCCCTGTTTACAGCTTTGCAGAGAGCAGAATGTCTCTCTCCATTCTGAGCCCTTGGCTCTGTGGAGCTGCCTGTCTAGAGTCCTTGCTGGAGACTGCTTTTTTATTTTCGTGTGTGTGTGTGTGTGTGTGTGTGTGTGTGTGTGTGTGTGTGTGTGTGTGTGTGTGTGTGTGTGTGTTGGTTGCATGTGTGAGGGTAGGTATAGGTGACTTATGTAGGCCTGAAGTTGACACTGGGTACCTCCTTTGACCGATCTCCTCCTTGGGTATCCTCCAGAGCTTGCCAATTGCAGCTAGTCTAGCTAACCACCTTGCCCCGAGCACCCTTTCAATGCCTTAGGAGTGCTGGTGGCTTTCATATGGATGGTGGGGATCTGCACTCCAGGCTTCATGATTGCAATGCAAGCGACTTCACAGTGAGTCCTCTCTCCGTAGACCCCACTGCTGGGGACTCTAGACATACATTGCTGCACAAATGGCAGCAGGCTTGCCTCTGAGTGTCATCGACTGTCGCAGCCTCAGCAACAATTGAACTGCATAGAATTCTTCCCGGGTCACAGGGTATCTGGGATCACTGTGCTGAGTTATTTGAGGTACGGAACAGAGTGTCCTGTGAATGTCTTGGCCTTTCTTGTTACTCTGTGGTCCTCTTGTGTGCTTCAGACCCTGCTGCTGGATTTCAGCCATGCTGGCTTCTTCAGAGTTCTCAAACACAGGCCCTGTGTGTTTGAGGGTTTCTCTGCCGGGACAGCTGTTCCTTCACCTCAATGCTGGGTATTTTTGGGGGGTGGGTTGTTTGTTTCCTTTAACAATTGTTTTAATTATTAGGGCTGGAGAGATGGCTCAGCAGTTAAGAGCTTATGCTTCTCTTGTTCTATTCCCAGCACTCAGGTTGGGTCAGTCAACACCACCCAGCTCCAGGGGAATGTGATGCCCTCTTGTGGCATCCAAGGGTGCACAATCTCTCCCACACACAATTAGAAATACAACAGATCTTTTTGGTTTTTTTTTGTTTTGTTTTGTTTTGTTTTGTTTTTGTTTGTTTGTTTTGGTTTTTCGAGACAGGGTTTCTCTGTGTAGCTTTGGAGGCTGTCCTGGAACTCGCTCTTGTAGACCAGGCTGGCCTTGAACTCACAGAGATCCTCCTGCCTCTGCCTCCCGAGTGCTGGGATTAAAGGCGCCATTGACACCCGGCTACAACAGATCTTTTTAAAAAATTAAATATCTTTTATTGTTGTGTATGTGAGTGCAGGCTAACAGCTGCTACAGTGCACGTTTGGAGGTCAGAGGACTAACTTTTGGTAGTCAAATCTTTTCTTTGGGATCAGACTGTGATCATTAGATTAGTGGAGAAAGTCAAGCCATCTCACTGGCCTAGTTTCTCTTTCTAAAGTCTTGGCTCACCAGGTTTTAAAATAGAACGTGAGTTGCTAGTGTCATCTGTAGACAGTGGTTCTCAGCAGGAACCATTTTGCCTCCCTGAGGATCTTGGGCAATAACTAGTCATTGTCTGTTATTGCAGCTGGGGAGGGGGAGGGTCCTTGTGGGCACCTGATAGATGGTCAGGGATGCCGCTTAAAAGCCTGCAATACAGAGAATGATGCCCACAAGGAATGTCCTGACCAGATGTCAGCAGTGCAGAGCCATGGCAGCTGTGAAAGGCCAGCAATGTCTCATGCTGTTTGCTGGTGTTAATATATGCAGTCCGTGCGTTCGTGCGTGCGTGCGGGTGTGTGTGTGTGTGTGTTGCACATGCCTGCATGTGTGTTTAGAGGTCAGGGGACAGCCTTAAGTATTGTTCCTCAGGACCTCTCTATCTTATTTTTTCTGGCCTGGAACTCACCGATTAGGCTAGGCTGGTTGGTTGATGGCTGGTTTATCTGAGGGATCTACCTTTCTATGTCTCCCCAGTGCTGAGCTTAGAAGCCCTTCTCACTGTGCCTGGCTTGTTTTTGTTTTGTTATTTTGTTTTCCAAGACAGGGTTTCTCTGTGTAACTCTGGCTATTCTGGAACTCACTCGGTCGACCAGGCTGGCCTTGAACTCCCAGAAATATGCCTGCCTCTGCCTCCCAAGTGCTGGGATTAAAGTGTGCACAAACACATCTTGTTTTTGTTTTTAATATGGGTTCTGGAATCCAACGTTGGCCCTGAAACTCACTCTGTAGACCAGGCTGGCCTTGAACTCACAGAGATTCATCTGCCTCTGACTCCCGAGTGCTAAGATAACCTGAAGAGGCCAAAAGAGAGTATTAGAGCCCCCAGAACTAGAGTGACAGTTATTAGCCGTCAGTTGGGTGCTGGGAACCAAACCTAGGTTATCTGCAAAAGCAGCTTGTGCACTGACTGCTGAGCCATCTTTCCAGCCCCCTTTATCTTGTTCTTATACTCCGTCACTAAGAATGTGGAGTCAAATTGCTCTCATTTAAAATCACACACACACACACACACACACACACACACACACACACACACAACAATTTTCCTCATTGTAGCTAAGCCACCAACACAATATACAATTAGTTCAATTACTGTGCTTTGAATTTTGCTAGGTTTGCTCTTTATTCTTGTATTTGAATTGGTTTTTGTTTCATATTTTTGTGACATCTTTACAAAGTGTTTGAAGCAAGGAGCCTTGTTAATTGGTTTGTTTCCTTTTCCATGCCCTGAACTCTGTCTCTGTCTCTTCTCACCACCCACAAGTAGTATTCTTTTCTCCTTCTCCTCCTCCTCCTCCTCCTCCTCCTCCTCCTCCTCCTCCTCCTCCTCCTCCTCCTCCTCCTCCTCCTCCTTCTCCTTCTTCTTCTTCTTCATTTGTGGCTTAGCTCCCTATTCAGAATCTACAGTTACAGATCTGGGGCAGCAACTCAGTGGTTAAGACCATTTGCTCTGCCCATGAGAACCTGCTTTGGATCCCTAACATCCATGTTAGAGGCTGAGCACAGCTTTATATGCTATAACCCCAGCATTGGGAGGTGGAGACAAGCAGATCCCTACAGCCTGCTGGCCAGCCAGTCTCGCTGCATCCGGAAGCTTGCTGTTCAGTGAGAGACCTGGTCTCAAACCCAGAAGGTGAAGAGTGACAGCAGATGACACCTAATGTCCTGCTCTGGCTTCCACATGTGTGCACACAGGCACTCCCCCATACATTCACACACATACACAACACATATTATATATGTACCTGGGCATGTATGCATGATGAATATATGGGTTCATAGTATTTCTACATTTACTCTTTGTTAGATAAAGGATGTATTATCTACTTTGCTCCCCATGCTCTTTCTAGAGATGTGATATTTCTAGAGAGCACGTCATGACAGACTACATACTACATGCTTCAGTGATGTTCCCAGCTGTGTGGCATCCTACTGAGAAGATGCCCTCAGTTCATAGCTTGTCTCCTATTGCTGTTGGGGCTGTTTCTGGTAATTAATGCAGCAACAACCTTGTACACAACTCTTTATGTATTTTTGTGACTGTATTTGGGACATTTTCTTGGAAGTTAAATATGGAAGTCAAAAAAATTTCTAATTTTTCTTGAGTATTACTAGAGGACACTATAGGGATTACACATCCTAAACCAACACGGCTGGAGAGAGGTCTGGCATCATATAAGGGAAGTGCTGTCCAACCAGGGTCAGGTTAGCCTCGCTGGGTGCCTTGAACAATATCTTGAGTCAATTTTGGTCATTACTAATGGGGAGGGGGAAGGTGATCCTGCAAAAGGCTGTGGACATTGTTACCACACCCTTCCCTCTACTGGACAGTGCCTGTGACAGACCAGCCAGAACAAGCATCTGGCTCAGGAGAGTCATAGATGAGGAGGACACCCAAAGTGAGCAACTCTTGGAGGGTCCTAATCAAGAGGTCTTACACGCCTAAAGTAACTCCACTCCAGACTGGGCCTGGAGGCCAGAGACTGAGCTCAGATTATTGCAAGAGCTGTGTCATCATGAGCATGTGGACACAGGGAACAGGTGCGTGCTCAGGTGTGGGCAGCTTATTTCTTGACTCTGGCCACTGGGTCAACCTAAAAATGATACCGTAGTCATGAGCAACCTGGTACCCAGATCCAGCTTTTTAAATGCCCCTCCAGCAAAGGAAGCTCCCTGGGGAGAGGCAGAGCCCGCAGCATCATACGCAGACTATGATGCCAACATTCTCAACATGGAACGAAGGAAGGAGCCTTGTGTGACAATGAATACTTGCTCTCAGAATTTAGGAAGACTGTGACTTTGAGGCCAGCCTGGACTACCATAGTGAGACCCTGTGCCAGGAAGGAAGGGAGAGAAGGAGGGGGAAGAAGGGAGCAGTAGTATAGGATGTTAGCTTATGGTATAAAATAAACATCCATTAATCCATAATGATGTTGATGTAATTACGAGAAAGGGCTGGGAGGCGGTGGGGATACTGTAGAGTAATGCAGGCAAGATTTACTTGTAGATGTTAGCACAGATTTAAAAAGAAACAAGTTATCCACATCCTGGAGCTGATGAGAAGGCTCACCTGGGAGCACTTGCTCCATTGGACTCAGGATTGATTCCCAGCACCTACATGGCACTCACAGTATCTGAAATTACAGTTCCAAAGATCTGATGCCCTCTTCTGGCCTTCCCGGGCACCAGGTACACTTGTGGTGCGTGGACATACAAACAAGCAAAAACCCCATACACATACATTAAAAATAACAAGAAAAGCCTGAAAATACCTTCCCCATATTATAAAAGGAAAAATGGTAACATCATAGCAGGGGAAATCAGGCAGGCACGTTCTCCAAAGTGTGCAATCATCATTTTCACCATGAGAAAATGCCACTAGCACCCTCCAAAGGTGCCAGGGTACTGAGAGATAAGGAAAGGCTAGCAATTGTGACAGACAGATCAGAAGAGCCACAGAGAGATGACAAGGAAATACAGTGTGATCCTGGACTACAGCCTGAAACAGAAGGAGGGCATTAGACAGAAAAGTCTGGTTCGGTTGCACTGGTATTGGTCTCCTCATCTTCCCAATAGTCTAGATTGGGTTCAGACAATGTTAGTATCAGAACTTATAGAAGGAATAAGAGATCTCTGTTATTCCTGTAACCTGAATAGTTAAAATTATTTCAGAATAAAGTCAAGAACGGAAATGACCCTACAATAGTCCCTGCTTTTTAAACTCTGAGCCATTTTGCCAACAAAATTAAAGGATTTTATAAAGATGTCAGAACCATGTGAAGAAAACATCCAGAACCTTCTCCCGCATGATCCAAAGTAACATTCTGGTGACCCTCTCCCCCAATTATACATTATTAACTTTACAGGGAGAAACTTCTTTCACATACCCCAAAGTGACATTCTGGGACACCTCCTCCCATTTATCCATTATTACCTCCACAATGAGAGACACCCTACTCAGAAACAGCACTCCAACCACCAACTGGTCCTCCTGGAGACACCTCTGAGAATTCCTGGAAGGGCATATCTCACATGGTCAGGATGCAGGACAGTGGCCAGGAAATTGTCAGTGTGCCCCACAGTCTATTTGAATCTTCCAGGGATCAAGTTTTGCCAACATCACAACCAGCAACAGGATTTTCCTGGGAAAACCCAAGAACCCACATCTTCCAGGTTGTGCCCTTTCCCAAATTCGCTCAGTGGACTCTGTAGCCAGGGCCTGGGAAACACACCAGGCCTTTTATTTACTTCCCCTGGTCACCTGTCCCGCTTTTGGCTAATTCTAACTCATTTGTACACCATTGCTTTCATTAGCAAATGATGTCAGGATGCTGTGATGGAGAGGACTGTGCTGAGAGCTATGACTCCTGAGTCCCATGCTCACATGTAACAAAAGTACAAATGCTACACAATGCTCTCATCCCAGCTGGAACATTGTTGAGGGGCTGCCTCTTGGAGTCTCGGCATCTTTGGGAGATTCCGGGCCCTAATTTATGGGAAGGTGAAGGTTGGGCATGCGTGGAAAGAAAAATTCTTTTCATGGTGATCTTTTGGTACCATATTGAAGGTTCCCAGTGAACTGTCAAAGATCAGATGGGTGGAAAGATAGCATCTTCAAACCTTTCTCAAATACACCTTTGAGATGATATATTTTCATGACATGGTTTCTTGTTCATACTTTTGTTTGGAAAAATAAAATTGAAGGCTGGCAAGATGGCTCAGCAATTAAGAGCACTGGCTGCTCTTCCAGAGGACCGGGTTCAAGTCCCAGAACTCACACGGTGGCTCACAGCTGAATGTAACTTCTGTTCCAGGAAATGTGATGCTCTCATGGAGACATATCTGCAAGCAAAACACCAATGTACATAAAATAAAAATAAATATATTTTAAAAAATTTATAAGAAGAATAAAATTGAGCCAGGAGTGGTGGCACATGTCTTTAATCCCAGCACTGGGGTGGCAGAGGCAAGAGGCTTTGTGTGAGCTCAAGGCTGGCCTGGTCTTCATAGCTAGTTCCAGGACAGCCAGAGCTACAGAGACCCTATCTCAAAAAGAAAAGAAAAAAAGGAGAAAATCGAATATGTCTCCTGCGCTTGTGGCTTTGTGTTTTAGACACACCCTCCAGATGGGACTCTCTGAAGGCTGTCCCATTGATGCATGGGCTCTCTGAAGATTGTCCCATTGACACACAGCTCTCTGAAGGCTGCCCCATTGATGCATTGGCTCTCTGAAGACTGTCCCATTGACATATCCATACTCTGAAGGCTATCCCATTGACACACAGCTCTGTGAAGACTGTCCCGTTGACACACCAGCATTCTGAAGACTGTCCCATTGATGCATGGGCTCTCTGAAGGCTGTCTCATTGAAGCATGGACTATCTGGACTGTCCCATTGACACACAGCTCTCTGAAGGCTGTCCCATTGACACACAGCTCTCTGAAGACTGACCCATTGACACATCCATACTCTGAAGGCTGTCCCATTGACACACAGCTCTCTGAAGACTGTCCCATTGACACACCAGCATTCTGAAGACTGTCCCATTGACACACCAGCATTCTGAAGACTGTCCCATTGACACACAGCTCTCTGAAGGCTGTCCCATTGATTCATGGACTATCTGAAGACTGTCCCATTGACACACTAGCACTCTGAAGGCTGTCCCCATTGAAACATGGAGAAAGGAGAAATTAGAGCTCAGACGGCTGCTACTCATCCTTCATCTCCTGCACTTCTGTAGTCCTGCATACAAAGGATCCCATGTATGTTCCCTTCACATAGACACGCTAAGCTCTTACAGGGTATGATCCTGGGAGCTGCCATGGCAAACGAGCTACGCATCTCAGTTTTACCATATGACTAACGCAGAGGCCCCAGCATATGTTCTGTGGTGCCCCCGCCCCCTTTCCAAACGCTAGTTTGCACGGAGCATCCACCATTCTGCAAAGAAGAGGGGTGTTCCCTTGAGCCACTCTCAGCAGCAGCGTCTGCTTTGGTGTAGCGCTCCAGGACCTTTGATCCACATCAGATGGAAACCACATCCATTTTCCTAAAACCTTTCCAGATCAGCCTGCTGCTGGTGACGCACGCCTTCCATCCCAGCACTCGGGAGGCAGAGGCAGGCCTCTCTGTGAGTTCGAGGCCAGCCTGATCTACAGAGTGAGTTCCATCCAGGACAGCCAGGGCTACTCAAAAAAAAAAAAAAAAAAAAAAAAAATCAACAAGCAAACAAAAACTTCCTAGATCCACTGCTTGTCTGGAACAACTAAGGCAGAGTTTCCTGTGCTGGAATCCCTGGCTCTTTATTTCACAAACCCACAGCATAGAAGTCTGGAAGAGAGAGCTAGTTCAATCCAAGAGTATTTCAAGACACACATCATTAAGGGAAGGTGGCCACAGAGCTCAGGGTCAGTCCCCAGATAAAGCTCCCAGGATGCACTTGTGTGCCCCACTGTGTCCTGAAAAAGGTGGGGAGGAGGATGTGTCTGAGAGACAGGCTCTGACCACACCCCGTTATAGGCAACAGTCTGGACCAACTGTATCCTGTACATCAGGACCTGAGCACAGTCATGTAGCAGAGGTGCCTGTGCAGTTCCTGGACCCACAGAAATTGTCAACAACATTGTGGGTGTGAAAAAAATAGGTCAAGGTTCAGAACCGCCCCCGCCAACGATGTCCTCCGCCCTGTCTCATGCTATGTCTTGACTTTGGGGCTGGCATGTGCTGGGTACCCACCATCTTTAAAGCGCTGTGAGACACTGTTCATTCCTTCCTCTCCCTTTCCACCTGCTTCTGCCCAGATGTGCCTCTCCCTTGGCTCTGCCCAGCACATCTGTATTCCATTCATCCCTGAACCAGGGCTCTAGGGAGAGGACAGGAAGTGCTCCTCACATCCGCTCACCCTGGTGCTTTTTAAAACCTGGCTTGTGGTGACTGAGGCCAGAGCCACAGAGAGGATTTTTTTTTTTAAACTAAAACATATAATTAAAATCTCTGTTGGGTTTTGAGGACAGTGCTGGGCGGCTCCCCACCCCTTCTCTCCGGAAACACAGATTTTTGGCATTTGAATGTGACATGCAGCTGAAATGAGGCTGCCCTAAATATGCCACCTTGGGCACATCAGTGCAGCTGGGATGCAGGTTTTATTCTAAAATCTTTGCCTTTGCTACAGGGAGCACAGTCAGCTTCCAGCCCCAGCTCCTCCTCAGCTATCACCCTAGACTGCCATTACCGTCACCTCCAGCAGATCTTGTATGGGGTCCCTTAGACCACATGACTCCCACTGGCACAGCCTTGCTCCCAGGCCTGGATGTCAGCCAAACCCACTGTAACACCCAACAGCCATGGTCTGCACACAACTCCCCTCTGCCAAAACATGCTTGACACTGCCCAAGATGCCTTTCAGATGTCACCAGGTCCTCTTGCTTTCTGTCTGCCTTCTTCCCTTTGTCCTCTAGCAGGTCCTTCGTCCGCTAGTTGCCAGCACTGGGTGTCTCTCCCTTTCCTAAGGTCCTTCTGTTGCTGATCTTGTAACGTAGCACTTGCTGAGTTTCCCACTGCACCACCTCCTGGGGCCTGGTGTTCTCCCAGAGCAGACCACAAGCTGTGTGTAGAACAGGAAAGGGCCACACCCAGGCTGCCTGGGGTCCTACTCTGAGCACAAGCCATATTGACTCCCAGAGATGATGTCCTTCCCTCCTTGTCTTCCAGTGGAGCGTGACCGTACCCTGGACTACCAGGAGCCACACTGGAAGGAATTCCTCTTTGACCTAACCCAGATCCCTGCAGGGGAGGATGTCACAGCTGCGGAGTTCCGGATATACAAAGAGCCCAGCACCCACCCACTCAACACAACCCTTCACGTCAGCATGTTCGAGGTGGTCCAGGAGCACTCCAACAGGTACCTTCCCTCTGCCCAGGTGCCCACCCCACCTCATGGTCTCATGGTCTAGGCTCTGGCAGGGCCTGTCCAGAGGGTGCTTTTCCAAGAAAGGAAAGGGCGCCTGCTGGGAGAGGCACCTCAGACATGAGAAAGGGGCTTGGCCTCCCTGCCCTGCTAGGGACAGTGGAACCCTCCATGGGCCACAGCCCTGAGCCACAGAGACAGTGCCCCACCAGCACACGGACACAGTAAAACGCCAGGGGTTGGTTATCGGTGAAATGTGGTACCAAAGGAGGCCAGCCCAGAGCCAAGCAGGGAAGACACTCTGAGAGCCGTCCCCGAGGCAGGCACAAGATACAGGCAGGCTTGCCGACCTCAGCCTTGGTTAATTGTTCTTTCGTGTCCACAGGGAGTCTGACTTGTTCTTTTTGGATCTTCAGACGCTCCGATCTGGGGACGAGGGCTGGCTGGTGCTGGACATCACTGCAGCCAGTGACCGCTGGTTGCTGAGCCATAACAAGGATCTGGGACTCCGTCTCTATGTGGAAACCGAGGATGGTGAGGCTCCAGGCCTTAGCAGGGAGCTGCCCTGGGGGTCTGGGGAGGTGGTTCCAGCAGAGGCTGCAGCCTAATACAGGGAGCCCTCTCCCTGGCCCATGCTTGGCCCTTCTTGAGGACTCGGTGGGTAGAGTGGTGAGGTCCTGGATAGGAGAGACTCCCTGTCCTTCCTAATAGCAACTGACCTGAGAGCCAACTCTGGTACCCTTTGGGGGTGGGGGGTTCTCCATGGGCAGTAGCCTCCACTCTGCACTAGGAAGGAGGGGTGGGAGGTCTGCACCCCAGCTTCTGAGTGCAGAGGCCTGGGCTATGCCTGCTCTGCAGTGTTGTAACTCAGTACCTGAGCCTCAGTTTCCTCGTCTGCACAGGGGCCTGGGCTATGCCTGCTCTGCAGTGTTGTAACTCAGTACCTGAGCCTCAGTTTCCTCGTCTGCACAGGGGCCTGGGCTATGCCTGCTCTGCAGTGTTGTAACTCAGTACCTGAGCCTCAGTTTCCTCGTCTGCACAGGGGCCTGGGCTATGCCTGCTCTGCAGTGTTGTAACTCAGTACCTGAGCCTCAGTTTCCTCGTCTGCACAGGTTTATAGTCACTTCTTTCTCACAGGGCTTTCGTGGGACATTTCCTTTGTGTCGGGCAATGAGGACAGAAAGGGCAGCAGGGCAGGAGACTGGGCTGTCTGGGGTCTAGCAAAGGCTGGAGGGATAGCGTGGAAGGGGAGGGGCAGAGAGGTAGCAGGGGACACTCTGAGTTAGGGAAAACTGGCAAGGTACTTGGAAAGTTTAGAACAGTTTAACAGCAGTGGGTGACAGATGTGACTGTGGCTTTAAAAGACCTAGTACCTCAGCCCCTCAAGGAGGGGGATCCTAACCCCGTCCCAGGAGAGCTCGCCTGGGTACCAGAGGGCCACAGCGCCGGCGGCGGCCAGTTGTCAGCAGCATTACCAAGGGTTTCCAGTGTCTGTCCAAGATCTTGTGAGACAGGCCAGGCGACAGGGATGGCCAAGGCTGTCCTCAGGGTGAGACCCATGGCGATCCCGGTCCGTGTCCTCCCTGCTCTGTGACGCAGCGCGGAGGTGGCGTGGGGCAGGCCTACAGGGTGCACTGGGCCTCTCACTCTGTCCCAGTCCTGGGAGCCCCGTCGTCCGTGGACGATGGCGGCGCTGAGGCTTCTGGCGTGGGCGCTCCCGCGCGGGGTCTCCGCCCACCGTCCACGGCCCGTGCTGCCCCACCGCTTTGCCCTCCGCTTTGCTAGCGACAGCTGCGGACGCGTCCACTTCTACACGGATCCGGTGAAGGCCGTGGAGGGCATCAAGGACGGGGCGACCGTCATGCTCGGGGGCTTTGGGCTCTGTGGCATCCCCGAGAACCTGATCGGCGCGCTCAAGACCAAGGGCGTGAAGGACCTGAAGATCGTCAGCAGCAACGTGGGAGTGGATGACTTCGGCCTGGGCATCTTGCTGGCCACCAAGCAGGTCAGGCGTGTGGTGTGCTCATACCTGGGGGAGAACCAGCTGTGCGAGAAGCTGTATCTGGCGGGAGAGCTGGACCTGGAGATGACGCCCCAGGGCACCTTGGCCGAGCGCATCCGCGCAGGTGGCGCTGGCGTGCCCGCCTTCTACACGCCTACCGGCTACGGCACGCTGGTGCAGGAAGGGGGCGCCCCGATCCGGTACTCGCCCGAAGGCCACCTGGTCACCCTGAGCCAACCGCGGGAGGTGCGCGAGTTCGGGGGCCGCTACTACCTGCTGGAGCACGCCATCCGCGCCGACTTCGCCCTGATCAAGGGCTGGAAGGCCGACCGCTCAGGCAACGTGATCTTCCGGGGCAGCGCGCGCAACTTCAACGTGCCCATGTGCAAGGCCGCGGACATCTCAGTGGTGGAGGTGGAGGAGATCGTGGACGTGGGCTCTTTCCGCCCGGAGGACATCCACATCCCCAACATCTATGTGAACCGTGTGATCAAGGGGCCGAAGTATGAGAAGCGCATCGAACGCCTGACCACACGTGACAGTCAGCCAGCGTCCAAGAGCAAGCAACAGGACATCTCCAGGACGCGCATCATCAAGCGCGCTGCTCTCGAGTTTGAGGACGGCATGTATGCCAATCTGGGCATCGGGATCCCTCTCCTGGCCAGCAACTTCATCAGCCCCAAGAAGAAGGTCTACCTACACAGTGAAAACGGGATCCTGGGCTTGGGCCCGTTCCCCTCTAAAAATGAAGTGGATGCTGATGTCATCAACGCGGGCAAGCAGACGGTGACCGTTGTCCCCGGGGGCTGTTTCTTCGCCAGTGATGACTCCTTTGCCATGATCCGCGGGGGACACATCCAACTGACCATGCTCGGTGCCATGCAGGTTTCCAAATACGGTGACCTGGCCAACTGGATGGTGCCAGGCAAGAAGGTGAAGGGCATGGGCGGGGCCATGGACTTGGTGTCGGGTGACAAGACCAAAGTGGTGGTCACCATGGAGCACTGCACCAAGAAAAAGCAGCCCAAAATCTTGGACAAATGCACCATGCCCCTGACTGGCAAGCGCTGCGTGGATCTTATCATCACTGAAAAGGCCGTGTTTGACGTGGACCCGAAGAAGGGGCTGACGCTGGTGGAGCTGTGGGAGGGCTCGTCGGTGGACGAGGTCAAGGCCACCACAGGCTGCGCCTTTAAGGTGTCCCCCAACCTCAAGCCCATGCAGCAGATCAAACCTGATGCTTGAGGAGCCCTGACCCTTCCCACCAGGGCTGATTTGTGAAGGAGTTAGCGACCACTGGTCCTCGGGTTTCCTGCTGCCAGATGGTATCTTCTCAAGAGCCGAGTGATTTTAATTAAAAACCCTAAACTGAGCCTTGTGTCCGATGCCTAAGTAAAGCCCTGCGCTAAAACCATCGAGGACACTGGTCCCAGGCTCTCACTTTCTGTGACCTTCACATACAAGGCTCCAGATCATCCCCTGACAGGTGTCAACACCAGTGTTGCTACTCCGAACTGAATCATGGAGCCTATGAAAGGCACCTGGCAGGAAGAACCCAGAGTTCACCTGGTGCCGCTTGACCTCTGCCATGAAATGCAGACCTGAGGGTCTGTGGCCAGGAGGAACTCTGGCTTCTCTTCCTGGGCCCTGTTTTCAGCTTCTAATTTTGTTTCCTGAATCCTCCCCCACCGGACTTCCTCCTGGAAGCTGCACAGGTGTCCCTAGAAGGGAGGCAGACCTGTCACCTTTGGGATGAGGGAAGAGGTTGGTGCTGGTACTTCATCTGGAAAACCCACGGTACATTAGCAGTCCCAGCATGTGTCCAAAGAGGCCCGGGCTTAGCACAGGTGGTCTAGAATCTCATCAATGTCATGGACGGACTCTCACCTAGTACACTGCGGTGTCATCTGTTGCCTCTACGATATGACATTATGTTCCAGAAGTCCAGCTGGCCTCCTTTCCTAACCCCTATGTGGCAGCTCTGGGTTCTGTCATTCTGAGTCTGTAAGCTCACGATGAAAGTGAGAAAAGTCATAAAGGGCTGTGTGTGTGTGTGTGTGTGTGTGTGTGTGTGTGTGTGTGTGTGTGTGTGTGAGTGTGTGTGTGAGTGTGTGTGTGTGAGTGTGTGTGTGTGAGTGTGTGTGTGAGTGTGTGTGTGAGTGTGTGTGAGTGTATGTGTGTGAGTGTGTGTGAGTGTGTGTGAGTGTGTGTGAGTGTGTGTGAGTGTGTGTGAGTGTGTGTGTGAGTGTGTGTGTGTGTGTGTGTGTGAGTGTGTGAGTGTGTGTGAGTGTGTGTGAGTGTGTGAGTGTGTGTGTGAGTGTGTGTGTGAGTGTGTGTGTGTGTGTGTGAGTGTATGTGAGAGTGTGTTGAGTGTGTGTGAGTGTGTGTGAGTGTGTGTGTGTGAGTGTGTGTGAGTGTGTGTGTGTGTGTGAGTGTGTGTGTGAGTGTGTGTGTGAGTGTGTGAGTGTGTGTGTGAGAGTGTGTGAGTGTGTGTGTGAGAGTGTGTGAGTGTGTGTGAGAGTGTGTGAGTGTGTGTGTGAGTGTGTGTGAGTGTGTGTGAGTGTGTGTGTGAGTGTGAGTGTGTGAGGAGTGTGTGTGTGTGTGTGAGTGTGTAGTGTGTGAGTGTGTGAGTGTGTGTCTGTGTGTGAGTGTGTGTGTCTGTGTGTGTGAGTGTGTGTGAGTGTGTGTGTGAGTGTGTGTGTGAGTGTGTGTGTGAGTGTGAGTGTGAGTGTGTGTGTGTGAGTGTGTGTGTCTGTGTGTGTGAGTGTGTGTGTGTGTGTGAGTGTGTGTGTGTGTGAGTGTGTGTGTGAGTGTGTGAGTGTGTGAGTGTGTGTGAGTGTGTGTGAGAGTGTGTGTGAGTGTGTGTGAGTGTGAGTGTGTGAGTGTGTGTGTGTGAGTGTGTGTATGTGCATGTGTGTGTGTGTGTGAGTGTGTGTGTGAGTATGTGTGTGTCTGTGTGTGTATGTGCATGTGTGTGTGAGTATGTGTGTGTCTGTGTGTGTATATGTGCATGTGTGTGTGTGAATGTGTGTGTTGTGTGAGTGTGTGTGTGAGTGTGAGTGTGTATGTGCGTGTGTGTGTGAGTATGTGTGTGTCTGTGTGTGTATATGTGCATGTGTGTGTGAGTGTGTGTGAGTGTGAGTGAGTGTGTGTGTCTGTTCTGTGTGTGTGTATGTGCATGTGTGTGTGAGTGTGTGTGTGTGTGTGTGTCTGTGTGTGTGAGTGTGTGTGTGTGTCCTGAGAAAGTACTCCCCCTGCCATGCTTTTCTGTCCAGAGCTGGGGACCTGGTGGCTTTTCACCAGATAGGGTCCTGTGTGGTGATGGGGCAAGGAGCAGAGCTGGGAGGGAAGGTGCACTTCAGTTTGGACAAGGAGCAGCCTCTCTGGGCCTATCAGGCACAGGACTGTGAAAGAGAAGCATCAATCCCTATGGGCGCCCCGCCTCACTCAGTCTCCCCCTCAGGCCGGGCAGGGCAGGAGCTGCTGGGCTCTGCAGCTGCTTGCTCCAGGCCTTCAACCGTTGATGCCATCTCTGGGTCTTAGCTTGTGTGTCTGTAAAATGGAAACCTCGGTTTAACTGCACCCATGGGCTCTCAGTCCAGCTCATCTTGCCCTGCAGCCTCCAGAGGTCCCCAGCACCCTTGCAGGCTAGCTCTGTGTTTGGAGCCTGGAAGACCCATTACAGGAAAGAAAAGCAAATGTGGCTGAACCTGAACACTGATGGCCTCTGTGTTTCTCAGAAGCCAGGGCTCTGGGACGCCACAGTAAGTAGCAGGGACACAGCCTGTTTGGGTCCAAGCCTGCCCCTTGTGTCACTTGTAGGACCTGACACTGTAGCTTTAACACCCTTCCTGCTCCCAGCTGCTCTTTCCTCCGTGTGGCCCTGCCTCTGCCCCTCCCCATCTTTCCTTCTATGCCTGAGGCTCTCCCCACCCCCTCACACCACTTTCCACCCTAGGCCCATTCTTCCTGCCTGGCATCACCTGAGTCTCTGTCCCAGACCATGACTGCAGCCCACACCCCTTGTCCCACAGCTCTGAGCCACACTCCTGGGATGGAGTCTCACAGGCCTAGCACATTTCTTAGTGGTAGGTGAAGTCATAAGTCAAAGGTTGTATTTATGAGTTTTTCTTTCAAGTGGCTGGTGGACATCTGGTGTAGAGCCTAGCTGCAGACGTAGGGACCTGTGCGCGGACTGTCTGCCACAGACAGACAGTGCCCTTGACTCATGTGTAGTGAAGAACCTTGTAGGGTGCCAGTGGAACACAGACCTGAGTGTGCATGCGCATATGAGTGTGTTCCGTCCCGTTACGGTTTTGTGTTGGGATTTTACCTGAGACTTTGTGCTTACTAGGCAGGCACTGTACTGCTGAGCTGTGGTCTCAGCACTTTGGGTTCTTCTAGCAGTGGGGCTAGAACCCAGGATGTTGAGCATACTCAGCAAGAACACCGATACACATTATTGCCTGATTTTATATACATACACCTACATGCATGAACATGGGTGTGTCAGTGCCTGTTACATGTCAGCTGAACGGTGGCGCTGTGTTTTGTGATATATGAAGAGAGCATTGGTGGGCTTCGGTGTAAGGAATCTCGCAGGGGTACAAAGGGAAATGGTTGGGAATCCTCTCATGTCACCAGAAAGGAACCTGACGGCCTGGTGGGAGGTAAACCCCACCCAGAGCGAGCTGTGGCCTGTGGGTGGTTTTCCTAGAGAACATTCTAACAATGGGAAAAGTTTGCAATGCTAAGAACTGTTACAGCTTAAACCAACAGAACAGGAGAAGCCTGGATACGAAAGGAGGGTTCTGGAGCTGTGAAGGGAGGGTTATGGTTACTCTTCCTTCTTCAAAGGTTCTTATCCCCCTGTGTGCTACAGTTTTCTTTTTTCTTTTTTCTTTTCTTTTTTTTTTTTTTTTTGAGATAGCCTTGGTGGGTCTGGAACTCACCTATGTAGACCAGGCTAGCCTCAAATTCATAGAAATCTGCCTGCTTCTGCCTCCTGAGTACTAGAATCAAATGCATGTGCCACCATGTCAAACCTTGTCTGTTTTTTTGAAACAGGCTTTTATATGATAGGCTTTCACTGACCTCCAACTCAATATGAAGAATAGAATGACCTTGACTTCCTCATCCTCCTGCTTCCTCTGCCTGAATGCTGGGTTTACAGGAATGGGCCAGCACACCAGCTTAATATGCTACTTCTGCAGTTAGAAAGGGCAGAGGCCACTGATGGGACCACCAGCAGAGCCAGAGCAGGTGCTGGAGGCTTTGCTCTCCTGGGTTGACATCTGCAGTCCCGAGAGGATCAAGGACCCCCTCCCGCTCCCCTTTATGGGTTTCACTCTTCCTGTGCACAAGCTCAGGTCGGTCTCTCTGAAGCCCCTTCCTTTCTTTGAAGCCATCTGCTGGCCTGGTGAACACACACTTGGCACTGGAATGAGCCTGATGCCACCTGAACTCTGGACTTTGTGACTGTTCTGACCTCTGGCCCTGCTCAGCCTGGGGCCTTGACCGAGGGCATCAGAGGGGCAGTGAGTGCCCGGCCCTTGGATACTCAAGCTTGCTGTGCTGGGAGAATAAGTCCCAGTGATGTCCTTGCAGGGGCTGCTATGAGCTACTGTGTCATGAACCGCACGTTCTAATCCCCAGAAGGTGCAGGATGAAGATGGGACCTGGGTGTTAGATCACTGGACCAAGGGAGTCTGGGTCCTGAGCATCACCAGCACTGGACTCTGGTCATCTCTGAGTGACTGTGACTTGGGTTGCAGTGAGGACCAACTGAGGAAATTAATGGGCAAAATCTTTGACACCTGCCAAATGTTTCCCATCTGCCAGGTTATCACCAGCAGGAATGCCTGTGGCTGCTGAGGTCCCTGTCCCTGCCACTGCAGACCTGCTGCCTGAAGTGCTTGGCTTGGTCTCCAGATAAGGAAGCTGAGGCTTATGGTGCCGTGCTACCACCCACAAGTCAGTCAGTCTATTGTTTCTTGTCTCTGTCCCCCAGGGCACAGCATGGATCCTGGCCTGGCTGGTCTGCTGGGACAACAAGCACCACGATCCAGACAGCCTTTCATGGTCACCTTCTTCAGAGCCAGCCAGAGTCCTGTGAGGGCCCCTCGGGCAGTGAGGCCACTGAAGAGGAGGCAGCCAAAGAAAACAAATGAGCTTCCACATCCCAACAAACTCCCAGGGATCTTTGGTGAGGGTGGGGTTGGGCCTCATCCGAGGCCTCTTTAGAAAGTGGTGGTCTGCCTGCCAATGTAGCTAATCGCTTGCCTGGAGGGGAGGGGGCTGTGCCTGGCAGGGTGGGTGGGCTGCTGTCAAGAGTCTGCAGAGGAAAGCAGAAGCCATGTGTGCCCAGACGCCACCTGCTGACGCAGCCACACCCTGTGGTGATGCGGAGTCAGTGAGGACTGTTGAGCTGGGTCATGGCATCAGCAGGGATCCAGGAGTAGAACTTGTGATTCCAATGGTTTAGTTTCCTGTTGTCCTTCATTTGTAAATGTGCCTGTCATATCACCCTCACAGTGGGAGTGCCCATGGCAACTTCATAGAGCAGGACCCCTGAGCAGACTCCGTATCTTTTTATCCCTGCAGATGATGGTCACGGCTCCAGAGGCAGAGATGTTTGCCGCAGGCATGAGCTCTATGTCAGCTTCCGGGACCTCGGCTGGCTGGTAATTTCTGCCTCTCCTCTCTGAATGCCACCTGCACATCCTCATGTCTCCAGGGTGGAGGTGGAGATACTGTGCCTTTAATTGTGCATAAAAATCGTGAAAATGTGGCAACCTGAGCCCTCTGCCCAGTAAACTGTCCACAGGGAAACAGGCTGGGTAGGCAGGGGCTCTTCCTGCTATAGCTGCTGCAGAAGGTGTGGGGGCAGCTGTGAAGGAGACAGCAGAAGATGGGGTGTGCAGGACAGAGCTGGGGTCCAGCCCTGCTGCTGAGGGTGGCTGAGGGGATGAGGGTTCACAGCCCCGGGTCATCCTGTGCCAGGTGCTGTGATGATGACTATGGAAGGACACTGATGTGACTCTCCTTTTCCCACCCACAGGACTGGGTCATCGCCCCCCAGGGCTACTCAGCCTATTACTGCGAGGGGGAGTGTGCCTTTCCACTGGACTCCTGTATGAATGCCACCAACCATGCCATCTTGCAGTCCTTGGTCAGTAGCACCAGTGGTCAGCTGGGAGCCAGGGGGCGGGGCAGGTGGTAGTAAGAATAGCAACAAAGAGGGACTTTCTCTGCAGACTCAGCTACAGAGAGTCTGGTTCGGGACCCTCAGGAAGAGCCGTTGCCCACATGGGCGTCTCTGTGCAGACACTTGAGCATGCATTCACTGCACATGTACAAGTAGGAGCCTGTGAACCTGTGTGGAGCCCTTGTGGTCACACTGGGGCACATGTACAACAGATGGGCACCTCAGTGCACAAGTGACAAGGTGGCTTTCACTCCCCTGGGGCACACATATGCTCCACCCTGCCTGGCTGGTGGGCCTCCCTGGTGGGCTCTCTGCTCTTCTGGGCCTTGGCTCATTTCTGATGGATTTCCCTTGTATATCCCAGGCTGGATTCAGACTCAGTATGTAACCAAGGATGACTTTGAACTTCTGCTCCCCCGTCTCCAGTCCAGAGTGCTGGGGTTATTAGTATGCAGTATTAGGCCTAGTGTATGTCGTGTTTTGGGTCAAGTCTAGGGCTCTCTGCATGCAAGCAGCACACAGCCACCGAGGCCTATGCAGAGCCATGCCCCTGCCACTGTTTTTTGACCCTTCTTTCCTGACTGTTCCTTCAGTGGGTAGCACTGGTGAACCTTAGGTTTTGGGGCATCCTCAGCAATGGAAGCGGGTTCCAGCAGGAGCCACACTGCAGCCTGTGTTGACAGGTGTTTTTGCTTGTTGACTCTGCTGTCAGGACTTCTAGAATGTTCTTCCTGGAATCCTAGTGTCCCACAGTTTTGTGTTAGTCTAGCAAGAGGCTATGCCAAGTGACGCCCTGGAGTGAGCATCATGAATTAAAAAGAGCTGTCTGAGCTGACACTAAGGCATCCTTTTGCCACGGCCACTGGCAGTTGCTGGATACCTGGAGCCACTGTCCTGGGAGGAGCAGCCCAGGGTGACAGTGAGATATGCAGTCATTAGTTCTCTGGTGTGATGGGTGGTCTTGTTTTCTCCCCACTTTGCTCTGGCCTCTGTTTCCCCTGGTGACAATGGCTCAGCCAAAGTAAGTGCTCATGGCCTGCCTGGCAGCAGACAGGACAACCCTGGGCCCTGGGAGGCTGTAGTAAGCACATAAGCAAAGCAACAGTGATCGAGGGGAGGACCATGTGTTCTAGGGTAACGTGGCTCGGGGATGTCAGAGGGAGCCTGGTTTGGGCTTCTGCATCAGGAGCATCCAGGACAGCGATAGAAAGGAGAAAGTCAAGCAGGGCAGTGTGGTGGTACACACCTTTAATCCCAGAACTCAGGAGGCAGGTGGAGCTCTGTGAGTTCAGGGCCAGTCAGGTCTACATAGCAAGTTCCAGGACAGCCAGGGCTACATAAAGAGACTCTGCCTCAAAAACAAAAATCAAGTACACAGATGCATGCTATGAATTAGTTTGTAGATGCTGAATGAATGATTCCACACCATCACACGATGACGCCTAGGCATGTGGCCAGTGTGAGAAGAGAGAAGGGTCCCTGCTGCAGTGTCCCCCTCAGAAAAGGCTCCCTCTGGATTCCAGGCCCTTCAGCCTCCTTTCCTCCCCTCCCCCCTCCTCCTCCCCTTCACCCCCACCTCCTCCTTTCTTCCTCTCTCCCTTCCCCTATCTCAGCTGACATCTCCTAGTTCTGTCACATGTGTTTATTGATGGAGAGATGGCAGCAGCCACTCCCAGATCCCAGCCTGGCTATATGTCACCCTGGAGGCCTGTTCTCCTCCTCCTCAGCCTCAGGGAAGCTGCTGCCCCATACCAGGCCAGTCAGAACTGGGCTGCAGTTCAAGGGCTGGAGAAGAGGGTGTCCAAACGATGCTTAATGTAGACCCTGCTCTCAGGACCCAGAAAGCCCATAGAGGCTCAGAGCAGCTGAGCGCGCGCGCGCTCACACACACACACACACACACACACACACACACACCTCACACACACTCACTCACACACACTCACACACACTCACACACTCACACACTCACACACACTCACTCACACACACTCACACACACTCACACACGGTGTAGATTCTTGTCCCTTAGCCTTCCCTCTGCTGGGGTCCTTGAAGCAATCCAGTTTGCACGCCAGTGGATCCTGTCATGTTTAGAAGCTGAAAACAATTACTCACTGAGACTTGCAGGAGGGCAAACCTCCTTTAGAGATGGATATATGGGTTAACACCTGTTTTAAGGCCAGTGGAACTGTCAGACAGCCAGTGGGAACTCCACACAGCCTCTATGTGTCATCTACAAAGACAGCCTTGCCTCAGAAGTTATGAGGTTGAGCCACATCGAGTGGGACAGAACGTATGTGTTGCTTCCGTGAGCGTTTCTAATCCAGTCTGCAGAGTGTGTGACATACATGCATGCCCACACCCATGTGCACATTCATGTACACATGCGCGCGTGCATACACACACACACACACACACACACACACACACACACACCTCTATACCTGTTGGGGATGTATCAAAGCGCAGAGCAGTATGGGGCAGTGAGGCTCCAGAAGAGGCACCTCAGAGGGCACTCAGTGCTGGGGACCAGCAAAGTTGTCCGTGTCTCAGCAGAAGTGGGTGTAACAGTGGAGGAGGGGCTGAGAGTGCCAAGGGGTTTGTGTGTCAGGCCCTCCAAGTCACGTGGCTGTACTCTGAGGTCATCGGGCAGGACAGATGTACAGGGAGGGAGAACTCTAGCCAAAGGTGGAGAATGACCTTGGGCCGGTCAAAGGGGCTAAGACCTTCTGGAAAGGGATCAAGTGAGAGCTGGGGCTTTGCTGCGCGGTCTTTGAGGAGGGCACCAGGGTCATGCCCTTGCCTGCATCCCCTCCCTCCCTGCCAGGTACACCTGATGAAACCAGATGTGGTTCCCAAGGCATGCTGTGCACCCACCAAACTGAGCGCCACCTCTGTGCTCTACTATGACAGCAGCAACAACGTCATACTGCGTAAGCACCGCAACATGGTGGTCAAGGCCTGTGGCTGCCACTGAGGCCCTGCTCAACAGCCTGCTTCTGCTATTGTCCCCATGGGCTAGGCCCCTTTCCAGAGGCAGGAAACCCTTGTATGCTATCATAGCTCGTCAGGGCAACGGGAGGCCCTTACTTCCCCTGGCTATTTCCTGCTAAAATTTTGGTCCTTTCCCAGCTCCTCTATCCCCTTCTTGGGGTTTGTGACCTATTCCCTCCCCTTCCCAGCTTCCCCTACCCCAAGTACAGTCTGAATGCACATGGCCTCCCAGAGCTGTGCTGACTGGCAGGCCTGGAGTCAGCACTGCAGCCCATATCGGGGGAAGACTGGTCCTTGGCTATCCCCTGCCCAGAATGGCCCATTTGGGATGGTCTAAGGTGGTCCTGGAATCTGAAACTGGCTGATCTGGGCTCTGCACCAATTCCTGCTCACTGTAGTGGGGAAGTGTCTAGGTGACTGCAGTGGGGAAGTGTCTAAGTGTAACACACACACACACACACACAGAGAGAGAGAGAGAGAGAGAGAGAGAGAGAGAGAGAGAGAGAGAGAGAGAGAGAGAGAGAGAGAGAGAGGAGAGATCAGTGCTTTGCTACTCTCCTCTCAAGCAGAGTTAGCTTGTTAGAAAAAGAATAGTCAGAGGCAGGTGTGGTAGTGCATGCCATTAATCAAAGCACTAGAGAGGGAGAGACGAATCTCTGTGAGTTCGAGGCCACATAGGGAAACCCTGTCTCAAAAAAAGAAAAGAAAGAGAACCATCTGGCTGGGCTTCATGGATTTCAGGAAAAGTGAGAGGGACTTTTCATGACATGCTCCCCGGGCGGGCCTGCCCTTCTGCCTAGAAGCAAAGAACCCTGGGAACTTGTAGTTCCCTCTACCACCACTACCATGCTGACCAGTTTGGGGATGGGCACTGAGACAAAGTGAACTCTTAGCAGAAGCAAGAACACACTGAGGTGGCTGGTCCAGGTCGGCTTACAGATGATGCCACTGTTTCGTCTACTAACTGATGACCTGCACCAGTGACCTCTCAGTGTCTCATACTGCCCCTGGACATCTCAGCACAGAGCTGCAGATGGCCGCCTCCAGCCACTAGAGGAAAGGACCTGGCTTTACTCTTCCTCCAGGAAGAGCCATCCATTCCACCAGGACACCCATAGCCCTCCAGCCAGGCATGGGGCAAAGAGGAGGAGCCCCAGCATTTGCTTATGTCTGGGAACTAAGAACAGGCTGGTCACCAAGTTGGCGTCACCCCGGGGGCCCAGCAGCCCCATCCTGTTTCTGGGACCTGTGAGTCAAAGAAAAGGTCCCTGTCCCAGGGGACTGACAGGTGGTAATTAGGCTGAGTTGGGTGGGGAGGTTCTCCTTGGAGCAGCCGCTGGGAGCTGGAGTGTTTATTTGATTTCTGACTTGCTAAGCCTATAATTTACCTGCGGGAACAGAGTCCAGCTGCCCAAACTGTGTCATTAAGAGCAGGCCGTGGGCCCATCCCCATCTAGAGACACACCCAGCGGAGGTGGACCCACCCAGGTGCCTGGGGATGCATCCTATGGGGTTCACACTCTGTACCCCTGAATGGGCCGCAGGGAGCGTGGGACTAGCCACCAGAGCGAGGCTGGAGGTGGTGAGACTGGGGCCATGCTCCAGGACGGCAGCCTGTCACCTAGGACCTGGAAGGGTTTCCTGTGTGAGGCGGGAGGAGGGGACCCTTCCATGTATACAAAGAATGGGTCCAGACTATCTGCAAGGTGGCCAGTTCATCAAGAGCTTCAGGCTTTTGGGGGCTGGGAGATGGTTCAGCAGTTAAGAGCACTGGCTGCTCTCATAGAGGACCAGGATTCAATTCCCAGCACCCACATGGCAGCTCACAACCATCTGTAACTCCAGTTCCAAGGGATCCAATGCCCCCTTCTGACGTCCAGTGGCTCCTGCATGTATGTGGTGCTCAGACATGCATGCAGGCAAACCACTCATATTCATAAAAATGAAATAAATAAATCTTAGAGAGAGAGACAGAGAGGGAGGGAGGGAGGAAGGGAAGTAGAGAAGGAGGGAGGGAGGGAGGAAGAGAAGGAGAGAGGGAGAGAGGGAGGGAGGAAGGGAGGGAGGGAGGGAGAGAGGGAGAGAGGGAGAGAGGGAGGGAGGGAGAAAGCACTTCAGGCTTTGAACTAAGCAAGGCCGGCAGGGATTGCATAAGTGCTTAGCCTGAGGATCAGGACACTGCCTTGCTTAGTGTCTAGACAATGGCCGTCTTACCCAAGCTTAACTCTCCTCTGGCATGAAGCTGGCTTTCTGTTATTGTAACAAAATGCCAGAGACAATCAATTTGAAGCAGGAAAAGGTGTATCTTGACTCACAGCTTCTTCAGAGGTCTGTGGTTAGTTGGCCTCACAGCTTTTGGCTGGTGGTGAGGCAACAAATTGTGGCACAGAGCAAGGCGGGACAAAGCCACTCATCTCATGGTGGACAGGAAGCTGAAGAAAGGAAAAAACCCAGACTCTCCTTCAATGACGCATGCCCCATGGCCAGAAAACCTCCTCCTCAGCTGTAACTCCCGAGCCTGGCACTAAGCCTCAAGACCACAGACTGTTGGGGACATCCCAGATCTAAACTGGAGCCATGATTTTCATTCCGAAGGTTCTCCCTGCCAGGGGACCTGCCTGCCTCCCTGGCCATCTCCTCTCAAAGGTCTGGCCATGGGACTCACAACTTCATCTGACAAATCTGTCTGCACCAAAGCAGGAGAGAGAGGCATCAAGCTCTTATCTTGTCAGTGCCAGCATCTAGCCTGGCTTGGTCAGGGACACCTGTGTGTATGAAATGAACATTTGGAAGATGCAGCCTCTGTACTGTCCCAATGCAGAGCAGGAGCACGGGGCCACTGTGTGACTTCCTGCCACAACACATCAAACACTGGGCAGTCATAGCTTCCAGTGCTCGGACATCTGGTAGCCAACCAGGCAGTCACGGATGACACCAAGTGGAAAGGTCTTAGAGAAGAGAGATACAAAGCCCTTGGGGTGTCAACATCGTCCCAAAGACCATCTGGTTTAGTGGTGGCCTCTGACCACCCAGGTTACACATTAGAAGCGAAAATGACCTTCACTGAAGGCCCCCAAGGGCAATAAGAAAACACAGGGCACAAAGGCAGGGCTGACTGTGGGGCCATTCTGTGTGGGGGACAGACCCTCATGACATGGTCACTGCTGCAGCCCAGCATATCTGGATGCCGGCTGGGCCCAGTGCTGTTCCTGTGTCTAGATGCAGCAAAGTAGGATGTGTGCACTGGAGAAACTCCCTGCGGTTGACAGGAAGAGAGGCAGAGGGTACAGGTTTGGAGTGGGGCCAAGAGCTGCCGCCATCAAGTTCTGGCCTGGCTCTGGCTCTAACCCCTGGCCAGCCCTCAGCACTAACAGGCCCTGTGGGTGCTGGGTTAGACCTGCCCTTGTGAGCTCCTCACCCAGGGCTCAGCCCTCAGCTTTGCCCCTGCGGGGTTCATGTAGACAGTCTCTCTCTCCCTCTGTCTTAGAGGCAGGGTTTCCAGCTCTGTAGACCAGGCCGGCCTCCAACTCACAAAGATCCTCCTGCCTCTGTCTCCCAAGTGCTGGGATAAATGTTGTGCCACCACTGCCCAGCTGATAGTATCTCATTTTAAATGGACTTGACAGTGTGGCCCAGGCCACCCTTCCTAGCAATGACATCATCTTCCAGAATGTGCTCTGCTGTTACTGTATTGACAACATTATGCTTACCCCAAAACATCTCAGAGTGAGGGGTGGCCCTGCACCTTGCCCACCTGTGAGAAGGCCCAAGCTGTAGCCCTGGAGTCTCTGAGGTGAAGAGATGGCAGGTGTGGCCCTACCTGTGGCTCTCCTATGTCCTGCTAGTGTTTGAGTGTTCACTCTGTCCTCATGGTGAAGGGACTTTGAAAGTTGCCTTCTTACTGGGAGGAGAAGCTTAAGCAGACAGTTGACCACCTTTTTAAAAAGTTCTTTATTTAGGAAGCTTGCATAGAGAATGTTTTCAAATTTAATTTTAAATTTCAAACTTAAAGAATAGACTACAAATCCCATAATTCCACTGTCTGGATAATCAGGGTTAATAATCTGCGCCCTCCTCACCTCCCGGGTCTGTTCTCGGGACCTATGTACATATGTCTGCCCAGGATTTGTGAGTAACTTACAAAGTTAGAGTTGTACTGTACACTGCTGGTGAACTGATTTATTCAATATATGGTGAAATTTTATGATACTATTTTTGAAAATAAATGTGAAAGCGTCTATGCTTCAATTTCTTCCTCCTCAACACAGGACAGGTTTCTCAGCGGGGGAGGGAGCAGGTGACAGCAAAGGGCAGGAGCCTCACCTCTTAGGTTCAGGAGACCTCAATACAAGGCCACATGTGGGTCAATGAAATAACCTTGAAGAAGCCACCCAGTGAACCCATCTCTTAGTCCCACTTCTCCGGGATAATCAGAAAGCCCGGAGACCAAGTCCTCACTACCTCCACACTCTTTTTGTCTTTGTTTCACAGGAATATGCAAACTTTTCTCCTGGAGGCCTCTGTCCAGCCTTCTCTCCCTGGCCATGTGCCAGCCTGGAATCAGCCATGGCTGAGGCCTTCATTCTCTTTCTCTTGAACCGCACACTAACCCTCAGTAGGTGACTTTCCCTGGATTCATAGCTGCCTGTCCTGACCACTGTAACTAACCTGCCCAAGAGAAAGCTATTTTTTTTTTTTTTCCCTCCAACACAGGGTTTCTCTGTATTGCTTTGGAGCCTGTCCTGCTGTCCCGGAACTCTCTCTGTAGACCAGGCTGGCCTCGAACTCACAGAGACCCGCCTCCCTCTGCCTCCAAGTGCTTGGATTAAAGGCGTGTGCCACCAATGCCCGGCTAGAGAGACCTGTTTTAAGGAGCCAGGTCAAGCTGGGTGGTGGCGGCACAGGCTTTTAATCCCAGCACTCCAGAGGCAGAAGCAGGTGGCTCTCTGTGAGTTCCAGAGCAAGTTCCAGGACAGCCAAGGCTACACAGAGAAACCCTGCCTCAAAATAAATAAATAAACAACAACAACAACAATCCACCCCAAAAACAAGAGCCAGCCCTGCTGTGCTCTCAATCAATGAACATGGCCCCAGTCGACCTGGGCAGCGGACTTCCTCATCCCCTCCAGGTTTATCCTGACTGTGACCTCAAATGGAAATGCATCCTAGAGCAACAGCTCCACCTGCAGGTTCTTGATTTCAAAAGGGACACTGGAGCAGGTGGCAGCTGATGGGGGCGGGGTTCCCTGGTGACTGGTAGGACTCAGCCTCTACACACAGGATGCCATAGGAGCACGGCTAGTCCAAGTCTGGTGTAGGGAGTAAGGCCAGCCTACCACAGGCTGCCATTTCCAGGCAGGACTTGGAGGAGTGACATAAGAACAAATCTGGCTGGTGTGTGTTTTGTGTGTTCCAAATGGGACCAGGCAAAAGAAGGGCTCTGAATACCCCATGGGAGGAAAACTCTGGCACGGCGTCAGTGGGTGAACGGGGAGGAGACAGGTTGTGAGACTGACCACAGATAGTCATGAGACAGCATCAGTGTGTGTGACAGAAGCTGGCCTAGCTAACCTGGTCAGCAGGAAAACAGAGAAGCACCCCTGCCCAGTTTTGATTTCAACCATCCTGCACTGAGCACAAAGGGACGTCTCTCCACAGTCTCAGCCTTAGGGGAACAGCAGCAAGGTTAGGTCTGCCCCAGTTGCTACCTCTGGGACCTAGGTGGAGGTCACTACAAACACCAGGGTTTATTATCAAAACCAAACAACAATGACAAACACTGCTCAAGAGCCACAGATGGCCCAAGACAGGTGTGGCAGTTCATGCCTGGGAGAGCCAGTGGCTAGGCACAGCTGCCCATGCTAAGGACAGGGACATTTGTGCTGGCTCCCAGGACCCAGCTACACCTGACAAAGTGCCCAGAGCGTGACAGGCCAGCTGAATTTTGAAGGAACTGTTCCTGAGGATGCCAAAGGGTTCAGGCTCACACAGGCTTGTTTCACGGGACACACTGTAAGGATTCAGGCATTACGCTGGCCTGCCCCTGTCACCTGGCAGAATGCACTCAGGCAGTGCCCTGGTCAGCCCAGGGGTCCATGAGTTCTAGTCTGAAGAAAGACCTCTGCTCACTTATGCTCTCTCAGGCTCTTCCCTCTCTCCGCTCTCCTCCCTTCCTGCTCTTCCCTGGGACAGACAGGACTTTTCCTGTCTCCCTCTTCTCTTCTGCCCTCTCTGTCTCTGTGTCAAATCTTTACCTCTTTTCTCTTTCCTTCCCCCTCCCTCCCCTTTCTAATAAAACTTCTCACTTAAGCTCTGTCTGCCTGGCATATTTGTCCCCCCACCTCAGTCACCCTCGCCTGCTATGGAATCCTGCATGGTCCCCCACGAAAGGTCTTGCACGAGCTTTATCCTAATACCAGCACTCAAAAAGCTACCTCCTCCTTCTGAGCTCACAGTCAGAAACCAGCTGGCCTCAAATTCAGATAAAGGCCTGTGCCACCACTGCCTGGCTGTAAATGTTACTGTCCAGGCATGATAGCCTTGTCTGTAATCCTAGGACTTGGGGAAGTAGAGGCAGAATGGCAAATTCATGGCCAGCCTGGGCTATGTATTAATTAAGTTCCAGGCTATCCGGGGCTACATAGTAGGAGCCTGTCTAGGCAACAAGAAGGTGGCTCTGATCAAACTGGCAGGAGGCAGAGGCGACCCTGGAGACAGAAAGAGTACCTAGGAGAATTGTGTAAGGGTGGGAATGGGGGTGGGGCAGCTAGGGCCAGATGGATGTCGAGAATGAGCCCCAAGACGCTGACCAGCAAGCTGACTGGTAGTGTCTGCTACAACAGGAAGTGTGAGGAGAACTCAGGGGCTTTGATCTGAGAAGTCTAATGGGTCTAGGTAGGAGCCATGAAGACCCCAGGCAGACAGTGCCCAGGAGCAGGAAAGCATCGAAGACTCAGAAGACTCACATAAAGACCGTGCCCCATGTGCTTGCCTGGGACCCAGGCTCTCAGTGGGGTGTTACTGCCCTCTAGAGGCTACTTGGAAACTGCGAGGTATGTCAGTAGTCTTTGGCCTGACTGCAAAGCCAGACAGACCCTATTTTAAAAACAAACAGCAGCCCAGTGGTGGCACACACCTTTAATCCCAGCTCTCAGGAGGCAGAGGCAGGTGGGTCTCTGTGAGTTTGAGGTCAGCCTGGTCTACAGAGTGAGTCCAGGACATCCAGGTCACAGAGAAACCCTGTCTTGGAAAAACCATACAGATATAGTCTGTCTCAAACAACAACAAAAACAAAACAAAAACGTGCCTGTTCCTCAGCTAAGGGCACTGTTCTGGGAGGTGGGGGAACCTTTAGGGTGTGGGGCTCACCTGAGTCACTAGGGTGGGCCTTTGAAGGTGGTGCCTGCCCTGTTGCTGGCTCGTGCTGCTCTGACCACCGGATGCGCCTTTGCCAGGGGGTTTAGACTCCATGTTATAGTGACTGCAGTAGGGACTAGAGATGCACCAACCCGCATAGGCTGGAACCCTCAGCTAGGCAGGAAAACCATTGATGTCACTATAACATGATGAAGACTGAACATGGCCATTAAAGGACAGTGCTGTCCCTCTGCTGAGCTTTGTACTTGTTTTTAGAAAACATATTCCCCACACTTTCCACAGTGCAACTAAAAGTAAAAATTAAATTGAAATAAAATTTAAGTATTGAGTAAATTGTTCTGTGTCTGTGTTCATTTCCTTTATGTGCATACATACAAGTATGTACATAAAACCTGATTATATTTATGTACAGAAGGAAAAATGATGCCAGAGGGCCTGCCTGGGCTCAGGGTTAGTCACAGAGGCAAGAGGGAACAACCAGATCCTTTTGGGAAGCTCACTAGGTACAGCCCCTACTGCATGACTGAGGTCCTGAATACCTAGGTGCTGGGTACGGTGCTGTCCTTATGAGTGACATGTACCCAAACACCCCCGAGTGGTGCAGAACCCAGAGGCCATCTCAGGTTCAGAGACTCAGAAAGAGAAACATGCTCTAAATGGATTAAAGCGGCAGTTTGACTTGACTGCTAGGTTTAATGAGGAGCCACACACAAGTGATGGAACCCTTAGAAGCTGGGAAAGGAACAGGTCCTACCCCCAAAGCCTCCAAAAGAACAGTCATGACCTGAATGAGACACCCTGCTTTTTAGCTCAGTGAAACCCACTTTCCAGAATTGCAACCAAACCCATTCTTTCGAAGTGTCCCACCTGTCACCATCTCTGCCTGTTAGCTGTTTACAGCCCAATTACATTTCAATCCCCTTCTCCCTCCTCTCAACCCCCACCCCACCTCCCATCTAAGTCTGTCCCATCATTTCGTTGAGGCAGGACCAAGGCACCCCACCCCACCCCACCCGGTGTTTAGGCTGAGCAAGCTCTCTCTCCATATAGAATGGCATAGCCCAACTCTTCAATCACTTGTGTGTGTAGTGTCTGTGTGACAGCCAGGTCATAGCCAGGAGTCTTTCTCCACCAACCCCCACCCCCTATCTTTTGGTTTTTCAAGACAGGGTTTCTGTGTGGACCAGGCTGGCCTTGAACTCACCACTGTTTTAACTGCAGCTCTGTGTGTGCATGTGAAACTGACCAAAGTAGGTCTCAGCTACCCTGGAATTGCAAGTGGTCTTAATCCTCAATGTGTCCAGAAATATCGTTAATATAGATTCTAGGCTTTTCAATCTGTCACTTACCAGCCCTCACATGGAAGGAGCCTGCCTGGAGACAACACTAAAGGACTACCCACAGGCCTGAGGGACAGCTGGGCAGGCAGCAAGGCAAACGGCAGCTGCCTTGGCCAGCGCTTGTGTCTGACACCAGGAGATTCCTGAGCACTTCCCACAGCTCAAGAAGCCTTGTGGCAGAAACTGGGCCACCCTTCTCACTGGCCTCACCCTGTGAGCAGGGTGAAGTGAGTGGGGGTGGGGGAGGGACGGGGGACTGGACAAGCCTTAACCTTAGTGGGAGAAGGGCCAGACAGCCCGCAAATCTGTCCTGTGGCTGGCAGCTACCCCGATGGGACCTGCCACAGGCAGGTGGACTCTCCTGCCTTTAACCCACCAGCCTCAGGTGCAGACCCTGCCACAGCGATGCAGTGAGCATTATGTGCTGGCTCAAATCACACGTAACTTTTTCAAGTTTGAGCCAAGCCGGCCTCCATGTATCACTGTCCTGTAACTTCTGATCATCTAATACCAGCTCCGGGCTTGGTGTGTGTGTCCCTAAACTATTCTCCTGAAAAAAAGTCAATTCACTTGCTACATTCAGAGCCTAATAGTACTTCCAGCAAAAGCCCTAAGTATGGAATAAAATCGACAACACACAAATGACAGCCAGTTTTATACAGATTTTTTCTTTATCGAGAAACTTAAGTCTTGGGTACATCAAAACCAATTTCTGGGGGGGGGGGGGGAAGGGGGGGAATCCACATAGAAAAAAAAAGTGAACACCCGGGCCATAGCAGAGCCCAGAGATATACTCTTATAATTGAAAAATCCTAGGTGCTCATGATTGACCTTTTGATACAAAATGACCTATTCAATTTGCAACTTGTGGTTCTTGGTGTGGAGGTCCACAGACAAACTAGGAAGTCTTCAGACCTAGCTGAATGCCATGAGGGGTTATTTGGCTTCTGATTCCTAAAAAAGAGAAAGGACAACACAAATAAGCGAGCATGTTGAAGAAACCAGTTACGTTCACCTGGCGTCAGCTCTGACTTGTCCATCATTCCCTCCTCTTCCTCTAAAGGGACCCACTAATCCTGGTCATTCTCTCAGAACTCTGTAGACAGAGGCCACGGCTCTCAGGAGCCACTGTGTAAATAAATTAACCAGTGTGCCCACTCTCCCACTAGATCTCAGTATCAACCCTCCCTGCCCATTGCACTCCGACAGCAGTGAACACACCTCACCAAGCTCCCAGCACCCGGGAAAGATATGTAGTTATGAGTGTGAGTGAGAACGGTTTCTGTCTGTCTGTCTTCAGGCCAGTGATTCATTTTTACTAGATGGGGAGCTCTGGGCCTTGCGAATGCTGAACCACGTGTGATTAGGCTATCTGAAGGAGACTACTTTTGTTATGTGTGTGGTAAGAACCTTCTTTCTGTGTTGCTCTGATGAGCAACTGGGCACAAGTGTCTTTAATATCTCAGCATTCTGGAGGCTGAGTGAATTTAAGGGCAGCCTGGGGCACATAGTGATACCTTATCTGGCGGGGGGGGGGGGATCAAGCTGAGCAAATGTCAAACGTACTTTTTCCTTGTCTAAGAGGTAGCAGCAGCAGCAGCAACAGTGCCCACCCCCACCTTCTGGGCAGCTTCTTTCTTGGCATGATGAGCCTGCAGGACCGCCACAGCTTCATCCACCTGTGAAACACCCAGGAGCCCAGGGATGGAGGACAGCCGCTTGTCTCTCCCCGGCTGGCACCCCAGACCTAGTGGATGAGCAGGGGATCCCTGGGCCTTTCCCGACATTCAGCAATAGCCCAAATCAGACAGGCACGAGAGGGGTCACGGGGGAAACAGACCAGACCTCGGCATCCTCTCTAAGCACCCCGACCCTATTCCCTGAAGCTGAGCCCTGCAAAGCAGCTCACCTTGGACCGGAGGGACTCAGGTGACTCCAGCATGTGGAGCAGCTCAGAATTGTCAATTTCCAGCAGCATCCCGGTAATCTTTCCAGCCAGATTTGAATGCATTGTTTGGATCAGTGGGAACAAACGCTCCCCTGTGGACAGAACAGTTGTCATCACCATCAGAGTTCAACCCAGCACCAGGCTCATCACTCTCTCCTACAAGCAACTGGGACACTTACCCAGCATCTGCTTCTGTTCCTGGGGGGGTGCTGCAGCCAGCATCGAGGCAGTCAGAGGCTCCTGCCCCTGGACATGGACTGCAGGCTGTGGTGCCTGTGAGCCAGGATAGGCAATGGGGTTAGCACTAAGGAAGTCACTCAAGCTGAACATCTGAACATGTGAAAGAGGAGGCGGGAAAGGAGGTGGCTGTCCCGTGATTAAAGAACTAACCCTGTCCTTGGGGAACTGAAGGACAAGGGACAGAACAGGTACAAAGGATAAAAACCAGCCTCAAAAGGCAAGCTACAGAAGTCATAGTCCTGACCAAGCAAACCTGCTGTACTGAGCCACACTCGCTAGCTAATGCATCACTCACCTAACAATTCAAGCCCTTGCACTAAAAACCAGACCACAGGGAACATGATTGTTTTTTTTGTGTGGTCTTGGCTGGCCCTGAATTCTTGATCCCTTTGCCTCCAATTCCCAAGGGCTGGAATTACAAGCATGTGCCAGTTTCACAGTAAATTGTACACATATCCTTCTCTAAGTTTCCTTTACGTGTTACTCCAGTACAAATGAGCCAGGAGCCAGAGAGTGAGAATCAAAACATTCCTACCTTACCAGATGTTTGGTTTTCTGTGTAGTCTCTTAGCCCCGGTTGCCCTTGAACTCAGCATGTAGCTAAGTGCTGACCCTCAACTCCTAAGCTTTCCTCTTGCCTCTACCACCCCAGAGCCAACATCCTGGCTAAATTAATTCTTTTCCTACAGCACTGAGACCTGGACCAGATTTTTTTCAAATGTATACATTTATATAATACAAAAACCAAGCAATTACTTGAAGCTTATTAACATGTAACAGTAGCATTGCTCAGAGCCCTAAAAGACCATGCATGTCAAAGATAACTCATACATTAGCACCGGCTCCAAGAAACTCCCACTTTAGAATGTGAAGAGGCACCAAAGAATCATCCACAAAGCAGGTCCTGCTCCTTGCTATCTGTGCCCGTGCAAGCAAGGCCCAGGCCCAGGCCCAGCAAAGCACTACCAAGCCCTGAAACATGGGCCATACCCTGGCTCACACTTCGTGGAAGTAAACAGCTTAGGCATCACAAGCTCCCAATATTCAGTGAAGCCTTTTCGTGTATGTGCATGTGTGTGTGCGCGCGCATGTGCAGTGGCCAAAGTCAACCCAGGGTCTTGTTCTTCATCTCCCTGGTCTGGATCTGTCCAGTAGCTGGATGGGTGGGCAGGCCTCCCTGCCTAGCCTTCTGTGTGTGATATGTGGCATGTGCCTGTCTCCCTCCAACACTCACCACCTATTTCTGAAGATAAGGTCTTTCCCAGAGCCCAGAGCTCACTGTCACTGTGCTAGCCTACAAGCCCCAGGGTCTGTCTATGGTGGGACATAGATACCACCATGTCCAACCTTTACACGTGTGCTTGGGATCTGAACTCAGGTCCTCATGCTTACAATACGAAGTCTGGTCTTGAGCCTCGCTAAGACTGCCAACTAATTGAGCCATGTCCCTAGCCCCTGAAGCTGAGTTTTATTTCTAAGTTAGAGGTTGCTAACTGCCTTTATATTCCACATTAACTTGTAAAACATCCAGTGATCATTAGGTCACTGGATGTGAAAGTGACGCCAGGCTCACGGAGCTGAGACAGGGAGGAAGCAGCAGCTGCTTCTCGGTATCCCTGAATCAGGGCCAGAGTCTGAACCACCATTCGGGAGACAACAGGCATGTGGCACCTGGTAAGAGGGATCAAATCAAGGCGTCTTTAAACAGCACAGACAGGACAAAGGCTGTGGTGGGCTCACCTGCAGTGGCTGAATCGCAGGGTGAGGGCCGCGGACACTGGACGCGTATTTGTATGGAGCTACAGCCCTGGGAGCAGCGGCAGCAACTGCAGCCCGAGGCGCGAGGCTTGGCACAGCCGCAGGGACACCTTGTGGGAAGGACAGCATAATTAAAGCCCGTCAGCATGCGCAAAGGCCCGTCAAATCCCAGCTTTCCCCTTCTGTGTGCAGCCAATACCACCTCCAGACTGGCAGCTGTCAGTCAGCCCTTGCTGGGCGGCACCAGCCCCACCAAAGTCCATAGCCAAGCGGTCCGGGCACTCAGACCCTACAACAGACCAGCAAATGCACATCAGTGTTGGCAGCAGATGTCCAACTGGCCACGTCCCACGGAAGAAGAATTTCCAACACATGACCACACACGTCTCTCACAGGGCCAAAGGACACCATAAAAGCCTTTACACATCTACACAGTCTAAATGTTTCCTTCTCTCCCCCCCCTCCCCCTCAAGAGCAGGTTGTCTGACAGTGATCCAGAAAGAACACTTCTGGTTAACCCTTCATGTGCCACTGAAGAGCAAAGAATGTTCAAAGTAACCAACAGAGCCAGGCAGGACTCACTTTGTCACTGTTCCTGAAGAACCTGCCTAAGCAGCATACAGCTAAAGAGGACCCAGATTTTTGGAAAACGAGTTCCAGACTGACCATGCCAGGGTAGAACTAGTTATCCTGATTCCCTCCTCCCCGGCCATGCTCCTACAGGCTAGTTTGCTCACCGACTCTCTGAGTGGTAGTAGGAAGGCCACGAGAGGCCGGAGCATTACCAGTTGGAGCCAGATGGCGAAGAGCTGGCCGGGGCCCAGATTGCCGTATAGCACTTGGCATTCCTTGGAAGCCTGGTGAAGAGACAGGGACAGCAATAAGTCACTGACAAGCCAGAGTATGGGCTTCAGAAGTGGACAGGCACACCGTGCTGAGAAACCCCTGCTTCCTGCTACCTACCTTGAGGTCTCCCGCCTTGCTGCCAGCGTGGATTAGGCCTCATCTGTGCTAGCTGGTTAGGCGTGTAATATGGAGGCCTTCCCTGAGCCTGGAGGGGATAAAAGCACCCAAATCCTGAGAACCGGAACCCACCCACACCACAGGCCTGACTCCCTCCCGGCTCAGTATTCGGCCCTGGGTTAATGGTCTGGGTGAAAGGCACTCATCGAGAAAGCCAGAGGATCTGTTAGCGGGCAGCTTCACTCTATCTCCTCTATCTCTGTGACCATGCATGCGAATGATCACAGGTTAACTCCTTCTCACTTGAACACCAGCACCCCAAGTCCCCCACCCCCAGCTGCAGAACACAGAAGCGGCTGTCACATCACCTGGCACACCCACCTGTGGGACTGCTGGCACAAAATAGCCGCCAGCTGCAGGCTGGAACTGACTCAGGATGGCATTAGCAGGGAGTGCTCGCATGCCAGCCACACGCTGCATGTACTGGTTAGTCAGGTGAGCCTTCCGCTCTTCCTTCCTCTGGGCCAGGGCAACATACAGCGGCTTCGAGCCCACAATTCTTCCATTCATCTCTGTGACTGCTTTGGTTGCCTCTTCAGGAGAGGAGAAGCAGACAAAGCCAAACCCTTTGCTTCTCCCATCTTCTAACATCACCTACAAAGAGCAGCTGATGTTGAGGAAGGCACAGCTACCAAACACACACACACACACACACACACACACACACACACACACACACACACACACACACACACACACACACGGCTCTGCTTCTAGGTCCGCACTTAAGAGAGGCAGGAAATTCAGAAGAACAAGATCGCCTGTGAGAATCCATCTCAAAGAACTCCAATTGCTGCTTTTAGTTTCTTTCCAGGTCACCAATGGCTGCCACCATAGTTCAGTGACAGGCAATCACCTGGAGGACAGGGGACCCAGATTCTCATGATCTTACCTGCCCTGAGCCTGGATTTCCACAGCTACAGACAAACAGCCCTGAACACACACAGCTGCTGCTCCTTGCAGTCTGTCTACAGAGCCAGCCACTCCTGCCTTTCCCTTCCCTGAAAGGTCACTTTGCTTTCCAGTGTTTTGAATGTTGGCACCACCAGCCCACCAATGTCAGTGTGCTGTCAGCTCAGCAACATTCTATCCATGAACAGTGCCTTGCCATGATCTTGAAAATGGCCCCAGGGACTTCAGGGTACAGAGCTTTGCTTACTGCAGAGGGACTCTTGTAACAGGCCAGTCAAGTGAGTGACACCAAGAGGAAATGGGAAAACCAGAGTTTTCTAGGACCAAAGCAACTACATGTCACCTCCATAGCTGCTCTGGTTAACCACTCACACCCTCTAAGGGTTCTTTTTGCCAGCACCAGAAAGAATTATCATTTAAATACAACACCCTCAGCAGGGTGTAGTGGCACACACCTTAATCCCAGCACCCAGGAGACACAGGTAGGTTGATCTCTGTGAGTTTGAGGCCAGCTTGGTCTATGTAGTGAGATCCAATACAAATGGTACACCCTATGTAAATGTCCCTTTCCTAAGAGCACCTTACAAGGGCCACCAAATACTATTTCAACACCCAGCTTTTCTCACTACTAGTGGCAACTGTGGCACCTCTCTACCAAGAAAGCAGCATCTTCTGTCAGGCCACACACATTTTAGACACCAATCTTGTCACATTCCCTACGTGCCAAGGACATGCTACAGATCATGCCCTTATAACCATGATACACAACCAGACTTTGTTAAAAGTTCTTTAAAACATCCTCAGTGCCCTGGAGGAAGTGTGGCAGAGCTGTAGGGACAGGCCCCAGGACAAATGGAAACAACCTGTCTGGATATTCTCTGCTCTACTGTAGCACCGTCTGTCCCCAGGCCAGCACCAAACAGCAGGGCTGGGAAAGATTTGAGTGCAGAGGGGCTTGCAGGAACTGGGTCAGACTCCAAGCTGCAGCTCAAGTAGACAATACACTCAAGCATACTTCTCTAGAGCATGACCCACAGGGGCATCTAAAGCAAGAAGGGATACGCTAAACACTACTCAGGACCACCAACACAAGTACATAACATCATCAATAACCTGACAACAGAATGCCATTTCCAAACACACATGCTCACACTTAGTTCCCACTCACCTTGGCACTGGTGATCGATCCAAAAGGAGAAAACTCTTTCCTTAATTTCTCATCATCAATGGTGTCATCTAAGTTCTTAATGTAGAGATTCACTCCCTGGGAAAGGGATCACTATTAATTACACCTGTATACACAGTCACTTCCCAAACATTGGCCCCAGAACATGCTTGGAAATCTATCAAATTAAAATGCTTGCCTGCAAAAATTAAATTAATAAACACTGGGCATTGGGGGCACACACCTTTAGCCCCATCACTCTATAGTCTACAGAGCCAGTCCCAAAGCTACAGGAAAATTCTGTCTCAAATAAATAAATCTGGGTAGCAGTGATGCACAGCTTTGACCCCAGTTCCAGCGGCAGGCAAATCTGAGTTGGAAGCCAGCCTGGTCTACAGGGATACACAGAAAATCATAAACCCTTCCTTACCTGTAACCCCAGCACTCAGGGGGACAAGGTAGGGGTAACTATTAAGTGATTCTGAGAGTTCAAGTTCAGCCTAAGCTACAATGTTACTTCTTCCAGGCCAGACTGGGTTAACAGTAAAACAGTGTCTCAAAAAAAAAAAAAAAAAAAAAAAGACTGCAACAAGCCCAAGTTGAGCCACAGCACCTTCTCCACAGCTGCTCTGGCCAATCACTCACCCTCCAGGGTGCTCTTAGCTACCGCTCCAAAAGGGGCACCAGTGTAAGAAAAATGAAGCCAGAGAGCAAAGAGCAGTTAAGTACACACTTACTGGAATCACTGTCCTTGCTCAGCAGTGATTGCCATACCTGGTAGGTCACGATCTTTAAAGCTGATCTTAATGAGTCAAGTACAGATGCCAAGCCCCCAAAGAAAAGTCTAAAACACCTGGCGTGGGGGAGCACTTTTCAAACACCCAATAGTGAATGTCCTCTTAGGCAGCCCAGCTCACCTGGTACCGACTAATACGTTCCTGCTTCAGTTGCTCAAATTTCCGTTTTAATTCAGCCTGGCGCTCTACCTTTTTCTGTGCACGGCCTACGAATATTGCTTTCCCATTCATTTCTTTTCCATTCATTTCTTCCACAGCCTACAGAGAAAATGCATGTCTTTAATACAGGTGCAGAGGCATGGTCTTCTGGAGCAGAGTCCAGGACACTCAGAAAAACCTTCCCCACTGGATTGTGAATCTGCTTCATCCCACCTCTGAAACCTGCTACACTGATCTCACTATTCTGGAAAGTGGGGTTAGCATCTAAACTTGTTATTACTGGTCCAGAGAGATCCCACACCTTTTGTTCGTAATTCCCAACCCCATCTCCTACATCTTCAAAACACCCTCACCTCCTTGCCCTGGAGGAAGTGTGGCAGAGCTGTAGGGACAGGCCCCAGGACAAATGGAAACAACCTGTCTGGATATTCTCTGCTCTACTGTAGCACCGTCTGTCCCCAGACCAGCACCAAACAGCAGGGCTGGGAAAGATTTGAGTGCAGAGTGCAAAACAAAGGGAGAGAAGACTGCACCCCCAAGATTTGTATAAATATAGGCAGATACTGCGATCTAGCTTAGCTACAGGCTTCTCAGGCCTCTTTGCAGGCAGAGGCTCAACTCCCGGGGCTTCAGTTTCTCTACCCAAGAACGATCTGCCTCCACACCTGATCATGCCTTTTGGGGATGCAGATGTGACCAGGGGACAAAAGGAAAGGGTTCGGGGTCAGAGCCCCTTCTGGACTTGGACAGCATCAGGGAAGGTCTGTCTCCTTGCAGCAGGAACACCTCAGCAGTTACTGATTGCCTTCTGTGTAAGTTATTTACTAATGAACGCCACTTCAATTCACTGGTCTGGTGAATCCATATCCACGCCTTTAACTACCTGTCACAATCTTTCAACAGTAGGAGGTGACAGACAGGTATGAGAAATGGTGAACTGCATCATGGAGCCCACTCTAGCTCGGCTTTACCATGCACTAGGTACCACCCCTCAGGTTTTTCCCAACCCTCACAGCACTCACCTTATTGGCATCCTCGTGTTTTTCGTAACTTACAAAGCCAAAGCCTTTGGATTTCCCACTGGGATCTCTCATCACCTTGACACTTAGAGTTTTACCTATTACCAAAGGACAGACCTATTAGTGACACCATCTCTACCACAGCTGAAGAACACTTCTTGCTAGTAACTCAGGTGAAGGAAATCTCTGACTGAGCCCAGATAGGTCCGAAGCGGGAAGAGGTACTATGCCTGGTCTAAAACTCAACCAAGCATCTAGGATAACCTTACATCAGATGGAGCTAAGATGAAGCCAAGAGAAAAAAGGCCTGGACTCTATTCACCCTCTGATCCTGAGATAAGTGCCCTGTTTTCTTAAGTTAAAAAAAAAAAAAAAAAAAAACAGGTTGGTTCTTGAGCGGATGGTCAGTGTGAGGACACGTGGGCTTCAGATCTCAACTTACCAAACTGGCTGAACAGCTCTTTCAGATTCTCATCATCCACTTCCTCCCCAAAGTTTTTGATATAAACATTGGTGAATTCCTTGGCCTTGGCTCCGAGCTCAGCTTCCCGCTCCTTGCGAGACTTGAATCTGCCCACAAACCTACAAAGAAGCCATGAAGAACAGTGATTAATTACTCAGAACAAACATCTTTTCCAGGGGCCCAAAGGAATTCAAGTTAAAGGCTGACAGGAGAGGTTAAAACACAAGGACCCCATCCACCATGAGAACAGGTTCAGATGCCCCAAGTCCCCAGCAGAAAAAGAAAGAGGCAGGACTATCCTGCAAGGACCAGTCCCAGGGCTCCTAGTTCAGACCAGGCCCACTCCTACCACATCACACTGCCTTCGTGAAGAAACCTGCCGACCATGTTTTTATAACGTTCATTTCTGTGCATCTATGTAAATGCATAGAAAACGTCTGGAAGGATACAAACCAAACTGTTAACAGTTAGTCTAGCAGTGAGATTGCTATGAATGGAGGTAACCTTTGCTTTCCTGTTGTATCCCCTAACAGGAAAATATCTCCACACGAGATGACACACAGACATAAACACAGCCTCGTACATTCCATACCACAGAGGACAGAAGTGATTGTTGCCTGTAATGGCCCTTATGTAACTGGACTTTCACTTTTCCCTCACAAGGTTCCGCTAAGTCCTGTCCCCACCCCACAGTAATGACAAGATGTTAGACAGTGTCTCTGCAAACGGATGGACTTTTCACTGTATGCAAATTACGCACACAGTGAAATGGAGTTGCAGCTCAGAGGAAAGAACTAGATAGAGGGTAATTTGGTACCAAAAACTAGCAAAAGACCCATAGGCAGACCCGAGTCAAAGGAAAGCCAAGGTCACATAGCTAGTATCCAGCTCCTGGTCAGCCCAGGGCCTCTCCACTCTGCCGCTGGCCAAGACCCCTGCTCAGAGTGGGCTCAGAGCTGTCCCAGCCCCGGTTGCTGATGCTCACAAAACCCACAGGTGAATTGCTTTAAGGGAGAGGCAGCAGGCAGGCCATGGCTCGGGCAGGGAGCCGACCGTGGCGAGTCAAAAGGGCTGCCATGGCTCGGGCAGGGAGACTCACCAGCCCTGGAGTGGAGAGGTAGGAGCAGGCCACTCTTGGGCCGAGAGAACCAGTAGCCGCCTTGTGTGTGCCAGTTAATACCGAGGTGGGGCCATGGCTGGCTCATGCGATGGTTGTCCTCCAGACTGGGACACTCACACTTTGCGGTCATTGAGGAGCATGCCATTCATCTTCTCGATGGCCTTGTCAGCAGCCTCTTGGGTCTCGAAGTGGACAAAGGCATAACCCTTAGAGCCATTCTCATCACAAACCACCTGTTGAAGAAAAGGCAGACCACCTGAGGATCACTGCCAGATGCACCAGCTGGGAGCTAAACACGGCACAGCTCCGCTTACAAATGGTTAGCCTGCGTCTATCCCAGATCAATCATATTTGTGGAGACTAGGTCAGCCCAGGTGGTTCTTTTGAATACCGGGTCTCATCGGCCTTGAACTCACTGGTTAACTCAAGCTGGCTGACATGCAGACATGCAAGCCCCGGGAATTCTGTTTCAGCTTCCCCAGTACTGGTATTATACACTCTTGTCCTCATGTCCATTTTTTATGTGGACAAACTCAGAATCTTCTTGTGTAGCCAGCACTTTACAATAAGTTTCCTGCAGAGCCCAGGCCTTTCCTCTTTTTTCCCCCCCCAAATTCACTTTCACTACTCCCCCCATACCCCCCAGATCTGGCAGAGTATGGTGACATGCTTGCAATAATACCAGCACGTGGGAATAGGCCACAGCTCAGATGAGGTTCAAGGTCATCCACAGTACATGTAATATTTTGGAATCTAGCCTAGGTTACGAGATCCTGCTTCCAAAAAAAAGTGTGTGTGTGGTGTCTCAATGAGTAAAGGCGCTTACCACCAAGATTATAGCCTCAAGTCCATTCCCTGGGATCTACAACGGGGAGCAAATTGACTCTTGCTCTGACCACGATACAATTTAGAGAAGGCTGGAGACTGGCTAGGCCCTGGGTTCAACTATCAGCACAACAAAATAGGGGGTAAAAAACAAACCCAGGAGAACTGGGTACAAAACCAAAGTGCTCAGGAAGACAAGCTGTTTCCCAAGCCCACAAAAGAATTCATGTCTCATGCTGAATATGTAAACAGCTGCCATGTGAAGGTTACAGAATACAGTTAACCGACGCCTCTAAGATTTAAGTAAGGGTTCCTGGAAACATTGGGCTTCTGTCCTCTCTTATCCCTCATCCAAAATGTTCAAGCTTCTAAAAGTAGGTTAACATGAAGGTGTGCGCATGTGGTGTGTATGTGAGCACTCAGGAAGAATAAACACACAAAGCACCTGCAAGGGGCTCGAACTCTTCTGGCAGAGTACTAGCCCAGAATGCAAGCCCTGAGCTCAACCCCCAGTACTATATAAACTGGGTGAGGTAACACGTATTTGTAATCTTAGCATTTGGGAGCCAGAAACATGAAGATCAGAAGTTCAAAAGCCAAGCTGTGTTATATGTATCCCTGTCTCAAAACAAAAACCCTCCGTGTCACATGAGGGTGGGGCTAGAATTATCTACAAGTCCTGTGAAGACTCCATCCCTGGAGTGGGAGCCAGCCTGGTGGGCGAGCTATTATTTGCCTAATGGCAGACCTCTCATAACAACTATTCAGGATGCTGAGACTCAGAACAATCAAAAGTTCAAGGCCAGACTAGGCAACGTGGTGAGATGTCTCAAATAAAAGGAGGACCCATGTCTCAAAGAAAAAGTATAGAGGGTTGGGAATAAAGCTTGCTAGACCCCAGAGGCTTTATGCAGAGATGGGAGAGGGAGCTGTGAGCAACCCTAATGAAATGCATTGGGTTACACAAATACACACACAGATATAAAAGCAGTAGGTTGTTGGGATAAGACTATGGGAGCAAGCTAAGAAAAAGCAATAGGGACATATCATCAAGATTATTATGTATAGGCATAAAATTTCATAATGAAAACATTACCTGTCACTAACATGTGCTAATAAAAAATACCTTAGCTGAGCATTAATGGCGCATGCCTTTAATCCCACCACTGGGGAGGCAGAGGCAGGTGGATCTCTGTGAGTTTGAGGCCAGCCTGGTCTACAGAGCTAGTTCCAGGACAAAAAAAAAAAACAAAAAAAAAACTTAAACAAAAACACCTGAGTGGTAGAACACTTGCCTTACATGCATGAGGCCCCAAGTTCAACCCCTAGGACTAAAGGAAGAGGGAGACGTTCCATTTCCAGCATTTATGGAATTTTTAAAATCATACCCAATTGTCTAAGGTGCCCTCCCTTTGATATTACCTTGTTTTGAGTCTTTCTATAACCCAAGCTGGCCTTGAACTCCCTAGATAGCTCCTATCTCAGTCTTGAGAGTACACCACACCCAGCTACAGTATTTATCTTGTTTTCAAGATCCAGTAATTATTCAACTAAAAGCATTCAATACTTACCTTACAGGACAGGATGTTTCCAAAGGCTGAGAAAGTGTCATAAAGTGCCTTGTTGTCTATAGATTTGTCCAGGTTCTTGATGAAGACATTCCCTACACCAGACTTTCTCAAAGAGGGATCCCTCTGAGACCACATGATCCGGATTGGCTTCCCCTTAATCACATCAAAGTTCATGGTGTCCAAAGCTCTCTCAGCTGTAGAAGAGGAACATATTTTAATTAAGAATGCTAAACATCAGATGATTGTCACCATTCCAGAACGATCACTGAACTGCTACTACCTGATTAGGACAAAGAAAGGGTACCAAAATGGCCTACAGGCACCAAGGTCCTTAAACACGGACCAAGCTCATGTTCAAGGGACTTTGCTGCCCACCAATGGCCACCTTGACACGGGTAAGGAGCCAAAGTAGTCATGTTCAGGGCAACTAAGCCAGGTGGTCTGTTAGCAAATAGAAACTTAACTAGAGACTCAAGTTCACTTTTGAGGCTGGGTCTCTCCACATATCCCTGGCTGTCCTGGAACCCACATACCATTCATGGAACTCCTGCCACTGCCCGAGTTGTGGGATTAAGAAAGTATGCCACCACACCTTGCCTATTTTTTTGTTCAAAAAAATTCTCATACACACACAAGTTTAACTAAATGGAGGTGTGCTCAGCATTGCTGTGGCAGGGTAAACTGCCACACCTTTATCTGAAGGCACAGACAGTACAGAAAGGCCCTGAGGCCTTGTGGTGCCCAGACCTTTCAAAGGTTTAATCAGAATTCTACAGAACCCTAGGAATTCAGCTGTCTTTCCGATAGGTCGGGAGCTGCCCAATCATGCCCGCCAAGCACCACAGAGGCTCTATGAAGGAGCAAAGGTCAATTAAATCTCAGCACAGTTTGGGCTACATGGGATTCCCCAGTCCCATTGAAAAACAAAAACCAACCAACCAAACAACAAAAAAACAAAACCAAAAAACCAAAGTCGGTGGCTGTATACAGGGCTCTTAATCCCAGCAGTGTTGTATAAATTTCCCCCCAAATGAAAACATTCCATCCCTAGAAGCTCCTTAAGCAGGAAGGTAAAAGCAATTTAATAGCTTCAGGAAGTACCTGAAACTGATCAGATTCCGTAGGGTTCTCCCTCGGGAGGGAGGGGGGAGGGGGAGGAAGGAGGCTGAGCTGCCAAGATTCTCAAGAGAAAAGCTTTAAACACTGTTAAAGAGTAGGATCAGCCACCTAGAAAAAGCAGAAACCAGCCCACCAGCCTGAAAGAGGGTTAGACAACCTGGAAAGGACACTCTCCAACCTGCTGAGCTGCCTAAAATCTGTGCAATGTGCTCCAGGGTCCCAGCTTTTGTGAGCTGTCACACACACTGGGGTGGGCTTTGGCAATGTACCTGTCTCACCCACATTCCTGCAAGTAACCCCCCCCCCAACTCATTGATTTGTGTTGACTGGTATCCATACTTTGGTCTGTTATGGGCCCTTATCTGACTGGGGTAAGTGATGTGTGTTGTCTCCCCAGGAAGTGTTCTACATAACCAAGGCCATTGATAACGTAGTGAGTTCCAGGTCAGCCAGGACTCCACAGAGAGCCAGTCTCAAAAACAACAAAAGTATGCAAGCCTATTTCTCACCTTACTCCTCTGACTTCCAAGAAGGGACAAGAATAAGCAACTGCCCTGGGTCTCTTCAGCACTGCCAAGAAAAGGAAGCGCCCCAAAACACATTCAGCTATCCAATCAGCCAAGACAGGTGAATGAAAGTCAAGTAGAAGCTTGACCCCAAGTCTGCAAACTTAAAACTACCCCATGATATTAGCAGTAAAGGAGCCCACCCCAACACCATTCCTGATCTATTTCAGACAACACCAGTGGCGTTGGTAAGCCGACAAATCGCTGCACTTATTTATAGCTGGGAGAAGTCCTACAGTGGTATGTGCTGGCAGACACACTGCCAATGGCTTTTGCTTTCTCTAAGAGACACAACTTGTTCAGAAGTCAAGAGGGAAGGCAACAGCTAAGGAGTCCACCACTCCCCTACTAAAAACCGCCCCTTTCACACCCTCACGGTCAAGCACTAGTACTGCTGTACTCTCACAGAAATACTCATGCCTCAACACGACCAATCCCCTGGTCTCATGGACAGTGAACAAACGGGCCTAGAGAGCCTTTGCCACGCAGAACGGCTTGTGTTCCACCCCACACTCCCGGGAGTGGCCTTAACAGTTGCTCCCTTTTAATCTGGAGTCACGTGCAGCCCTCCCCCCTTTAGGTTTCTTCTGGGCTTATCTGTGGCTTGCCTGCAGTCCCCACTGCTCCATCCAGGATGGCAGAGCACTTGCACTCTGCCCTCACCAGGGTCCCATTTCCTTCTAAAAGGTTTTGACAAGCATAAAGCACTGTTCACAGGTGAGACAGTTAACTGGCCAGCAGACTTCAGTGACGCCTCCCTGGACTACCTGGCTACCATTCTCCACAGCAGAGAGCTGAGGAAAGTCCCCCAAACAATGTGGCAAATGGCAGGGCAGTAGGGGTCTGGCCTGGTAGAAGCTGCTGGTGACACTAGCAAAACCCAAGTCATGAAATTGCTCTCCTTGCTGCCCACTGCACTACAGCCATTCCTAATCAACACAAAACCAAGTCTCAGTCCACACTGGAACAGCCCAGTCACTTTATTCAGATCCCAATTCACATACAATCTCCTAGGTTCCACCCCCCTCCCCCAGTAGCCCAAGGTCATCAGGTTTGCGAGTGTATTCGCGAGAAGCCAGGGTCATGACCACATGCCCAGCTCCCAACCACTGTTATCTTGCTTCCCTATGGCTTCTCCGGCAACATGCTGTCACGTTCCTCCCCAGCCAGTCGTTGCCGGGTCGGCCTCCGCTACAGGACTCCTAAGGTCCCCTGTAGACACCGCTGCTACTCACCGTCAGCTGGCTGCTGGAAGTTGACGTAGGCATAACCCAGAGAGCGGCGGGTGATCATATCGCGGCAGACCCGGATGGACAGCACAGGCCCCGCAGGACTGAACTTTTCATATAGCATGGCTTCGGTGACATCCGAGTGCAGGTCGCCCACGTACAAGGAGGCCATGGGGTAGCTGCTGGCCGCAGCGTTCATCTCCCCACCCCCCACCACTCCGAGCCCCGCCAGGAGGACTTCTTACAGGGCCCACAGCAGGACAAAAGGGGCTCCAAGGAGCCGTGGCCCGCGCCGCAGCGCACAGGTGGCACCAGAGACGCCGGGAGAGGCTGAAGCAGGCGGGACGGGTGTGCGGGAACGACTCGCAACGGAACCGCAAAAACCCCAAGACAAAAGGCTTTCAAAAACAATATGGCCCTCTCCTGGAGTTTGCACTCTCTAGCTGTCCTAGCTTGGAGCTTAAAAAATAAAAATTAAAATAAGGAATCCCTTTGCAAAGGGGTCAAAAAAAATTTTTTTTTCTAGAGGCAGACAGATGCTGCGCTCACGGTGGCCTTGGGGACACGCGTTTCTCGATAAATATAGGCCCCGGGCTCCCGGCGGTTTACAATTACAGCGGCCCGGGAAGGGGGAAACCAAATCTGTGCGGGTGCCGGCGAAGGGCAGGCGGACACGTGGTGCGGCCGGCCGGGGCGCGGGGCTGCCACGCGGCGCAGAGGCGTGCGGAGGCGGGCCGGGGGCGCTCACCGCCGGACGGACTGACGCGGACAGACAGGCAGGCCGGAAACGTGCGAAAGTCACTTCCCCGCGGCTCCCAGCACGACTCGCTGTCTCGTTCTTTTTCTTTTTCTTCTTTTGCTCTTTTTTTCTTTTTCTTTCTTTTTTTTTTTCTTTTTTTTGAGGTTTTGAGGGCTTTTTTGTATTTTTTTTAAGCTTTTTCTCTTTTTTGCTTCAGGCTTGCTGAGCCCGAACGCAGCACAGGCTGCTGCGACCCGGGGCGGAGAGAGGCGGCTGGAGCAGCCACCGCTCCATTTATACCCGCCCGCCCCGGGCGCTGCTGGTCGAAGGGCGCCTCGCGACCTGGGCGCAGTCGTGCCCGCCCACTCGGCCCGGGGGCCCGAGGCGGGGCGGCCACACGAGAGTGACCGGGAGCGGCTGCGAGGCGCCACAGCGTCCCCTGGCGTTCGGAGGACCAGCCGCTCGCACCTGCGGAAGATTGTCCTTCTACACTGTATGGATTGACAACTGTCCACCCCAACACCCATCATCCCGAGTGGAACGCACACACAACCATAATGTAAAAGACAGCCACAAAATGCCTACTTCTACAAAAAGGGACGCTAAATTACAGTTAATAGGTGGTCCACTAAATGGTTAAGCTGAATACACAGGGCATACTGAACTTTTGAGAACAAATAACCTTGAAGTTGGATTGTGAAGGCCATTAGAAATAGTGGCGTGGTTGGTGGTACACACCTTTAATCTCAGCACTCGGGAGGCAGAGGCAGGTGGATCTACAGCTCCAGGACAGACAGGACTACACAGAGAAACCCTGGGGTGCGGGGGAGGAGGAAAGAAATAGTGTTGTCTGAAGTCGTTCTGAAAGGACAAGCAAATCTTGGCAAAGCTTTAATAGAACAAAATCTGACCATCCCCTCTGTTTTTGTTCTAGTGGCACTCCTACAACTTAGATTGTGCTTTAAGGTACAAAAGGAGGAAGAAGAGAAGAAAGTTTTGTTTGGGCTAATGATTGTGGTTTAAGGGGAGGAGCTACATCTAGTCATGTCCTTACTTGCAGCTCATCTCACGGCAACTCACGGCAGCACACGGAAAGTGCATCTATGCACGTATATGCATGTGATACAATGTATTTTTATTGTTGTTTCTAAGTAGAAGCTTTTAGTTGTTTGGGCTTAGGATGGGAGGTGGTGACACACACCTTTAATCCCAATGCTAAGGAGGTAGAGGCAGGTGAATCACTGAGTTCAAGACCATCCTGGTCTATAGAGTTCCAGGACTGCCAAGACTACACAGAGAAACTCTGTCTCAAAAAAAAAAAAAAGTTTAAGTTTAGATAATGAATAGTAATCATTGACTTTCACTTACATGAAGGCTTGGCAGATAATTTGAAAAGTCATGTTATCTCAACAAATCAAGAAGTAATATAAAATAAAGGTTGTTATTTTTAAGTTATAAAAAAAAGAAAGAAAATTCATGTTATCTCATGGGACTATAATGTGGAATTTACCATTATTCCTTAATTCCTAAATGCCAGGAACCATCTTTCTTATAGGCACCCAAACTAGAAATTACCAAAGGTAGACAGATACTCCTTTAATACCTACTTGTTTAAGTAAACAAACGAGGAAATATGTGTATTTATATACCAATTCATTCCAATAAATTACTAATCAGAGCTTTCTTTGAGCATATGCCAAATGCCATGGCTACTGTGGTATACAAGGCAGAGCTCCTCCTTACCTCACAGAGTAATAGCTGTTGATTGTATTAAATCAAGACATATTGCCTGACGTTGGTGGCCCACACTTTTAGCCCCAGCACTTGGGAAGCAGAGGCAGGCAGATCTTTGTGAGTTCAAGTCCAACCTGGTCTATAGAACTAGGTCCAGGACAGGCTCCAAAACAGAGAAATTCTGTCTCGGAAACAAACAACCAAAAACCAAAAACCAAAAAAAAAAACAAAAAACCTAACTAAACTAACAAAAAACAAGAAGTATTTCTGGTCCTAGTGGCACACACCTTTAATCCAGCAAAGGAGACAGAGGCAGGGGGATCTCTGTGAGTTCCAGGTCCACCTGGTCTACAGAGTGAGGTTCAGGACAGCCAAGGCTACACAGAGAAATCTTGTCTCAAAAAACCAAATCAACAAACAAATAAGCAAGCCTGGTGGTAGTGGTGGCACAGGCCTTTAATCTCTCTACTGGGGAAGCAGAAACAGGTGGCTCTCTGAGTTCAAGACCAGCCTGGTCTACAGAGCAAATTTCAGGACATCCAGGGTTACACAGAGAAACACTGTCTCCCCAAACCAAAACAAAACAAAAAAGCATTTATATAGCATTTGTTCCCTCCTCAGAGAAGTCATCCCAGACCCTCAGTCATCTAAAGTAGCTCACCAACATTCACAATCATAATCACATCTTCCTAGCTTCTTCAGTTCAGAACTTCTATTATACCTAAAAATGTCCTGTTCAAACAAATACTGAGCATCTATGATCCAAAACTTGAAACCTGAATCTATCCAGGTGTGGTGATTCAGGACTCTACCTGACTATAGCCCTCAACACTTAGGAGGTTGAGTCAGAAGGATTGAGAATTTGAGGATAGCATAGAGTGCAGTAGGATCCTGTCTCAAAAAATACACATACAAAAATGTTGCTTAGGCTATATATAATCGTGTGTGTGTGTGTGTGTGTGTGTGTGTGTGTGTGTGTGTGTGAGAGAGAGAGAGAGAGAGAGAGAGAGAGAGAGAGAGAGAGAGAGATGAGAAGAGAGAGAGAGAGAGAGAGAGAGGGAGGGAGGGAGGGAGAGAGACGAGGCTGGGGATGTAGCTCAGTTGTAGAATGCTTGTCTCACCTGTATAAAGCTATAGGTTCAATTCCCCAGAATCGTATAAAAATGGGCATAGTGATATGAATGAGCGCCTTCGGGTATGTGCCCAAAAGTGGTATTGCTGTGTTTTAAGGTAGATTGATTTCCAATTTTCTGAGAAAATGCCATACTGATTTCCAAAATGAATGTACAAGTTTGCATTCCCACCAGCAATGGAGGAGTGTTCCCCTTACTCCACATCCTCTCCAGCATAAGCTGTCTGATGGGAGATGTTATTCTGTCAATATGTTTCTCATATTGGTTAATGAATAAAGCACTGTGGGCCAATAGGAAAGCAAGATAGGAGGGACTAGGAGACAAGGAGGAGAGAGGAAGTAGGAGGGAGGAGTCAGCATGGAGAGCCCGAAGAGAGCAGCATGCCGCCTGCAGCATGGATTGTTTTGTATTTTGATGCCTAGCTTGTTGAGTTCTTTGTATATTTTGGAGATCGGCCCTCTGTCAGATTTGGCGTTGGCGAAGATCTTATCCCATTCTTCAGGCTGCTGTTTTGTCATATTGATCGTGTCCTTTGCCTTACAGAAGCTTTTCAGTTTCAGGAGGTCCCATTTGTTAATTGTTGCTCTCGGTGTCTGTGCTACTGGTGTTCTATTTAGGAAATGATCTCCTGTGCTTCCCACTTTCACTCCTATCAGGTCCAGTGTGACTGGATTTATGTTGAGGTCTTGGACTTGAGTTTTGTGCATGATGAGAGATATGAAATTATTTTCATTGTTCTACATGTTGACATCCAGTTATGCCAGCACCATTTATTGAAGATGATTTTTCCCACTATGCAATTTTGCTTCTTTGTCAAAAATCAGATGTTCATAGGTATGTGGGTTAATGTCAGGGTCTTATTCATAATATCATTATTCATAATAGCCAGAACCTGGAAACAACCTAGATGCCCCTCACCTGAAGAATGGATAAAGAATATGTGGTACATTTAAACAATGGAGTATTACTCAGCAGTAATAAAATAATGACACCTTGAAATTTGCAGGCAAATGGATGGAGCTAGAAAAACCATCCTGAGTGAGGTAACCCAGCCCCAGAAAGACAAACATAGTATGTACTCACTTATAAGTGGATATTAGTACGCACTCACTCATAAATGGATATTAGACATAAAGAAAAGAATAAACAGGCTACGATCCATAACCCCTGAGAAGGTAGGTAACAAAAAGGTCCCCACAAGAGACACATATGGATGCCCCTGGAAAGGGGGAATAGATAAGATCTCCTGGGTAAATTGGGAGGGGAAAGGAGAGGGAGGGATGAAGGGAAGAGGGGAGGAGAATATGAGGGAACAGAATGGTTGAGTTGGGGAGGGACAGAGAGGGAGAAAAAGGAAAGAGAAATATTGATAGAGGGAGCCATTATGAGGTTAGGAAGAAATATGGTGTGGTGATATTATTTATGATTTATTAAAGCTTGCCTGAGAATTCAGAAAGCAAAGTCAGCCACAAGCCATAGAAGCCAGGCACACACATTTAATCTCAGCAGCCAGAAGCTAGGAGATGGTGATATGTATACACCTTAAATCCTAGAACTCAGAATTAAGAGGTAGATGGATCTCTCTGAGTTCAAGGGCACCCAGATCTACACAAGAGTGAATCAGTCTAAAATAGAATTATAGTTTGCATCTTTAATCCCAGAACTAGAGGGGTATAAGAGACAGGAGCAAGGATTCAGTAGAAGCATTCATTCTCCAGTCATGCTGAAGAGAGAGAAAAGTTGGAGACTTGCCTGCCTTTACAGTTACTTAGAAAATGATTTGAGAGCCAGGCAGTGGTGGCCCACACCTTTAATCCCAGCACTTAGGAGGCAGAGGCAGGTGGATCTCTGAGTTTGAAGTCAGCCTGGTCTACAGAACAAATTCCAGGACAGGCTCCAAAGCTACACAGAGAAACCCTGTCTCGAAAAATTAAAAAAAAAAAAAAAAAATCGAGAATGAGCCACCATTCGTTTCTAGATCTGAGACTGGGATTAAGAATGTAGCATGACCAAGAACCAGACTATTAAAAGCTAGAACCAGCCTGCAAAACCCGTCATGTGTAGCAGTCAAGGGTATGGGTAAAGGGATTCATAACTGCTATTTTCTTGCTAGAAATATAGCTCAATGCTGGAAGGGCTTCTTAGCAGGCACAGGCTCTCACTTCAGCACCATGAGAAAACAAAACTAAGTAGATGAACAATAAAAGAAGCGCCAGGGAACAGAAAGTGTTTACAGTGGGAGTCTAATGACCTGACTTAAATCCCCAGAACCCATAGGAATCTGGAAGGAGAGTGCTGACTCTACAAGGCTGTCCTCTGACCCCCAGCCGAGTGCACTCCCCAATACATCAAACACACCCAATAATAGTGAGTAAAAATTCATGAATAAAATAAACAATAAAAGACGGCAGTATTTTAGAAAATGGAAATGAAGTGAGGGGCTGGAGCAGGGCTCAGCACTGGCTAAGAGCACTGGCTGCTCTTCCAAAAGACTGGGGTGTCAGCATTCACATGGCAGCTCACAAACACCAGTAACTGACTTCCAGGTGACCCTGTACCCTTTTCCGACCTCCATAGGCACCATACATGTGCGGGTAAGGCACTCACACATATGAAATAAAATGAGTAAATCTAAGAAAGGAAATGAAACAGAGGAAATTAAACCATGTATTAGCTGGGTAAGCCATTCCCTAGTTCTTGGCCTTGATTGTCTCATCACTGAAACAGAAATAAGACGAGAGACTAGAGATAAAGCTCCACACAAGGCCAGGTTAACATTCAGTTATTACCATGTAGCGTTTTCAAGGTTTCTGTGAGCAGATAAATAAGGCTAGACCTTATAAGAGTGGGGTAGGAAGACAGAGTGTCTCCTACATGTGTATGTGTCCTGGGTGTGTGCCTCTGTATGTGTGCCTCTGTATGTGTGCCTGTGTGTGTGTGTGTGTGTGTGTGTGTGTGTGTGTTCCTACCTATGTCACAATAGAAAACTGCAAAGCAGAGTTGAGGCCTCATAGACACCCTGCAACATCTCTCTGGAGCATGACAGTTCCACAGATCATTTCTCTAGTACTATTATTTGGAAATAATGACACAAATCTGTAACACAATGTAGTGTCACCTACATGCCAGGCACTATTCTCAGCTTGGAGAGTCACGGCCAAGTCACGAAAGCCAGTAAGAGTGGGTTGAGACTTAACCATCTCCTTGCTCTTACTCTCACACTGCCTACACTAATGCTAATAATAACTGTCACTGGCATTTATTGAGCTAGAACGCATCACTTCACTGAATCCTCTCAATAGGTACAGAGTGTGCAGCAGCATCACCACTGTGCAGGGGGAGGGACCCTAGGCTTGAGAGGCTGAGTAACTGCTTAGTGTTTGGCAAGTGCCACAAGTAACAGAGGTAAAAATCCCATAAACTTATCCATACCCTATTCCTGGGTCAGACAGAATGGTACATAACTTTTCAAGGGGACATTATCATAAGGATCAGTCCCTCAGATGTCCACCATCTGAAACAAAGTAAGAGACCTGGCTTCATTGAGGTGAGCCTTGTGTTTTTACCACGACAAAGCTCATTCTTAGCCACATAGTTTCAGATCACTCTTAAAACAAGCAAAGTTGGAAACCTCCTTAAACTTAACTGTTTAACACCCATTAAATTCCCTTGGTGTCTATGTAACTTTTTCAAGAACATACAGACTCTCTCATGCAGCTCACTGGGCTACCAGGAGCTAAACACTGCACTGCCGCTTTCTCCTGTCTCATTCGACTGTATGAGCTAACTATGCATTGGGTATGCCACATGCACCCCTGTGCATGCTTTTTGTTTGAATCTTCTGTCTCAGGCTTCTCCCCTGCAACCTAAACCCCTAAGTGATGGGGGGAGCTTCAGGGAAGCAGGTGTGGTCTGTGATGATCAGTCTCCTTATTCTTTCAATGCTCCTTGGCCCTGGACAAATTGCAACAATTTAGTTTATCTGTCTCCATTGGTTTTGTTTTTTGGCTCTAGAATCAGACAACACTTGGCCCCATAAAATAGAGTGCTATGGGTTGAACACAATAGGTTGCTTTTGTAGACAGAAAACGGTTAAGAAAAGCAGAACAAAATTAATTGTCCTTGTAAGGCAGAGACAAGGAGACAATTGGGGGACAGCTGATTGGTTACCGTCAGCTTACCTGATTGGTTACCATCAGCTTACCTCAGTTATTTTATATAAGGATTAACTGGCATGTTTGGAAAATTCAGCTGTTGTCTCTTTAAATCCAATTTCTTAGATAAAAAAGAAAAAAGAAAGAAAGAAAGAAAGAAAGAAAGAAAGAAAGAAAAAAGAAAGAAAAGAAAAAGAAAAAGCTTAGTTTCAACTTGGAGATTTGGGCCTTTAGCATGAATGATCCATTTTTTTCATTTTGCCTAAACTGTTGGAGCCAAAAGCAGGAGCTTATATCAAAGTAATGACCTCTCCATCTTGACAGGGAAGAGAGCGTTGCACTGGGTCTAGCCTCATTCCGACCTGTCTTCCCATCCTACAGTTCTAAGCCACAGCATCTCCTCAGCCACATTCCCAGGTGCCTCCACGACTCTCGTGTGCTCAGCTCATTACCTTCCCAGACATGCAACAGGAATCTACCATGCACTCATCCATCCGGAATGCAAGCTCTGTTAGGGGGCTGACCAGGTAGATCTTGTTCCTTTTTGTATACTCAGTTCCCAGCATAGGGCAGACTCAATAGCCCTCCGCATTCACCCAATTGCCCAAGCTAGAAGAACAAAAAGTGGTGTCTGCTTGTTTCTCTTCTCTGTGCAGCTGAGCTACCAGCTGATAGCGCCTGATCCACCTGGAAGTACCCCACCCCCAGCCCCTTCCACACTCAGTACCCCAGACCTTTGCCTCAAACTAGAGTTCTTCCTGCTTCCCAGTACTGAGATTACAAGCACAAATTGGGGTCAGAGGACAACTCTCCTTCCATCCTGTGAGCCCTGGGGATCGAATTCAGAATATCAGGTTTGGAGACAAACACTTTTACCTACTGAGCCGTAGCCTCCTCCCCCATCAGTCTTGTTTACCTTTGCATGCTTAACTCCAGCAAGCATGCCTGTGACTCAACGTTCCCATCACAGGATTGTCGAGTTGGAGGAATAGAGGGCAGGCTTGTGGGAGTTTTAAAGGGCCAGAGTTCCAGAGCCGGAACAGGTGCTGCGGGTCTGTAATTCCGGAATTTACAAGGTTGAGGCAGGAAGATCCTGAGTTTGAGGCCACCTGGGGCCACCAAGATCTTTTCTGAAACAAAACCAAAGGGAGCCCAGTTTGATGACATATTCCTACAATCCCAGTTCTCAGGGGAATCATGGGTCGCAGACCAGCCTGAGCTACACAAGGGTACCCTGTTCCAAACACAAAAATAAAACCGGTGGGGGAGGTGTGGTAGTTAAGAAATGATGAGAAGGAAGGGCCATTCCCTGGAGAAGCCCTCAGGGAGGCCATCTGGGAGGATACCAGCTTCCTGAAGGGAACTTTGGGGGGAGGGGCTGGCCACAGGGTGGGACACGAGGGTGCCTGCCTGAAGCAGTCAGGTGTGGAGTTGGTGGCCTGGTCAGCAGCTGTGAAATACAGGGTTCAAGACCCTATGAGGCTGTGTGCAGTAACTGGAAGAAGACATTTTTTTTTTCCTACTCAGGGGAAGCAGGCTGGCCTGGAATGCATCACAGAGGTCAGGCTAGCCTGAAATTCACCGAGATCAGCCTGCCTCTGCCTCTTGAGTGCTGGAATTAAAAGCATGCATTACCATATCCAGCCAAGGCAGGATTCTTGACTTAGAGGCAGCAAAGAACTTCTCCATGAGCCAGTATGAAACACAGTTGAAATTTATCAAGGAAAGATTTTAACATGGATTTAAGCAGGGAATTAACAACAAAATAACAAAAAGAGGCACTTGGGGAAGAGATGGGCTATACCCAAGGGGCTGTGGGTTCTCAAGAGGGAGTCACACTTAAATGGCTGAATTTTCTTCCTGTGTACAGGGGTTTTGCTTGCATGTATGTATGGGTCCTATATGTGAGAAGAGGTCAGAAGAGGTCATCAGATCCTCTGGGAATGGAGTTACAGATGGTTGTAAGCCACCATGTGGGTGCTGTGAATAGAACCAGGGTCCTGTAAGAGAGCAAAGATGCTCCTAACTACTGAGCCATCTCTCCAGCTTAGGAAATGCTTTAACAATAGTCGTATGTATGGTTTTGGTGGCCTCTCAATTTATGTCTCAAAGGGTTGCTAAGAATTTTCCCCTTGAGTTGGGGCGTGGCTCAGTTGATGGAGAAAGTCCTGAATTCAATTCCCAGGATTGCATAAACTGGGCATGGTGACACACTGGAAGCCCTAGTGTTTGGGAGAGAAAGGCAGGAAGGACAGAGAGTTCAAGGTCACCCTCAGCTGTACAGCAAAGCTACAGTCAGCCTGGGACATGTGAAACTGTCTCAGAAACAACAGCAAAATGTTTTTCCCCTTTTAGGTAAATGACATCCTGAGTTAAGGACAGTATTAACACCTGATAAGATACAACCGCTGGTCACAAAGGCTGCAAAAGAGGATAAGCAGTCTTTTTACTATAGATGGACCTTGTCATCTGGCTTGTGGCATTCCTAGGAAATTGCAGGTTCCCATTGAGAAAGGGGACGATCACACTAGGTCAAACACTCTTGGACTTTAAACATGGCTCCTTACTTATTCTTACCTGAAATATCCCTATATAAGAGGCAGACTATCTCCATGTGGGCAACCTTAACAGCAAATGATGTTAATTGCATTAGCATTCTTGACTCTTGGCTGTTCAGAGACTTCAACAAGACTCCAGTGAAGGATTCCCCTCCTTCTTATGCCCCCTGAATGTTCTCAGTGTTTATCCCAATTCAGTCACAGAGGTGGACAGGCCATTGGTGTTCAGGTGACAAGAATGATGTACCTCCCCCCTTAGTTCCTGAAGGGTCTTGAGAGCCCAGCTGGCTGTCGTCCTGCAATTCTCACTGGGGTCAGCCTGAACTAGCCAGGAAGCTGGGCTCCTGTGTGTAATGGACACACCATCCTGAGTCCAGGAGCCCTGGGGTTGATACAAAGACAGGAGGCTTGAAAAAGCTACATTTATCTGGTGCCAGCTTGCATCAGCACAGGAAGAATGGCTCCTTGAAGGGTGAAGAATGTGCAGGCACTGATGGAATCCACCAGCCAGCAGTCTGACCCCTCCAACCTCCATGTGACCTCGACAGCCTCCCCGGCCTTCCTGTGGCATGGCACTCCTGCTAAACTCTGCACGGAGGCAGCCAGAGTCATTTATCAGAAACTGTAAATGAGACCCAGCCACCAGCCTCCCCCCAGCTGCAAACTCTTCCCACCGCTCTTAAGATAAGAGCTGGCTATGGTACCTTCAGACAGGTGCAGAGAGGGAACGAATTCAGTCAGGGCTGGGCAGAACATTTTATAATGTCAGTGTGGCTTAGTGAAATACAAGTGGCATATGGGTCGTTTATTATTGCTACTATTACGATTATTACTATATTTCAATTTTGAAATTTAAAATTCAATTTCATTTAGTTATCATAGTATGTATGATGCAGGTGGAATGTGGAGCTCAGAGGGAATTCATATGGAGTCAGTTATCTGCCCCTACCTCTCTGTGTGTCCCAGGGACTGAACTCAGGTCATCAGGCTAGCATGAGAAGCAATTTACCCATAGGTTCATCTTGCAAGTTCCCATGTTGGCCTTTGGTCTTTTGAACTCACAAACATTCTTGCTTAGAAGACGACCTGGAGACAAAAACAAAGGAAAAGTATGGAATTGAGGCTGAAATGGTTAAGAGCACTCACTGCTCTAGCAGAGGACCCAGGTTTGGTTCCCAACACCCATATCATAGCTCACAACCACCTCTAACTCTGGTTCCAGGGATCTAGAAACCTCTCCTGGCCTCTGGGGACTCCAGCATTTATATGATGTATAACTCATGCAGATACACACACACACACACACACACACACACACACACACACACACACACACCTAAACCTAAAGAAAGGAAGGAGGAGGGAGGGAGGGGAGAGGAAGAAAGGAAGCCAGGAATTGTTGCACATACCTTCAAACCCAGCACTCTAGAGGCAAAGGCAGGGGGAAGATCTCTGTGAGTTCAAGGCCAGCTTGTTCTACACAACCAGTTACAGGCTGTTAACTGAGAGAGACCCTGTCAAAAACAAGAAGAAACAAATTACTGAAATAACAGTAAGTGGACCCCATGTGGGGAATATACTTAAACAAGGTTCAGGGCAATGTGCCCCTCTTCAATCCCATCTGGGCTCTTTCTTCCTCCCTCTCTGGCAGTAGCTGCACTGGTCTTGCAAGATATTAAAGGTGCTGCCCATTCCTCTACTAGAACATTCTCCCTCCCCAACCCCAGACTACTTTCCCCATCTTTTCATTAGCTCAGTGAGCTGTCCATCAGAGGCATACTGGCCAGAGACCCCTCACAGAGATCCACCTGCCTCTGCTTCCTGAGACTAAAGGTGTGCGCCACCACCCCGGCTTCTGCATTTTCTTTAATTTGTTTGTTTATATGTGAAAGCTGGCTTACAGGAGCCACCTCGGTCAAAGGGACTGAGCTCAGGTCAGGTTTGCCAGTGAATGTCCTTATTTGCGGAACCCTCTCACCGATTCTGTTTGCAGTTTTTGAAACAGGATCTCACTCTGGAGCTCTGACTGGCCTAGGCCTGTGTGGACCACTGGACAGGTCTGGATCTTGCATTAGTCCCTTCCTCTGCCTTCCAAGTCATTGTTTTGATTTGAACACAGGGTCTTGTCAATCCTCCTGGCTCAGCTTCCCAAGTGTTGGGATTATAGGCATGAACCACAGCACCTGGCTCACTTACATTTTAACTTTATTTTGAGACAGGGACTTACTATGTAGATCTGGCTGGCCTGAAACTAGCTATGTAGCTCAGGCTGGCCTTGAACTCATAGAGATCCACCTGCCTATGTTTCCCAGGTGCTGGGATTTAAAGGAATGCTCTATAGACCAGATTAAGGTACATTTTAATTTTGTTTGTTTGTTTTGAGACAGGGTTTCTCTGTGTAGCTTTGGAGCCTGTCCTGGCACTAGCTTTGTAGACCAGGCTGGTCTCAAACTCACAGAGATCCGCCTGCCTCTGCCTCCCGAGTGCTGGGGTTAAAGGCCTGCGCCACCAATGCCTGGCTTGTTTATTTATTTTTAAATATCTGAATGTTTTGTCTGCATGTATGAATGCATTCCATATGTGTCTCTGGTGCCTGAAGAGGCCAGAAAAGAGGCCAGAGGACCCGGGACTGGAATTCCTGGTAATTGTGAGCCATTATGCAGGTGTAGGAGGCTGGCTGGGTCCTTTGCAAGGCAAATAAGTACTCTTAACAGCTGAGCCATCTTTCCAGAACCTTTCAGATACATTTTTATACAAAATAAATACAAATTACTTTATACAAAATAAATAAAACTGAAGTGTCTTTTGTTCCTCTGGCTGCTCAGCTCACTCCCTTTAATTCCCAGGAGGAGTTATTATAGTTAATCTGATATGTATCCATCTAATCTACTGTCCAAAGCAGATGTGTGCTCATGGCAGTGTTATTAATAAAATAAAAGCAACTTTAATATCTATCAACTGATTAACAGATAAAAAGTAGTATGTCCAATGCAAACCTATAATCCTAGCATTTGACACACTGCAGCAGGAAGATCTTAAGTTTGGGGCCAGTCTCAATATATAGCATAGCACTATCTCAAAATAACAACTCAGATGTGCTATGTTTATAAATGGAATACCATTGAACCAATAAAAAGAAGTCATTGGGAGATAGAGCAATAATATGCTTGCTGTGCGAGTCTGAGGACCTGCATTCAGATCCCTAGCACCCACCTGAAAACCAGGTGCACTTCTGAAACCTAGCACTGGGAAACAGAGACAGACGGAAGGGGTGAGGTAGGGTGGCATTTGCTGGCCCAAAATGGCAAGTTCTAGGTTCAGAGAGAGTCCCTGCTAAAAAAAAAAAAAAAAAAAAAAAAAAAAGGAGGTAGAGGGGTGGAGGGCGGGCAAGAAAGCAGGCTCAAGCCTGTGGTGGTGGTATACACCTTGATCCCATCACTCAGGAAGCAAAGGCTAGCCTGGTCTACAAAGCAAGTTCCAGGACAGCCAGGACTGTTCCACAGAGAAACACTGTCTTAAAAAGCAAAACAAACAGAGAGACAGAGAAAAGGCTCAGTGGGTAAAAGCGCTTTCTAACCTTAGTGATTTGAGTTTGACCCCAGGGAGAGCTGACTCTTATCAATTGTCCTCTGACCCCCACACTAGTGCCGTGGCATACATACATAGCCACACACAGGCTGGAATTCCTTGTACAGAGTAGGTCTTGGTACTCTTCCTGATTTGCTAACACACATCTGCTGGGGAGGAACTAAGCCCTAGAACTTGCAGGCTTGACTCTTGATTGTTTTCCACTGTGCTGTGAGTCAGTATATAAGTCTGCTCTTTTCTCTCAATAAAGGGCATTCGGCATTCCTGTTGAATGAATGACCTGCTGTCTTGTCCTTTCTTAATCTCTAGGCCTTCGCTGGATTAGTGGAAGAGATTGTAGTGTGAGTGCGAGTGCTCACTTCAACATATTCCAAAGCTGCTCAACATTCTAATTTTTATAATTGTCTTTGCTGAACTTGACTGTTTTCTGGAGTTTTGTGCTTTTCTTTCTTTTTTAATTACAAAACTTTCCTTTGAGACAGGGTCTCACTATGTAGTGAGGCTAGCTTGGAACTCTCTATTTAGAGTACCATAGTCTTAAATAGAGATCTACTTCCCTCTGCCCATAAGTACTGGGATTAAAAGTATGCTATACCACGCCTAGCTACTTCTATTTCTTCTTTTCACTTTTTTTTTGGGGGGGGTTCTTTGAGATAGGGTTTCTCTGTATAGCCCTGGTTGTCCTAAACTCTTATCTGTAGACCAGGCTGGCCTCGAACTCAAAGAGATCTGCTTGCCTTTGCTTCCTGAGTGCTGAAATTAAAGGCATGTGCTGATGTTATGGCCAGGACGGGGGTGGGTGTGGGGGGGTGGGCTTCAGCTATTTTTTTTTTTTCAGTTAGTTTTTTTTTTTTAGTGGAGCATACTGGATGTCTCTGTGTTTTGTTCAGGTGACTGCAAACCCTGGAGAAGCTATGCCTGTCATTGGTGCAAGACAAACTGCTATCATTGGTCTTTTATACACACAATTTTAAAATTTGGAATTTTGTATTAATTTCAACTTTTGGAAAAAAAATTCCAGTTTGTCATGTTGAGTTGATTTTTACAAAAATTAATACTCATATTGGCCTAAAAATGTTAAACTTAATTTTCTTCCATTTATACGGTGAAAGCAGTGTATTAAATCTGTAAGGTATAATCTACACCGGTTTGATTATAGAAACTAATAAAATAGTTTCTAAGTGAAAAAAAAAAACAGCAATGTGTTTAGGGCTATTTCAGAAATTGTTGGAAATTCTATCCTAATTCCAAACCAAAGTTCATTGGACACTTAAAAAAAAAAAATAGAAAGAAAAAGAAAAAAGAAACTCCATCCAACAACTCGAACAACCATTAATTTAAAAGAATCGCATGCCGCTGTGGTGGCACACGCCTTTAATCCCAGCACTTGGAAGGCAGAGGCAGGTGGATCTCTGTGAGTTTGAGGTCTGCCTGGGCTACAGATAAAGTTCCAAGACAGACTGTTTCACAGAGAAACCCTGTTCCACAAAACAAAAATATCTTACTTTAAAATTTAATTTATTAATGGGGGGGTGATATACACATGCCATTACGTACATGTGGACGTCAGAGGATAACTTGAGGGAGTTGGTTCTCTCCTTCCAGCCCTGCCGGTGGAACTCAAACTCAGCCGTCAGGCTTGGCGGCGGGCCCCTTACCTGCTGAGCCATCTCACCAGCCCCTCGCTTTTTATTTTACTTTTTTTTTTTTTTTTTTTTTTTTTTTTGAGACAGGGTCTCTCTGTGGCTTTGGAGGCTGTCCTGGAAATAGCTCTTGTAGACCAGGCTGGTCTTGAACTCACGAGATCCACCTGCCTCTGCCTCCCAAGAGCTGGGATTAAAGGCGTGCACCACCACCACCTGGCTATTTTATTTATTTATTTTAGTTTTTTGAGCATGATTTCTATGTAGCCCTGGTTATCCCGGAACTTACTCTGTAGACCAGGCTGGTCTTGAATTCAGAGAGATCTGCCTGCGTTGCCTTCTGAGTGCTGGGATTAAAAGCCATCACCGCCCGGCTTATTTCTTTATATATATTTTATTTATGTATAAGTGTGTGTATTTGTGCAAAGATATGCCATATGTATGTGGATATCTGGAGGCCAAAGGTTGGCACAACTTTATAAGTTCTAGGCCAGCCTGGTTTATATAATGAGTTCTAGGACAGCCAGGGCTAGAGAGATACTGTCTCCAAAAAACCTACCAACCAACACATCACACCTCAGGTACACACAGAAGAGTGTCAGAACAAGCATCTGAGTACTCTAATGCAAAGGTGATATGAACTCAGTTAAAACTGTACTTGGGATTTTTCTCTCTACGCATTAGCTGTGTGCGGTCTGATACTTGGGTTGCTGGATTGTGAGCTGCATTTCCTAGTCATCCATTCAGCCATGAGGGTGACGAACAGGTGGTCTGCAGCGTGTCCTGTTGTTCTGCTAGCATAGGAAGAAGCACCTCAGGCAAGTGTTCGATGTTTTTATCTGGATAAGAGCGCCAATAAATTGGATAGCAAGCATGTTATTTTGATGGGCCACTAGGGGGCAGTAATGGATAAAGAACAGGCATGTGGGCTGCACGAAAAGCTCCAGTCGTTAAAGGGACTTGTTGCTAAAGCCTTGAAGACTTTGATTCTGAACTCACTTTATAACTTATTAATAACAGCAACATTATGTGTTACTAGTGCATGATATTTCTGTTTTCTAATAAAGCTAGTGGTCACCCAGAGAGGCTAAGGCTTGAGGACAAACTTAAGCTACACAATAGCTCTCAGGGGAACCTGGGCTTCAGGGTGAGACCCTACCTTAAAAAACAACAAGATAAGAAAAGAAAAGGAAAGGAAACTTTCGTGTCACCTGAAGAATTCTAGGAGGAGAAACTGGCAAACAAAAACCAGAAAAGGTTTAGGTTTCCATTTTATTTATTATTACTGTTGTTGTTGACATTATTACTTGAGACAGTGTCTTAAAATGTAGCCCCTTCTGGCCTGGAGATCAGGCTAGCCTTGATGTTGCAGTAATATTCTTAGTATGAGTATAAGAATGCCAGAACTGGGACTGAGAAGAAAGAGCTGGGAGCACTGGGGCTGAGAAGAGCTGGAGGCGCTGGGGCTGGAGGGAGCACGCACTAGGAGGGGGCTGTTAAAGAAACGCATATCGCATCGGCATTGAGGAAAATTTAAAGGACACAGACAACCAGCTGTGAGGGCATCCAGGCGCAGCACGGACATCCAGGAACAGGGCCTTTGGGAAGAGAAAGCAAACAGGTCCCGAGTTAGGACTGTGCACACCTTCGAGGAGTGGCAGAGGCCAGTGTCACAGAAGGGTAGAACTGATAGGGTTCACTGGGCATGGGCTGTAAGAAAGAGGTTCAAGGGGTTAGGGAGGTGGCTCAGCAGTTAAGAGCATCTGCTGCTCCTGTGGAGGAGGCGGGGCTGATGCCCACCATTCACAGGGCTACTCAACTGCGTGGAACTGCAGTTCTCGGGGATGCAAAGTCCGCTTGTGACTTTCTGACTGCTGCAGGCACCAGATATGCATGGGGTGCAGCTACATGCATGCAGGCAAATACTCAAACACATAAATAAATCTGAGAAAGAGAGAGACAGAGAGAGACAGAGAGAGAGAGACAGAGAGAGGAGAGACAAATAGATTTGTTTGAGGGACAACTTCATAACCTTCCTTCCTCCCTCCCTCCCTCCTTCCCTTCCTCCCTCTCTCCCTCTCTCTCTCTCTCTCTCTCTCTCTCTCTCTCTCTCTCTCTCTCTCTCTCTCTCTCTCTCTTTCTTTGTTTTTGAGAAGGGGTTTCTCTGTATAGCTTTGGCTTTCTTGGAACTTACGCTGCAGACCAGACTGGCCTTGAACTCACACAGATCCTCCTGCCTCCAGAACTTTTATGCTTGAGCAACCAGAAGACCGAGTTGCTTTTTCCAGAAACACTGAAGCCTGAAGAGTTTGTCAGGAAGAGGAACCAGACCTGAAGGGATCTGGCATGTGGGTTTGGACATGGTAGTGTGAGACGCCTCTGAGACACTGGCTATAGGAATCCAAGTCTGGGCATTGAGGGCCTCAGTGGGAGGCACCAATCCTAGCCTTGTCTCTGACCAAGCAGGGAAGTTGCTAGAGCTTTGCCCAGGACTGTGTTCCCCCTTCAGCACCTTCAGTGCTGGGCTGTGCAGAAGCCTGCTGCAACCCCTCTCCTGGCCACCATATACTACCTCACATGGAATCTCAATAGGAGCCCTATCCTCAGACACTAAGGCAGCATGCATGACACCCACACATATTCCTGCTGGTCATGGCACGGGGCCAGGTGCTTTGGGCTAGTTATATTCATACACTGCAGGAACAAAAACGGAAATCCCCCAATCTGGTTACCCATGAACTCAGTCCTGAGTGAGGGCCAAGCATAGCTAGTCAGAGTCTAGAAGGCAAGTAGGTTTTATCACCTCCGGCAACAATGATTAATCAAGTTTGGTCCTGGATTTCAGCTGTCTTTAGAAGGGACAAGGGTGGGCAGGTGAGGTGGTACAGTGGGTAAAGTACTTGCATTGCAAGCCTGATGATAGATGTGAGTTCAGCCCCAGGAACTAGATGTGGAGGTGCCCGCCTGTGATGCCAGCACTCCTGTGGCCAGGTGGGAGGCAAAACCAAAAATCAGCTGGAAGCTAGAATGTAGTGAGATATTCACTTTCTCTGCATCTGTGGCACTGACCACGCCCATTGAGGGTGGAGACAGAGGTGGAAGTGACCTGAGGGACTAGGTCTGAGGAGGAGCACTCTCTTGCTGGTGGTCCGTCGTGGACAGGAGGGATCTGGAGGCATCCTTGGGACCAGGAACCTGCTGGTGTTCATCTGTCTATGTTGTGAGTTATTTCTCCCTGAATAAACATCTATTTGGCCTATTTGTTTCTCGTGATCCTTATTAAACCATGATACTAGAATATGGAGAGCAACAGCAGAAATGAGAGAGAGCCTGCCTGAAAAGCAGGTAGAAGGGAACTGATTCCTGGCCTCCACATGAGCAACACACACACACACACACACTCACACACACTCACACACACACTCACACACACTCACACACACACACTCACTCTCACACACACATACCCACACTCACACTCACACACACATTCACACACTCATACACACATACACACTCATACACACACTCACACACACATTCACACTCATACACACACTCATACACACACACTCACACACATACACACACACACTCACACATGCGCACACACACTCACACACACTCACACACACACACACACTGTGGTTTGAATAGAAATGGTCCCCATAGGCTCAGAGATTTGGATGCTTCATCATTAGGGAGTGGTGCTACCTGACAGGAGTTACGAGGTGTGGCCTTGTTGGATGAAGTGTTTCGCAGGGGTAGGCTTTGGGGTTTCAAATGCTCAAGCCAGGCCCAGAGCCTCTCTCTTGGCTGCTGTCTGCCTACTCCAGCACCGTGTCTGATTTATGGCACCATGACGATACTGGACAAAACCTCTGAAACTGTAAGCCAGCCCCATTAAATGCTTTCCTTTCTAAGAGTTGCCATGGTGTGCCTTCACAGCAATAGAACACTGACTCAGACACCCCCTCAAAAAAAATTATAAGGAAAACATAAGAAGGAGGCAGGGTGTGAAATTGATTAGTAATGCTTGCCATGGGAGCAAGACCAGGGAGTGTCTGCTCCTGCCCCAGATGTTTGTCTCTCCTCATTTACCTGGACAGACTTTGGAGCCTTGCTTCAATGGTCTCCTGCCTTACTGTGCACTGTGGGTTAGTCAAACCACATTCGAATCACAGCAGCACAGATGAAACACTCCTTAATCTTCTGCTATGGGCTGGGGACTGGGAGAGGGGCCAGGGGACAGTAATGTCCCCATGGAAATAAATTCTACGCTGCTTCTCAGAAAGCCATCAGCTTTAGGCTAGGGGTGTGGCGCAGTCTGCAGAGTGCTTTCTTGGCCCACATGAAGTCCTGAGCTTGATCCCCAGCATAGACTGCAAAAGCCAGGTCTGATGGGGCACACCTGTAATCTCAGCCTTTGAGAGGTAGAGGCAGGATTAAAGTTCAAGGCCATCCTCAGCTATATAGAGTTCAAAGCCAGTCTAGACTCTTTTTATGCTCTGTAAATAAAACAGAACCACCCACCTAACCAACGAGAAAACAAAACAAAAACAAACAAAAAACAAAACAAAAAAACCCAAAACCCTAAAAGTAAGTAATCAAGCAAGTGTCATCCTTCTTCAAGTTGGACTGTAGTCAACCTATTGACTAGAAATGTCCTAACTAGCCGGGTGTTGGTGGATCTCTGTGAGTTCAAGGCCAGCCTGGTCTCCAGAGCTAGTTCCAGGACAGACTCCAAAGCCACAAAAAAAACCCTGTCTTCAAAAAACAAAAACAAAAAACAAAACAAAACAAACAAACAAAAAAAAAAAAAAAAGAAAGAAAGAAAGGAAGGAAGAAAGGAAGAAAGAAGAAAGAAATGTCCTAACTGGGTAAGATTCAGATTCCTCTCTTTGTATCTCCTAATGGGAGGCTGAGCCCTGCCTGGATAGGTTAAGCCACAGTCACCCGGCCTGGGCACTATGTTTACAAAAGCATCTAGGTGTTTGGAAGTGAGGCGGAATCTCCTCCTGCTGCCCCCCCCCTTTGCATCATTATTTTGTGGTTGTTGTAATTTGTTTGGTTTTATGTGTATGGGTGTTCTGCCTACATGTCTGCATCATAAGCAAACAGCACCAAGGAGGCAAGAAGCAGGTCTCGGGAACTGGAGTTACAGGTGTTTGTTGGCTGTCACACTGGGAACCAAACCTGGGTCCTCTGCAAGGGCCACAAGTGCTCTTAACCCCTGGGCCATCCTCTCCAGTACCACCCCCCTTGTTTATCTGAGTGTAGGCTATCCTTGAACTCCTGATCCTCTTGCTTCTCTGTCTAAATGCTGAGGTCACAGACACACCTCCATGCTCAGTAGCACCAAATAATTTTTATTTAAAACAATTTTATTAAATTTTTATTTGTGTTTATGCACATGCACATATGTGTGTAGCCATTACTGCATCATGGCCATCTTACAGATGGAAACATTAAGTGTAGAAAGGCAAAGAACCAGAGGAAACTCACTTCCCATTAACAAGGAAAGTGCGTCTCAGAGCTCAGGCTAGCCCATCTTTCACTTGTGCTGAGGGCCTGCACTCAGCTCCGTACCTGCTTCTGTAGCTTCCTGGGTGAACTTCCAGAATTCTGCAAGGGAGTCCCTCCGGTAGGGCTTCCTTCCAGGGCCCCTCCCCCAACCTACCTACCCAGAGATACACACCCATTCTGCTGCCCTCAGCCTTCTTCAGAGACTGTTCCATGCCCATCTTACCTAGGCAGAGGATATGCTGCCCTCTGAGCGACCGTATGTTTGTTACCTTTGGCTCTGCCAGGCCTGGCTAGCACAGTGTGGCTCTCCATGAATGTTGGATTTGTTGGGGGCTGGATACATTGCGGAGCTAAGCCAAAAGCAAAGAAACCCGCTGGCAGGCTCGGCAATCAGCATGCACTCCAGGGCCAACACTCTTGTCTCTCCTCTGGCCAAGGACTTCTGACCATTCTGCCAGAACGCCCCGTCCCTCAGCCTTGGCTCTCCTGTCTCTTCTCTAAGCCAGCTATCAGTGTGAGGGTGGAATCCACCCCCACTGAGGTTTGTGTCAGCCACATAGAAAACTAGAAGCCTTCTCAAGTCCTTCATCTAGGTACTCAACAAAAGTTCATAGGACAGTGATGACGAGCATTGTGCTCAGCGCTGGGTACAGATGGGAACACTGGCCTCACTGAGCTTACAGTCCAGTGGGGGAATATACCTAACCAATACACACACACACACACACACACACACACACAACACACACACACACACACACACACACACACACACACACACACACGCACGCACGCACGCACGCACGCACGCACGCACGCACGCACACACACACACACACACACACACACACACACACACACACACGCAGGTATGCATTAGCCAACTCTCCATGAAGGCAAACATGAGGACTTATGAGATGAATGAGCTATTCAAGCACATTAGTCCTTAAAGGCCTCCAGGAGGAGGCAACATGGAAGGCAAGGCCTGAGGAGCTGAAGTAGTTCATAGAAAGGGGAGGGAGGAACATTCTGGGAACCTCAGGGGAGACGTTCTAAAGACAGGAATACTGGTAGCCTTTAATCCCAGCACTTGGAGGCAGAGGCAGGCGATCCCTATGAGTTTGAGGCCAGCCTGGTCTACAGAGCAAGTTCCAGGACAGCCAGGGCTACACAGAGAAACCCTATCTCCAAAACAACCAACCAACCAACCAAACAAACAAGCAAAAAAAGATGGGAATGCTGGGGATATGAGAACAGGACAGTACAGCTTAAGCACTGAGCAAGTCTGGGGCCAGCAAAAAATAAGGTTATAAATTAGGTTAGGATTTAAAAAAAGAGCTCTGATTTTTCTCATCTGAATAACAGGGTGTGTGGGCGGGGCATCTAGGTCTCAGGCTGGGTTGCTATGATGTGCTCTGCACATGCCACATTCTCTCCAGTGGCTGCTGAGAGCTGACTGACAGCCAGAGCCAAGCAAGGGAGTTGGAGAAATAACCTAGCAGAGAGGGGACATTGCCAGACCTGGGGCTATGGGTTCAGAGACTCCAGACATTCAGGAAGTAGAAGTGGAAGTTTCCAGAACTAAACATCTTTATTGCTTGTCTGTGACACCCTGTGATGGGATGAGAATGTTGGGGGCCACCAAAAAGACTTGGGACTAGAACAGGAGACTTGAATACTCAGTTGGGTGTCGGGGTCGGGGTCACCTGCCCAGTGTCCTGGGACAAGGAACCCAAGATCAACCAGGATAGATGCTCAAAGGGTTCAGCCATTTCTGCCATATTTCCATGGTGTCAACAGACTGCTTTGTAGCTCAGGTACCTGCAATGCAGAAATGTGTTTCCCATAGCGCAGCCCTGAGTGAACGTGGGATCTCTGGCTAGGAGGCTGCCAAACTGCAGGCCTGCAGTAAGACCCTAGTATCTAGGAACCTCTATCACGTCTCCCCACCCCTGGGTGCCTGCATGACTCTTCTACCCTTCCTAAATGTCTCTCTCACAGTGGGCTGATGATGCACTCCACAGGGATGCCTTCAGACAGGTCTAATATGGCAGCAAGATGAAAGTGCCTGCTTCCACTAAGGAGAGAAGGAAGTCTTTATCTCTTCTTGACCTATGCACTAAAGCTTTCTGGGCCACTCAGGTAACCTCTGCCCTCTGTCCCGCTTTTCTGAAATGACCCTTTTGCTCCCACAGTTTTGTAAACTCTACTCTTGTACCCTTATTACAGCTCTGAGGACCATGGTTCCATCGAAGGCTGGGAGAGGGACTAGGGGCTTGCGATGACCTTGAAAGTATTTCATATTCAGCATGGCTCCTACACCAGTGAATAACAATCTTGGTTTTGCCAGGCATTAACCAGGGCGTTCCCAGACGGCACGGTGGGTGGTCCTCAGGGGCACTGTGGAAGCAGGTGCCCACTGGAGGGGACAGAAGTGTTTCCATACTTTGTGTACTGATAGGGCAACCCTAAATGTCAGTTCAGTGTCTGCTGTACCACTGGGCATTTATTCCCATTAGAGAGGCGAGCTGCCTGAGGCGGGGCTGGCCTCTGAGCAGAGCCAGCTGTGTGAAATGTGGGTGAGCAGGCTCTCAGGCCCTCGACCCACTGCATGACCTTGGAGAGCCCAGCTGCCTCTGCCTGTTCTCCCCCTCCTCCGAGTTATTTTTATCCAGCCTGACAGCCCTTGGCTGTGGCAGCAGTCTGGGCTCTAGGAGCCGGATGCAAACCAGGCACCTCAGATGTCTGGTGCTGAATCCCAAGAGAATGCCTCTTGGGATGCCACCATCAGGGTCACAGGTCCTCTACACAGGGGACCCTGAGGGAAGGGCCATAGTCCTGGAGGATGGTGCCCAAGAGAAGGGGAGTGGGGCTCTCTTGTTGCTCTTCAGGCCTGGCTCCTGTCTGAGAGCTGGCGGTAGGACGCCCTGCCACAGAGCTTCGCTACTGTGAGGAATCCTCCAGGCCTGGCTTGTTGAGCCTTACTGGCTGGCCATGTGTGCATCTGAAAACAGGACGATGGAAGCTGCAGGCCTTAGCCGATTGGAGGACAGATGGACAGATCTGTCCTGTGCTTCACTGTTACGGGGCAGGCTGCAGAGACATCTCAATAGCCCCTGCTTCATTTCTATTCCAGGAAGTGAAGGCAGACAATGCATTCCATCCTGTTGGCCTGGGGTGGCTGAACCCCACCAGTCCTCAGGACAAGGAGTCCCACTTCTTTATGTGAGCAGCCTGCCCCTCCATGGAATCTTTAGGTTAAAGCTTCAACTCCAGACCCAAGGTCCACGGTACTGGATCCACAGCACCTAGGTGGTGACAAGGCACCATACAGTGCTTCTGTGCCTGGGAGATGAGACTAAGGCTCTGAGTTCTGAAAAGGCCACAGGGGAGCCAGGCTGGCAGCAGGGTTGTTGGTGAGGAAGGTGGGGATGGGGTTCTGAGGGGCAAGGAGATATGTCTTTGTATAGAAGCCATTCCAGAAGAAGAGGCAGCATTTTCAGAGCTCATGGGGGAAAGTAAGAATGGTCCTCATTCCTAGGGGATGCTTGTGTGTATGTGTGTGGGTCAGCTCAGAAAGCCCCAATTTCAGTGATTTCAGACACCCAGGAGTGGTAGAGCACTGCTCCTGCAGGCCTCCCAGTTGTCCCCAAAGGAGACGGACTGGAGATGGGACCAGACGCACTGTCATCTGATTTCCCAGCTCCAGGGGCTGTTGGGGAGGAAGATGGCATGTTGCGGACTATGTGGTTGCTCCTGGCAGCCCTGCAACCAGGGGCTGTGGGTGGGGGGGCAGCTGGCCTCTCAGGAGGATGGGCTCTCAGGGTGGAAGTTGCCCCTCGACTGGGCAGCAGATTCCTCCGGGCTGGCAGGATGGTACCAGCCACTCTGTGGACCGGTGTGGACCGGAGGGCTGAGATGGGGTAAGTGGGAGAGGTGACACTGGGGAGGCCAGGGCCAGGCACTCTTCCCAGAATAGCGAGCTGGCTGCTCAGGGAAGGCCACGCCGGACAGCCATGGAGGAAGGACCAGGGCCACACAGGGAAGGCCAGAGCACTAGTCGGTGTGGGTGAAGGCTCCATCTCAGCTGCATAGCTGTTGAGGTGGGAGAGGAGGCGAATCCGGACAGGGTCTGCGTGACTACTGGGTCCTTCCAGGACCCCCAAGTACCTGATGACCTCAGTGAGGCATTCCCGAAAGCCAATGCTCCGGAAGTCTACAGCCAGGGCCCGGGCATCAAAGAACCCTGTAAAGTAAAGTTCCATGAGGGCATGTCAGGGAGAGAAGCACAGATACCCTGTGACCTGCTCCACTTAGACAGCCTACAATGACCCCGTGACCTTGGGCATGCCCCTTCACCTCTCGGAGCCCCAGTCTCCCGCTTATAAAGCACTAGAAACGACCCTGCATCACAGAATGCATTTTCTTCACACTTCACGATGAATGCAAAGGCAATCTTGTGGCCTATACAATTTCTCTAAGCAGACGCCTGTGAAAAGAGAGGGAACTCAGAAGATGCAGACTAACCCTGCCTACTGAACAGAGAGTAGGGGACGATGGCAGCCATCAGGGTAGAAGGCCACTTGGAGAAAGCACAACTGTATACCGGTGAAGCCTTTAGAAGCCACCAGAGCTGGGTTCAGGGCATGAATCTGCCACTTAAACTGGTCACCTGGACATGGATGAGCATCCCTAAGCCTCAGTTTCCTTAGCCTGGAAATGGGGAGGCAACAGATGCAGTGCCCACTGCTGTAGTATTTGCTGCTGTAGTGAGTAGAGGCTGAAATGAAGTGATACTCGGATCCCCTCCATAAGTGGACCCACCTACACCACAGGCCCAGATGCTGCTGCATCTGATTCACCCTCCAGTTCAGAAAACAGTATGGGATGTACTGGCCCCAGGTAGCTGCCATCAGGCAAGGGCTCACTCTTGGCCTGATGTTTCTGATGGGCAGGCCAGGTGAACTGTGCGCACAGCACCCACATCCCTACTGCCTCTACATACTTGCCATTTTTCAACTACCTTTTGGGTAAAGAAAGAGCAGCCAACACTGGCTCCTGACTGGCAGCAGATATCTTGTCTCTGGTTCATGACTGGGGGCCCTCAGAGGGATAGGACAGTCAGCAGGAGACTGCTGAGCTGCTGAGTCTGTTTCGTTTTAAACACACGTGCGCGTGCGCACACACACACACAGACAGAGAGAGAGAGAGAGAGAGAGAGAGAGAGAGAGAGAGAGAGAGAGAGAGAGAGAGAGAGAGAGAGATTGTTTTTCAAGACAGGGTTTCTCTGTGTAGCTCTGGCTGTCTTGGAACTTACTCTGTAGACCAGGCTATAGCAAGAATTCTCTTTGGTCTTAATAATAAAAACCCAGAGTCAGCTATCAGGGTGTGAAATCTGAAATATCAGTGAAGCAGAGTGGCCAGCCACTAGACCTCTTATCTCTACCAATGCTCAGTCCAAGGGGGTTGGGGGAACCCTGTCCTCAGATTGACTGCTTCAGACGGCTGCCTCAGACTGCCATGAACGCCTGTCTCCTCCCATTTTATATTCCTCTCTCTGCCCAGCCACATCACTCCTGTCTTCACCTCCTTAGTGCTGGGATTAAAGGCGTGGGATCCCAAGTGCTGGGATCACCTTTGTGTGAGCTCTGTTTCTCTTTTAGACTGGATCAATTTCATGTAGCCCAGGGTGGCCTTGAACTAACAGATCCATCTGCCTCTGTCTCCAGACTGCTAGGATTAAAGGCGTGTGCCTCCACTGCCTGGCCTCTATGGCTAACTAGTGTGGCTAGCTCTGCACTCTGATCTCCAGGCAAGCTTTATTTGTTAGAGCATAAACAAAGTAACACTACAGCAGGCTGGCCTAGAACTCCAGAGTGCTGGGGTTAAAGGTATGTACTACCACTGGCCAGTTGAAACAGTTATTTCTTTATATACTTTGAGACCTGATTCAATGTAGTCCAGGCTGGCCTTCAACTCATTATGTAGCTGAACTTCTGATCTTCTTATGGCCACACGCCAAGTGCTAGGATTGCAGGCCTGTGCTACCACACCTGGTTAGTGCAATGCTAGGGACTGAACCCAAGGCTTTGTGGACACTAGGTAAGCACTCTACCAACTGAGTGACTCAGCCTCTTTTAGTTAATTAGTTAGTATTTTTTAGATGACCATTCAGGTAGTCCAGACTGACCTGGAACTCACTGTGTCGCCTACAACGAACGGTCTTGAACTCCTGATCCTGAACGGTCTTGAACTCCTGATCCTCCAGCCTCCATTTCCAGAGAGCTGTGGTTACATATACACACCACCATGCCTGGCCACGTTGTTCTTTTTAAGCCAAGTCTGCTGAGTTCTTATTACACAACTCTCTGCAGTATCTAATTCAATCCTTATAAACACTCTTTTACCATACCCACTTTATAGCTGAAGGAACTCGGGGGCAGAGAGGATAAAACCATTTTCTTAAGTCACAAGGTTCGGAAGCAGCAGAACCAGAATTCAAATGAGACGCCCCAACTCCCAACCACTCTCTGACCTCTCCATTAGCCTGAAGCAGAGCCGTGAGGATAGCCTACCCCACCCCCTCCTTCCTGGTTCTTGTGAGAATGAAGCGAGATAAGTGGAAACATTTTAAAGTGCTGCCCACATGCTAATCACTACTTTCCTTTTAATAGGATAAGCATGAATATAATTTGAAGCATCTCCCCACTGGATGCCACCGTCAGGAATGCGTTCCTTTGGCAGACTTCTCAAAAGGAGCCCCCACATTAGAATTATCTGGTAGGTCTGCAATTTGCAAATTCCTACAGTCTAATCCAGACTGGCTCTTTCGGGGAGACCCTGCAATGCTGCCTGCCCCGAGGTGCCACTGCTGAGTAGCATGGATTTGGACCACTTAAAATGTCACTGGTCTCTTCCAGAGTTGACAGCTGTTCTTGAGCTTTACATCTTTGTAGCTAAGGTCTGTGGGGTGTGAAGGCTTCCCAGTGGTGAAATCACCAAACACACCTAGGAGCTTCGAAACAAGATTCCCATTCACCTGGGAGTCTTTTAAAAGTCACAGCTGCTCCAGGATTTTAATGGAAGGCACTAGCAAAATGATGGAACGACTTGCCTCTTCCTACAATCTGACACCTGCTGTGCGTGTGACTCAGGTTCCTCCCAGGGTTCAGGTTAGTTGAAGACTGGGATTCTAGTGAAAATTTGCTTATCCAAGCTACCTGCTAAGCAGGTTTGCTGGTGAGTCTTCTGGAAGCCCAGTCCACGGAACAATCCTCTAAGTGGAGTCGAACAGAGGAAAGGGTTCTGACAAATGGAGACACAGGTGATAGTGATGGAGACAACAAGAGAAGAGAGTGTAGTGGCTCCTGCCTGCAATTTCAGAACTTTATAGGCTGAGGCAGGGTGATTTGTGAATTTGAGGGCAGCTTGGGCTACAGAAGGAGACCTTTTTCTCAAACAAACACCAAAATAGAATGGAACTAAAGAAGAGAGAGGAGCTTTGCAAATGGAGGCTGGAATCTAATTCAGTCCTCCCACAGGAGGGCAATGGCAACCTACTTTAACCACTAGTTTGAGCTTAATCCCCAAAGTACTTGTAGTGTGAGTAACTCCCTAGGGAGTAGAGCATCTGTACCTGTGCCACCAGAGGCGTGGAGCATCTTCAGGTGATCCACTGTCATCTGCAAGACCTCGGCCTTTTCCAGCTTGGAGGAGCCCTGTGGGTAGGGAAGGTGCAGGCTACACGTGGCTGCTGTTGCTCACTGCCCTCTTGTCCCCAGCAGCATTCACTGCCTGGGCTTCTACCTTTGTCCTCCACCCTGGCCACTGGGGCTGCTACTTTGTCCAAGCTCTCAGGTCTGAAAGGTGCTCATGTCCCAGTCCACCCATCAGCATCATTGCTGGGTTCCATCCTAAAATCCCTCTCCACCTCGACTGCCTTGACTGAATCCTCTTCAGTCTCCTTCCACTTTGCCTCCCAGGTGCCTCTCCCCTAAAATGCCCTCAGTGAATGTCGGCCCGCCTCTCTCCCAGAAGATTCCTCTACTTCTGTGGCCCCATTACCATCACCAGACTCCTGCTCTCATCCACCTCGCCTGCCCCATAGACCTGCTACGCCTGGGGACCCAACTCCAGCATCCCCAAGTCCTAGCCCATCATCTGAGCCCGAAGTGTTTGCTCTTCCTCTGTTCTCTCTTGGGAAATGTTTCCTAGGCCTCTAGGGGACCTTGGCTCCCATGGGAAACCCGAGGATCAGACTCTTCATGTCAGTCCCTTAAATACAGACACCACGTCTAGTCCATTGCTGGCTCTGAGAAGGTTTCAATGGACATCTGTAGAAGGGCTGACTTGTATTTACTGGCCTAAGGGAAGGCAGATGACCCGTGACTTGAGCCTTGAGCGTAGGGTAAGGATCTTTGAGGCAGTCTGATTCAACCTTTTGTCTCTCCACTGCAGTCGCCACCCCCATGCTCAAAACAGGGGCTCACTCTCCGAGTGTCCGGTTTTACTGTCAAAGAGCTCTAGAAACGTCAGGGGACATGTGATACAGCCAGATGCTCTTGCTGCTCAGATATTTATTAGCCATGTAATCTAGTGCATAGATACAACATGACATCTCTGTCTTTTACTTCTTTATATGCCATGTGCAGAATAACCCCTGCCTCTCAGGATCACTTTTAGGATTTAATCCAAAGGAACACATCAGGTATAAAGCCACCATACCCAAGACACCTTGCTAAGTATAATCCTCTATTTCTCTTCTCCCCCTGGCCAGTGACAACTATGCAGACTTGTGTGCTATGCACATGTTGTAGCATATGCACACCTTGTATATGTGCATGTGTGTGTGGTACCCATGAGTACACATGTGGAGGTCAGGAGATAACAAACATAGAGTACCATCCTTTATTGCGCTCCATCTCATTTTTTCTTAGATTTTTATTGTTTCTATGTAGTGTGTGTATCTGGCTGAATGTATATTTATGTTTGCATAAGTGCCTACAAAGGCCAGAAGACATCATCAGATCTCCCAGAGTTGGGGTTATATGCAGTTGTGAGCTCTATTCCCTGGAGAGCAGCATGTGCTTTTAACTGTTGGATCACCTCTCCAGCCTTACATCTTAAAAATTGTGTGTGTGTGTGTGTGTGTGTGTGTGTAAGTCAGAGGCCAGCTTGCTGGAGTCATATCTCTCCTTCCACAATGTGAGACCCAGACTGAACTCAAGTCCTCACTGTCCCAGCTCCTAGAATCTGCCTGTCTCTGCCTCCCAATGCTGGTGCTACAGATGTGCATAGCTATGTCTGGATTTTACATGTCTGCTGTGGATTTAACTCAGATCTTCAATAAGAACTCATACCCTCTATATCATCTTTCCAGACCCCAGTGACAGCTATTTATAAATGGCCATAGCTCTGCGAGCAGTAGGAGACACCATGGGAACCACACTGCCTTCTACCCAATCAGCAATGTCATAGACCTGTTTCTCAAAGGCCGTGGGCACCAAGCGTCGCAATTCGGAAAGGCTGCTGTTGATGCGGTCTCGGCGCCGTTTCTCTATGATCTGAAAAATGATGACAAGAAGTTTCCTGGAGGCATTTCATCACACTTTCCAGTGTGCCCTGATGGACACTGACTCATCTTTTCCCTCAAGATATTTTTTTCTGGGTGGTAAATCTATTCTTTATTTATGGAGGGCGAGAATGAGAGTTCAGAATGACAATAATTTGCTTAATGTCACACAGTAAAAGCACAGAGCTGGGACTAGTACTCGGGCCTCTTGCCCTGGTCTGTAGGGATGACAGTCACCATAGGTAAAGCAGGACACTGCCTCTCAGAATGGGGACACGGGCCTCAGCAATGGTATAGACCTGGGGACCCTGCTGGGCCAGAGTTAGCCCTCCAGTTTCTGGATCATGAGAACACATGAAGAATTCTGGGTCTGGCTCTTTCCAACTGCAGAGGCCCCTCACCCACACTATCTTTGTTTTCTCCACAACTCTGTCAACAGAATCCTCATGACTGTGTGGAAATTATAATTCATCACTTTGTTTTTTCAGACAGGGTTTCTTTGCAACAGTCCTGGCTGTTCTGGAACTCACTCTATAGACCAGGCTGGCCTTGAACTCACAGAGATCTGCCTGCCTCTGCCTCCTGAGTGCTGGGATTAAAGGTGTGTGCCACCATTGCTTAGCTAATCCATCACTTTTTAGAGGCAGAATATGGGGTAGAGAAAAATGATTTGCCTAAGTCTTCCTGTGAGTGAGTAAATGACTGGCCCCTGCCGGATCCTAGGCCTCCGGATCCCCAGGAAGTGGTAGGGTGGGATAAGATGGAGAGTTGCTAGCAGGGAGCTCCTCTCTGTACCTCCCTGCTTAACACAAAGAAGAAAAGGATGCTCTAGGTTCAGGGGAGACGATAATAAAAGTATTAATGGCCTACTGTCAGGTGCCCATCAGAGTTCATGGGGACACACTCAACCTTCAGAACAGCTCTTTGGTGACTGAGGATGTAGCTAGGTTGGTGGCATGCTTGCCTCTAGCATGTATGAACCCTGAACTAAATCCTCAGTATTGCAAAAACCAGGTGTGGTGGTGCATGTCCATAATCCCAGCATTTGGGCGGTTGAGAGAGCAAGAATAGGAGTTCAAGAGCATCCTCAATTGCATAGTGTATTTGAAAAAGAAACCACAAATCACTCTTTTGAGGTAGGTGCACCTGTCACTCAAAGGAGGAAGCAAATGCCCAGCCACCAGGATCGCAATTGGCAGAGCTTGGGTTTGAAACTGTCCAATCAGTTGGGACGATGGACACAGCCTTCTTGGATTCAGTGCATACTCTGACTGGGTTCCTCAAAAGCTGTTGCTCACTCACCCCTCTGCGCTTCTTCCGGGCTTGCATCTGCGAAGGGCTGGGGGTGGTCAGCGGTCTGTCCATCTGGCTGCAGAGGAAGGGAAAGGCTAGTTTCTCAGAGCTGAGGGATCACCTCCCTGGCCTAGGCTGACCTCGGAGGCCCAGCTGGCAGCAGGCCGGGACCCGGGTCCATTGGGGTGGGGGGTGGAGCTCCCAGGTGGCCATAGTCCCCAGACTAAGAAGGGGCATAGGGCATGCAGAGTGGTCGCCTACTCTCCCTTCTTTCTTCCTGGAGACCCATTTCTCTGGGGCCAAGTTCTCTGTGCTCTCCTAGTTTCCTTCGAGTCACCCTCCTGCGGTAGCTCACATAGCCCTTGCCCCTGCGGGCAGCCGACCGTCGGGGAACCGTGAACCGAGATGCTCCCTCTTGGGTCCTGCAATCCGATCCCGGGGGCGGGCTGACTGAGAGCGCGGGCCAGCGGCGGCCGGGCCAGGCAGGGAGGGTTGGATTTCAGAGTTAGCCGCTGGGAAGGAGCGTGGAAAGAGCAGATGCCGCTGCTTCCCACGGGCCGGAGCGCCGCCGCCCGCCCTCCGCCCGGCCCGCAGCTGCCGCCTCCTCCCACGCGGCGCGGCCGGGGGCGAGGCGGAGGCGGCATCTGGGTCACAGGCTCCTCTCGCACGGCCCGCACGCTCTGGGACAGTGCTCTGGCCTCCCAGAAAGCACAGGTCCAGGTATCCTCGCCCTGCTCATTTATGCCTGTACTTTTCTCTGAAGCCCAGGCTGGAAGCCGGATGTTTTGCTCCAACCCCAATAGTATTGCAAAGACTCAGAAGGGTTTCCTGCCCAGATTTTGACCAAAGTAATCAGCCCAACTGCATTCCCTCTGGATGGCTTTCTAGAGAGCACCAAGTTTACTAGATAGCACTCTACTGATGTTACACTCCACAGCTTTGGGCAAGGTGCTGTCTCTGCCATTTTGGAACGCCAACAAGCGTCTCAACAGAAGCACGAGCTTGCCCAGCACCTGCTTCTTGTCTACCTACAGTCTCTTTCTCAGCAGAGGCCACCCCCAGGTTCTAGTTCTCTGGCACTTTCTTTGATCCTACCTTCTCCTTCTCCTTCTCCTTATGTGGTCAAAGCCCACTTACACCATGCCTATATAGCTTCATGCCTCTTTCCTTGGTCTCCATGGCCCTCTGTGTCTCTCGCCCGCAGGCTTATAAGAAGAGCCTTCCCTCCGGTCTTACTGCACTTTTTTCCCCCTGCCACAACGAGCAGAGCGAACATTTAAATGCAGGCTTGATCATGTCCCTCTTAGTCTCCCCTTAAAAGCTTCTCAATGCTTTTAAGACCCCAAAGCACCATCCTTTGGCTGGTCCTGTCACCTCTTAGATTCAATTGTCACTAGCACTGCATGTTCCAATCTGAATGCACCAACTCTCCTACATTTGCGTGCGTGTCCTGTATTTAGAAGTCTCTGGTTCAGTCCATCTTCTCACCACCTCATCACAGCCTAACGATTTCAACCTGCCTTCAGATTGCCACTCAATTCCTTTAGGAGCCCCTCCCCGTTTAAATTCCTAGTCTGCTGCATGACCCCTGCTGTTTACTTTTCTACACTCCACTCCTGCATCCACAGCATTTAGTCTGTCTTACTCTTGCATAATCATTTGATTAGCACCCATCTCTCCAACAGACAGGTCCATGAGGCTAAGAGGCTGGTCCGCTTCACTCATTGTTACAGCTTGGGTCCTCAACAAGCACGGAACACAGCAGGTCTCATGGTGGGCTCTCATACTCCCACACTTATCTTTAGCGTCCCAGAGGATGTAAATAGGAACATCAGACAAATCTGCCTTCTGGGCTTTTGTGGGCCAGGGCATATGCAGCTCACCAGGAGGGTCTCAGCCCATGGGACTCTCCTGGTGGCATCAGAGGCTGGGCCATTCTCAGTACCTCACAGAAAGGCAGCTTCAGGAGAGACCAGATAGCACATGGCCTCAGACTTGTTCCAGCCACATCTGGAAAAAAACGTATCTCTCACCCTCACATCTGGACAAACAGAGCTGCTAAGAGGCCTGTGAAAGCTTCTGGGAGGCCCGGCCCTGTGAGCCAGGGCCTGAGATCTGTAGGGCAGTTTGTTTACAAAGCTTCCCTGGTTCACTGGGGACAAGCTCTAAGAGCCAAGGTACATAAGAAATGCAGCCTTTGTTTCCCTGGCAGGATAAATGTCTCTCTGGGTATTGGGTTAGCCTTGCCCACGTCACTGCCTCACAGACCGATCCCTCCTCAGGGACCTTCTATCAGAGGCTGACAGGGCAGCACCCAGCTTCAGGGCCAAGTGCACTGTCCCCCCTTTCACCAGTCAATTCCCCTTGCCACCTGATCTGCCCCTTCTTTCGAATTTCCCAGGCAAATCTTACCTTACAGTTTGCTTGGCACCAATGCCAAGCATCTCTCTCCTCTGGGTTTTATAAAAGTCCATTTTCCAGATGAGGATGCTGAGCCTTGGGGAGCCAAAGTGGCTTGGCCAGCCCACACAGCTGCTAAGGAGCAGAGCAGCATGGGAACCTATCTTCTGGCTCCCGATTCAGCATTGTTTTCCTTCTTAAGTCTGACTTCCTGTCTGTCTGACTAGTCCCCCAGTTCCCTTATCCTCGCGGCTCTCAGCCAGAGTTCACCACAGCCTGGGTTCTGGCCCTGACAGTGGGAGGAGTGCTGAGAGCCTCTCCTCTGAGAGTCTAGCCGATCTTCATTGACCCAGAGAGGAAATAGTGAGCCGAGCGCCAGTATCTCCATGGGCTTCTTACAGCCCCTAGATAGGATTCCAGGGCAGTCTCTTCAGGTGCTGTAGCTTTCGAAGTGGTCTACCTGCCAGTCCTGAACACCAGTCCCAACTCCACCTGGGCATTTCCTGTGTGGGTCCTTTGGAGTCATCACTCCACTCACTTTATATCAAGCAAAGGCAGCATTCCAATCAGTGCTCTAAATGATGGACAGTCACACAGAACTAAGACTGTTTGTGAAATGAAAACACTCGCAGAGAGAAAGGGCCTTTGACCAGCCACACAGCAACAAGAGGGACATCCAGGATCCAAGTTACATTGTGTGTGTGTGTGTGTGTGTGTGTGTGTGTGTGTGTGTGTGTGTTTTTGCCTGCATGTATATCTGTGCAAGAAGAATGCAACAGGTCCCCAGGAATGTGGGTTGCAGGTAGTTGTTAGCCGCCAAGACAGTGCTGAAAGTCAAACCTGAAAGTGCAGCCTATGTTCTTAACCCACTGAGCCATCCGTCCAGCCCCACATCTACTGGCTTTTAATCCAGTACTCTTGCCAGTGCCTCCCAAATGCGCATCTTTCCACCATGTCTCCCTTAGCCTGCACTTTCAGTTCTAGGCAGCAGCACATAGCCATTTGTCTCACTGCATAATAGACTTGGGAAAAACAACCATTTTAGGGGGAGGGATGTGACAGATACAGAGGTGAGAATGCCCCGTAATGCAGTCTGTAGATTTCTAGTTTTTCCATTAAACTTTGCTGCCTTGTGAATGTGACACCCTCCCTGCAATGTGACAACGTTCATTAGAAATTACCTGTGCCAAAGCAAGAAACTAGGTGCTATATGTAGGTACAACCTCATCCAAGCCTCACCCTCAGAAGCAGATGTTTACACACTCATTTTACAAAAAAAGAGGAAAGAAAGAAGGAAAGAAAATGTCAGACCAGGAAAGAGTAAAGTCATTTATACAAGGAAATGGTGGGGAGGGTCAAATTCAGGTCTCTCTGACTTCAAAGACGACCATGTGCCTTAAATCATAAAGGAACAGCCCGGAGACCCTGACTTCCAGTCTGACATGTGGGAGGCACTCATGAAGTATTTGAAGATGGGTAAGGGAGAGGCTGGATTCTGTGTGGATCCAGATTGTCTTAGGGGGCCAAGTTCACACAAGAGCTCTGTGGGTGATTCCCACGGATGGAGCAGGTTGCTGCCACCAGGCAGATGTCCTTGGTGACATCAGAACACACCCTGCCCCTTTGCTCTCAAGTCTCTGAATGTGAGGGATGTGTGTACTGCCTCTGACCCCCAGAGTCTGGCTGCCCCAGCTCTGTGGCCCCTGCCACTGTTTATCTGGCTCTCTTTGTACATGAAGCTCTTCTTCCCTGAGAGTTCCCTGAGGGCAGAGGCTGAACAGGCTACATCTGGGCTCTGATGCCCAGCCCAGGGTCTAGGCCACAGCAGGCATCCTTCAGTGGTCTCTGAATTGAAGCATTTATGTCTGCTTGGGGGAGGGCCATTTGGAAAGTGCTACAAAGAGGCATCTTATAAGTCAGTCTGCCAGATGTCCAGCTGCCTTTCCTCCTTGGAAGAGTCTGGTCTTCTGGAACAGTCTCTAACAATTAGCTCTGGCTAAAATGACAAAAAAGATACAGAGGGGGGAAAAACCTGCAGTGACCTTTTACACCTTAGACACAGTGCTGCCACCCTCAGGAAGCCATTCTCATCACCCCTGGCTGTGAGTAGCCTCTCCCCACTTGAGGGCTCTCAAAGCTGACACTGGACTCTCCATCCAATCCAGAACCTCTGTAACCATTGGCAGTCACTGCCCAGGCTGTATACTCATGAAGGATAGAAGCTGCTCTGACCCATTTCAGCTCTCTGGCATCAACTCTGTATGTACTCTGGTCCTTGAAGACCCAATGGCACCAAGTTTGAGATCTTTTTTTCTCCATCCCCATGTGGTTCTGGTTCCCTCCCTATCAGCAGGCACTGGCTTTGAGAATTATTTCTTCTTCTTCTTCTTCTTCTTCTTCTTCTTCTTCTTCTTCTTCTTCTTCTTCTTCTTCTTCTTCTTCTTCTTCTCCTCCTCCTCCTCCTCCTCCTCCTCCTCCTCCTCCTCCTTCTTTTTTTTACTTTGTTTTGTTCTGGGTTTTTTTTGTTGTTTGTTTGTGTGTTTGTTTGTTTTTTTGAGACAGGGTTTCTCTGTATTGCTTTGGAGCCTGTCCTGGAACTAGCTCTGTAGACCAGGCTGGCCTCAAACTCACAGAGATCTGCCGGCCTCTGCCTCCTGAGTGCTGGACTAAAGGAGTGTGCCACCAGCACTGGCTTGAGAATTATTTCTATAAATAGCAGATTCTGCTAAGTAATTTTAAAGGGTCTATATAAGAACTATATTATACATCCCAACCCCTAACATGCAAGAGAGAGAGAGAGAGAGAGAGAGAGAGAGAGAGAGAGAGAGAGAGAGATCTATTAGTCCCCCTCATTTGGTTTTTTTGAGATAGGGCCTCACTATCTCAAAAAAGTAGCTCTACTACTCATAAAGCTCTCATAAAGCCTGCCTCTGCCCCCACCAAGTGCTAGGATTAAAGGCAGGTGTCCTCATGCCTGGCCATAGCCTCTTTTCAAAAATGCTATGTATGCGTGTGCTATGTGTATCACGGCATGAGTATGGTGGTCAGAGGCAAAGCTTAGAAGTTAAAGACAGATGATCCTACTTCAGTTCCTCTTTCTATCCTTTCCACTCTCATCCTTTTCCCAATGTGGAAGTAGACCCAGGTAGGGAAAGCAAAGGCTCAAAACTGCCTGGCCATAGGCACCAGGCTCTGGATCCAATCCCTAGCACTGAATAAAGGAAGAGGAGGCGGAGGGAGAGGAGGAGAGGAAAGAAGGATGGGAGAGAAAGCCAGGCTGTACGGTGGCAGATGCGGGCTAGGTGGCAAGGGCTTGAAGACTTTCAGGGTAAGAGCTTGACAGCAAGCATCCACCTTGAGCTGCTGCTAAGGCCTTGACATACATTCTTCCTCTTGATTTTTACTAACACTGTGGAGCTGGCTTTGTTATTTATTCCCATTTTACAGATCAGAAAACTGGAGCTTATGGAGTCACAGAGCTGGGAACTATTCAAGTTCAGTTTGTTCCACAGGTTAAAAGTGAGATTATTTAACAAAAGTGGATCAGCACTGGCAGTTTGGGTGGTTTGGTGGAAGGGGCTAGGCTCTTCCAAATTGGCTATTTTTTCCCAGTAGCTAAACCCAGTTCCAGCGTTCATTGTACTCAAAGGGTAAAACATCCCCCCAGCCTTTTGTGTACATGTGAAAACTGCCCCCAAAGCATGGTAAAATCGGGGAAGTACAGATGTCTTCACAGTAAATAGATTAAGGGCAAGGGAATGCGGAACCTAAGTCTTTGAAGGTTTCCTAAGGTCTGCCGGAACTTTCCAGTGGCGTCCCTGGGGATAGCCAAATGGCATAATATGCCTCCCCCAGCCGAACTCTCCTTCCATTCCAGCATCCTGAATCCTAGCTGCCCCGGAGTACCCAGGAATCTGCCTCATGGACACACCGGAGACGCTGCACACACACCCGCACCCTGGCTGACACCTGTGTGCTGCTGTGCACACCCTCGACAGCCTCAGCCCCACCCTGTCTTACCTGAGGTCGCTCTCCCGACCCACGTCAATGGGTCCATCAGACTCGCCATCGGAGCCACTGGGCGCCCTGGGCCGCTTCATGGCGAGAGATGGCTGCAGGGTCTCAGTCCTGAGATCCATGGAGTTGGTTGTTGGGTCCCGCCCAGGCCCCGCCCCGGCTCGGGAGCCGACACCGCCCTTTCCCAGGGCCCTTTCCTTGCACTGCAGCCCGGGGCGCCCAGGCGCCCCCTCGCCCCCGCGGTGACGCGCCACCGAACCGTGGGAAGGCCCCGGGCGGTCACCGCCCCCATCGGCCACTGGGAGGTCCGGCTCCGCTCCACCGGCGCTGCCTGGGCTGGCGCACTGGGTGGCCTTGGGCAGGTGCCCTGGGAGGCCCCACGGGGAAGCCCAGACTCCGGATCTGTCCCTAGTTATGTGCGACAGGCTTCGCTCTGCAGTGTCTCAGCTTTGGGAGGGACAGACCTGCACCTTCCTGCCTCATGGGGTCCAGGATGGGCAGATAGGTTTGGAAAGGTTATTGGGGATGTCTGTGACCTCTTGGACAGTAGTTCTTCAGCCATTCCTTCCATAGAGAACCGAAGTAAGTGGGGGGGGGGGGGACGGACGCTGTGGGATGTTCAGAACTTCGAAGACCTGTGGTGAACTCCTAAAAGGATGACAGCTGAGAAGGCTGGTCTCGGGCAAAGGCTGTTTTGAGAGGAGGGAAGACTGGGTTTCATAGAGCCCAGACTGGCCTTGAACTTGTGTAGCAGAGGATGATCGGGGGGGGGGGGGGGACTATACTGATTCTTCTGTGCCCACATCCGGAGTGCATTACAGCGGTCAACATCTTTGGGGTACTGGCTTGTAGGAGGGAGTGCAGGAAGGAAGAAGGTAGGGAGGGTGCGGAGGTTGGAGGAGTGTGCCTGGGAGTCAGTTCTCAGTCCACTTAATGACAGCTGTCCTGGCAGACCTCAGGGAGAGAGGAAAGGAGCCTTGGGCTTCTTCTGGGGAAGCCTGTCTGACTACAAAGTCAGTGAGAGTTCCTGTCCCTGTCCAGAGAGAGGAGACTTGGCTGCCATCTTCTGCTTTTTCAGAGAAGCCTCCAAGGTGAACCTCTTGCAGGGTAGTGGGGAGACGGTAGAGGTTGGCATGGCGGGTGGAACATCAGAGGCATAGGCACTGCCTGGCTGAATTCACTTTCACCCTATAGTAACATCTGCTTGCAGACACATCCTGATGGGAAAGAACAGGCCCCTTGACATACAGACCCCCATGCAACCACTTGGCCAAGTACAGAAACTCATACACATGGACAGAAGTACACTCACCGCCTGGCATAAACATCCAGTATCAGGAAGGCCCACTGGCCACCCCCACTACACGTACCAACGCTACTGTTCCAAATGTGCTCATACAATTTCTGTGGGCACATGACAAAGCAGTGGAAACCTCAATCAGTTTAGAGGTTGCCCAATCCACACACTATGCATTTCCTAGAAAGGCAGATAGATACTTGCTCCAAGTAGCTGGCTGAGATAGCAAAGGTTGGCTGATTTGCAGGGGAAGGGAAGGACTCTATGGTGGGCATGCTCACAAGAGATGTCCCTGGTCCTCAAAATATTCTGCACACGTAAATAGGAAGAATGGGGTTTGGAAAAGAGATCTAAATTTGGAAGTTATTAAATAATAGATGGCTTTTAAAGCTATGGGAGAGGCGGAGCCTATTGTTTCCTGTTTGACGAGTAGTTGTCACAGCACCAGGAAAGGTCCTAAATGTCCTGTAAATTCTAATTCATTTAACCCTCAACTGACCAACTAGTAATATTGATTATTTCCTCACCATTACAAATGAGAGGGTGGGGGTAGAGTGACTCAGGCTATGGCCTACAGGCAGAGGATTTCAGAGGGGGGGGTGTTTCACAAGGCAGTGTGATTTCAGAGGCAAATAACCAGGCCTTATTATCTCACAGAGCTCTCAGACATCAGGCTATGCAGCCTAGCACTGAGCTAGGTTCTGTGCCATCAACACAATGGCCTGAAGCCACACATGGCTGCGACGAACTTGAAGCAGGAATGGCTTGGGTTTTTGAGTGCAACACAACAGAATTGTTTTAAAATTACCCCTATTTATTTAGTGTGTGCATATACGCACTCATGTATGCGTGTGTGCTATGCCCGTGGAGATGAGAAGACAGATTACAGGAGTCCGTCTTCCTTTCTCCTTCCACCAGGTAAGTCCTAGGGTTTCAACTCAGGCTGTCAGATTTGGTGGCAAGCATCATATTTGCTGAGCCATCTCTGCAGACCAGAAATATTTTTCCAAGTTGAAAAAACATATATTTTAAATCCAACTATTTGCTTTCACTTCCTCTTTTCCCCTCCTCACCCCCCCTACTCTTTTGTCTTCTTTCTTGTGTCTGTATGTACTCCTGGCTGATGCTGAACTCAAGAGCCTCTTGCCTCAGGCTCCAGAGAGCCACGCTTACAGGTGTGAGCCATTATTCCTGGCTTTTTTTCTACCTCCACTGTGCCACTGTGACTAGAACATCTTAAATAGTGGGTGCCCCTCCAGTGATGCTTTTATTGACTAGTGCTAACTCAGCACAGGTCTGCTCAATCTTCATACCACTAACGTTCAAGGCTAGCTAACTGGTGAATGTGGCTACTCTATGACCTATAGAATGTTAAACACTAGCCACCTCCCACAAGATGCAAGTAGTATTTTCCAGAAAATATGCAGAGAATACCAAACAGGAGACTCACCCTCAGCTGAGAACCACTGATCAAAGAAACATGCCATACAGGCATGTCTGACCGCAAGATTGTGGGCTACTTGCACTCAACACAAAACTGAAAGCTTACTTAAAACGTTGGATTTCTTTGTGTGTGTGTGTGTGTGTGTGTGTGTTTAAAAAAACCTTTATTGCACAGTTCTTTGTGGTGATATGATTTATTAAAGCTTGCCTGAGGATTCAGAAAGTAAAGTCAGCCACAAGATATAAAGGTCAGTAGGTAGGTGGTGGCATACACCTTTAATCTCAGGATTCAGGAGATAAAAGCAGATGCATCTCTCTAAATTCAAGGCCATCCAGGGACACAATAGAGTAAATCAGTCCAAAAGAGAGTTAGAGCTCACACCTTTAATCCCAGGACTCGTGAGGTGAGTAAAACAGGAGCAAGGTCTCAGTATAAGGCATTGATTCTCTAGCTACATTGAAGATAGGAGGGCTCAGTATCAATTATTCACTGAAGTCAGGATTCTGCAGCCACACTAAGCAGAGGCCTCAGTCTGAGGTTTGATGCAGCCAGGACCAGCCCTTTCAGTCTGAAGTAGAGGTGAGAGCTAGTGGGCTGCTGCCTTGCTTTTCTGTTAATCAGCTTGAAGTTTGAACCCCAATATCTGTCCCTGGATCTTTTATTTCTCATGTTATGGTCCTTGAGTATGAACTTTGTAGCTGTCAGTATCACCTGGAGAAGAGTCACCAGAGCAGGTTGCAAGTGAGCAGGCTAGGGAAGGGAGGACGCTCAGAGGCTAAGAGAACTAAGGCGGCACGTGGGAGCCCACAGCGGGCTGCTGGGACGTGGTTCTGAGTGGTTCTGATCCTTTCTTGGTTTTGTTTTTAGGGTCAGGAGTTCTCTGTGTAACAGCTCTGGCTGTCCTGGAACTTGCTTTTTAGACCAGCCTGGTCTTGAACTCACAGAGATCCACCGCCCAGTGGTTGTGATCCTTTAAAATGTCATCAGAGCATGTCGCCTCCCTCTCAGTATCACCCACGGGCTTCTCGTCACATCTTAAACTAAATGCTAGCTGCTTTTCTACACGGGGTATGTATATAATTTATCATTCATCCCTCAGCATCTTTAAGATTGAAGGGATGCAGAACTAGTATTTATTCCAGATAAATGCTAGTAACAGTCCAGGGAGAACCAGAGGTATGGCCACCTAGTTAGTACTTACCTCTGACTATCTCTTTAGCTTCATCCCAGCCTGTTTCTGCCGAGCACCTGCAGCAACTCCAGCCTTCCAGCCTTCCTCCCCGCTGGTGCTCCATGCTTGTCCCTGACTCCAAGCCTTGAATATGCTGACTTTTCTTCCCAGAATCTTGCTTGTGTCAGATCTTATCAACTCACACTTCATCCAGGTTTTTGCTTAAATGTCACATTCCCAGAAAGGACTCTCCTGCCTGTCCCATAGCCACTAGCCTTCCATCAGTCTATGCCTTCTACCTCTCCATATCCTTTCCCACAACAGCCATCAATATAATTTATATAACATTATATGTTTAGTTATTTACTGTCCATGTTCCATGAGAAGATAAACTGATTGATGACAGAAACATGTGTCTTGTGTTTACTGCTGAACTATCCACCTGGGACATGTTTGACAGGTGTGGTAGTTTGAATGTAATTGTAATTCACAGGGAGTGCTACTGTTAGGAGGCATGGCCTTGTTGAAGTAGGTATGGCCTTGTTGGAGGAAGTGTGTCACTGTGGGGGCAGGCTTCGAGGTCTCTTTTGCTTAAGCTTCACTCAGGGTCACAGTCTACTTCCTGTTGCCTTCTGATGAAGACATAGCCAGCACCATGTCTGCCTGCACACTGCCATGCTCCCACCATGATGATAATGGACTAAACCTCTGAAACTGTAAGCCGCTGCCACCTCAATTAAATGGTTTCCTTTAGAAGAGTTGTCATGGTCATGGCGTCTTCTCAGCAATAGAACCCTAACTAAGACAGCAGGCAACGGGTGTGCAGTAACTACACGCTGCCAGAACCCTTCTTTGGGAAGCTTGACTGAACGGTACACTAAGGGGGGCGGGGAAGAGTGGAGTCTAGGTAGGGGCTGTTTGCTTTTACTTTGTTTTAAGATGGGTAGGCATTACAAAAAGGCTTCCAAGCCATGCATGGTGCATCTCTATGAGTTGAGTTCTAGGCCAGCCAGAATCACATAGTGAGAACCTGTCTAAAAAACAAAACAAAACAACAACAACAAAAGTTGAATGTGGTGGTGCACGCTTGTAATCCTGGGGCTGAGGATCCATCCCTAGGGCTTGCTGATCAGTTTGAAGTTCTGAGGATGCAGAACTGGGTGCATCTACGGAATGGGTCAGTGGGAGACAGAATGCAAGCAGCCGTAGGGGCCATCTATTGGCTGATGGTGAAGAGCTCAGCTGCAAGCAGAGCGGTGAGTCCGGGGGCCCTAGTCTTTCAGCCTGCCTCAATCTAAGAGGCTGGAGACAGGGAAAGGGCTGCCATTCTTCCCGCTTCCCCTGTCAATGTGCTCTGGCCCTGGGCAAGCTGGAGATAATCAGGGACATCGTTCAGCTCTGGTGGTACTTTCTTGATCCCTGAGGTCATGCTAGGTCAGTCTCATCTCCTCTCAGATCACCAAACAGATGTGGCCAGGCTACAGATGGTTAGCCACCATGTGTACCATAGGTGGAACCAGCTTTCCAGAGTTCTCTGCTGGGCTGACCACAGGGCCTCTCATGCTGTGGGGGAACGGATGGGGGTAGGGTGTGAGAGATGCTCTGGGAGCAGCTGGTAAGTTAAGGATTGTGCAATAACTTATGTCTGTCCCAGAGACTGCTTTGGAACCCCATAAAAGCAGCAATTGTGCCAGGCTTTGTCACTGTCAACCCCCATCGTCTGGCAGAGACTAGCACATAGGAGGTGTTTGGCGCAGGATGGTTGGATGTCTAGTGATAAGACAGAAGTGGGAGGGTCCCTGGCTCTCTTTGGAGGCGGGAATGCTGCAATCACTGGGAAGACAGCACAGTCACAGCCAGGACTGTCCCTTTGCCCATAGCACCTCAGGGCCGCATGGCCTCTTTGCAGAGCCTTGCTGCTTACTTTGTGTCTGAGCTTGGGATCCACAGAGGGGCAAGGAGTACAGTGAAGCTTTGCTTTCCTCACTCACAGAGTGGCTAATGCTGAGGCTCTTATTGCTGTAGGCTTGCAGGGATGAAATGCGTGTGATCAGCACAGTGCCTGGTGTATGGAGGGCACATCTCCATACACCATATGTAAGGGCCAGCGTTTGCCCTTATCCATCCTCTCCCTACATGATTCCTTCTCACCCATGGCTTCATCTCTGATAGTCATTCCCAAATCTCTGTCTCTTGTGAGGCCTGCCTGAGATGCGGGTCCATGTATCTCTTCATCTGCCAAGCAATGGTTAGGGCGTTCTGGGGCTGCCCTGACCTCTGAGACTCTCTATGCCAAGGTCCAGATGTCAGTTTCCAAGCGGCTGCTTTTCTGCTCTGTGTTCCAGCCTGAGAACACTGTGAGCTTCCTTGTCTCACCCCCTGACCCCTGCTCATCTCAGGCTCTTCCTGTCCGCCCCCCTCTCCTGGGACCCATCATCGAGCACTCCCCATCTCCACAGCTGCCACCACAGCTGGTCATTGATGGAATGTGCAGCTGCTGGGAGCCACATGTGTGGAACAGGCGGTGCACAGCTTCCCCTGGGGCTGGTGGGGTTGAAAAGTGAGACCATCTGTCTTTGTCTATTTGTCTGTCTATAGCATACACACATGAACAAAGACAAACATTTCCTGTACCTTTTCTATATAATGTGGGTGACAGTATTGGCTTGGTTGGTTCCTTTTTCTTAGCCTAAGACTATAGAGGTCATGATGGTCATATTGTCCAGGGTGGGTGGGGCCTCTGAGAATGCCAGGCAGCCCTGCTCCCATGTTGAAATAGCCCAAGTCTTGAAATGGCTGTTCAGGGCTGGAATGACCTTCAGAACCTCCCAGCTTTCCCAGGCCCTAAGAGACAGCCTTCCATGGAGGAAGCCAGAGGCTCCAGACACATTCCAGAGCCCCCTTGGCAGCACCCAGGGGCTCTGGAGTAGTCTCAACCTGGGGCAGTGCCAGCAACATCTGTCCTGGTTCCCACACTCTGGCCGCTGTGGAATCTCACAGATTTCTCCTCCATCTGTGCATGATGTCAGCAGGACCAGGACACTCTGGGAGGCGGGGTAGAGCCGAGCTTCCTGCAGTTTCATGGCTGTGGGAATGGGGCAGGGGTAGAGGGAGATCCTGGTCCTTGCTATGCTCACACATGGGGACAGGAAGGCTCATGCCTGGTCATTGAACCTAACTGAGTCCCAGAAGGTGCTCAGCTCCCTGTAGACCTGAGCCTTATCTTTAGCGTGGGAGGACAGTAGGATAGGTAGAGGGAGCAGGGTCTTATGTAATCCAGGCTGGTCTTTAATTCACTGTGTAGCCGAAGATGACCTTGAATTTATGATTCTCCTGCCTTCACCTCTCAAGTAATGAGATTACAGGTGTGTAATTACCCTATACTTTGTTTTATGTGGATGATCAAACCCACAGCTTGTGCATGCCAGCTAAGTACTCTAGAAGCTGAACTACATCCCCAGACCATTAAGGCCTTCCTTCCTTCCTTCCTTCCTTCCTTCCTTCCTTCCTTCCTTCCTTCCTTCCTTCCTCCCTCCCTCCCTCCCTCCCTCCCTCCCTTCCTTCCTTCCTTCCTTCCTTCCTTCCTTTTTTCCATTTTATGGTGTGTGTGTGTGTGTGTGTAAGTGTACAAGTGTGCGTGTGTTTGGAGGTCAAACAATAACTTGCAGTTGATGCCTTTCACTATACAAGTTCTGGGGATTGAACTCAGGTCATCAGGCTTGGCAGCCGGTGTCTTTACCTTCTATGTCATCTTGCTGGTCCCAAATTAAGGCATTCCTTAAAACCCGAAAACAGCCATTTCTGCCTTTCCCCACCTCCAAACTCCTTCTGTGATGCTTTCATATGAAGTCTCAATGGTGGTGAGAGCCAAGGCCTTGGCAAGTAGCTGATGCGGTTGAAATTGGAGCCTACCAGGTCCTCTGTGTTGTCAGGGAAACCACACTTCTACTTCACTTCTTAGTGATGATGGAGGCTTTTAAGAATATAATGCCGGGTCCTGTGCTCTCCTGAGTGTAGACAGACATAGGCCAATGGCCCAGGAATGTTGTGCCACTTTAGCTCTACTGGAAGACAGAGGCCAAGTCTGGTTAGAGGGACAAGAGATTTCCCAGAGAACCAGCTTGGAAGGATAGGTGGGAGGGAGCAGATAGGGCCCTGCTACTGTGGTGGGGTGCTGTGGAGCCGTTCCCTTGAGATTACAACTTTCCATCTTGGAGGGAAGCTTGTTAAGACACAGGATGTTCCAAAGGGAAGTCTGTAGACAAGCTGAGCTGCCTGAAAGAGGCCAAGACCAGCCGAGCCACCTGGAAGAAATAGATATCACCCGAGCAGTCTGGAAGAGGGACTTGGCCCAGCTGCCTGGATCAGACCAGCTGCCTGAAAAAGACAATTCCCCCCTGCTGAGCTGCCTGCAAATTGTGCAGTGAGCGCCAGGTTGCCAGCCGTTAGTGAGCCATCACCCGTGCTGAAGAGGGCTTTGGTGGTGCAGCTGTCTTTGAGTAATTTCTGCTCTTGTAAGTGACCCCTCACCCTTACTCCTGTGAGTAACCCCAGTAAAACTCACTGCTTCACCAAGTCTGGCTGGTGTCTGTACTTTTTGGCCTGTTGTTGGCTCCCAATCTGAGATGAGTAGATGTTCGTTCTCCTCTCCCTGGGAACTGTGTGATATAACATGGGGCTCTGACCTATAAAGGAAAGGGGAAAGGGAGGAAGGAGGATTGGGAGTTTTTCTCTGTAATGCCAGCCAGCTCTCAAATCATGACACGGAGACTTCTTATTAATTATGAAAGCTTGGCCGATAGCTTAGGCTTGTTTCTAACTAGCTCTTATAACTGAACTCATCTCTATTAATTTACTTTCTGACTTGTGGCTATTTTCTTTTTTTCTTTTCTTTTCTTTTCTTTTTTTTTTTAACCTCATCTCTGTATTACCCATCCTGCTTGCTCTGCATCTATTGGCATCTTCCCAGTGTCCTCTCTGCCATGAAAATCCTGCCTGGCTATTGGCTGTTCAACTTTTGTGTACAAAAAGATTGTTCCACAGCAGAGGAGGCTTGCGTAGTAAGAGCCACTGGTTCTGAGGGAGCCATGGCCAGGTCCAGAGTAGATGGAAGAGTCTTCTGAGTGCATAGAGAGCCAAACATCATGCCTGGGGGATGGCTCAGTGGGGAAGCATTTTTGGGGTGTATGTATAGGCTTCAACACGTATGGCCCAGCAAAAAAGCTGGGCAGAGTCACACACTCCTGTACTCCTGGGCTGGGGCTGTCTCACTTGGAGACCATCCATGTTCAGCTCTATCTTCAGGAAATAAGACAGTGTTGTAGAGAAGGACGCCCAATGTCTTCCTCTGGCCTCTGTACCTGCTTACGCAGACGTGTGTGCACACACACAGTTATTTTTAAAAAAGAAAAGAAGTGCCTGGTATTTGTGTCCCCAGCATGCCCAGTCACTCCTGGCAATACCAAAGGGAAGCTATTCCTGAAAGCTGCGGGTCTAAAGGTGTGACCTCTGCAGCCTGTGGGCAGTGATGCTTTGAAAGCAGGTTCTCTGAAAGGGAGGTCCCAGGGGCGTGCCCTCCTGGCAGCTGTGGGGTGTGCTCTACAAGGTCACCCAGCAAGCAGGTGACAAGTCCACACCCCTGAGCTATGGCTATGCTGTCCTCAAATTGGGAGGAACCTTGTACTGCTCAGAACTTCCAAGGCTTCCAAACGGGACTTTGCTGGAGCAGAGGAAGAATGAAGATTCAGACCTCTGTATTCTGAATGTTGGTCCCCCACCCCACCCCACCCCCATTTCTGTGGTGACACTCAGCTGTGGATAATATGTGGCCTGCGAGAGGAAATTAGCTCATGAGGGTCTGCCCTCATGAATGCAGTCAGTGTCCTCAGACACCCGGACAGCCTTTGTCCCTGCTACCACCCAGTGAGGTGGCGTCTGTGACATAGACAAAGGCACTCACTAGACACTCAGTTGACCAGATCCTTCATCTTCGATTTGAGCCTCCAGGACTTTGAGAAATGAGGTTTTCTTTTTGTTGCGTGTTCAATCGTTTTTTTTTTTTTTTGTTTGTTTGTTTGTTTTTTGTTTTTTGGTTTTTTTTTTTGAGATGGGGTCTCTATAGTCCTGGCCATCTTGGAACTTGCTATATAGACCAGGCTTACCTTGAACTCACAGAGATGCTCCTGCCTCCATCTCCCAAGTGCTGGGATTAAAGGCGTGTGGTACTTCCTCTGGCTTGAGAAATAAGTTTCCATTGTCTCTAAGTTTATGAGAGTTTGGTGTAGCAACTTCAATAGTATTACTAGTCAATGAACATTATACAAATGTCTTGGTGTCATCAAGCATCTGAAAACACAATTGCTGTGACATTCCCCAAGATGGGGGCTCTAAGGCTCCTGAAGGAACCTGCTCGATGGGAGATATGAGGGAGGAAGTGAAAGACCACGCGCCTCCCCATCCCTGGTGACCAGGTGTGTAGGGGTGAGAGTGACAGGACTTGAGGTTGGAGAATCAAGCAGGCACAGTTTGGTCTAGTTTTCTGTAGCAGAGGAAGTGCTGGAACATCTTGGGGGCTTCTAGCTGTGCCAGGCGGAAGGCAGTATGAGATGTGATAGCCAAACCCCAGAATGGCCCCAGACTGCTTCACTTCTGATAGCCACACCCTCGTCGTGTAAGATTATCCTGCATGGAATCAGGGTTGTGACCCATAGACAGTGTTTCTTCTGAGGCTAGGTCACAAGTGATAATGTCTTCAATTTCCCCTTCTACAGCAGTCACATCTTGAGGACATTTAGATAAACGTGACAAGCTGTGACTACCTGCCCCAGCCATGTGGATGTGTCATCTTGGAAGCAGACCCCCACAGCCCTAGTGGAACTTCCAGATGACTCTCACCCACCTGACAGTTGATCACAGCCCTGTAAGACTGAGCTGTAATGACTCCGTGCAACCTTTCCTGGATTCCTGCTCTGCCAACGTGTTAAGATGCAGGGAGATGCTAAGGTACAAGACGAGGCATGGCTGGGGTGGAAGTCACGTGACCCTCTTCCTTCTCAAAAGAAGATCCTTTCCTGTAACCAGTATGTTTTCCCACTGGCCACCTGGTCCCAACACCGTGCCATCCAGCCACAAATAACACAGAGAGACTCTGTATTTGATATAATGCTGTTGGCCAGTTACTTGTTTCTTATCGGCTAGCTCTGTCTTAATGATTAACCCATTTCTATTAATCTAAGTATTTCCATGTGGTCTCATCTTACCAGACCTCTGTTCTCTCTGGTCTCTACATGCTGACTCCTCCTAACTACTTCCTCTTTCCTCCTCGACTCCTAGCCCCGCCTATCTTGCTTTCCTATTGGCCAACAGTGCTTTATTCATTAACCAGTATGAGAAACATAGTTACAGAATAACATCTCCCATCACTTTCCGTCTCCTCATTTCCCTCCCACTTCATCTCCGCCCTTAGTAGTACAAGAGGAAGTGGAGCCCACATCAGGAGCTCCACTTGGTGTGTTAGCTTCTTCTATTGCAGTGATAAATCACCAACAAAAGCCACTTAAAAGAGAAAGGGCTTACTTTAACTCAGTTCAAGGGTATGGTCCATCATAGCAAGAAAGCCGAGGGCATAGGTCTTTAGACTGGTCACATCAAATCCACAGAAGGCAGAGTGATGAATGCTTGTGTTGAGATTTCATTCTTCCCTTTTTTTCTGAAAGATTTATTTATTATATTACAGTGTTCTGCTGCATGCATACCCACAGGCCAGAAGAGGGTACCAGATCTCACTATGGATGTGTGTAGCATGAATAATAAAAACTCAAAGACAGATATTGGGGTTAAAGCTGAGGATCAGAAATTTACTAGAGAGTTCTTACCTCTACCAATGCTCAGACTGAAGGGCAGCCCAACAAACCTCAGACTGCTGCTCAGACCCACTCAGACTGGCTAAGACTACAGTGAGCTCCTGTCTCTTCCTCTTGGCCCAGCCATATCACTCCAATCTCAAACTCTCTAGTGTTGGGATTAAAGGTGTGAGATCTGTTTCTCTTTTAGACTGATTCATTCTCATGTAGCTCATCTGCCTCTGTCTCCCGAGTGCTGGGATTAAAGGTGTGTGCCACCACTGCCTGGCCTCTATGTCTATGGCTAGCTTTGCATTCTGATCTTCAGGCAAGCTTTATTAGGTTATAAACAAAATGTCACCACACACATAGTTGCTGGGAATTGAACCTGTGTCCTCTGGAAGAGCAGCCAGTGCTCTTAACCCCTGAGCCATTTCTCCAATGCCCTTATTTCTTCTCATACAGTCTAGGACCCATGCCTAGGGAATGGTGCTACCCACTTTTAGTGTGGGTCTTCCCACCTCAGCTTAATAAGTAGTTCCTCATAATTTTTGCAGAGACTAGATGATCCCTCATGGCTGTGTCTAGAGGCTTGCCTCCTAGATGTTCCAGATCCTGTCAAGTTGACACGGAGAAGACTGCCTTTTGGGGCTCACTCTACCATGTACCCCAGAATTTCCCCTCATGAAAGAGGGGCCTACAGATACCTCAGCATCATCGGATTTTGAGCCAGGTTTGGTGACACATTTCTGAAATTCCAGAATTTGGGAGATTTGATGCAGGAAGATTTTGAGTTTGAGGCTTGCCTGAGTTAAATGGCAAACAAGACCCCCCCCCCTTTCTGTCTGTCTCTTTCTGTCTGTCTCTCTCTGTCTCTGAAGCTTGAGGACAATTTTATTAGGATCTACGAGAAAGTGGTAGGTGGAGCTTCAGTGGGAGTGGGGAAGCTGGGAGCATCAGAGAAAGCGCATGCCCAGAGTCTCCCTGTGTAGCCCCGCCCCGCAGTGTATCTGCTATGCAGATGGCCCTGTCCTCACACTCACAAAGATCCACTCGCTTGTGCCAGGATTAAAGGTGCAGTGGCCCAGCCTATGCCTAGGCTTTGGGATAAAGAATAGAAAGAAAAACGAAGAAGGAAACAAAGGGGGAGGAGAGATAGCTCAGCAGTGGAGCAACTTCTTCCAGACGACCCAGGTTCAATTCCTAGCGCCCAAATGCAGCTCGCAGCTACCTGTATCTCAATTCCGGGAGTGACTGGGAAAACTAGAGTCACTCCTAGAAGCCGTCAAGCAGGCCCCACAGTGCTCTGACAGAAGCCACTTCTCTCTCTCTCTCTCTCTCTCTCTCTCTCTCTCTCTCTCTCTCTCTCTCTCTCTCTCTCTCTCCCTCCCTTTCTTTTCTTTCTTTCCGTTTTTTTTTTTTTTGTTTTGTTTGTTTTGTTTTTTTTTGACAGGATTTCTCTGTGTAGCATTGGCTGTCCTGGAACTCACTCTGTAGACCAGGCTGGTCTCGAACTCACAGAGATCTACCTGCTTCTGCCTCCCAAGTACTGGGACTAAAGGTGTGCACCACCACTGCCTGACTAAGATTTGTTTTAAAATGACAACAGGGCTGGGTTTCTTAGGGCTTATACCAGCTTCTGGATTCATTTGTAAAGAATTAAAAAAAAAAAAAAAAAAAGGAAAGAAGAAACGACCATATAAATATGTTTTGAATGGCTATTTATTTGGATGGCTTTTAATAAGCAGAGGCCCTTGTAGTTCAAGGCATAGGATGAGCATGGTGAAGGACTCACAGTAATGAGCATGTAGCACCCCTACTGTGTGGCGAGCGGGAGCCACTGACATGCTGAGAGACGCTAAGAAAGGTGTGTGCTCACTCTGGGTCCAGATAAGGGGGTCATGTAGACCAAGGAGCACATGCTCTAGCTCTCCAAGGAAGCACTTGTGGAGGTGGGGAGGTAGGGGGTAGGGGGAAGATTATGCCTAATGGCAAGCTAGAGGGGTCAGGTGAAGGAGCCCAGGGCAGCAGAGGACACAGGTTAGCACACCGTTTATATGTGAGGCCTTTTTTCTTGATCTTGTTCTAAATAGGGGATACTCGAACACTATTGAAAGAGGAAACTGGAAGTTAAGGTTATAGGTATGCTAATTTACAAATAAAGTTTGTGCCCATTCATTCATTCATTTTTTTTTTTTTTTTTTTTTTTTTTTTTAAACAGGATCGCACTATGTAGCTTTGACTGTCCTGGAACTTGTTCTGTAGACTTCACAGAGATCCACCTACTTGTCTCCTGAGTGCTGGGATTAAAGGTGTGTACCACCATACCCAGTGACATTCAGGTTCTTATTTTGTTTTGTTTTGCTTTTGGTAGAGTCTCAATAAGTAAGGCCAGGCTTACCTAAATAGGTGTGCACTACCATGCCCAGCTTGTACCCAAGCCTTAAAAACACACAGCGGATGTTCTACACCATCTCCGAGGTCTCATAAAGACCCAAGCTGTGGTTCTGAGTGTACTTCAGTCTAAAAGTTCCAATTCACTGGGCTGGGGCCAGCAGGAGCAAACTGGAGACTGGAGGGCTAGATTTAGCCAACAAGATACACTTCCTTTGACCTGAACAGTGTTTTCTAAACTTGAAATAGTTGCCAATGTTTGAAAGTTTAGATTTCTAACTTCTCAGAAAACAAAAACAAAACAGAAAACCCACAGTAGAACATCAAGCTCCACGAGCCCAAATTCCTACAGGGCAGTGGCATACAGGATCCTAGGTGCCATTCCTTCTCAAGGCCTGGCCTGCTGCCCCTTGCTCCTACGTTTCCTGTGTGGCTCCTGTAGACATAGGGTTTGTCTACACACAGTATGTTTGCAATGACTTTGGCAATTTTCTGATCAGTGGCTACACAAGTCTAGCCTAGAGTCTCTGCCCTGATTTAGTGGCTGACAGCAATGAATGCATATTCAGCCTTGACCATGCATATGAGACAGTGGTCTGCAGGGTTTTGAATTGCCTTATGGAAGCTCTTAACTTTGTAAAGATGATTTGGCCTCTAAAGCCTCTGGGTTTGTTGGGGGGTGGCCCATCAGGTAGACATTTCCCAGTCAAGATCAAAGGTAAATCGTGCCTGGCAAGAATAGGAGACAGGGAAGGAAGTCAGCTTGCCTAGCTGTGACTGTAGCATAGCTGCTAATCGCACCACATTAACCTGGTTCTGTTAGGAAGGGAAGTTATGTGTGGAGATGGAGTCAGGTGGGGTCTATCCTACCCTTCTTCCCCATAGCCGCAGAGCCACAGGGTAGGAGGCAGAGTTCAGGGGCAACAGAAGTGGGACAGAAGCAGAAAATGAGAGAGAAAGACTGAGAGCTCCGGCCTCTGCGGCCCTCGGGCGAGGCATATGCAGTGTCCATGAGATGATGGGAATAGCTAGGGGCATGCTGTGAGATGATGAGGGTAGCTAGGACCAGTCCCTAGGAGTGATGCTGGCCATCAGCCTGTGGGGCCCTGGATCCTTAAATAACAGAGACAACCATCTGTACACACTCCAAGCTTACAAATGTGTATAATACACAAAGAGACACAGACATACATGTGAGCACACTCAGAGTCAGAAGCAGAGAAATCTGGGCCATCACTCACACGCATAAACACATACTCAGTCTGTACAGTGGTACATAGTCATGGATGTTTCTCCATACACTGTCACAGTGGTTTTCGGTGAGAGCCATCAGCTCAGCATACAGAGATGTTTCACTAACATTGTCAGAGCACCTGAAATCCTTTTTGGCCACTGTAGCCTGGAAGGAAAGAAAAGTAAACCATGAACTACAGGCACAGCCGAGTGCCAATCTGCAGTGCCACCTACTGTCAAGAGAGGTTTCTACACCTTGCATTAAAGGCATAATCCAGGACACTTTGCGTCAGGTACCAGTCCAGTGAAGGTACCAGCCATGGAGCTAATAGTCCTCCTCCTCCTCCTCCTCTCCCTCCTCCTCCTCTTCCTCTTCCTCCTCATCATCATCAGGTTCTTCTGGAGACTGGTGAGAAACCTAGCAGAATTTTACATTCTTGAATGTCAGGAAAGGGCGAGACAGTCGTTAAGTCCCCATCTCTTCCCCTCTTAGCAATGGAGCCAACTTTTGTCCTTAAATGTTTAGGAGGATGTAACCTTGTTTATCCCAGTGGTCCAGCAGTTTGTCCTGGTTCAGGAGTCAGCAGACATTCCTTATAAGAGGGTCAGACAGTAAGTATTCTTTTGGCTTTGGGATTTCGGTTGGTACCTTTAAATTCTGCTGCTGTAGTGCATCTATGAACCAGTGGACATGTTTAAAATCACAGATGCTTCTTTATGACATCAGGCAATGGATCGTTTTGGCCTCAGAATCCTCAGACAGTCAAACCCTTTATTAGCTCAACTCAAAGATCTGCAAACTGAGTTTTACATAGCTTGAAGTTGTTCAAAAGCGGAGTAGTGGGACTGCATGTGATCTAATTTAAATCACAATTAGCCAGGGTGTTCTAACCAAAATGCACATGCTCAAATGTGTCCCAGCTTTTCAACAGGTCAGCTTTAGGTGAGTTCTTCCGGTGAACACCTCAGACTGGAGCTTCTCTTGCTACTGTATGGAAAGTGAGGGACATCCAGGTCCCAGCATCAGACAGTCCCAGCACTGCCACTACTTGGGTGACTTTGAGCAAATCAGGACATCCAGGATACCTCAAGGGGCAGGAGGCTGACCCCAGTGTCCCCACAGTCCTCGCAGTCACCTGAAGAGAGTAGACACCTGCCACATTGCTGGTATATCCTCAGGTAGGCTGGATCACAGGAAGATGCAGCATTCCCAGTAGAGGGACCAGGACATCTGTGGTTACCAAGGGACACCCAGGGACTTGGGGAAGGGCTGTTCACCACATGCTATGGAGGGGCCCTTTGATATTCTGATCATTGCTTTGCATACCAATTAAATAGAGGTGTAACATGAGTCATCTCAGATTTGAATTTCTTGCTAGCTTCTGTTTTCTTCTAGCATATTCTGCTACGTTCCCACTGATGTAGTTGGGCCATCATGTAGGGGAGGGCTTGCCTTTTTCTTTTTGTGATGGGGTCTCATGTAGCCCAGACTGGCCTTGGACTGGCCACACAGCTGAGGATCACCTTGGTCTTCTGACTCCTCTTGCCTCTGTCTCTCTGGTGCTGGAATTACAGGTACACCACCATACCTAGCTTATGCAATGCTGCCAGTTGAATCCAGGCTTTTGTATTCAGTAGGCAAGCACTCTACTAACTCAACCAGATGTCCAGCTACATCTCCCTCCCCCGAAAGGGAGTTCTGTAGTAAGTTTGTTACTAAAGCAGTCTCCATGCTTAGTAACAAACAGAGCTACTGTTCTGCCGAGTAGCAGTCCCACAGGGCCTGGGACTCTGTTGGCAAGCGCTTCCTAAGAGGAGTGTCCTGCCAGACCTAGGGATGTGGTACTTCAAGCTGAAGGGGTCCAGTGTTCTGGGAGCTGTTGGCTCTTCTGTCCCGGTGCTGCAGTCTGAGGCTGGGCCTGGGGCTCTGATGCTCAGCTGGTTTTTAAATATCCTGGTAACAAGTAAACAATGTTTTGTGTGCCAGGCTCCTCCTTAGCCCTTGAGTCCATCAGGAGGACTGTCTGGCTGCAGCCTGAATCTGCCCCCAGGACTTCTGGCCTTTTCTTCCAGCTCCAAAAGCTTTTTGTCCAGGCTTGAGATGCTCATTCTTGGTTTCAATAATAGGATTTGGAGCTTTCTGCACTGCCCAGGCTGTCTGTATCTATGTATTCATGGTGTCTCCAGTGAAATCCACAGCTTTTTACTGCACCGTGTCTTCTTGCTTCTGGCCTGGTACCATCCTTGTTTCCTAAGAAACCTAGAAAGGTTTGCAGTATTCATGACCAGGCCCTGAACATTAGACCTCATGCATCCCAGCATCCAAATTTGGCAACATCTGGTGCTGTCTTCACAGTACACAGGCCTTTCTAACTGGGCAGCCCAAGGACACTCTGTGAGCCTGCACTCTGTATATCCTTACAAGCATCGTGTGACCACTGACTGTGAGCCTCAGGGAGGGGCACCCTGAAAGGGGGTGACTATGGCCACATGGCAGAAGGCTACTGTGTGGCCCAGTGAAGATGGAAAGTGCCATGAGGCTAGGCTTCTCTCTGCCGCTTCTCCTTTCCTTGCAGCTTCTCTGGCCAGGCATGGAGAACCAGCGGTGGTTTTCACAGACTTTGTTTTACCCTGAGGCCTCCTCCGCTGGCTGGAACGGTCCTGGCTATAATGATGAAAATGATGCTGTGCAAAACCACCTTCACACTGTACCCTCCCGGTGTGACAATGCCACTGGTTCCAAAGAGCATCTGTGTCTCCCTCATGTGCACCGCTGTCTTCCAGGAACAGTGTCTGCATGCTGCAGACACAGATGCATTCTCGTTTGTCCCAGGCTGGTGCTTATTTCCAGGAACCCCGGAGCCTTCTTTGTCCTCCTTCCTTCAGCTGTTACCCCGAAACACACTACCCAGAACATGTATTCCTTCAGATCCTGAGTCAAATGCCTAGAAAAACAGAGGTTAGAGTCTCCGGTTGACTTCACCCCACCTCCAGGCTCCTCTCCTGGCCCTCTGATGATGCTTCCAGGTCTCCTCATTGCTGGGATCCCTGTGGGAGCCAGGGAATCAGTGAACGAATACATGTCTACTTGCCCCTTCTTCCTAGGGGACAGACCATCCCCTCTTCCATCCTTCCCCTGAGTGGTAGGGCTGCTTAGCAAACGAGGAGGTGGACCATTACTCATTGTGGGAGAAGAAAGGGCTGCACGGATTCATACAAAGGTGAAGTAATCACCGAAACCTCCCAGGAAGATCAGCTCATCCCAGAATCCTTTGCACAACATCCCAGTGACAGCTCATCACCTCCAGGGTAGCTCTGACTGGCTTTCCAACTCCACAGCAGCATCATGCTGACTGACGCACGTTCAGCACATCCCTGTCTAAGCATCAAGTCCTTAGCGTCTTTGCTCAGATCAGATCAGACCTGACACTTCCCACGTCTCCCTGCAGCAGCTTGCCCTCAGACTCTGCCTGGACAACACTCTCTTTAGAGCCTGTGCTTTCTCCATCTTTGGGGATAGAGGTCTCTTTCGCTGCTGGGAGACCTTCCTTCCAGCATGGCCGGTAGCAGTGACTAGTAGACCCACGGCTGAGGTGAGGAGGTTGGCAGGCAGAATTACTGGACTTTGCCTAAAAACTGAAGGCAAAGGAAACCCAGAATAGGTAAGCCACTACAACCCATTCCAGGAAGAGCCTGCAGTGCCCCCTGCTGGCTAGAGGAGAATTTGCATGTGAGTTATATTCCTCCCCTCATTTCTTTCCACAAACCTGGCAGCTGACAGGCCATGATTTTGGTTGGCAAATCACAGGAAACAACAGGGCACCCTGCTCGGCAGTTTCCAAACACAGCAAGATATAGGGAGGCCCGCTGTGCTGCACTGTGCATAGATGGGCCTCAGGGCTGAGGGACAAAGAGCTGGAATCTCGCCTGTGTCCAGGCTCAGGCCAGAGAAAGGGCTGTCATTCTTGTCATTCATTCACCTAGACAGAGTGTCATCTTGTATTCTACACAGGTGTAGCAGCCCGGAACAGGATGACTCATTTAGGGCATAATCTTGTAAAACCAAGCTTTGACTAAAGGACGGCTTGGAAACCACCTAAAAGAGGAAGATAAACTGAGGCTTACGGAAAAAAAAAAAAAGGGACTTGAGTCATGCAGTCCATGTCCTGTCTGCATGTGACAGTTTTCACCCCAAGTCCTTTGGCATCCTGGCATCTCAGACTGCTGCTCTCGGTCCCACCAAGTTCCCCATGACATCTAAGTTTCCCTGCAGAGTCCTGCTTTCCTAGCCAGGAGCGTGGCAATGTTTGCCCGGCAGGGACTGTGAGAATGCTGGCCCGGTCTTCCTAAGTTCCTTGCAGTACCTAAGTAGAGGGGGGAGGGCAACATGCAGGAGGGTAGACAGCGAGGAGCCAGGAAAGTTCACCAGATGAGGTTCAGGGGTGTCACAGGAAGCCTGGAGCAAGGTGGCATTGCTACTGGGAACTCAGAGTCTGCTTTGCAGCAGCTGCCCTCCGGGGTGTCTGGGCCACACCATAAGGCACATGGGCAGCCACCGTGCCCATCTCCTGAGCCCCAGCCACGTGGAACATCTGGTCATCAAAGAAGATGTGTGGGCGGATCTTCTCAAGAAGGGGGCCCTTGGGTGCCCCGGCTAGGAATAAAGCCTCGTCCGTCTCCAGGCCCCAGCTTCGCAGGGTCTTGAGGGCCCGGGCCCCAGAACTGGCTGCACTGCGTGCTGTCACCAAGTAAGTGCGAATCGGGCACTCTAGCCGCAGGCCTTTGGAGTAGAATTTCTTCTGCAGTCTGCCCAGTGCTTCCAGAAAGCCTTTCAGGGGGCCCTGGAGGAAGGGAATACTGTAAGATCTCTCCCAAACATTTGCCCTTTCATCCCAAAGCACCAGTGACTGGCTGTTGGGCTGGGAAATCCCTAAGTCTTTTGGTAGTTTTGCTCTGCCTTTCTGGCTGCCTTTCTGGCTGCAACGTACAGGGTTGTAGGTACCTGTAGTCTGGGGTCTGTCTTACTGTGATTGGGGCTGTACCAGAATAACCAGAACCAGGGCAACTGTTGCTAGGCATATCCACCCATGTCTTCTTCAGTGATCTGTCCTGAAAGTGTGGTTGCCTGTGTTTATTAGCAAAGAAGGAATTAAAGCTAGCTAGTAATGATGGCATGGGAGCCTGCCAACCAGAATGGACTCCATATGCGAATATCAGTGTGTAACTACTGAATATGAGTCTACCTGTGGACGCACACGCGGCTCAGGGCACTGGGCTCAAGCTCTCTGGAGGCAGGGAAGTGTCCACAGCAATGGAGGTGCTGTGGGTATTCGAATAAAGAGCTAGATGGTGTAGAATGTAGATGGTGTGGACTGCTAGTCTTGGGGGCTTTCCTAACTGGGTAACCTGGGGTAAGCCGTGTTCCTCTCTGCCAACCACTTAATGGGAAAAGTGCCCTGCCCTGGGCACCCAGATTTCCATAAAAGCTCCATCAGGGCCAGAGAATCCCATTGCTCCACCCATGGGGAATTTCTAACAAGCACCAAGACACGCTCTGTTCTCAGGGAACTTGTGAGAAGTATGAGGGTAGGTGAGGCTCTCTGAGCCATTTAAGCAAAGCATGGCAAGAGGTGGCCGAATGCCAGCTCCCCACACCAGTACATTGGAGAATTCTTGTCTCCCAGTGAAGGAAACAGGGGCTTCTGGAGGGCTGGGTGCTCACTCAGGAGGGGATCTTAAGGGAGAGCTGAGGGTTACAGGGAAAGGACAGAGGATGGGGGGGGGCTCAGAATGGGGGTGGGGCTTCTGAGAGAGGATGAGACCTTAGAAAGGGGTTTGGAGGAACAAACCGGGAGGCAGGGGAGGCTTCAGAGAGATGCCTGGGAGGCTTTAGAGGCCCCAAGAGGCAGGGAATGAGACTGCTCGAGGGGTGGGACTCAGTGAAGGGGAGGAGTCATTGACAAGCCCCTGGGGCCAAGTGAGAGAGAGGTTTAGAACTCAGGCGGCAGAGATAGACAGATCTAGGCAGAGAGATCCTACCTTGAAAAACCAAAGAAAGAGACAGGCGTGGTGGAGGGGTTGGGGGGGTGGGGCTTGAGTCTCGGTAAGAGGATCTGGTAGGGATGCCAGCTTAGTCTGGGGAATGAGGGAGCTACTCGGGGTTCTGGGAATGTGTAGCACCTGTGCCAAGGGTTTGTTCTCATGGGCCTTCTCATGCTCGAAGAATCTGTCCAATCCATGGGCCTTGACAATGCGCTCTGACTCATCGGAGAAGAGTACTGCGTCCCCATCGAAGGCTACTCGGAGCTGACTCTGGGACACAACCACGTCCCTGCTGGGGCTGAAGATGGTGGCAGCTGCAATCCCTGCACACAGAGAGGTAGCCAATGTTGTCTTTGAGGGTACAGGAGAAGGTATCTCATGCTGTCCATGTTCCATCAGCTTCCCCAGGACTAAAGGCAAGCCTAACAAGGACTCATATCGAGGACATTTTAAATCGGTAGTCTGAGAGCACTGGCTATAAGAACATGCAGCATATAGCAGCATATGCATCTGTAGCCTTGCAGCATCACTTTGAGGGTCCCCATCAAGGTCTAAAGGCTAGCTCATTAATATCGCCTTTGTGGAGAGCTCCGGGGATGTCCCTGGGCAGGAGGGCACTGAAGAACTATTCATCAGCCGGCATGAAAAAAATTGAGCACTTTAAAATTGAAGATCATGCTGGTGTGGACTAGCCAGACAGCAGTCTTGGCTGGGAGCACAGGACTGCTACCACCCTGTTCCACTCGGAGACCTTCACCCCATATGGATCTATAGCAAACAGGGAAGCATACCTTGAGGGACAGCTACTCCTGCACTGTTGGTTCTAAGTTACTTACTTTCTCTGGGCCAAGGTAAAATTAAGGTTCTTTCAGGTCTGTATGAGACTGAGCTCTCAGGCTACAGTAGAGATGGGAGGGTGTGGATACCCTGTCTTCAGCCACCAAGCACCCAGGAACACTGATGTCACATTGGTTCAGACTGTGAGATAATGTGCTTGGTCCTGGGAGGCAGCATGAACTACTTGTGATAATGTATACAGACTTTCTGCAACCACCATTCCTCTGGGATGCAAGAACACTGGTCAGGGACCAAGGTTAGAATCAGCTGAACACCCCTCAATAGTCATCATCTCTCCACAGGCCTCTTCTACCCTGCTCCTTGGGAATCTAGGGTCATGGAGGTAGACTTCCACGGAGGTCTGGCAAGAGCTAGCAGTACAGGTCTGACAGTGGCTTCACTAGCCTAAGGATGCCCAGGGTAGGACCAGGTCCTGAATATCAGGCTATGTACTGTCTCAGCTCTGCCAACCCAATGCCAAGATGACCCAGAAGCCCCCTGCTCTGAGCAGAACATCCATCTAACCACACTCCGGAGACAAAATGTCAAATTCCATGTGCACAGAGGCACACCTACAGACTAGTTAGTTCCCAAACCCCAAACAAAGGGAGTGATGTGTCTAGGGAAATGTCCTCTGGGTCCTGGTTAAAGAAAGCCTCACCTACAAAGGGACAGCATGGGAAGGAAAAGAGGGGTAGTTGACAGAGGAACCCTGAGTGTCCGGTCTGAGTACACATTCAGGCAAATGGGCAGTCAGTCTCCCCTCCTCCATGGGTTCCCACTGGGAGGACCGAGACCATGTCTGTCACCCCAAACTGCTCTTGAAAAGGGTACAGGGAATGGGCTTTTCATTATCAAGGGTCCCTTAATTTCACCATAACACAGGCAGTCCAGCTGTGGAAGATGACCATTTCTGAAAGCCTACCACTCAGGCTGGGCTAAATATGGACCTCCCCTCTTTCTCATCGGCCCAGTGATGGATAGAAGTTTCCTGATCACACAGGAATTAGAACGCCCATCAGCCCAGAGGAATCTTGGAAAGCAGTAGCTTTCTGGGCTGTGAGGAAAGTTTCTATGGAAACAGAGGGCCAGGTGATGCTGATAAATGTCCACTGTGGGGCAGGATATGGGGGGAGGATTAGGTGGGGCTTCGTTTTCACTTTACAAGACAGAATCATGGGAATGTATCCCCTTGCAGGTTACCTTGGCAACCCCAGCCCTTGTTCAGAGCTTCAGGACCAGCCCTCTCCCCACCAGGACCCCTTTCTGTCTGGGGAAGTGTTCCTGCATTCTCCCTCCTCATTCTGACTTACCCTCATCAAGGGCTTCTCGCACTTTTTCTGAATCAGCTGACAGGTAGAGGTTGGTGTGATAGGCCTTGAGGTAGCAGATGGGGCTGTTCCCCCCTGTCATGCAGAATCGCTCGATGAACAGGTCTGTGGAGGCAGAGGGTCCCCAGATGGGGTCAAGGTCAAACTCCAGGCCCCAGAACGGTCTCTGCCTAGCGTGAGGCATCTTGGATCTGAGCGGCGGGGCAGCAGAGTGACTCTGTTTCAGTCTCACATTCCCCCTGCCTCTTTCCTCAAGGGAATGAAATGATCACACATCTGGAGAAAGCATCTGGCTCACAGCACCCCTCCTACTCAGACCCTATCTTCCTGGTCACAGCTGATAGGATAGGGGCAGATTCTGGACCTAGCTGAGCCAATCAGAGTCAGAGCTGGGTAGCTTGCTCCCCTGGCTGCAAAAGCCGTAAGAAGTAGTTGCTGGTTGACAAGTGGCTGCTATCCTCAGCCACTACTCAAGTCCCTTCTACAGGACTGGTGTCCCCGTCACAGTCCACAACAGGCAAGGTTAATACCTGACCCCGCAGAGGTTCCCCGGGGCCTTACTCAAGCACGGGGCACTCACTATTCTGATTGCTCAGCACCTGTGCTTAAATATTGTCAAGCTCACCCTCACACTCAGAAATTTGAAATCAGTATTATAAAATGCCAACTGGAGACTAAGGGTGTAGTTTAATGGTTGAACACACACATAGCCTGCAGAGGCCCTGGTTTCATTCCCCGGCACCCAAAATAAATAAATAGAGTTTAAAGTAGTGAACAGGAGCTGAAGAGATGGCTCAGTGGTTAAGATCACTTGCTGATCTTCCAGAGGACCTGGGTTCAGTTCCTAGTACCCACGTGGCAGCTCACAAGTGTCTGTAACTCAGTTCCAAGAAATCTGATGCCTCTTCTGACCTTCAAAGTCACCTTCACACAGATAGTGTGGCATTTACTCACAGACACACACGTATGCACACAGGTTAAAAAATTTTTTTCTTAGAATGGTAGTGAAGCCAGGCATAGTGGCACATGTCTTTAATCCCAGAACTCAGGAGACAGAAACAGGTAGAACTTTGCAAGTTCTAGGACAGCTGGAGTTAAATAGAGATACCCTCTCTCAAAAGAAAAAAAAGAAATGGTGGCATGTCTCTACAATGTCTGAAATTCCAGTACTAGGAAGGTTAGGGCAAGGGGCTTTCAAGTCTGAGGCAAGCCTGGACTAGATAGTAAGATCCTGTATGTGTTTGGGTGTTTCCCCTGCATATGTGTCTATACACCATGTACATGCCTGGTGCCTGTGGAGGCCAGAAGAGGCCTGGAAGTGTTCAGATTTCCTGAAACTATAGTTAGAGATGAAAACAAAGAATAAACTTGCTAAAGATGCACAAAGGCCCATTTGGCCCAGAGACATCGCTAAGACTTGGGTTCTGGCCTCTCTGGGTCCAATTTTCCTTCCTGCTTGTGGTTCTGAGTCATGCTGGAACGGGCAATGGTTCCCTTTGCTGGGGACTTGCTCCAAGAGACTTAGAATTTTCAATCATAACTAGACCAAAAAGAGAAGCATCCTTTCTGAACAGCCCCTGATCTCCCGTCAGCCTCGTGAGGCTTGCTAGTCTCCTACAGTTAGAGAAACCGAGACAGAGGCAGTAAACACCTTTCCCTGTAAAACAGGGAGTGAGGCCTGTGTAGTGTGGGCTGTAGCTGGCTTGTGCCGGCTTGCAAGAGTCAGCTATTAAATATCCAGGAATTTTATGAGCCAGTTATGCTGATCAACCACGGGTGGCCTGAAATCGGCCATGGACGACACCCTGTAAACTGGAAGCATTTCAAATCAGTTTTGTTTGTTTTATTTTTACAGGCTTTGGTTGGCTTTTGTTTATCTAGACAAGGGTTTTCTTCATGTAGCCCTTGGCTGTCCTGGAACTCACTCTCTAGACCAGGCTAGCTTTGAACTCAGAAATCAACCTACCCCTGCCTCCCAAGAGCTGGGATTAAAGGTGTGTGCCACACACACAGCAGTACAGTCTTGCTTTCATTTTGTTTTTTGAGACAGGGTCATGTGCAGCCTAGGCTGGCCTGAAGCTCACTGTGTCTCTGAAGATGTGCTTACTGGCCCTCTGCCTCCACTTACCCACAGCACACACGCTGGGATGACAGGTTTGCTCACCACCTTGCCTTTTTGTTGTTTGTTTTTTTTAATGCAGTGCTGGGGATCTAACCAAGGACTCCATGCATGCCAGGCAAACAGCTGAGCCACGTCCTCAGCATCTTGTCTGTCTGTACGTTTGTTTGTTTTAAAACTGGGTCTCACTGGGCATCTGTGGCACATGCCTTTAATCCCAGTACTCAGGAGGCAGAGGCAGGGGGTCTCTGTGAGTTCGAGGCCAGCCTGGTCTGCAGAGGCAGTTCTAAGGCAGGTTCCAAGCTACAGAGAAACCCTGTCTCAAAAAACCAAATAAATAAATAAATAACAAAATAAAACTGGGTCTCAGTTATCTCAGGCTGGCCTTGAATTCACTATTTAGCCAAGGAAGACTGAATTCCTGATCATCCTGCCCCCATCTCCCAAGTGAAGGTATTAGATGCACGCCTAGTTTTTATGCAAAGTTGGAGATTGAGCCCAGGGCTTTCTGCCTACTAGGCAAGCATTCTACCAGCCTTATTTGTTTTAAAAGACAAGGTTAAAAAATCCAATACAAAGCCAGGTTAGTAGAACATCGCTGGTTTAGGGTGGCAGTCTATAGAGCCTGACCCTGAAGAAGTGTGGCTTTCCCACAGGGGACGTGTATGCTAGGGGCATTCCGTGGGCTGCCATCCCCCTCATGCCTACCATAGTGGTTGATACTGTTGATGAGACGGACTCCCACTTGAGCATGGTTGTTGGTCATGAGGACAATGTCAAAAATATCCTCGCTATCGGGATACAGCTCCCGAAGTCGCCTGTTCACAGCCTCCAGGGCCTGGAAGGGAGAGCATAAAGTCCAGTTCAGAGTCCCAGGAATTGATGGGTGAAGTAGGTAGTCAGGATTCAGTGAGAAAGGAGAGGGGAGGCTAGGGGAGGGCTTTGGAACGAGACCTGTGCACACCACCCTGTAATGGCATTTTCTACCTTTGTGTGGGCTGTTCACCAACTACTCAGAGGCACTTCATTAAAGACAGATGAAGGGAGACGGATCCTCAAGCCGGTTACCCATTCTGGGGCTCCATCAGTCCTGAGCCTGGTGGCCTCCTCTTCCCACCAAGTCTCAGCCCTCTAGCTGTGGGGTTGCCTCTGCCCTGCCAGGCAGGGCTGCTTGCAAAGGCATGGTTTGGGCTGTTTCTGGAACCACCTGCCCCCTCACCTTCACAAAGGGGAAGGCAGGCCCGGGGCTGAAGGGCTGGTTCTCGTGCTCCAGCTGGTAGCGCACATACTCCTCTACACCCTGCTCCGTGTAGATCTTCTGCTCCTCATCCATGCGGAACAAGGCTCTGGAGGACACGGCGATGGTGACTGCGTTCTGAGGCTTTGGCTACAGGAGGGACAGTAGGACAGACCGTTACTCAGACTCCCCCAGAGGCAGCTGCACTTGTGCAAGCCCTTCCTGGACTCAGGAACGTGGAGAAGGCCAAGGCTCTGCTCCCAAGAAAGTCAGCCTTGGGCAGAGGCAGACTCTGGGCTGGACTCTGCTGGAGATTGGTTCCTTATTTAGGAGTGTGACAGAGAGAAGGGGCATGCCCTCAGGGAGCCTGCAATATTGTTGGTCATCTGGACACCACAGAAAAATGAGCACAATGTATATAGCCAAAGTATGGCCACATTGAGATGATGCCCAAATGTTTCCATTATGAAAGAAGAGCTGCATGCCCTCAGGAAGAAATTAGTGCCCAGAAACACAGTAATTATATAAGATTTTTTTTTTTTTTTAAATCTGTAGCCTGGATCTGTTTCCTGAGCTGCAGACTCACATATCTAACTGCCCCAGTCAACCAACAGACCAACAGACAACCCAACTTACAGTGCCTGAGGCGGAGCTTCCCCCCTCACCTAACACAGCACCCCCACACACACACACACACACTGATTTTCCGCATCTTGTGCTCAGCACCACCATCTTCTCATCCACACTTCATGAGCAGACAACTGAAGCCAGGCAGTAAGCCTCCCCTCCTCCTCCCCACCACCCATATTGGAATCCACCCAATTTTCTTCTCTTCCGCTGCCCAGGCCACATTACCTCTACCCCCTACACTGTCAGAGGGTCTGTCTAAAGAGCCCACCTCATCAGTGGTACAGAGTCAAGCAGACAGCCTTTTCCACAGGGCAAGAAGTCCTTCCCAGCAGACTTCTACTTCCTTTCTGCTTTCAGCTTCCTCCTCCCCAGCTTTGCTCAGTCTTACCTTTCTCGTGTCTTCGCACACCTTCCTCTTGTCCTCTGACTTTTAAACACAATGTTCCCTTGCTCGTGTGCTATTTCCCATGTCCTCTGTCTAATTAATGTGTGCCCTCACTCTGGATCGCCACAGTTGCTTCCTCTATGGAGTCTGCTGAGGATGGGTTCTGGAAAGAAGACGTGGCTCCTGCCCTCAGAGCTCATCAGGGCATGAGGAGAAGACAGGTGGACAGAATGAAGAGGCACAGGGACGGGAATGCATGACAGAAGGTGAAAGCAAGGTCTCCATGACTGGCTCCGGGGGCAGTCATTGGGGAGAGGAGGCCTTTGAGGAAGACCCTGAAGGAAGAGGCCACAAGGATTGGTGGGCACGAACCCAAAGCCTTCACAAAGTGAACAGAGACCAGGGCAGGGGAGAGTGTAAGCAAGCTGGAAAAATAGGCAGGGGCTGGATTTCAAAGGGGCTCCTCACAAGAGGGTCTCAGCACTCTTTCCCAAATGCAATATCTGGATGTATCCCCTCAAATGTCATGTTGAAATATAATCCTGAATGTGACCATATTAAGGAGCAGAGCCTTTGTGAGTGGTTAGGGCTTTTCTTAGGAAAAAAAAATCACCAGAGTTTGACTTAACTATCCCACCATGTGAGGACATAGCTAGAAGTTGCCATTTTTAAACCAGAAAAAGGACCCCAGTCTTCTGACTCCTTAATTTTGAACCCCCAGCCTCCCAAGCTGCAAGAAAGAAATTTCTATTGTTTACAGTGTGCCTTGCTCAGTCTGTGACACTTTGATACAGTAACCCAAATGGAACAAAATGTCTGACTTGGACAGGATGAGACGAGGAGCATGCCACCACGGACAGCAGCTGGACCCTGACTGATTTCCAGGCATGATCATAATATGGGTGTTCAGGAAGGTCAAGGACACCACTTCTCTGTGACTGTGACAGTCCTAGGGTCATGATCCTCTACAGATGAGAAGAGAGGAGCTCAAATTGAAGCCAAAACTTGTAAGTGAACCTAACACTCAGGCTTGCTCATGCTAATCTTGCGGATGATTTACTCCACCCACTGCTAGGCTCCAACTGATTGGCTGCATTGAGTGATGCTAAGCTGGGACATTTTAGGAAGCAAGATAGGTTTGATTTCTGTCCCCAGGGGGCTTCTGGCCCACTCTCTATGCAGAGATTCATGGCATTGTTTAGGAGATGGGGAGAGAGCGTGCTACCATGGACAGCAGCTGGAGAAACTGCAGGGAACGTGTGGCCACCACTTCTCTGTGACTTGGCCAGCTCTAGAAGCTGGGCCTTCATGAAAATGCTCTATAAACCATGCTGTGTGGTTGGGCAGTAACTCCAAATGTGACAGGTGATGCTAAAGATTTGAAATCTAACTTCACAAATACAAATGTGTGTATGTGTGAGTGCATGTTCGTGTGTGGAGCCCAGAAGTGGATATCAGCATCTTCCTCTATTGCCTTCCACTGTATTTTTTGACAAAGGATCTCTCACTAACCCCGAAGCACACTGACTGACTAGATGTACTGACTGACCAGTGAGCCCTGAGCTTCAGAAATCTGTCCCCACCCACGGATGCATGCACACCATCACACGTGGCTTTGATGTAACGGCTGGAGAGCCAAACACAGGTTCCTCCTTATGCTTGTGCCTCAGGCACTTTACCAACAGAGCCAGTCCCCATCCCTAAATTCAATTAATTTTAATGAATTTAAGCAGTTTTCCTGTGGATAATAGACAGCGATGCTTCAGAGCCTCAAAATAGTAGTGGAAAAACCAAAGATTTTCACAAAGTTGTATAGCTGACCACAGCTTGTGTTTGGCTTTTAACTTTAACCAAGGTGGGGTAGGTGGCCAGGAGTGGCAAAGGTGCCCCTCCTCTGAGGTTCAACCCAATTTTGCCAGTTTCTGACCACCTGAGTGTCATATGTCCGCATGGGGCTGGGCATTTCTCAACCTCATCAGCACTTGGGAGCTTTAGAGACAGAACTGTCATTCCTACAAAGGCAGAGAACCCACGGCCTTCCATCTGCTTCTGGCGTCCCTGAATCTGGCTTCACCCATTGCAGTCAGCCAAAGCCTTATTCTTTACTTTCTGTGTCACAGTCCCTAACAGAATGCTGGGCCTTGAGTCTCCATTACCAAAACTTCTTCAGATCCTACTCCTGACAATTGCAAGAAAAAATGTCTTGATTGCCTTTGCCTTGGGAGTGTCTACTTCCCTGGCATGGAAGAAGAAATAGGGATGAAGAGGGTCAGGATGTTACTCTAGGTCACACAAGAAAATCAAGATGGCATCTCAAGTCTCTAGCCTCTGGTTTGGCCTCTGCCCACATAACAGCTTCCCTGGTATGATTCTCCTAAAAAACCCACCTTTTGTTCCTTCAACAACCTCCCTGACAACCCAGCTCCCCTTCTATATTTGGAGAAATGATGAGAAGCATTGTGTCCCCATCCTGTGATGTTTATTGGGCACTCTTCCCCTGAAGAGTGATGGTCCCCGAGACAGACCTCTGCCTCCTACTCAAGTCACTCTGATGCAACATAAGCGAGGTGAGGGAACCCAAGCACCTACAGGTTGATTGCCCAGCCTCCAAGTGTGTCTGAAGAAATAGGTCTATCCAGAACCCAGAGAAGCGCAGCCCTTGTAGACTGACCAGGTCTCTTAACACCCAAGTCCTATTTTGATGTGTACCAAAATCAGAACATGCATTCCAGGCTAGGAACTGGGTCAGAACAACCTAGAATCTCAGCCTGAGAGTGCTGAGCTTTGGGGAGCCATGATCTTATCAGCTCTCTGAGATGCAGGTTGATCTTGATTGCTGCAGCTTCTGGGTGAAGGTGAAGAATTAACAGAGGATAGCCCAGCGCCCACTGGCCTGCCTGAGGAGCTCCCACTTAGACCAACGATCTGTCTATTGCACTCAAGATAGGAGCATAGCCAAACAAACTGCTATTTCTGGAAGGACATAGTAGGGATGTTGGGTGAGAGGAGGGTAGGATAGCTCTGAGTGAGGGCCTCTGATGGCCTTCACTAGGTTAAATAGTTTACTTAACTTCCTGGGAATTAAAATGAGCCCAGGCCAGGCCCCAATGGGGCCCATGAGGCTTGCAACCTCCAAAATAGCCTGTGGGAAGAGGGGCTATGACAGAAAGAATTAGGGGCTGGGAATGTCACCTAATCAGACGAGGGCTCAAGGACTGATGCAGGGGCCTTGACTGACCACGGCCTGGCTCTCAGATGCTTGGGGGAGGAAATGGATTTTTGAACACTGACGATTCACTCCTGCTTCCCAGCTTTCGGCTCCTCCTCAACCCTCAGGCAGGACATTAATACAGCTTGGCTACCACACTGGCAGAACTGCAGCCAGACTCAACCTTTCCAATCCACCTGATAAACAGCCCAGCATCATCTTTATAAAATGAAAGTGGAAACAAGTTAATCCCTGTTAAAAAAAATAAAAAATCTTGCAACAATCCCATTATGATTTTCATATTTTTAAAAGGTAGGTTGACCTTTTTGTCAAATGAATTCGTAGGCAGAATCCAAATATGTAATATTAGCCAACTATATAATTGCTTTAAGTTATTTTACAATTCAGATGTGATATCTACCTACCTACCAACCTATGTACATGAATGTGTTTGTTACAAAGCTAACCAATGAATACAACAGTTTGGGTAACAATGCATTTGAAAGCAGCAGTCAGAGTACTGCCACTGACTTAACCCTCAGTATCCAGCCAATGTATTTTTATGTTTCTGCACAGTCCTGAAAAGGACCTGATCACACCCTAAAAATGAGAAGAGCTGCTTTTTTCCCCAGTTATTTAAAGTATTTTTTAAAGAAGAAAAAAATAAATTGGATTCTCGGATCTGAAGACTTCCTGAGACATAAGGGTACCACAGAACCCAGTGTGAAAGCCTCAACCCCACTAAGTAAGGTCCAGGCCCCTTCACCCTGTCCCTGGGCTGGGAGCCCTTTTGAGTCCTTGTAAGACTTCTCCCAACAGCCCTGCATTTCCCACTCAGTGCAGGTTCTGAACAAGGCACTCAGCTTCAAAGACAGCTCTTCCATTCTTTTCCTCTCTGCCCCGGAGGCCACACCCACTGATGCTCTAGGATCAGTTCAAACGCCATTTCCCCAGAACGTTCCTGATGGGAGTCACCACCTCTCCTATTCCCCCACAGTACCGTGTGGGACCTTTTACCTGAGCAACCAACAGCTCTATAGCCTCCTGGGCACACAACAAACTCCTGAGACAGGCAGGGCACAGCGTAATATCTCAGTCACCAGGATGACTGAAGGCCTAGAGGTGCCGGTGGATAGAGTGGCCTCCTGGGAGAAGTCACTGGAGTGAAGCAGTGGGATACTTTAAGGACAGCCACTAGGTGTAAGGTGCTGGCATGAACAAGGCCGAGGTATCATGAATCTGTCCAATAGAGGAAGAGGAATTCTTGCCTCTGTGCGAAGTTGCAAAGGGTTGATGCCACCACTCTGATTCCTGCATGCTACTGCCCACCGCAAATCAGAAGCAATGTCTAGGGTGTAAAGCCCAGCATTGACAGCTCAGAGCTTGGGAACGAGGCCCAGAGCCTGGAGCAAGTAGCAGTTTCTTTAAAATGCAAGGAGGGCTACCCCTCTGATCCCAGGGCCTGGGTCTCCAGTTAGAACCCAAGCGCCCAGATTTGAAGCTGAGCTGGAGACCTGAGCGCACAGAGAGCAGCCGGGTTTCTGAGTCGAGTTACTGAGCCCGGAGCGCTGATACCCGGTTTGCTGACCAGCTCTGCCAACAAGTGCAGTCCCCGCGTCCGGGGCCGCCAATGACCGGAGGGGATAGGCCCCTGATGACAGCATGGGGGAGGGGGATCCTGGCGTGGAACCTGAGCCCGGGATGGGGAAAAAGAAACCACCTCCACCAGAGCAGAGCTCCCAAAATAAACTGGAGCCGGATCCAACTGCCGGACACTTTCTGGCTTTCTGGGGCAGAGGAGCAGTGCCCGCCCCCCCCGCCCCCGAGGGGCTCCACGAGTTCCTTTCCAGAGAGCTTGAGACCCCTCCCTGGAAGTGGCCCTTCCAGGGTTCCCCAAACCCAAGCCCTGCTTTTACCGATTTGGGTTTCTTCTTGGGCGAGAGATTGTCATAGAAAGTCTTGGACTCCTCCCAGCGCGGCGCCGCAGCAGTCTCTGCCCCTGGTCCGGGTTCGCGGGCCTCCCGGGGCTGTCCGGGTTCCATGCTCGGGCTCGGATCCGATCCGGCTAGGCGGGAGCAAGCGGCGGCGGAGACGCGGACCTTGCAGGACTGGACTACGGGAGGGAGGTGCGTCCCGGGCGGGAGAAGCCGGCGGGCAGGGCCGGGAGGGAGTGTGAGTGATCCCGCCCCGCCCGCCCGCCCGCCAGGGGTGGGAGACCAGCGGCCGCTGGCGTTTAGGGGAAGGCTGAGTTCTGTTTCCCTGACCTGCCCATGACTGAAGCAAATTGGGGGCAGGTGCCGCCTGCTTTCTGGAGCAGGCCGGCTGGATCTGGGCTTGTAGGGTGCTGCGGAGTCAGGGTTGCAGGGATGAAGTTCAAGGGCACTGAGAAAGGAGGAAGCCTAACACCGCCCCCCCCCCCGAAAAAAACACGGTGATTCTCAAAGCAGAAAATGAATAGGTAAGCCCTTCTCTGAACTAACAGGCAGGCCTCTTGTCCCTTGGATGCCAGCATCCTAGGACTCTGCGCAATCAGCTGCCCTTTTCAAATCCCGGTCCATCCTAGGACCCAGAGAAGTGGTGGACAGACAGCTCCATTAATGAACAGAGACCTTCATTACAGGTTGGGGCAAGTGTGGGACCCAGGTCTTCCACACACGGGTGAAGGGACTCTTAAATCCAAGCCTGGTGGGCGACGCAGTCAAGAGAGGGACTTTGAAACCGGGTTCATGTAGGCTCCCCTGTATGCCAGCAGAGGGCATGCATCTCCAGGTCCCGGCTGCTGAACTCGGGGTGATTTGTTACAATTGAGAGGTGGCTGGAGAAAGGGAAGGGAGGAATGGGGTCTGGGACACAAAGAATTATAGCCTAGTATTTCAAAATTTCAGGGTCTGTTCTATGTTGGTGCAGAGTCCTTCCTGTACTATCTGCCCCAAGGTACAAACATCTCTCAGAGGTGGATAGGATATCCTGAAAAACACTGGCAGAGCTCGGGACATCCTTTGCCTGGGACCTGGGAAAGAGTGGAGCTTTGTCCAGTCTCCGCCGTGTCCTGGGAGGAACCAAATAAATTTCGTTCCGTAGCTGTTTCCTCCTGAAGAAACATTCCTCCCCTGGGAGACTCGAAGGCCCAAGAAACTTACAAAGGCGCAGGAAGCTCAGGAAATTTTAAAGACTTGGGGTCCCCTCCCACTGTTATAATAGCAAAGCAAACTGGAAGAGGAGAGCACGTTGGTGGTATAGCTGCCTGCAAGTGTCACTGGGAACGCCCACGTTGCAGTTCTCCTGAGTCATCACCCGTGCTGGGCTTTTTAGTGACACAATTTCCCCCGAGTTGCCCACATTCCTGTAAATAACCGTCATCCACACACCTGTATGTAACTCCAGTCAGCTCACTGGTTCAGTAGGCTGGGCTTGGATGGGAACACTTTAGGTGTTGCCTTCTATCTGGAGTAAATAGAAATATATAGATTTGGGTGAGACGAGAGGGGAAATTAAAAAATAAAAATAAAACGGGGCAAGTAGGTTCTGATGTACCCTTTTCCAGACTGGATGGATGGGGATTAGTATTTTATTTACATAAAAGTAATCCATCCCCAGTAATTTGGGTCTGTGTGACTGGCTTGAAAGGATTACCTGGCCACTCAAAATTTTCTTTCTTTAGAATGGGGGGTGGGGGTGGGGAGATGGCTCAGAGGTTAGGAGCACTGTTTGCTCTTCCAGAGGTCCTGAGTTCAATTTCCAGCAACCACACAGGACGGCTCCAAATCATCTGTGATGAGATTTGGTGCCCTCTTCTGGCCTTCAGGCACACATGCAGGCAGAACACTGCATACATAGTAAGTGAATAAATAAATGTATCTTTTTTAAAAAAAAAAAAGAATGTGGGGTTGATCATCAGCCTCTGTCATGACTGAGGATGAAGCGTAGCCATCTTCCAAAAGGCCTAGATGAGCCTCTGCAGGGTGCTACTATACTCCATATAAAACAGAAGGCACGTGAGCAGAGAAGTCTCTGTGGGCAGATTGAGGTGATCACTAGGTAAATACGGTCAAAGATGGACAGAGGGCCCCATGAGAGAAACCTGCTGCCCGGAGAAGGATCTGCCTCTGCTCACAAGGCCGTAAGGCTTGGCTACCATGCTATTTCCAGATTTCCATTTAAAGGTTGAATAAGCAGGGATTAGTTGAAAAGTGGGTAATAACTCCCTACAGCAGGGTTGGGGTCTTGAAAACAGGTTAGCTCAGTTTTCCGTGGGGTTCTTCCCTCAGTTCAACAAAAGTCCCAGAAGAAAGTTAGTGGCTGTTGGTTTTGCTTGATGCATCCACTTCCCTCAGCCTTATAACAAGCTGTGTCTCCAGTACTCAGGGAGCAGCATGTTCTGATACTGAGTCAACCATTCCCCTCAATTTGCCGACAAAGGAATAATTGTGTTGTCTCTTAGGCAGTCATATGGATGCCCAGAGACTTGTATTTTTATCCTCTTGGGAGTTCTTTTTTTTTTTAATTTTTGTTTTTCGTTGTTATTTGTTTTTGGGATAGCATCTGTAGTCCTGGCTGTTCTGAAGTCCCTATGTACACCAGACTGGCCTCAAACTCCTGCCTCTGCCTTCTGAGTGCTGGGATTAAAGGCCTGTGACACCATGGTGGGCTATTCCATTGGGGGTTTAATGGGGGATAATGTAAGCAGGTGGAGAACAGAGAAGCCAATGAAAAGATGGGGGGGGAGGGAGACGGAGAGGGGAGGGAGAGCAGGTAGTGGGAATGGGTACAACATTGACCTTCCAGATCCAGTGAGACCTGAGCTTCTAATTATGTGAGCCAAAAAGCCGTGTTTGCCTAAGCTTGTTTAGCTTGTGTTTTTGCTCATGTTTTGTTTCTGCTGTTTGTTTTTAGACAGAATCTTACATCATAGCTAAAGCTGTCCTAGAACTCACTATGTAGCCAAAGCTGGCCTCAGACTCAAAACAATCTTCTGCCTTGGTCTCCTGAGTACTCAGGCTGTAGGGGTGCATGTTCCATGCCCTGTATCTGCATTCACTGGAAACAGAAGCCCTGCCTGGCCCATGCCTCCTTACTCATGCTGCAGGACTGGGTGTCTGTTCCTTCCCATCAAAGGACCCTGCCTTTGATATATTCAGTCCTTTTCGGAGCTTTGCCTAGACCCTGTGTGGAAGGTTAGAGAACTGATCCTCAGCGGAGTTTCTGGCTGTCCTCCTGGCTTGCATGGTCCTCCCTGAGAGCTGGCTGTAGGGATTCCCTGACTTTGCCTTCCTGTATCCCATCTGGCACTTTCTCCTGATGCTCAGCACCTCTTCAGATGATAAACTGAACAGACCCTCTGGGTCCTAGGATATCCACATACCTGAGCTGCCCCGGTGAGGCATCCTGCCCCCATGTGCCTGGCAACATTGGCAGGGATTTAGTGAGACTTGTGGTGTGTATGTCTTCTTCATGTAAACCGTCACCTCGTACTGTCTCCACCGGACAAGACCCGTGGCTTGCCAGCCCCGTTCACCTTCTGGTTTGGTTTACTCTCATAGCTGAGAAAGCACACTAAGCAGTGGCTTTCATTTCTATCTTTGGAGGAAAGCAGACCGTGTTTGTCACTTTTGTGCAGCTGTGACAACTTACCCATTGGAAACAAGTTAAAGGACTTAAGCTTTTACTTTAGTTTGTGGTTTAGAGGATTCAGTCTAGCAGAGCTGGAGCAAACACCTGTTGTTTCTGACTCCATGAAGAGGCAGAGCTGCTCTTGTGGACCAGAGGGGCAGGGAAGGTCACTAGGGACACTACATCCACAAGGATCTACGCCTAGTGGCCTACTTTCTCCAGCTAGGTTCCCACTTCATATCCAAACTATTAGAAAGACTTAAATGTGCTTGGCCTGGCTACCTGGGAACCACAGCGGAAGGTTTGCTGACTGTGATGGATTATGTAAACATGAGTGGCTGTTTTGGAGGATTGCAAGGCTTCACAAAGATTGAGGGAAACCAGTGGCCCAGAGAGCAGCAATGGCTTATGGGAGTAAATAAATGTAAAAGACCCCAGGGAAGAGATCCAGGGTGGCTCCAACACAGGGTGCAGGAGGAAAATGTGAACTTAAGATCAAGGCTTCTGTGTTTAGCTGGTGCCAGATCTTGCAGGGGCTTGAGAGATATTTAAGTAACAGATAGTAATGCAGGGGAAGGACCCTTGAGAAGATGACATGATAGAATGTGTGCTTTAGAAAGGTTATCGTGGCTTGTGGGTGAGGTAAAAGGCAATATTGAAAGTAGGAGGTAAGGACTCAGGCATTAAGCTGGCCTGCCCCTGTCACCTGGCAAAATGCACTCAGGCAGTGCCCTGGTCTGCAGGCAGGTGCAAAGGACCCCTTTAAAAGAAAGACCCCCTGCTTGCTTATGCTTTCTTTCTCTCTTGCATTCCTGCTGTTCTCCTAGGGCAGAAAGAATTTTTCCTGTCTCCCTCTTCTGCCCTCTCTCTGTCTCTGTGTCTCTTTACCTCTTTTCTCTTTCCTTACCCCTCCCTCCCTTTTCTAATAAAACTTCTCACTTAACCTCTGTCTGCCTGGCATGTTTGTCATGTCTGTGTCATCATTGTCCTGTCCTGTCCCCACCCCACCCTGTATCCCATGCCCACCCCCAAGGTTCCCCTCATGCTTTATCATAACAGGAGGTGCATCCACCTGCCTGGTGAGAGAGTGAGGGATTTGACAAGAAGACAACCAAGGATCTTTGCATCTCCAGGCAGGCAGGGGTCCGAACTTCCATCCTGCAGTGTGGCTTCCTCTGGGAACAGCAACTTCAGGTCCTCTGGTTTCTGAGTCAGAGTTCTGAGCCACCTCCTCTGGTTCATGGTTACCCTGAGGCACGTCAGCCGCCTTCCTCTGTCCTAATTGCTTCCTGCCAAGAAAGCTGCCTTCTCCAGGTGTCCTTGAGGAAACCCTCGTGAAAGCGATGGAGCGTCTCAGAAGGAAGCCAGTCCTCCGCCTGCCACTGCCCCCAAACCCCTCCCACGAAGCTCCTATCACACCTGGCTCAGCGTGGGAACGCCAGTGAGTGGTGGAGCAGGATTATACTAAAATGCCTCTGACCAGCAGGGCAGGTGAGGGCTGAAATCCATCATGTGCTCTACTTATTAAACTGAGCACACCGGGATGCCATTTGTTCAGGGGCGGGGCTGGGGGTGTTGCTTGGTTGGTCAGTCTTTCTTTCTAGGGTCTTACTATGTGAGCCCACTATGTAAACTAAGCTGGCCTTCCCTCTGTCTTTCTCGCTCTCTCTATCTCTGAGGCTGGGTTTCTCTGTGTAGCTTGGCTGTCCTGGAACTCACAGAGGTCCACCTGCCTCTACCTCCTGCGTGCTGGGATTAAAGGCATGCACCACCATGCCTGTCTGTGTCTTTCTAGTAAGTTCAAAAGTGCTGTTGGTTGCATAGCTGTGTACTTACTTCCACTCAGAAGAGTGCCTTTTCTTGATTTGCACAAAAGCAACACACGAACCATTACCCAGCTCGTAGTCATACGTTACTATGCACTCATTTGGATTCTTGCGATGTCTTCTACCAGTGTCTCCTGCCATTAACATCCTTCCTGGAATGGTAGAACACTCCTGTAATCCCAGGGCTCAGAAGGCTAAAGAAGGATTGGGAGAGTAAGGCCAGGCTGGGCTACATAGTGGGAGACTGCCTTAAACAAACAAAATACAAACCATTGCCCATACAGTCAGTTGTCAGTTCTAGTTTAGAGGCCAACACCTTTAAAAAAAAAAAAAGACTTATGTATGTATTTTATGTGTATGAGTGATTTATTTGCATATATGTTGCATGACAGAAGAGGGCAACAGACACCATTTGAGATGGCTCTGTACCACCATATAGGTGCTGGGAATTGAACTTAGGAACTCTGGAAGAGCAGCCAGTGCTCCTAATCACTGAGCCACGTCTCCAACTCCAAGCTCAGATCTTTTTATGTTTGCTTCTTAGACAAGTACTCATGTATCCCAGGCCCTGCTTGAACTCAGTAAAATAGAGTAAAATGACCTATGCTGCTTCCCCTTCCCAAATGCTGGGATTACAGGATGTGCCACCATATCCATTTTAAGCAGTGCGGAGGATTGAACCCATGGCTTTGTGCATGCTGAGTAAATAAATACTCTACTAATTGAGCTGCATCCCCAGCCTGGCCCACGTGTCCTGAATTGCTTGCCGTTGGGACCCTTTGCAATCTGTTTCCCTTTTTCTTTGAAGTAGCTTTAGGTCCATATGCTTTATGACTAGGTTCCCCACCAGACCAAAGATCCAGCTTGGCCCAAGGAGGCTTCTGAGGTGCTCTGTGAACTCCCCTGGGCCTCTTTCCCTTTGCCCCACCCTAGCCCTGCCCAGCCACTTTAGGAAAGATGACCAAGAGGCCTTGCACAGTCACACCTTTTATTTATTGTCAGTGGGGAACACACACCACATGGTACAGGGTTGATCAGTGAAGATGGTTGCTGTGGGCACAGCTATAAGCGGTGCATATGCAGGGGACAGGGATCTGCTTCCTCCCTGCTGTTGCTTAGAAGGCGCTGGACCTGGCCAGCCTCCACCACACAGAGACACATGCATCCTGGGAGGCCCTGCCCTGCCCCCACATTCTGACAAAGCTAAGAAGAGAAAACCCTGGAAAGTCTAGAGAGAAAAAAACAATCCCATGTTTTTCTAAGACTTTTAAATTGAGCACATGAATTATTTCTTTCTTTTAGAACAATGAAGGAGCTATGTAAGAAATTTATTCTTAACCCCATGGTGATTTCTGAAGTCAACATAAAGCCTCACCCAGGGTGGATCTTCAGGAAATAACTTTTGCTTTAATACATTTTTGTGTAAAAATATTTACAGTGTCAGCTCATTACTGCCCTGCCTAGGATGATCAGCTCGCTCTTTCCTCCTTCCTTGCCCCATGGTCTCCTGTGTAAAATGGATTTCTGCTTCTTAGGCTCTGCCACTTCCAGGGCAGAGAAGAATTAGTGCCTTTGCTAACGGGCTTCTTTTTATTTTCTTCTTCACTTTGAAAGGAAGTTGGTAATTATGCAGCTGCATAGACTGGCATGGCACCTGAGCAAAGCAGCCTACACTGATGATTTTTAGGGATGAGAAATAAGGAGCTCATCACTTAGCCAGGAAGGATGATGAATGAGGATAGCAGGTATGAGGAGGCTGAATCTGGAACCATGGCGATTCACAGAATTTCTGTAAGAGGATACAGAGCCTCAGAGGAGAACTTGGATAGATCAATGTTTTGACTGCCTGTGTATTTTCACGTCTGTGCAAGTCATGCTAGCCTTGCGCTTCCCAAGCTGGAGCAGAGAAGAGACCTATCTCTCTTCTGAAGGCAGGGATAGGTGCTCTACCACCTGGTCCCTGGGCATACAGTGCTCTAGACACCCAAGAGAGTGTGGGAACAAGGCCTAACCTGCCTATGGCTCCTCCCATCAGTAAGAAGGTAGAGATAGCGTTGGGTCTGTTGAGCTGCCTGAAACCCTTGACCTAAGTAGCAAATATTGCCATGAGTAGGCAGCCAGAAGTCTAAAGTGATCAGTGCTTATCACCTTGGAAAAACAAAGCAGCTCTTTCAGGAAGGAAAGTACTGGGGAAGACGACATAAGATGCCTCCAGGATTTGGTTAGCAGCCTCCAAGAACAGCACTGGTCCATGTGAGAGACTGCCAGGAAGCAGAAAAGAGGATGCTTGAAAATGGAAAGACTTTAAGCTCCTCATCCTTTTTGGAAGACCATAGCCTCAGAAACTGCTTGGCAGGAAGCTTCTGAAAGACAAAAGTCAGTTTGTCCTGCAGTCAACATCTGGACAAACATACACAGAAATGAGTGGGGCAGAGGAAGTCTTTTAGAGAGCCTTGTGTTTAAGTCTCAGCACTGTGTCATCTCCTGGCTGCTTGCTCTCACCAAGAGACCTCCCCATCCTCAACCCTTGCCCTTAGCTTCCAAGCCTGGGGTAAAGGTCCTAAAACCTGTCTCTCTGGGCTGGGAGGACAAAATGAGGTGCAAGTAGATACAAGCCTTTGCAAACCAAAGAATTCTGTATCGTCGTTGTCATGGTGAGTTCAGCTAGATTCAACATTTGGGGGTGAGGTGAGGAAAAGCTTTTCACTAGAAAATTTAAGTCCCATCTGAGCCAGGCTGCTGAGCATTTATGTATCTGTGGTGCTGATGACAGCACAAGACGCACTTAACAGGCAGCTCATGAGAGTTATGGAACAGCCCCATGAAGCATCCTAGATAAACACCTGCTAGCATCACTTGAGGCTATGAATTCCTCAGCCTCACCACGTGTCTCCGGATAGGCAGGATGGAAAGAAGGTGGCTTGTTACCTCCAAATGCCACAAGAAGGATGGTCTAAGAGAAGTTTGGACTGCAGGTCAGACTCTCCAAAAGTTTCTAGCAGCAGCAGGGAGCATCCTTGCTGCAGGGCAATCTCCGCCACCACATGCCCTGCCTCACAAGCATTTTCTACTCCCACCCTAGCTGAGATCATCTGAGACAGTTTGCGCAGCAGTTCAAGAGGAAGTCAACTGTCACCACACGTCAAAGCTAACTCCAGATCACAAGCACAAGGAAAGTGAAGAACTGGAAGAAGCAAGATGGGTTTCTCTGGAAAGCACGCAGCATGATAGTTGGCTCATAGACCCTAAAGTTGAGAAAGCAAAGCTGGTGAGCTTGGAAAATGATGGATTTGTTTACCTGGTGGATCTAGGGTGGAGGGGTCAGAAAAAGCCTTTCACGTGGAGTATGTACGCCCAGCACATTCTAGGCATTTGGTCCATAAATGCAGCTCAGAAGCCTGAACAGGGGCCAGATGATCCTTTTCTTCTAGCTCCTCCTGCCTGTGGCTGTGAAAGAACAAGCCAATCCCTGAAACCAAGCCAAACTCAGAAAGAAGCCACTGAGATGTGGGGTATGAACTTGCCTGGCTCAAGGTTTCCATCTCTGACGCCAACGCCCAAAGTGCACGACCTAAAGTCTTTCGTGGAACTGAAAAAGGTAATAAAAGGAAGTAGCAGAAGCAGCAGGACTGCTGATGGGATGGTTGAGTGCAGGTTCTCAAAGTCTGGTGGTAGCCCCACTCCTTTTGCCTAAACATTTCCCCCCTTGAAAATTAGCATTTGTATATCTTTTTAAATCATTTTTATAAGAAACCAGGTAATATAGAGTATATTTTAATGGTCTAATAAAATGATCTTAGCTCTTTGAAAGGGCACTAAAAAAATACCATAAATTTTTATTTTTCTTAAAACTTCTACCCATGTGGCACAGGCTTTTCATTTGGTCTTCCTGCAGCTTTGGGGGTGCTAGCTGGAGGACACACTAGTTCTAACAACTTGTCAGGTGCCTTGCACCCTAATCTCTGTTGTGTTCCACATCCCTGACTAAGACCTCAACCTCTGGAAGTTGTCTCATTACCCTGTGAGCTTCCAGAAGGCGTGGAATGTGTTTTTTTTTTTGTAAACAACCGTATTCATAGCACCATCAGGTGCCTGGCATTGAACAAGTGCTCGACAAGCATTAGCTGAAGAAAGGACTCAAGGACCGTTCCAAAGGCTGGGCCAGAGGAGCCAGGTAGAGTCAAGGGGGCAGGGCGGAGACCACCTCTCAAGGAATCTGGAAAGGAGAGACCCAGTTTGGCCCTTTGACTAGGGGCCTGTGGGACCACACTGTTTATTTAGAGCAGAATCCTGGGAACAACAGGATCTCGAAGCAAGTCCTCAGCCCCTCCCTAACCTCGCCTCTTGGGTCAAAAGCCAACTCCCCTAAGCCCAAAGGATGTTGGTTCTAGGCCAAGGATGGAGGTGGAGCTAGTGACTATCTGAGGGCAGGCTACTTGAGAGGACCCATCTCTTTTGCAGGATGAGGTGGTCCCTCATAGAACTTGACTGAGGAGAGAAAGGCTTGGGCGGAGGAGTGGGTGACCTAGAGAGTGAGGCTGGAATGCCTCTCCCCCTGGGGATGGGCCAGCACAGAGGATATCAGGTTGGGAGGTGCCATGCCTGTCCTGGCCAGGGGCCCTGCCCCTCACCAGCCTCTACTTCTGCATGTCACACTGCAACAGCAACACAATAGACGGGTCACTCTTGGCTGCCTCCTTGAACTCCTCCAGTGTAATCTGGTCATCCTTATCCTGGTCCATCTTTTTGAAGATCTTGTCCACACGCTGCTGGGGTGTGAGCCCATCCTGGTTCATTCGCATCATGATCACGGTACCCACCATTTTATAGATAGCCTGATGGAGCAAAGACAGAGGTGTGAACACCCAGCTGGCAGGGAGGACTGAGATGGATGAGGGGGTCTGGGCATGGACTGAGAGGACTGGAGGACGGTGATGACACTAGGTAAAGAGACACATGGTCTGGGGCTGACTAGATGGCTCAACGGTAAGCAGCTTGCTGCACGAGCCTGATGACCTGGGTTTGGTCTCCAGAACCCACATAAATGTGGAAAGAAATAACTGACTCCACAAAGTTGTTCTGGGACCTCACACAACGCTGTGGAAATGCACCCCTCCCCATCAGGTGTGTTCAACTCACCTGCCTTTGAACTCACTATGTAAACCATGCTGGCTCTGAATTCACAGAATCACCTCCCTCTGCCTACTGAGTGCTAGGATTAAAGATGTGCACTAATTCCTAGTACATGAACTGGCTTTTTGGATCCCATTCCCTATGGAGGGGAACCCTGGTCAGTCTAGATACAGGGCAGAGGTAGGGGGTGCTGATGACAGACTTTGATGATTCCTCATGGGAGGCCTCACCCTCTAGGAGGAGGGGATGGGGAGATGGTGAGGGAAGTGGGAGGGTGGGAGGGAGAGGGAACTGGGATTGGTATGTAAAATAAGATTGTTTTAAAAAGAAAAAGAAAGCGTACACCAACACACCCAATCAATTAAAAAAAAAAAAAAAAAAGACTACCTAATAAGCACTTTAAATGAATCATGCCTCAAACTCAACTCTTTAACCTACTTCTCACCTATTGTGCCTCTAGAATTCTGCCTTAACAAGTAAGGACTTCACTCTGCCAGATTTAAAGGCAGTGTTTCATCCAGGCTGGCTTGGAACTCAATATGTTGCTTAGCTTAGTCTTGAACTCACCATCCTTCTGTCTCAGCTTCCTGAGTGCTAGGATTACAGCAGTGTGCCACCATCCTTAGTTCTCACATCATTCTTCTCTCCCCTCACACACACACACACACACACACACACACACACACACACACACACACACACACACACACACACGCACACAAACCATCTGATTTTGTAATGGGCCTTATATCCACTTGCTTTCCACCATTTCCACAGTTCAAGCATGAAGGCAGCCTCCACCAGCTCCTGGCTGGATTTCTGTGGAAGTCTCCTCACTGGTTTGCCTGCCTCTTCTGCCCACACTCTCCTCAATGATCTGATTTCCACTCTCAGAATACACTAAACGCATCTACCCTGGCCCGAGCCACTGAAGGGACCCCTGGCTCCCTGTGGGACCATCTTCCTGCCATCCTCCCCTCTGCCCTGGCCTCCTGCCTCACTGTGAGCCAGGCAAACAGGCAAACAACTTCACCTGCAGGATGGTTCATGCTGACTTCACCTGCAGGATGGTTCACGCTGCAGAACTTAGAGTTGGCACCTCCCCATTTTCCTCCATCACTCTCCCTTCCTTTTGTTTTGTTTTGTTTTGTTTTCATACCATTTACTGCCCGGTATGACCCAAATTTACTTAGTAATTTACTAGAAGGATCTTCTATGAAAGCACATGGCAGACACTTACGATGTTTTTTTAAAAGCAAAACTACCAAACAAACAAAAAAAAAGCCAGGCAGTGGTGGCACATGCTTTTAATCCCAGGCCAGCTTAGTCTAGAGAACGAGTTCCAGGACAGGCTCCAAAGCTACATAGAGCAAGGGCCATGGCCAGGTTGCGGTCAGGCTGAGGTCAAAGGACAAACGTGTAGGAATTGGTTCTCTCCTACTATGTGGGGTCCCCGGACAAATCTAGGTAGTAAGACCTGGGAGCAAGCAACTCTACATCATCTCTCCAGACCTCAGTATTTACTTCTTGAAAAAACAAATGAATTGACTTAGCTACTCTAGATTTGATTCAGTGTTGGCTGCCACATGCTCCATTTTTTCATCTGGGGAAATGGGGTATCTGACACTATCTACCCCATGGGCTAAACAGCGAGCAAGGGGCTTGCAGAACTGTGGTGGGAGAACGCTGGGGGCAGCTAGAAGCCTCCTGAAGCTCAAGAACACTGGACGCCCACCCTGGCCCCCCGCACCTCAATGATCTCCAGCATCTCCAGACGTGTAATGCGCCCGTCGCCGTCCAGGTCGTACATTTCAAAAGCCCAATTGAGCTTCTGCTCGAAGCTGCCACGAGAGGTGACAGAAAGGGCACAGATAAACTCCCGAAAGTCGATGGTGCCGTCGCCGTTCTTGTCGAAGGTGCGGAAAGCATGTTGTGCAAACTTGGAGGCATCTCCGTAGGGGAAGAACTGAGGCAGGGGTACAGGTTATTGGGGCGCAGCGACAGCCCCACCCTCGCTGCCTATCACATCCTTCTGAGTCCCACCAGCTCTCAGGTCCCCAGTACCGGTCCACCCCCCCCCCATGTCACGCCCCGCCCGCCCTGCACCTTGATATAGAGCTGCTGAAACTCCTCCAGGTTGAGGATGCCGCTGGGACAGTCCTTCAGGAACCCTTTGTACCACTGCTTTAGCTCCTGCTCGCTGAACTCTGTGTTCTGGACCAGGTCTTCGAGCACCTCGGGGGCCAGCTTGCTGTTGTTTTTCCCCATGGTGGGCCTGCAGGACAGAGAACTCCCTCTGTAAAGTGTCTCTCCACCCTTGCCCCACTTAGACCTTTCTTCACACTCCCCCCCCCCCCATGAGGAGCCCTTCTTCCTAAAGTCAGTACCCCTCTTCCCACAGCCCCTCCCTCCCTGGCCTCCCACGTCAGTTAGCCCCACCACAACACTCTGCACCCCAGAGCAGACCCCTCTGGAAGGACTTTTCCAGCCTTTCCTGGCGGCAATAGATTACCTTGGTGACTTGTGGTATAGTATGGCCCAACCTTCATTCTCACGGCTGGCTCCTATCATTTACCATTCCCTAGCTCCCTAGCATAAAGCCTCAACTAATCTCCCAGCTGGCAAGGGCTGTCTGCATTCAGCACCCTCCCTCCTGGGCAGACTTCTCTTCTATCAAAGTCCCCCAGGAACCATTTCCCAAGTTCCAGGCCTTCCTGGGAACCCCACACAGGAAGCATCTCTCTCCTTCCTTCCTCCCTTCCTGAGTACAAGTAGAAGGCCTAGCCTAGAGCAGTGATGACCCCGATTGCATTTTGCTTTTCATTAACCCATTCACTCCCTGAGCATTTGTTGGGGGCCTGGACCTGGCATGAAGATAAAGCTAAGATGATCAAGCCTTCAGTAGCTCATGTGAGCTTTCTAGATAGACGACTGTCTATTGCAGACAACTGTCTGCAATCCACGCCAACCTAGAGTTTTGTTTTGTTTTTTTTTTTTTTTTTTTTTTTCAAGATAGGATTTGGAGCCTGTCCTGGAACTCACTCTGTAGACCAGGCTGGCCTCAAACTCACAGAAATCTGCCTGTCTCTGCCTCCCCAGTGCCAGAAGTAAAGGCATGCACCACCACAGCCCAGCCAACCTGGAGATTTTAAGGCAAGAGTTTGGAAGTCCTGATCTATGTCCTGGAAATCCAGAGAGTTTTGAAATTTCCTTTGGCTGCAATGTGCAAGGTGACTTCAGGGTGGGGCTGGAAAGATGGCTTACTGGTTAAGAGCACTTGTTGCTCTTCCAGGGGATCCAAGTTTGGTTCCCAACATCCATGTCAAGCAGCTCACAACCATCTGAAACACTGGTTCCTGGGCATCTAACAACTCTGGCCCCCAGGGCACCTGGGCTCATGTGCACATACCGACAGGCAGAGACACACACCCACACATCATTAAAAATAGTAATTAGAAATCTTTAATAAAAGATGAGTTGAGGTGGAGAGTGGTGAGCTGTACAAGGAGGAGCTAGGCATACAGTTTAAATGGAGAGATGTGGATGGACTGACCGGTGCTAGGAGAGAGCACTTTCAGCCCTTGCTGACTGTATTTGGGAGGGAGATGAACACAAAAATCAAGGCAAATGTTCCCCAAGCTAGTTACAAGATATTTCTGGACCTCAGACTCCTCCTCTGGGCCATGAGATCAAGGAGCAGTGAAGGTGGCAACATCCTTCCCTAGCTACTAACCTACCACCCCAAGAAGATGAATAAGTCTACAGGAGAAGCTGAGGAGAGGGAAGAATGCTATCTTCTGGAGCTTGGACCAGGGCCAGAGTCCAGGGTGCCTCTGCACCACCCACCTGTAGGCAGAAGTGAGGAACTATCCTCTGCTGCCTCCTCCCCCAACGATTGTGTAAGCTTCAGGAGTAAGGATGTTGGAAAGCTCGGAAGCAAAGGTGTCTAACGGAGGAGGCAGAACCTCTCCCGTGGCTCTTGGAGGATGTGCCTGAGTGTCTGCATGAGGGGCTGGGTCTATGTGTAGGAGGGTGTCAACGTATGAGGCTGCAAATCTGTCAGAGCACACACGTCTCTATGTGTCATGGTGTCTGTGTGGTCCTCACCTTCTGCTCTCTTTCTTCTCTCTTCTCTCTCCCGTGCTACCTTCCCACACTTCTGTCTTAGAGGTCCTTCCCTGTGCCCCGCCCCTACTTGGCCCTAGACCCATTGAGGACCAGAAAACACCTCCCTTCATCTCTCTCAGGTAGTCAGAAAGTCAAAGTAGGCAGAACCCTTTGAGATCATCCCCTTATTTTATCAAAAGAAACAAAACTGAAAGAGAACAATGTCTTAGACAGGGATGTCAGTCAGCAGAGGGGTTCCACTGCACATCCAGGCTGAATCCATACCAACTGCTCGAGCTGTCCTTTCTACATGATGATAGTTCTCTCTCAGCACAGACCTTCTCTACCCCCACCTGCCTTCTGGGGAAAACAGCTCTGAGCTTGTGGTCTCAGTGGGACCATTTTGCCTGGGCTGCAGCCCATACTCTGACAGGCGGACTATCGTTCCATCCTAGTGGATGCCCACAAGCAACTTTGAGTCAACACATCTACAGCCAGATTCACCATCAACTTGAACAACTGTTCTCTCCCCCACCTCTCTGTCTCTCTCCCCCTCTGCCCCACTTCTCATTCTCCTCTGGGTGTGGGGTATAAGGAAAGGAAACAGACCCCATGGACTATTTGAGATTTCCCCCTTTCTCCAGGTCCAGCTTGTCATCAGGTTTTGAAATGTTCCTGGAACCTCTGCTATGCCCATGAGCAGGCATACCACTCACCATGTTGAAGCCCAGCCAAAGCTTTGTCAGACCAGGCCCATGGTCACAGGGCTTACCTGTCCTGCAGGAAGGGACTTCCTCCTGACACCTCTGTTTCAAGGGATGATCACCCCTAGTTACAATGTAGGGTATGGGTGACACTCTGAAGCTCCAGAGTCATCTAGAATCTTGTTTCAAGCTGCTCACCTGTTGACCTTCACCCCCCACTGCTCACCCTGTCACCACATACTCTCCGAGCCAGGCATCTCTGAGACAGACCCCACCTCACCTATGTGCTTACATAAAGTCTCTCCCTTAACCCTTTCTTCTCTGGGCAGACACAAGTGCCAGCTGCCTTCACTTCTTTTGCTGCTGCCTTCTTCCTTGCTCTTCCCAAGCTGGGCAGTGGTCAGGCAACAGCATAGCTCAGCCCTCTGGGCACAGGCAGACCTTGTGAGGCTTTGGTGTGGAACCCTTACACATACACCATCTCCTGACCCTTATCTAGTATCCCAAAGGAGGCTTTTGTATTGCCCAAAACAGGGAGAGTGCCCAGGTCTTTCTGGCTAACAGTTTCCCCCTCCAACAGAACTTCAACTATTTCTGAGCATCTTGGACAGGGAAAGGGGTTCTTTTCCCCTGATGTTCCAGTCTGTTTCTTTGAGTCTCTCCGTATTGGTTTCTGCTTTCCATCTGTGCCCGCTCATACCACCCTGCAGAAGCCTGAAGGCAGAGCCTAGGATGCAGTCATGTTCAGTGGATGCCACTTAGATTATGAGAGAAGAACAACATGCTCTTCTTCTTTGGTACTATGTCACACTGTTTTGTTTATCTGTGATCTCCTAACAAGCCTACTTCAGAGACAACAGAACCCAGAGCCGGGAAAAGGAAAGGTTCACCCAAGGTCAACAGCTGCAAAGCAAAGACCAGAGCCTAGTTGAGGGCATGTTCTGTTGGAGTGGTGGCTTCTGGAGGACTGTCCTTCAGTTGAGGAGGTACCCCTTGCTCTGTGTGCTCAGAGGCCTCTTTAGCAGGCTTAGGGTTAGGGGGTTCAAGTTGAGAGGCAGCAGTGAAGGTAGGAAGGACTGAAGGAGGCAATAATCCCACACCCTTGCCTAGCTTCAGAGGAGCTGGTGCTGAGGCGGTTGCCATGGTGACAACATCTCCCTGGTCAGAAGATTTTCTCTTTCCCTCTCCTCCCTTTGCTCTTCTCCAAGCATCAGCAATGGCAGGAACAGCCAGGTCTTATTCCTCCCCTTTATAATAAGAGGTGAAAGTGACACCTGCAAGGTGATCTGGGTTGGCCACCTCCAATTTGGAGTTTTTCATGTCAGGGTGGTCCGTTGGTTTGGAAAAGACCCCTAAGAGAATGAACCTGCAGGGTGTGTGTGAGGGAACAGTAACCTGTACCTAGGCCTGAGTAAAAAGGATGTCCCTACAGTGAGGACTGGGGCCTCTCTGGTCCCCTCTGAGAAATGTCCTAGTGGTTTAAGCTTTGTTTTTCTATAATCAGCTGTGGAACCAGAGTGTGTCAGAGTTGAAAGGCTGTTCAAGACCACCTCATCTAATCCTCCTCTACCCTGTTCTTTCCCCCCATCTCATGAAGAATTCGAGAGGGAAAAGACTTGGCTAAAGTCAAGCAACAACATAGGAAAGGACAAGGGTCATGCCAGAGAGGGGGGGAGGAAGGGAGGGAGGAAGAGAGAGAGGGGAGGAGAGAGAGAGGGAGAGAGAGAGAGGGAGGGAGAGAGAGAGAGAAACCAGGCATGAAAAAGGCAGAGAAGAACTGATTACAATGAGAGGGGAGGTGACAAGGGATGGAGAATGGAACTGTGGAGTGGTCTCCTGGAAGGAGCATGTCTGCTTCACGATCCAGACAAGACAAAAGTAGTAGAATATAGGATCTCTGTCTAGCTTGGGGGCTGCTAGAGGAAGCTGCTGCATGTGACTGAGACAAGACGTGGGGGGGGGTCTTCATCCTTCCCTTGGGTACCCTGTGAACTGTCAGCAGTGTAGCAGTGAGCAGGGGCAGAGGTGACCAGGGAATGAATTTGCTATGGAGTTGTCTTTGGGAACAGGACCCTGAGGGATGAATAACAGTTAAATGATGGTGTGGGTGTGGGCTACCTCCAGGTAGAGGTTTCCATGGAACTAGGCAAACCACCGTCTCCAGAGGCAACAGGAGACAGGGTGACTGAAGCCTCCTCTGGCACTATCGGCACCACACACCCCCACAGTGTGTGTGTGTGTGTGTGTGTGTGTGTGTGTGTGTGTGTGTGTGTGTGTGTTTTGCACTGGGGCCTGAGGAATGGTTGTTCTTACCTGAGCTGGGGAGGAGGGGTAGAGATAAGAAGGCAGCTGTACCGCCTTCCTTGAACTGAGGACCTGGCTCGAAGTGAAGGTCCCTTGCCCAAGGCGGGCCCTCCAGATGGCTGTCCACCTATGACAGACCCAGGGTCAGGAAGATGGATCTGAACAGCTGAGGATGGGAGGGGAACGCGGAGGAGGAGGGGCTCAGGGCCTCCGCCCCGCGGGGTTGCTCCGAGGGCCCGGCCCCACCCGCATTACCTGAGGCCGCTCTCTGACTCGCTGGGTGGCTCCGAGCCTGGGCGGCCGCTGGGACGAGGCTGGCTAGCAGGCGGACGCCGGGCTCTGTAAGGTCCGCGCCGGAGCCGCCTTCCCAGCTCTTGTATCACTATGTGCTTCTCGAAGGCGACGCGATTTGCATAAGACCCGCCCCCTCTTAAGAACCTTGGACATCGATAGGCTCAGCTGGCACCGAGTGACAGCTGGAGTTTCAGGTGGGGATGGGGTGGCCTGTGAGTCTGGGCCACAGGAGAGCGCCCCGCCCGCCCGCCCGCGCTGACCTTCCCCGGAGTCGCCAGGATTGTAGAGGGCTGTACCCCCATCTGTCCCTCAACCCTGAGGCTCAGAGCCTGGGTCACAGTTTGAAGAGAAAAGTACGGATGATTAAAGTGGATTCGCAAAAACAACCGCGCCGTTGCTATGGTAACAGAAGAACCACAGTTGAATCTCTAAGCCTTCTCTTCCTGGGCCCCAGCGGGGGTGGGGGTAAGAGAGGGGGTGATTCACAAGATGCGACCCCATCCCGTGTCCTACTCGAATCTAGAGGGAATCAATGAGTTGCAGAATGACAAGGGGAAGGAGGGAGGAGATAGGGTGGTCAGGAGCTCCGGCCTTTGCGGAGCCCCCCTCCCACCATGAAGCAGAAGGGAGGGTGAGTGCAGCAAGAGCTGGCTGGACGGGGAAGTACCCTCTACCTAGACTCAGGAGGGTGTGGGCTCCCGCCACCACCCTCCAACCTTAATTCAGATCCATTCTCAAGCCCTGTCCTTACTTCTCAAGGAACCCAAAGGAGTCTTTGGTTCTCCTCCAGAGGACCCGTCTACGTACCCCAGTGACCATTCCATTCCCCACCCTCTCGCATTCCCGTTGCTTAGATGGAGCCGGTTCCCAGCCGCCGCCAGTCTCCGGCCTCGGATGTTGACACAACCCGGAGGCGGTTTACACTGAGCGGGTCTGGAAGGTTTCAGGGCAGCGAAAACGCCTCCTTCCCGTACTTGGGGGTCTCCCCAGAGCCCGCCCAGCCGCCAGGAATGCACTGGTTTCTTAGGAGCTCAACCCAGGTTGGTGGAGAGGAGCTCTCCGATGCCAAACTCCGGGCGAAAGGGGAGCAGAGATCCTTGGACTGGGCCACGTGCGGAGGAGGGACTTCAAGGGATCTATCAAAAGTGGGGGCGGGACGTGTGGGGATTGGTTAAATGGGGTTACAGATGCTGAAGAGCCGCGTTGAAGAGGCAGGGTTTCTGTCCCAGCAGCAAATGTAGTGGTGGGCAGTACTTTGGGGGTTGGGGCCAGGCCTGCCACTAGCAAAAGCCTGGCTTTTGGGACTGGTCTTAGAAACTCCCAAAACAAGCACATTGCGGGGAGTGAGGTGGGGGACCAATGAGACCTCTGTCCTCATTCTGAGCCACGCTGTTTCCTCTTAAGCCAGTTGGGCTGTCCTGTTCTAGCAGCTGAATATGTCTCCTCTTTGTGGCTGTAGCAAAGGGCTAGGGCTCCATAGTCCCAAATAGGAGATTCATCCCGGGCACCTTTGGTTGGTGACTCATGATGGTGATTTCCCGGGCACCTTCCGCGCTTTTGGCCCTGAAATAGTAGCAAGAGTGTTTGGTTACAGTTAGTCATAGCCAATGCACAAGAAAGTGGGGAGAAGCATGGCTTTCTGGAAGTGGTATTTGAAAACCTACAATGGAGTCTGGTTGTTTCTAGGGTTCCTCATAGGATCTCAAGCAAGCCCTTTCTCATTCTGGACCTCCCAGGCTATGAAATGTGGGAGCCAGTACCAGAGACTCGGTGGAATGGAGGAAGATTTGAGAAGGGAGATGAATAAAATGCCATTGTTTTACAATTATAGAGACATGAATCTGAGAGCTTTTCTTGGACTCCCGAGCCCCTAATAATAGCTTACTTTGTTAAAAGATAACGTTGTACTAGAACTTTACAACACCCTTATTTGTGTCTTGGTTTCCACAATTTCCACCCCCTGCAATCAATCGAACCCCTGAATCACCAAATGGAGAAGTCCACAAATGTGGAATCTAAGTTTTAAGTTGTGGGCAGTTCTGATTACCCTCATGAGATCTCCTGCTATTCCTTTCTAGCCTTCTGTCCTGTTGGACCATCTTGTCCAGTGTATTTACAGAGAAGCTATAAAAGTCTTCCTGTAAATGAAAACGTGGAAGCTGTTCTCTTAAAAACAACACAATCATCCATCGATGGTTCCATCAATTAGGTAAAGGCTTCAAGACAAAGTTGCTTTCCCAAAGTCCTGCCTCTGAACATGGCATTAGGGAGCAAACCTTCAATACATAACCTTTTTGAGATAAATTTTATGTCCGAAGTGGGTGGTGGTGGCTTACACCTTTATTTAATCCCAGCACTCAGGAGGCTGGAGGATCTATGAGTTCAAGGCCAGCCTGGTTTACAACCAAGACTACAGAGAGGAAACCCTGTCTCAAAACAAACAACAAACAAAAAATTCAACAATTCACTTAGGTTCTTGCATTACCAGTGTGCTGGCTAGTGTTTTGTTAACTTGACACAAACTGGAGTCATTTGGGAAGAGGAAACCCCAATTGAGAAAATGTGCCCACCAGGCTGGCCTCTTGGCAAGCTTTTGGGAACATTTTTCTGGTGTGAGAAGATCCAGCTTACTGTTGGTGGTGCTATGCCCAGGCAGGCCATTCTGGGTGATGTGAGTAAGCAGACTGAGCAAGCCTTGGGGAGCAAGACAGTAAGGACCATTCCTCCATGGCTTCTGCTTCTCCAGGTTCCTGCCCTGACCTTAGTGGTGGAGTGTGCCTTGAGAGTTGTGAGCTGAAATAAACTTTTTCCCCTCCAAGGTTTTTGGGTTTTGCTCATAGTGTCTTATCACAGCAATAAAAACCCTAAGACAACCAGCAGTGGATGCTGGCTTTATGGTCAGAAGAAGGTCTCAACTCTCTGTTCAGCCAAGAGTTAACATTTGACTTCTTGGATCAAGTGGGGACAGGCATGGAAAGGTAATAGTGATGGGGTGCCAAGGGCTATGGGATCTGTTTACCCATTAGTTTGGAAGTATTTTGAGTTTTCCAGAACCACTTGAACTATACTGGTACACAGGCAGCAGAGTTTGAGCCAGGTATTACTTCCTGTAGTGAAAAGAGACTCAAAGGCAGAGGGAAGGAGAAAAAGCTTGTCCATTATCACAGGGCTCATCAGCAACAAAATTAGAATTCCAACCTTGGTTTCAGTTCAGATTCCTCACTTGCCACCACTGACTGTCCTGTGTACTGCTGGGTTGGGGTTTCCTGTGAAGCAGCTGCAGACAAACCAGACAGCATTTCAGTTTAAATTCTGGAACTTAGACTTGGGAGGATGGACCAGCCAGCAAAGTGTAAAAACCCAGGTGGGTGTTGTGTGTCTAGTCTCAGTGCTGGGAGGGCAGAGGCAATGGGTCCCTGAGGCTCACCAGCCAGATAGCCTATTTGGCTAGCTTGAGGCCAGTGAGAGACACTGCCTCAATAATAATAATAATAATAATAATAATAATAATAATAATAATAATATAATGAGGGGGCCAAAGAGATAGCTCAGTGATTAAGAGCTTGCTCATTCTCATCTAAAGACCTTGAGTTTGATTTCCAGTGTTCATGTCAGGTGGCTCACAACTGCCTTCAACTCAACTCCCTCCTCTGCAGGAACCTGCACCTGTGTGTAGAGAGCCTCGAAGTGACCAGCCTTAAAGATGGTGCTGGCTTCCACCTTCCACCTCCCCAAGGGTGAGCACTCTCTGGCATAAACAAGCCCTTATTTGGTTAAGTCTGTTCAGCCTGTCTGCGTCCACATTAGAGTAGCCTATCTGCAGGGTCCACGTAGCTCACTGGGGTTGGTTAGCGCAAGGGTATTTAAGCCTGTGCAGGGGTCCCCCAGGGTCTCTCGAGTCAGAACATGTTTCAAGGATCCTGATGAAAACTGCATGAAGAAGATCTTCCCCGGGGTCACGTCGTCCTTGCTGGTCGGGGTCGGGGTAGGCACGTACACCCGTGCACATACACACACACACACACACACACACACACACACACACACACTTCATTACTATAAAAATTGCTGAGTATCATGGTGCACATCTGCAATCCCAGAACTCAGGAAGCAGGGGCAGACTATCTCTGTGAGTTCATTGCCAGCGTGGTCTACAGAGCAAGTTCTAGGACAGCCAGAGCTAGATAGTGAGATCCTGTCAGTTATAACAACAGCATACAACAACAACAATAATATAAAAAAAATTTTTTTAATGTGCCTGGGATCACATTAAAGGCATCCAACACTTTGGGTCCCCACATGCCAAAGCTTACACATGCGCACACACCTGTACACATACACAAACAAGTACACACACACATACACTACATACACAGACTCAAAAGTTCTGGAGCTTTGTCATGGCTCTGCTGTTCTTGGCCTTGCACTTTGGCAAACACCTGTTCTGTGGAGAAGGAGGAGGGGGACAGAAAAAGCTGCAGGAAGGATACTGCGGCTGTACAGGCAGCCCTTAAAGGGGCTGCACAGCCCATAGCATTCCAGTTAGGACATAGCACAGACCACTTCAGTTTGCTTTACTAAGAAGCTACCAGTCCTCTCCCTCTGGGTCCTGCACAGTGCCCATGTGGCAGATGATGCCTCTCTGAGTCCCTGGGTTTTCTCCATCATGGCTAGTGCAACCTGGTGACAGCTGGAATTCCCTTGGGTCCTAGCTATTTCACTGTCTCTTTGTGTCTGGGAGAGAATGAGGTCACCAGAGCTGGATCCTTCCTTTCCCCATATTTGCTAAGCATGACTTCATTTTTAATTTCTCAAGTGCAAATCAATCATTTCTGCGTCTCTGTCCCTCTCTGTGACCCTCCCTACCCCTATCTGTCTACTTCATCCCTCCTCTCTTCCATGCTACTGTGAATCTTGAGCAAAGATCTCTTGGGTGGCAATTGGCTAGTGCTGGCTTATTCCAGAGCAGTCTCCTAATGCCACTCTCTATTCGTTCCTGTCATCTTAGTCCTCAGGAACCACTGTGGCACACGTCTTTTCCCAAACCTGTCTTTTCTGCCTTTCCTTAAGCTTTTTAAGGCTACTCTTGCAAAAGTATTCTTTCTTCTTTCCCCTATATCTTAGACAGAAATGATTGCTGTTTTCTTGCAAAGAACATGTAAGTGTTTCACCTGCTTCTCGTCTGTTATCATGCTTGACTGCAAGTGACAGAAAACCCAGAACACAGCAGGTTAGGTAGAAACAGGGAATATAATAGCTCAGGGTGGGTAAAATCCAGGAGTAGATTGGACTTTAGGGATAGCTGGACCTAGGAGCTTACTCAACATAAATAATATGCAACTGAGACTTGGCCTTGTTCTACTTAGTTTTGCCTTCTTTCTTGAAACCAACATAAAGGTACAATCTCTGCCAGCATCTAGGGCTGGAGTCCTACAGAACACAAGAGTGCTTGCTTCTCCTTCCTAGTGTTGTCACTCAGCATTCTGACTGGGACCCACGCTAACCTCCGAGTGCATCACTGAAGGCAGCAGAACACATCACTCTGATTGGACAAGTTGAAGCACTTGCTTACATCTACAACCTGGAGCAAAGGCAACTCTTCCCACAGCAGGTGGGAGTTCCTTCCAAGGAATAAGAGAGTGGCAAAAGCACTGAGGTGCCTGAAATTACGAAAAACACAGATACGCTGGGCTATCAGTGTCCTGACCACAGACAGCAATCAGAGAAACCATGCTAGCTGCTTGTCACACTGCTATGATAAAGCACCCTGAAAATAACAACAACAACAACAAACAACTTAAGAGAAAAGGCAGAGCTTGGCAATGGTGGCACACACCTTTGATCCCCGGGAGGCAGAGGCAGGTGAATCTGAGTTCACGGTCAGCTTGGTCTACGGAGTGAGCTCCAAGGCAGCCAGGGCTACATTGAGAGACACTGTCTTGAAAAACTGAGAGAGAGAGGGCTCAGTGATTAAAAGAACTGACTGCTCTTCTAGGGGACTAGGGTTCGATTCCCAGCAGCCACATAGCAGCTTACAACTGCCTGTGACTCTAGTTACAGGAAATCCAACACCCTCATACAGATATACATGTAGGCAAAACACCAATGCACATAAAATAAATAAATAATAATAAAATAAAAAGAAGTGAAAAGAGAAAAGAGTTATTGTGGTTCACAGTACATAGCAGGGAGTGGCTGGGGCGTGAGGTGCCTGGTCACATTGCATATGTAGTTAGAAAGTAGCTAGCTTTGATGTATCCCAGGACTCCAGCCCAGGATGGTGTTACCCCACCTCAACTAACTTAATTAAGATAAACTTCCACAGACATGCCCAAAGGCTAACCTAATTTAAGTAGTCCTTGTCTAGGTGTGCCTGGAGGCTTGGCTCCCGGATGAGTCTAGAACAGTGGATCTCAACCTTCCTAATGCTGACTTTTTAGTACAGTTCCTCATGCTGTAGTGACCCCTCCCAAACCATAAAATTATTTTCGTTGCTATGTTGTAACTGAAATTTTACTGCTGTTATGAATCATAATGTAAGTATCATCTGTTTTCTGCTTGTCTTAGTCAAACAGACTAAGGGTCATTTGATTCCCCCACAGGGGTCACGACCCACAGGTTGAGAAGCACTGGTGTAGAGCCTGTTTAGCTTACAACCCGCACTAGCCATCACAGGGATCATAGAGGAAAAGTCGTAGAGGAACTCTTTACCCAGGTACATCACAGGCTTGAGAGAAATTAACAAAACATTGTCAAGCATCCCTAAAGCTGAGACAGTGGAGAGCCACTGCCAGCAAGCTTCTACCATCCATCCCAGATGGCTTTCCAACGTGGCCTTTCACAAAGGGACACAGCCAGTTCTGTGAGGTAGTCTGATGGAGAGCTTAGAGTGGGTGGAACACAACTTCCGTTTCTGTTCCAGAGTGGGTCTCTCCTACCTACGTCTCCTACTGGCCAACCCTCAGGAAAAGCCAGAATGATGCAATCCAGGCAACTTCCTGCAGAGCAGAGGAAATCAGGGTGGGGACCAGCAGAAATCAGGGTGGGGACGAGCCCACACAGGTGTAACAGGAAGCACTTGAGTGTGAAGACCCAGTGAGGATAAAGCGCTTAACAGTGCCTGCCATTGACAGGCACTGCATTCCTGTGATTAATAGTCCTGGCCGTCATCCGACAGAGGCTGAGCTGCTGTAACAAAGAGACCCACAGTCAGTGTGACTCAGAGGCTGCTGTAACAAACATACCCACAGTCAACGTGACTCGGAGGCAGTAGATTATTATTAATTCTTATTTGTGTGCAGTCTACAATTCCTGCCAGGTTGACAAACGGCTCCCTCTCTTTTGGAGATGTACAGAGCCTGCTCTTTGGATCCGTGCCCCTTCCTTAGGGTAGTGATTCTCAATCTTCCCAGTGCCGTAACCCTTGTGTTGTGGTGACCCCCCCACCATGATTCTATTTTCATTGCTACTTCATAACTGTAATTTTGTTACTGTTATGAATCATAATGTAAATATCTGTATTTTCTGATGGCTTTAGGTGACCCCTAAAAGGATCATTTGATCCCCCAAAGGGGTCATACCCCACAGGTTGAGTCCTGCTCTCCTAGGGTCTCTAATGAAAACAAACCTCTGCTAAAGACTTTGCCGGGGAAGCACCATCAAGTCTTCTTGCATTCCAAGGAAAACAAAATCCATTCTAGAATTCTGAAGAAGGAACACAATACTAGGAATTGGAGGCTGGTGTTGGAAGAGCTGGGGGAAGAAGTGCAGATTGTGAGATTACCCAGGGATGTCTAAGTATAGGAAGCTACCACCACCTGAGGCTGGAGAGGCAAAACCAAAATCAAAAACCAGCCAATGAAATGATGCTCTCCAGAGCCCACGAGTTACCTTTGTAAGTGCAGCTCTGGCTACTGCCACTCTTAGAGGCAGCATTGCTACTGCCCCTCGGGAACCTGGGAACTCACACTCTTGCTGAGGTTGCAGCCCAGATGTCTGAAGTCTCCTGCTGTTGCTGCTGTCATGGCCAGAGCTAGAGTCCAAGAATGCCACACTGCTGAGGCTGCTGGAGTGCCTGCTGTCACCCTCACTGCTGGAGAAGCCTGCATCTGCCTTGGTGTTTTTGCTGCTGTAGTAACTGTTTCTCCTTCCATTCCTGTGCAAAGAAATAAAGGTGTCCGTCTTCTGCCATCCAGGGTCTACCAACAACACCCATTGCTATAACCTGACAGTGAGTCAACTGATGATGGCTCCATCCATTTAGGGGGGTAGGGCATTGTGTTGAATGTGAAGCTGGCATCTGATAGGCTGGGGGTCTGAATGGAATAAAAGGGGAGAAGGAAAGAAACTAGCTAACATCTGCTTCTTGGTCACCACGAGGTGAACAGCCTCTCCCACATGCTTCTACTGTCACAATGGTCTCCCTGGCCATAGGGTCAAAGTAATGGATTCAGTCAGTCTTGGCCCTTTGAGATCATGATGCAAAATAAATCTCTCCATTAGTGGTTTCTCTGGGGTATACATCACAGCAAGGAAATGTCTAAAACGAGAAACACCAAGGGATTAGCTCATGATGCTTTGACCTATCTTCAGAAAGAGCAGGGTAACTCACTTCCCAGTTGTATCTCAGCTGACCCGTAGGATGTGTGGATTAGACATGGCGATGCTAAATCCAGGCATATGGACAGTCAAGTGCAACATCACACTGGCCATTCAAGGACACAGCCTTTATTCTCCGTCTAGTTGATACTGTCAACTACATCTTTTGTCTCCAACTCTTCTTCATACCTCATCCTACCCCTCCCTTGCAGATGTACCTGGGGGCAGCAGTAACTTATCTCTTGGGTTCAGAAGCCTTTGGTGTCTTAACAAGCAGTGTGGCTATTCTAATGTGAATTTTGGCCCCTAGAATCACCATAGAAACACAGTGAGGGCTCTTCCAGAAGGGTTTCATTGAGCTGGGAAGATTCACCCTGAATATGGTGGCACCATTTTATTGTCTGGGATCCTGGACCGCTGAGCAAAAGGGAAAAGGGGTGGCTGAGCTGCAGCATCCATCTCTCTGCATCCTGACTGCAAATGGGATGGGAACCAACAGCCTTGTGCCCCCACTGCTCTGTTTTCCTCATTATGACAGGCCATACCCTTGAATTATGAGCTAAAATGAATCCTTTCTTTGTTAAATTGCTCTTGTTGGGTATTTTGTCATAGCAAAGAAAACAATAATCAATACAGTCAATTCCTGAGAGCTACAGAAGATAGATTCTATAGACCAAGCACTAAAATATTCTATGCCAATCCTACCCAGGAAGCTAGCCATTAGTCATGTGTGATCAGTGAGCACTTGAACTATGGCTAGTGCAAATAAGTGACTGATTGTTTTCTTATTTATTTTTGGTTTTCCAGACAGAGTTTCTCTGTGTAACAGCCCTAGATATCCTGAAACTTAATTTGCCGACCAGGCTGGCTCAAACTCACAGAAATGTGCCTGCCTTGGTATGCCAAGTGCTGGGATTAAAGGTGTGTACCATCACTACCTGGCAAGTGACTGAATTTTAGACTCCATTTGATTAATCTTATGTAGGCTACAGTCATTAGGTTGGACAGTATGTTTATAAACTTTAAATTTAGGTTTGTTAGCTAGTGATGATGGCACATACCTTTAATCCCAGCATTTAAGAAGTAGAGGCAGGCAGATCTCTATGAGTTTGAGGCCAGCCTGGTCTACAGAGTGAGTTCCAGGACACCCAGAGCTACACAGAGAAACTCTATTAAAAAAAAAAAACAAAGCAAAAAAACAAAAAACAAAAACAAAAACAGATTTTAAGCTTGTGTGATGGCTCTATGGGTAAAGGCACCTGCCACCAAGCCCGACAACCTGACTTCTGTCTCTAGAACCCTGAGGTGGGAGAGAACCTACTTGATGGAAGATGTCATTCTGTAAATATGTTTCTCTTATTGGTTAATGAATAAAGCCCTGTTGGCCAATAGGGAAGCAAGAATAGGCAGGACGAGGAGAGAAGAAGATTTTGAGGAGGAGGTAGGAGGAGAGTCAACATGCAGGACCAAGGGAGAGCAGAACTCAGTCATGATCCTCTCTCCAGTAAGATAAGACCGTGTGGAAATACTTAGATTAATAGGAATGGGTTAATAGTTAAGACAGAGCTAGCCAATAAGAAATGCTAGTAACAGGCCAACAGCTTTATATCTAACTAAATACAGTGTCTCTGTGTGTTATTTGGGACTAGTGTGGCTCTGGGACCAGGCAGGCAGGAAAACCGCTCATAACAAAATGGCGCCCAACGTGGAGCACGAACCCACAACCCTGAGATTAAGAGTCTCATGCTCTACCGACTGACCTAGCTGGGCCTGAGAGCTGCTACCCCACCTCGTAACACCTACTTCCATAAGTTGTCCTCTGACTTGAACACACATAGCACAGCATACATATATGTACATGTACACACACACACACACACACACACACACACACACACAAATAAAAAAAAATAAATGAAACTTTAGGGGTACAGAAAACAAAGTTTAGGAGCCATGAGCTTACTGGGATCTTTGTTAAGAAACATGCCATGCTGCTCTCTGGTCATCTGCAGAACAATGTGGCTTTGTTTCACAGGCCATCAACACCTGAGAGAATTGATTAGGATTATATCCCTCACCCAGGGCTTCCCCTCTGAGAGTGAGGAAGGTGAATTGGGTTAGTATAGGGTGGAGGGTCTGAATCCACATCAGAACAAGCACACTGATAGTCAACTCACAGAAGCCCTTCAGTATCCCTTGGTATGTATAGAGCCACTTCCTACAAACTGTCACATGAGCTAACTGAACTGGTGTAGTCTCTATTGCCCCTTCATCCAGCCCAGCATAGCGTATAAGTTTTAGCACCTTGCTTAGAGATCAGTCAATGACTTCTGATGGGTGCTTGCCAATGCCATTCTGGCTGTTCAATGTTGGAAACAGCATCCTTGGTCTTAGGTGCTTCCATGGCCCTCTGGGAGTCCATGACCAGATAAACAGGGCCAAGCTGGCTCAAGCTAGCCCAATCAACTGCTATGTCCTGGTAGCCTGGGATTTTGAATGGAGAGACACAGGGATCTCTTGTTATAGATTAGTCACCTGGACAAGGACGCTGTATGAAGATAGTCACATGAGATCTAGCTGTGGCACTTTCCTTCTGTGACAATTTCTTGGTTGTTCAACTCTTTCTCAGTGTCCCTGAGATACCACAAAACCCTTCTAACCTGTCATCCCTGGCTGTCCCCACATCACCTAGCCTCCTCTAGCCTCTATTCTTTTCCCCTTCAGATAGCCAGAGCTGGTTGTTAGGCTTGCAGCCAGAGGCATCTCAACTAATAGAGGCCATTCAAGGTCAGAGACAGCCTGCAGTGAAAAGCAGCTGCCAGCAGAGGGACTTCGGGTTCTCTTTGAAGGGTTTCTGAGTGGCCCTGAAGGGTTTTAAAAGGGAAGGTGGGTGAAGAGCCAGGTGAAGACAAAAGGTTTCTCCCTTGCAGTACTACATCTGAGCAAGGACAGGGAAGGCACACAGGGAGATGAATTCCATCACAACCACAACATTGTCTCCTCCCACTGTGGGGGGCAAGTCATCTAACTTTCTGTTGTGTTTATTTATGACTAGAACCTTCTTTATGAGAGTGCTGCAAGACCTGAATGTAACAACACACCTCAAGTACTGCTGGGGACATTGTCTAGCATATGTGTTGACATTACATCTTTCTTTCTCCTTTTGTGGGGCTAGAACCAAGGCGTTGTGTGTCCTAGGCAGGTGCTCTACCACTGAGCTGTAATCCAGCCCCTGTTTTTGCTGTTATTACTCATGTCACTTGAGCATAAACTCAAAATATTACAGATAGAGAGACTCTGACGAGCACATAGTCATACTTCAGCCCATAGGGCTCTCTCCAACACCCTAAAATGTGCAGTTCCAGAAGTAAGTGGGGTAGCTCATCATCTTCCTGGAAGAGTTTGTAGTAATCTTGGAAACAGAAAACCCTAAGACCAGAACACAAGGATAGTCATTTATGAAACTTAGGGTGATATGATGGGTCCAGGCCTCAGTCATAAGACATTCTCCTCTAGGCACACAAGTATTAGCACACACTAGGGTTTGCCACACATTGCACTGTGGGTCTGGGAGATTAGAATAGTGACTATAATCAAGGATCAGCCAGGATGATCAAACAGCTTCATGCTCACTAGTCACATGAACTTAGAGTCATTGAACCTATTTGACCCCATTTCTTCAACATTAAAACTAGTTTAGTTATAGTTCCTTCACTAGGAGGCTATTGTAAGGATTCCAAAGCATTAGCCATAGAAAATGGTTAAAACCTGGTACATCATCAATAGTCAACAAACAATGGCTGTCATACTACTCATCACTAGTAGTTCTGTATGACTGTAGGTAGGAACTCTTCCACTTTCAAGATGGAGATCTGGTTCATGGGGCACCTGGTAGGGCTCATATTTCAGATGTCAGCTTCGCTCTTTCTGACTAGACTGGACCAGAGCTAAGATTTCCCACAGCTGTTCACAGCCCAGACAGACCCCTGAACAGGGCTAGCTAGCTTTGTGAGGGTAAATTGCAGCCATGCAGGAACCATTTTGAAATGCTGCCATTTTGAAATTCTCAATTTTTTTAAACAAGTTTTATTTTCACTGGGGCTGTTGATATCCATTGTCTTTGATCCTGTATCTGTCTACCTGCCTATCTGCCTACATAAAACTGCTCATGGCTCAGTGGGGTAAAGGTCGAGCCTGAGGACTTGAGTTCAATCCCTTGGTCACACATGATAGGAGGAGAGAATGGACTGTCACAAGTTATATCCTGACATCCAATTAAGCCCCATACACATGCGTCACACAGAAAATAAATAAACAAAATATAATACAGCTGTAAATAGATACTTGGCTCATGAACTGTTTCTGTGATTAAAAAGGCAAAGAAAGAATGAACAAGGGGGAGGAAGGGAATAAAAGAGTGGCATTAACCTTTTTAAAGTTTCAACTAAAATTTCAAGTAAAAAACTAAACTGTAGAAGTTATTGTGACGCTACAAGTCTCTTGGGTTTTGGAGAGCAATGTAACATCTTCAGTCAGTAATGTTAGACCTGACAGAAATAGACAGAGAGCTCATGTTTTCCCTTTGGAGGCAAAATCTTACTGTGTAACCCACCACTGAACTCACTCAGCAGCCCAGGATAGCCTCAAACTCATGATCCTCCTGCCTCAGCCTCCCTAGTGTTGAGATTACAAGTCTGTGCTACCATCTTGGCATGTATCACACACACACACACACACACACACACACACACACACACACAGCATTTATTTGTTTATTTATTGTGTGGGGAGGGGGTTTATGAATGCCACGGTGTCTGTGTAGAAGGCAGTTCACTCCTTTTAATAGGTGGCTTCCAAGTCACCAGACTTCGAGGCAAGAGCCTTCACCTGATGAGCCATCTCACTGGCCCCGTTATATATGTGTTTATGTATTTTGGCCATTTTCCAGAAAATGCATTTTTTCTACAAAGTCATTTTAAAGTCCATGTTTTCTATTCTGTGTGTGTATGTGTGTTGCATGAACGTTTACGCGTGTTAACGTGTGGGGTTGCAAATGATGGTCCAGGTGTTCGCGCATGTGCAGAGGCCAGTGCTTGACACTTGGTGGTTGGGTGTACTCCTCAGTCAATCTCCACCTTAGTTGTTTATTTTGTCTTTTGAGACAGGATCTCACTGTGTTGCCCTGCCTGTCCTGAAACTCTCTATGTAGATCAGATTGGCCTCAAATTCATAGTGACTGGCCTGCCTCTGCCTCCCCAAACCTCATTTTTTGAGACAAGGTCTCTTACTCTACCTGGATACCACTAAGCTAACTGGAATCTGCTCTCTCCACTCCCCCAGTCCTGCACCAGTATGGGGGGGGGGCCCTGACTTAGATCTGTAGACTCGTGCAGCAGGCACCTTGCCAACTGAGCCATCCCCTCCCACCCCCATTCTCCATGCACCATAGTTCATTCAGGCAGTTTGCTCTTGTTAGAATTGGAATATTGCTTACAGCTTTCCATTACTATAAATCATGGTGCAAAGATCATCCTAATGGCTAGGCATTAGCTAATGTCTATGATTTACGATCATCAGGACAAAGTCTACAAATGTGAAATATATCCTCATGGTTAAAATTCAGTATTCAAGAAGGAGTAAAGAGTGGCACATTTGCATCCCTTCACGAATTCCAGCCACCCACTCTCCCTGCCCAAGTATAGTCAGTTCCAAGAACAGAATACATCAAAGCCTATAAGACTTCAGGTCTCACAACAGCTTTATTACAATTCAGTATTGGGGGTGAGTATGTGTATATGCATACCCATTGTGTGTGTGTGTGTGTGTGTGTGTGTGTGTGTGTGTGTGTGTGTGTGTCTGTGTCTGTGTCTGTGTCTGTGTGTGCACACATGCTCTTCCACGGATATGTAGAGGCCAGAACCCAAATCAAGTGTCTTCCTTAATCTCTCTTCAGGGTCTCTCCCTGGACCTGGAGATCATGGATTGCCTAGACTGTTCAGCCAAGGAGTGCCCCACCACCCAAGGGTTCCTCTTGTCATGCCTCCCAGTGCTGAGGTCACAGACACAGAACTATAAACCCTGAATTTACCTGGTCTGGGGAACCAAACTCCTCAAACTCCTTAGCCATCTATCCACCCCCCCAGCTTAGTAATTTTATTTGCTTATTTATTTATTTATTGAGGGGTTTTTTTGAGACAGGGTTCCTCTGTATAGCCCTGGCTGTCCTGGAACTCTCTCTGTAGACCAGGATAGCCTCAAACTCACAGAGACCACCTGTCTCCGCCTCAAAATTTGATCTTAGAGATGTTCGCCACAAACCACCCTGCCAATTTTTAAAAATTTAAATGTTTAATAAAAATCTGAAGGCCAGTCCTTTTCTCTTTTTCTGTCTTTTAAAAAGATTTGTTCGTTTGTACGTGTTTGATTGTTTTGCACCGGTGAGTGTACACTGCGTCCATGCAATGCCCAGAGAAGTCAAAAGAGGGCGTCAAAATCCCTGGAACGGGAATTTCAGATGTTTGTGAGCTCCATTTGGGGGCTAGAAACTGACGCCTGGATGTCTGCAAAAACTGTTTGTGCTCTGAACCACTGAGCCATTTCTCCAACCCTTTCTTTTGTTTTTGAGACAGGGTCCCTACCCTAGGCTATTCTAGAACACATTGTATAGCCCAGGCTGACCCCAAACTCATTGCAATCCTTCTGCCTCAGCCTTCTAAGTTCTGGGATTACAAGCATGAAACACAATGCCCAGATCTCTTCCTTTGTTTCTTAGTTACAAGAGTACTTCATGATGGAAGTGTGGTGGTACACTTCTGTGATCGTAGCATTTGGAGGCTGAGGCAGGAGGATTACAAAACTGAAACCAGTTTATACTTCATAACGAGACAAGTCACAAACACCACCACTTCCCCCAAAAGGGAGAGAAAGAAGGAAAGAGAGACAGAAGAAGAGAGAGAGAGAAGAAAAAGAGCAGTTCAGGCTCATTGAAATAAACTCAGACAATGAAAGAGGACACATAACAACGGGCGGAAGTCCCTTTTCCACTGTACCATGCTGCTTCTACAGGGGAGTGGCATCCTCCCCTGTAGTGAAGACTGAAACTTTTACTTCTTATTGTCGTCATCTCACCTGCAAACACCCACACGCAGCACACGCAGCACATACAGCACACCCTCACATACTACACATACAGCACACACAGCACATACAGCACACAGCACATACAGCACACACAGCATATACAGCACACCCTCACATACTACACATATAGCACACACAGCACATACAGCACACACAGCACATACAGCACACAGCACATACAGCACACACAGCACATACAGCACACCCTCACATACTACACATACAGCACACACAGCACATACAGCACACACCTCACATACCACATACACACAGGAACACACACATACACCACCACCACACACATAGACACACACCACACCCCATATCCCCCACCCTCCATACCACACACCACACATACACCCTGCACAAACTTGCTCATAATTCATTTAATCATTCTATTATCAGATATTGCTGTGGTTTCAGTGTGTCCCCAGGGGTTTGTGTATTGAAATGTAATCCTCCCTGTGAGCTCTCAGAGTGGAAATGGAAGCTGACTGATGTAGGGCTTTGAGAGCTGATTAGGGTTATGTAAGGTCGTCGGTGCAGATCCCCCATGACTGAATCCTAGCGGCTTCCTAAGAAGAGAGGCCAGAAGAAATACACACATATTCATCCATGCTTCCCATGTCTTACTGTGTGATATAGTCTACAGCCTTGAGACTGTCAGCAAGGCCTTTATCAGTATCAGCTATGGCCTTTGACTTTGGACCAACACTGTAAGGTTTTTCCTTTATAAGTTGCATTGTCTTGGGTATTTAGTCATATAAATGCAAAACAAACCAATTCCAATATTTATAATAATCTTCTACTTTTCATTGTTAGAAACTTTGCTTTAGCTGGGTGTGGTAGCTTATGCCTGCAGTCTCATCACTCAGACACTGAGGTAAGGAAGCTTACCAAGAGTCAGTACCTGGCTTGGGCTACAGAGTGAAACTTGTCTTTAAAAAAAAAAAAAAAAAAAAAGAGAGAGATTTAGAGATTTTGTGCTCTCACCCCACCCCTACCCCGCCTCTTCTTTTTGGTTTTTCAAGACAGGATTTCTCTGTGTAGCCCTGGTGTCCTGGGACTTGCTGTGTAGATCAGGCAAACCTTGAACTCAGAGATTCACCTTCCTCTGCCTCCTGAATGCTAGGATTGGAGGTAAGCACCATCACTCCCAGGCTATTTCAGAATCTCTTTGATTGGTAAGTTCTTAATAGTGCTATCTGCCAGTTAACACTCCTATAGTGAATTACACAGGTTGTTTTTCACACCTTAGTCCAATAAAGCAATGTCTACTTCTAAAACTTTTCAGTTCAATAAGTATATCTTGTCATTGACTTAGCCCTTTTCGATTATTACTAACGTTGAGTAATACATTTTTTGACTTATCTATTTGTTTATGACTGGTCTCTTTATAACTCTGGGTCAGTTTGCAAATGGCTTTTTCTTATTAATTTGTCATATCTCTTTATTGCTATAGGTAAAATATTTGCCTATCATATAGGTAGTAAGTATTTTTCTCAGTTTGTGTTTTAAATTTGTGTGTGTGCCACAGTGCACTCATGGAGGTCAGAGGTCAGCCTTGCATGTAGGTTCTTGTCTTCTTCCTTGTTTGAGACAGAGTCTCTGGGTGTTGGCCACTGTGCCTGCCAGGCTAGCTGGCCCACAAACCCCCTGGGCTTGTGTCTGTGCTTCCATCTGGTCATGGGAGAGATAGGATTAGATTGTAAGTGCATGTGCCAGGTCCAGCTCTGCATGGACTCTGGAATCTACCCTCAGGGACTCACACTTACCTGCTGTGTGCTCTACCTACGGAGTCATCTCCCCACACCCCCACTCTGTACTTCTAAGATTTTCTTTAAAAAAATACTTTGCCAGGAGGTGGTGGGACATGCCTTTGTCCTAGACTATGGTAAGCAAAGACAGGTGGATTTCTTGGGTTTGAGGCCAGCCTAGTCTACAGAGTGAGTTTGAGGATAGCCAGGACTACACAGAGAAACTGTGTCAAAAAAAAGAAAGAAAGAAAAGAAAAAAAGAAAAAGAAAGGAAGGAAGGAAGAGAAGAAAAGAGAATTTAGCTGGACAGTGGTGGTGGTGCACGCCTTTAATCCTAGCACTCGGGAGGCAGAGGCAGGTGGATCTCTGTGAGTTCAAGACCAGCCTGGTCTACAAGAACTAGTTCCAGGATAGCATTCAAAGCTATAAAGAAAACCCTGTCTCGAAAACAAACAAACAACAACAACAAAAAAGAAAACTTATATATGTACACATTTCTTATTTTTAAGTGTGTGTGTGTGTGTGTGTGTGTGTATGTGTGGTTTGTGCAAAGAGTGCAATACCACAGGAGGCCAGAAGAGGGATAGGAGAGATGCTCTCAGGGCAAGACCCAACCCAGCTAAGTCTCAATGTACAAAAAAAAAAAAAAAAAAAAAAAAAAATTCTACTGCTAAAAACCAAAAACAAATGCTACAAATACGATTCAAGAGTACCAGAATTCCCCGGAGATTGGGAGTCAGACGTGGCAGAATCATCCTTGTGGTTCTGGCATCAGAATAGATGGTTACATGAGTAAAGGATGTGTAGAATCTTTCTCTGAGGTAGAGGAGAGACACTGAGGTCAGCAATGCAAGGGGGTCCTGGCATGGAGGCCCTAAGAGGCCATTTCATGAGTCTGTGAAAGTGAACCCTGTTTACGCTGGAGACCCCACAATGTCAGAGGCGCCAGAACCGTGGGGTATTTGCCAATGGAGGGAACCAGCCCAAGAGTAGAAAGTACACCGAAGTCAGTGAAGCTGACCTGGTAGATGCATTTAAGTCCTCTGACACTGAAGCCTGCGGGGGCCAGAGAGTGCAGTGTGTTGGTTTGAATGAGATTGCCTCCATAGGCTGGCATGTTTGGATACCTCGTCCACAGTCGTGGAGTTTGGTAAGGAGACGGTGTGGCCTTGTTGGAGGAGGTGTGTTACTGGGGGCAAGCTCTGAGGTTTCAGAAGACTTAGCACATTCCTGCTGAGCCTCCTACATTCCTCTCTGCCTCCTACTGGGTGTCTAACCAATAGACAGACTCCCTGGGGGGCAGACAGACAGGGAGGAGGCCATGGCTAGGTAATAAAGGTGACATCTCCAAGATGGCCGTCTTCTTCCTCACCCTCCTGACTTGAGACAAAAGCCTGGCCGCTTAAAACAAAGGTCTGATGGACTGGTTCAGCAAGTTCCAGGTGGGATCAGAACGTGGTATACATACAGGTGTAGCCAATCAACCATCCTGTCTGTTTTCAAACTGACCAACCCTAGGTTAGGGGAGAAAAAACTCTTCAGAGACTTAAAAAAAAATCGCAGCCCTTGAGAAGTCACCCTGTGCTGTGCAGGGGTCTTTCTCTGAGTGTCAGCTGCACATGTGTGCTCCCTCAGTCCCAGTAAGCGCCTTAATTCAGCTCTAGTTCTGTCTGCTGCTGCCTAACAGCGTTCGAGGCTTCTCCCAAGCTACCTGCCGCCCTGGAGGACTTTTTGTTTTTTTGTTTTTCTGCCTTTTCATTCTTTAAATGGCAGAGAAAACAAACCCAAATCAAGACCCTGAGACTGTGGGTCAAGATGTGCGCTCTCAGACGTCCCTGCCGCCAAGCCTCCCCTCTGACACCATAAGCCCGAATAAGTGCTTTCTTTTGTAAGTTGTCTTGGTCCTGGTATTCTGTCACAGCAATAGAAAAGTAACCAAGAATAGAACCCATAAGAGGTGGCCTACAACGATCTGTAACTCCAGTTCCAGGAGATCTTGATACCCTCCTTTGGTCTCCAGGGTTACCAGGCAGGCATGTGGTACACAGACACACATGCAGGCAAAATACTCACACACATAAAGTAAAAATAACTCTAAAACAAAACCATCCAAACAAAAGCTACACTAAAAAGGCTGGATCCCAGCACTTGGGAGGCAGAGGCGGACAGATCCCTGTGAGCTTGTGGACAGCTTGGTCTACACAGCAACTTACTGGGCAACCAGGGCTACCAGTGACACCTTGTCTCAAATGTCAGACCAAGAAATAATATGCTATTACTAGCAATAATAAATACAACTTTTTTTAAAAAAAAATCAATTAAACTTGCATTCTGAATGGATTTGCAGGTGAGAACCCTGTCAGTATGGGGCTGGGGACATGGTTCAAACAGTAAAGGCTGCTGCCACCAAACCGGTGGCCCAAGTTCCAGTCCTCATGGGAGAAGGAGAGAGCCAGATCCTTCAAGCTGTTCTCTGGCCTCTACATGTGTTCCCAGACACACACACACACACAAAAGCAATGAGTACATGTAATACAAAATTTAAACACGCACACACACACACACACACACACACACAAAGCAATGAGTACATGTAATACAAAATTTAAACACGCACACACACACACACACACACACACACACACACACACACACACACACACAATTCCCGTGCTGACAACCTCCCTGTAGCCTCAGTGACAGGCACTATGGGAAAACAGGGCTGGAAGCAGGCAGGAGTGATGAAGTGTCAAACCGCTAATGTCCTCACTGGCCAGTGCACACTGGAACAGTGAGGAAGAACGAGCAAACTCTTTACAAGTTATAAACTCGTTAGTGCACCATCGTGACCATTGATAAATGAGCCTCCCAAAATAGCCACCCCTGAGAAACCTCAACAGCCTCTGCTGCCTCGCCCACGTTGCAGCTGACAGCGTGCACTGCATTGCTCATTGCTGTAGAGAAATCATTGGTTTATCTTTATCCGGAATTACTCACTTGCTAGAGCCTTAGCTTCACTTTGGCTTTCTATTTTATCTTATTTAGGAAAAATAGTTTATGGAAGATGCTGTAGCAGAGCAGCAGGCTGGCCAGGAACTAGAGTCCTGCATACCCATGTCAGCTTCGTTGCTTGTGCATTGTAATAGCTGTAGTATGTGTAGGGGTGCTTTCCTTAAAAGACCCAGGACTTAAAACAAATGCCTGAGATAAAGAGACAACAGCTGGCTGGAGAGACAGATCAGTGGTTAAGAGCACTGGCTACTTTTCCAGAGGATTTGGGTTCAATTTCCAGCACCTACATGGTGACTCACCAATGTTACCAGAGGCCAGAAGAGGTTCTGGTCTCTGCTGGTACCAGGCATTCATATGGTACACAAACACACATGCAGGCAAAACACCCATCTACATAAAAAGATTTGGCTGCGGTAGCACACACCTTTAATCCTAGCACTCAGGAAGCAGAAGCGGGCAGATCTCCTGTGTCCAAAGCCAAGCTGATCTACATTGTGAGTTCCAGGCCTCCCACTATGACTGCATAGTGAAAGCCTGTCTCAGAGAAGGAGGTGGGGGGTGGGGTGCAGCTTTTACAACTCTGGTGATAGCTGCTGTCACTTGCCTGGAGAGCCAGAACAGCCATGGAAATGTGGTTTGCCTTCCACTAATGTTCTCTAAGCAGACATTGATCTTTCAAAGGCAAAACCTGACCTTGCAGCTTTCCTTCCGACCACACCTGGGTCATTTCATGTATCTCACAGGACTACATTAATGTACCCATGGGACGTGTTTGACGTGCATGGAGACACAGCCTTAGGGGATATGGCTCATGTGATCTGGAGTCAGGAGAGTCTGAGACAGGCTGGCTGGAAGTTCAGGCAGGAGGAGTTGGTTTGCATTCTTCTGGAGTGGGAAGGCTGGGGAGACAAGTAGGATTTCCAAACTGGAGTCTGGAAGTAGAATTCTTCCTTCCTGGGGGAACTGTAATCTCGGGCCATCAGCTGACTGAATGAAACCAACCCCACAGTATGGAGGACGATGCACTTTATTCAAAGTTCACTGCTTTAAATATCCACTGGATCCCAAGTGGTACAATAGCAACAGCGAGACTAGTGTTTGGCCAAACAACTGAGCACCATAGCTGGGCTACTTAACAATAAAACCAACATCACACAGCCTTTTTGCCATTCTTGAGGGTTAATAACAAGTCTCATCTCACCCTTCTCTACCCTAAGGCACTCTGCTTCCTGATATGTACTTAGCTGTAAGATACCCAGGAAGTTGCTAGATGTCTGCATGGTAGCCCTCTCTAATAGCCCCATTGCCAACCTCTTCTAGCCTCCCTGCTCCTTGCTAGTCTCTGCTAGCCTTCCTGTATACATGACGTTCCCAAGTGTAGCATGCATGCCTCAGAGATGCATTTTCTGCTCTGCTACATTTGAGTCATAGACTGCCCTGAACTGTAAGCTCCTTAGTAGTTTGGGCCTTATCTAACTTGAGCACTGTGCCGGTGATTAAGCTGCTATCCTCCTGCTCCATCCCGCCCCCCCATAATCTGCTTTGTGAGGCTGGGGTTGGGCTCTGAAAGCCACATTTGTGCTCTGCTAACTGGCTTTGTGTTAGGCTCTGTCAATGGAAGACGTTGCGTGGGACTGTTTAAATCCGGGGTGTTGAGGAGACACGGAAATGACTGTGAGGAAAGGAGAAGCATCTCATGGGTGCCTGAAAACGGGAGGCTCGAAGCTACAAAGCAGGCTTGGGAGCACGGACTCTTGGTTGTGTTTTTCACTGGAAGAACCGATCAAGGCAGAGTTAGCAGCCTTAATTTTGGTTGGTCTGAATAATTTCAGCAGGCTTTGAGGTACTGGGGCTCTCCTTAGTTGTCTGAAATTTTGGCCTCCATCTCCAGAGCCTAACAGAGTTGGTGGTTAGGATTATAGGCACTGCTTCCTTTAGTTTATTTGGGAGTGAAAGGTATGCCCTAAGCTGGATTATCATCTAGGTGGGTATATTAGGTTTCTCTAAAGAAACAGAACCATCCAGTATGATGGTGCACATTTTATTCCCAGCACTTGGGAGGCAGAGGCAGGCAGATCTCTGAGTTTGAGGCCAGCCTGGTCTATATAGTAAGTTCCAGGACAGCTAGGGCTACACATAGAAACCCTGTCTCCAAAAAGACAAAAACAAAAACAAAGCAAACAAATAAAAAACCAAACAAACAAAACCAGAAGCATCTTTGGTCAGAAAAGCTTCATCTCACTTTAGGTGCTGGTAACAGCCAACTAAGCCCATGTTGCGTGAACTGAGAGTGTTGCGTGCTCAGCCGTAAATGGAGCGTCTGTATCAGTCCCTTCAAGGTGGGAGAAAGAGAGAGATTCCTGGCATGATGTGGCTGCACAAGATGAGGCCCCACACCTCCTTGAGGATATCTAGGCATTTAATGGTTACTGGGGAAGGGAGAGGCAATTCCTAGTGGTGTAGCCACTAATGAGGTGCCCATGCTTCTGTAAATAACCTCTCACCCACATTTCTGTAAGCAACTCATTGGGTCACTAAATAAATAAATACATACATACGGCTGTTAAATTAGGAGGCCAGTTGGGGACCTGTGGGAGGGGGAGAGGGTTAAGAGAGTCAATGTGATCAAAATACATTATATACATGTATGAAAATGTCATATGGAACTCAGCATTAAATGTAACTAATAAATGCTAATGAAATGTAAAAATAATAGGCTTATATTTATAGCTATAACAGGCTATATTAGATTGGCTCACATCAGGACAGCCAGGGCTACAGAGAGAAACCCTGTCTCGAAAAACAAACAAAGAAAAACAACGAAACAGGTGTGTGAGGACCTGAGTTTGGATTCCCAATCCCCATGTAAAAACCTGGTACAGTGGCTTTGTGCACCCACAATGTTGATGGACGGGGAAAGGGAGGGTCCCTAGAGCTCACTGGCCAGCTAGCCCAGCTGAGTCAGCCACCTCCAGGTTCAGTGACAGACCTGCCATCAGCCTCTGGCTTCTACATGCATGTGAACACATGTGCATTTACACCCACACATGTATATACAGATCATGTATGCACAGACAAATACATAAATATTCCCACATGTGCACACACACACACACACACACACACACACACACACACACACACACACACACACACTTTTGATCTTTGGGATGGATGTACAATGCTACACTGTCATTATGGCTTCAAACTGACCACAGGGCCCATGAGACACGGGAGATGATGTACCTCCACCTCAACAAGAGGCCCAGTAGCTGTCCAGTACCCAAGTCTGGCTGTCACTCATCCACAGAGAAGCAGTGGCCATGGAAAGCAAGGCATGGGAGGGATCACTCTGGCTCATAGTGTTAGCTTGTGTTTCTCACTGATGTTTCCTACAGTTCTAGTTGTGTGAGCAGATGGCCTGCACGCCCACCAGTGACACCTCCAAACCCACACAACAAAGGCTGCATACACAATACCCCCATTAATCTTCACTCTGCAGTTTCCAAGGAAACAGAAGAGGTGAAGGCCAAGGCCAATGCTGTTCAGGTTTGCATGGGCCTCAGACTGATATTAATTTTCCTCTATTCACAAATGAACAATTTAATGTTCAGAAATTGGAAATTGGCATTCTGGATGCCAGTTAAATGGTAAAAGAGAAAATGACATGAGCTTTTCAAAGATACAGAAATAGCATTAAGAAAAAAATAAACTTTTTTTTTTTTGTAATTGTTAGCAGGGGCTGGAGAAATGCCTCAATGCTTAAGAGGCATTTGCTACTTAAGAGTATTTGCTACTGTTACAGAGGCCGTGGGTTTGGTTCCAGCATTGACTGGTGTGGTGGCTTACAACCACTTGTAACTACAGGTTGGGTGCCCACTTCTGGCCTCCATGGGCACTGCGTGCACACAGTGTAATTACATACACTCAGGCAAACACTTATATTCATAAAATATAAATAAATAAATATTTTTAAAAATTGATGGCAAATTAAAAATGAAAGGGAGGGGCCAGGTGTGGTGGCACATCCTTTAATCCCAGCACTCTTGAGATAAACAGATCTCTGTGAGCTTAAGGGCAGCCTGGTCTAAAAAGTGAGTTCCAAGGGCTACACAGTGAAACTCTATATAAAAAAGAAAGTGCTAAGAGTAGAAGTGAGCATTTTCAATCTATTAAAGGGTATCTACCCCAAACTTAAACTTTATGCTTAAGATGAAAATCTGGAGTTGAGGTGTGGCTGCTATCCAAACTGCCATCTATCATCCCAGAGTTCCTAGCCTGTGGAATAAGAGAAATAAATGACAGGCATAAGAATAAGAATGAGCCAAGTGTGGTGGCACATGACCTTAATTCCAGCAGCTGGGAGACAGAAGCAAGTGGATACCTGTGATTCCAAGGCCAGTCAGGTCTAAATAGTGAGATCTAGGACAGCCAGAGCTACATGGTGAGACCCTGTCTAAAAGACAAAACAAGAATAAGAATGACTCAGCACTATCCCTCCGTGCAGATGATACTCCTGTCAATTCATAAAATCCAAAGGAAAATTACTTGAATTAATATGAGAGTTCAGCAGAACAGCTAGATATGGGATCAACAACAGCCAAAGCCAGTATATTCTGCTTTAAAAATAAAAAATAAAAAACTAGGGAACTGGAGAGCTGGCTCAGTGGTCAAGAGCATTGGCAGCTCTTCCAGAGGACCCGGGTTCAATTCCCAGCACCCACATGCACAAGGCAGCTTACAACTGTATGTGACTCCAATTCTAGGGGATCCGACACCTTCACACAGACATCCATGCAGGTACATCAATGCACATAAAATAAAAATAAGTGATAAAAATAATAATAAGAAACTTCAAAGTGTGATGGGTGAAAGGATTCTGGCCCAGAACTCCCCAACTGGACTAGGCTGGTGGTCCAGCGAGCCCTAGGGATCCACCTCTGTCTCCTTCCCAGTGCTGGGATTGCAAGTGTGCACCACACACCTTTTTTTCACATGGCTTCAGCTCAGTCCTCAAGCTCATATGACATGACTCACCTCATGCTTTACTGACTGAGCGCCCCCCAGGCAGGCCTGACAGGTTTCTTAATATTTTTATTGTTTTGTTTTTTGTTTGTTTGTTTTTTAATTTATTTGAGTGCACACACACTCACATGGCAGTGCACATGTGGAAGTCAGAGGACAACTTTTGGGAGCTGGTTCCCTTCTTCCACCATGACTGTAGGTACCAAACTCATGTTGTCAGGCTGGGTGGTAATTGCCCTTACCCACTGAGTGTGTGTGTGTGTGTGTGTGTGTGTGTGTGTGTGTGTGTGTGTGTGTGTGTGTGTAAAACTGTATATTTTAATTTTTATGGTGGTTAACTATCAGTCTTACATGTTTTCTATCCCAGAGTTTTCATCCAGCTTCATGCAACAAAGACACTTGGTGGCCACTTTTCTAGAACATGACTTAAATGGTAGTTGTTGAACACAAGACAGCCTGACTTAAATTAAAAACAAACGTCAAGCTGGTTAAAATGTAGCAATTTTGCTCTTCTATACCTTCTTCCTTTTATAATTTTGTTTGGTTTGGTTTTTGTTTGTTTGGTTTTTTGTTTTTGTTTTTCAAGACAAGGTTTCTCTGTATAGCCCTGGCTCTCTTGGAACTTGCTTTGTAGATGAAGCTGGCCTCAAACTCACAGAGATCCACTTGCCTCTGCCTCCCAAGTGCTTGGAATTAAAGGCATGTGCCACCACACCTGGCTCTTTTACCTGTATTTCTTAGCACCTCCTTTGGGTTGTTGTTATTACTACATGTGTGTGTGTGTGTATATATATACATATATGTATATATACATATATGTATACACACACACACATATATATATACAATAAACATAATAGAAAAATTTATTTTGTATGATGCTAGGGTAAAGGCTTTTCACACACTGGGGAATTATATTGAGCTGTACTTCTTACCTAGACAATTTTTAATTATGGTAAAACATATCTATTATAAAATTTGCCATCTTAACCATTTTAAAGTGTGCGATTCAGGGGCTGGAGTGATGATGGCTCAGTATGTAAGTAAATTTAAAAATTAAAATGCAATAAGATTATCTATAAATATCCCCTATTTAAAAATGTTTCTTTTTTGTTGTATGTTTATGAGTGTTTTGCCTGAATGAGTGTATGATTATCATACTTACACACATACTTGGTGCCAATGGCAGTCAAAAAAGGGTGTTGGATCCCCTGGAACTGGAGTTACAGAAGCTTGTAAGCTGCCGTATTGGTGCTAGGCACTAAATCTAAGCCTCTGCAAGTAGCTGATTGATCTTTCCAGCATCCACACACCCCCATTGTTTTTTTTTTTTCCACCCAGAATGAACTCTATTTCTATCTCCATTCTCTTCATATGTTATGATTTTCCTTGGGGAAACCAAGTCTCTAAGAGTGATCCCCAAACAAACAGTTTACACACCTGGGACATTGGTTAGAAATGAGCCTTCTTGATTTTATCCATGATCAACTCTGGGAGTGGAGTGCAGCATCTGAACAAACCAGTGTTCTATGCATGCTGTCTGGAGATATGGAACCTTCCATATATGGCCATAGAAGCCTAGGGTATCAGTGAACCCAGTGCCCTGACTGTGTAAGCCAGCAAAGTGGCCACTGGTTATAGATTGTTGCAGGCTTGAACATTACTTCCTCCTGCTCATACAGTACTGTGTTCCTGGCTCACAGATAGGCGGTTTTATCTTCTAGTCTGTCAAATAGTCTCCAGGCTACAAACACTGAATCAGTTACAGGACTCCTGGTGACTGATTGCTAAGAGCAGTGAGCTTTGATTTGGTTTGTTCTTTCTTTTTTTCTCTCCTGCGCTGAAGATGGAACCCACAGCCTTGAACACGCTAGGCAGATGGTCTATACTGTACTATATCCCAGCCTCAGGTCCCTTCTTTTCTCTGGGAGCTGGCTGCAGTGTGGCTCTGAGCACCGGTCCACCGCATCCATGTTTACTGCTCCTGCTAGGGCTGTTGCTTCACATAAATACACCTCCAAAGTTGGCAACCCACTGCCTATGATTCAGCCTCTGTGGGAGAGACCCAGACACCCAACACAGTAAGAATAGACTTTTCCATTTCAACTTTATTGAAAAGACACCTTTCTCTGCTTCATTCATCATCTATTAAAACCCAACCAAATGCCAAAGAATTGTGCAATGGCCCAAGGCCGCAGTGGTAAACAAACTGACAAGATCCTTGCAGCCAGAATACACTTTCTCTGGCAGGAGACACAAGGATGTAGAGAACAAACACAATACAACTTGTGCCAAGGGTGATTGTGATATGCAACCTTCCCTTTGTAACCTAGAAAGGGATGCTTCCCACTCTTCTACTCACTTCCCTGACCCAGAGTACCATAAAGATGGTTCACTTTAAAATGCAACACCATGTGAAAAGCTTAGTCCTCTCTACTGTCATCAGAACTTTCGTTCATCACTGGCATCACAGGCTAATGTGTCCAGAGCATCTAATGAGAGAAACAGGTACTGTTTGTCACATTTACTGTTCTGGGACTCCTTCTAAAGGGGATAACATGGTCTGTCTTCGTTTGGGTTTCTGTTGCTGCAACATGACACCATGACCAAAATCAAGCTTGGGGAGGGAAGGGTTTATTTGGCTTACACTTTCACAACACTGTTTATCACTGAAGGAAGTCAGGACAGGAACTCAAACAGGGCAGGGACCTGGAGGCAGGAGCTGATGCAGAGGCCATGGAGGGTGCTGCTTACTGGCTGGCTCTTCACAGCTTGCTCAGACTACTGTCTTATAGAACCCAGGGCCTCCAGCCCAGGCATGGAGGACCCTCCCTCATCAATCACTAATTAAGAAAATGCCTACAGCCAGATATTTTTGTTTGTTAGTTTTTCCAGACAGGGTTTCTCTATGTAATTGTCCTGACTGTTTTGGAACTCACTCTGCAGACCAGGTTGGCCTCAAACTCAAGAAATCTGTAGCGCGAATCCACAGAAGTCTATTAAAAGGTTCTCAAGAATTTATTTAGGCATAAAGTAGGAGTTAACACTCACAGGTACAGAACAGGTTGGATGCCACTGCTGATCCAGCTGCCTTTGTGCAATCAGTCCTTCTGCCCAGGAGCGAAGAGCACCAACAGCAAGCAGCCTGCTCTGCTGCACTCCGGCCACCCAAGAGGCGTGAGAGATCCTCATCCTCAGCTTTACGTTTTCAACTAGGCACATGAAGACCTCTCCTTAGGGCTTGCTGCCCCAAAAGTCATTTGCTGAATGGATTGAAATCCCACAACAGAGATCCACTTGCCTCTGTCCCCCGAGAGTTGGGATTAAAGGTGTGTGCCACTGCTGCCTGGCTAGAGCAGGAGCTTAAAGAACTTTCTCAGTTGAGGCTCCCTCCTCTCTGATGACTCGTTTGTGTCAAGTTGACATAAACTAGTCAGAACATGGTCTTTAGCCAAAAGGAAGAAAGAAAGAAAGGAAGAAAGAAAGGAAAAAGAAAGAAAGAAAGAAAGAAAGAAAGAAAGAAAGGAAGGAAGGAAGGAAGAAAGAACAACAAACAAAACACCAGCTGTCTTGATAACAATGGTTACTGTGGCACTGCAGGTTCTACAAACAAACTGAACGGTTATTTTGTTAATGTGAGAAAACTGGTTGCGCTTATTGAGTGTCTAGGTAAATTAGATGATGATCTTGACCTCAGAGGCTTGTGTGGGGGCCCTGGCATGGTGGAACTGCCTTTGATCCCAACATTTGGAAGCAGAAGCATACGGCTATGTGAGTTTGAGATCAGCCTGGTTGATTTAGCCCATTACAGGCTGCCCAGGGCTAGATAGGAAGAGTCTGTCTAAAATAAAGGCCTGTGGCCTTGGGAAGATAGCTCATTTGATGTATTACTTGTTGAGCAAGCATGAGGACCAGAATTCAATTCCTAGAGTCCATATAAAAATAGCCAAGGGTGGTGGTGCACACTTATGGTTCCAGAGCCAAAAAGGTGGAGAGCTCCCCCCCCACATACTTTGGCATGCATGCACAATCACACCACACATAAACAAACTCACATACCACATACACACAGAATAAAAAAAACAAGTTTATGTGGCACCAGGTACAGAGGTGCATATCTAGCCACTGAATCCCAGAAGTTTGAGGACAGTTTGGGCAGCATAGCAAGACCCTGTTTCAACAACAAAAAGTTTGTGAGAAGTAAATGCCTGAGAACATCTCTTTGGCACAAGGTCTGGCACAGAATGAGTGTCCTTATGGGTTAATTTCCCTTGCTCACTATGCCGCATTTTTATTTGCCTATGTGAGAATCTATACGGTTGTTATATTACCCATCCCCAGTGTGGACTGAATCATCCAGGAGCCACGACCTCTTCACCCTTTCCCCTGGCTTTCTGAAAGCATTTCAGTGCCAATGGTTAGTGTTGTTCTTCTGTTGCAGTCATAAGATAAAGCTGGAGGGGGGTCCCACGTGGGGGACCAATAGGCAAGGGTGACAGAGGTGGAGGGAATAACACGCCAGGCAGACAGAGCTTGAGTGAGAAGTTTATTTAGAAAGGGGAGTGAGGGGGAAGGTAGAGAGACATGGAAACACGGGAAACAGAAGAGAAGAGAAGAGAAGAGAAGAGAAGAGAAGAGAGAGAGAGAGAGAGAGAGAGAGAGAGAGAGAGAGAGAGAGAGAACACAAAGAGACAGAAAAGAGCAAAGAGAAAGACTTTACACCTGCCTTCAGACTAGTATTCGTGGAACCCTGGGCTGACCAGAGTACTGCCTGAGTGCATTCTGCCAGGTGACAGGGGCAGGCCAGCATAATGCCTGAATCCTTTCAGTCAGACTACCCTAATCTTAGCCATGTCATGTCCTTTCTGAAGTGCTAACTTGCTGTCTTCCAGAAATCCTTGCAGCTGGAAAAGGAGCTCATGGCTACCTCTATGCTAGCATTGGAAACACTCTGTGGGGAGCTGAGGAAGCCCTTAGTGAATATGTATTGTTTGACATGAGATGGCTATGTCAAGGGCCAAGGTCTTGAAGCTATAGGAAACTGCTAAACCCTTCTCACAGATCAGGCCTGGATAGGCAAAGCCTTATCCTCTGGTACAAGTATGAATATTTACAAATCATTGACCAATGCGTGCAAAAGCTAGCAACTGCAGCTTTTCCTCCCAGATGTTTACATCTGGAGACTGCTCACTGGAGAAGACTTCCTTCAGATACTCAAGAATTCCTCCCTACTGTGCCGTACCTAATAACCATGTTGAGAGTCCACACTGCTATGGTATTGGTGTGATTCCATCAAATGACCCAGCTTTTCTATACATGTGTCCAGGTATCTGTTCTTTCTTCCTTTTCTCAATGCCCCTAGTAAGGTTTCCAGGACTCAGACACGCTGGATGTGGTGACTCATCTCTGAAACAAAAGTAGGTACCCCAAATGTTTCCAGAAGAACAGGGCCCAGAACTCAATACCCACACCACAGTGGGATGTCCTTTTCATTGGAATTTTTTAAAAATAAACTGTCCTGCCCATAGGGAAATGTTGGTTTTCCATTATCCAAATAAAACATTCAAAACTTTCTTAAAAGATGTGTGGAATGCTGCTGGAGCTGGGCAGTTCCCAGCAGAAGCTCATGCTGGAGTCACTATTCTGTCTTCAATTCCTATTGAGCTGTTTCTTAGACCCCTAGACTTCATCTCTCTGTCCCAAAGGATAGGGGATGTGTCCTTGTACATCCAGGCGTAGCAAAGAAGAGCGGCCTTGTGTCTTCCCCGTTATTGTACTGTGAAGTTAGTAAGGAGAAAGGAGATGCACTGTGAATAGCAAAGGGAAACAACTTCCAGCTGTGTGGTTGTTTGTTTTGTTTCTAAGTCAGGGTCTCCTGTAGCACAAGGCTGGTCTTAAACAGATTGGTCCTGAACTCTTGATCCTCCTCCATCAACCTCCAAAGCTGGGATCACAGATGTGTGCTACCCACAGGTAAGTGCAGTCATCATCTCTCATCAAGGAAACTTGTGTTTGTATCAGATGGAGACCACCACAGAAAACCACAAGGGATCAACAAGCAAAGTTGGGGATCCCAGCTCCAATGGATACATCTACAAAACACTCCCACATCTATGGCCCAGAAAACACTGTATAAGTGGGGGTAGAAAGGGTCTAAGAGCCATAGAATCAGGGTCTTCCCTTTAGGGACCTTCTCCTAGGACCTTCCTAGGGCCTCTCCTAGGAACATCAGAAGCTATACCCCAAAAGTCTCAACAACATGACCACCCAAATACGAGCTGAACAGGACAACGAACACATCAAACAGCACAGGGTAAAGCCCACAAGGCCTTAACCCCACACAAGAAACTACATGCAATTTAGAAAGCCGGGAACCCGGAGCAGGAGATGGGCTTCCTCAGGGAAGAGTGCATCAATTGGTTGCTCAGTGTCAAATGGTCAGCATGCATACATACAAGTCACATTATATGGGCTCCACAGGCTAAATTTAGGAATTATATGTATATACAAATACATATAGGCATCCAGTAACAATTGATAAAAAGAGAGGCCATGAATTTGAAGGAGAGTGGGAGGGGCTTAGAGGGGTCTTGTAGGAAGAAAAGAGAAACACAATTAAAATGTAATCTCAAAATTAAAAAAGGAAAAGGATTAGTGTAAATGTGACCATGTAACATACGTGTTATGAACCCATAGTAGCTTCTCAAAACCAAGTTTTCCACAGAGTTTGCAGGCTCACCTTTTCTGCCTGATTTTACATGGTCCATTTCCAACTCATTGTGCTGCTGTCTCTCAGTTCAGGTTTTAGCTTAAGTCTCCTCAGAGGGCTGTGGATGGCTCAGCTGGTAAAGAAAGACACTTGCCTTGCATACCCGGAGACCTGAGTTTGTGGAAGGAGAAAATCAACTTCACCAATGTCTTCTGGCTTCCAGATATATGTATATGCTGCCCTATGCACGCTTGTGCCCTAGCAGACACGCTGGGGTAAAAGTTACCCCAGGAACTAAATGAAAAGTCTAAATGCTCTATCTAAAACAGGTGAAGGTATGGATCATCATTTGCCCAGCAATGGGCTACACCTCTGAGTTTGATCTCCAACACCAGAATAAAGTAAAGCCTGGTATTGTGGCTTACATTGTTAGTCCTACCATTTGGGATGCAGATGTAGGCAGATCTCGGTGAGTTCAACGCTAGCCTGGTCTACACAATGAGGTCTAGGACAGCCAGGGGTACTTTGGGAGATCCTGCGATCGATCGATAGATAGAATGAAACTAGTTTAATTTTGCAGTAGCTTGGAGGTACATGACTGAAAGTGAGATACTCTAACAAGCAAACAAATGTGGCCTTACTATTTTCTATTGTTAATGAAAACCTGTAATTTAAACATTATTTAATTTAGAACAAGAACATAGCAAGCGGTATTCAGATAGTAAAATATTGTAGGCTTTGGATGTTAACAGGTTTCTTCCCCTTGTAACATGAAAGCAGCCAGGGTATGAATATTGCAGTACCTACTAAAACTACTTTAAATTTAACTTCATAGATTGTTCCATCCGTTATGAAATATTATCTTGCTCCTCCCGCCCCTTCAAAATGTAAAAACCATTCTTAGTTTCCGAATTGGCTGGACAGCCCGGGAGGTGTGTTGATAGAAGGTCATAACTGCCGATAATTCGCGGCTGATCGGATCAAGGTTTGTTTCCTCCAACACCGCCAGCACTGGGAGCATCCGAAACACAGCCAGCATGGGTGCCGGACCCAGCAATAGATTGGAAGGGGCGGAGCCTGCGCTGGCTGCGCACAGATCCGCCAGGACCTAAGGGGAAGGGCCCCGGCCAGGGGGCGTGCCGAACGCCGGCTTCCGGCGGAAACGGGAGCGAGCAAGATGGCTACCACCAAGCGCGTGCTGTACGTGGGTGAGCAGGCTTGGGTGCTAGGCGGAGTCTGGGGGATGTGAGGAAGGCGCTGAGTATCCCGGCTCTGTGGCGGGCGTGCTGGGCTGAGGGTGTGATCGGGGGAGATGGGAGGAAGCATTCCGGCCACCGTCCTAGTCCACTAAGCTCACAGGAGCCCCGAACAGTGACGGGAGTTATGGGCTTCCAAATCCTCAGCCCATTCGTTGTACAGACATTCAATGCGGGAATGTCTGGGTCTCTGCCCGAAAGGAAGGAGTTACCAGACTAGTCAGAAGAAAGTGGGAGGTACCCTAAACACCACAGTTTGATAAGCGCTGTAGTAGGGACGAACAGTGATGACAGGACCTTGGGTGAGAGCAAACTTTCTGTTGCCGGAAATGCAGAAGTTGAGCAGGAGTTAGGCAAGGGGTCAGTCAGAGGCAAGGCAAAAGTGTTAGCTGCACGGGAGCTGAAGCCTGAAGATGTAAAATAGCCTGACAGGGAAACTAAGTGAAGATAGAGAGGCTTGGGTGATTTATAGCCCTGTGAACGCTACTTTTTAAGGAGCTCCTCTCACTTCATCTTGAAGACCGTGACCTGTAAGACTTTGAAGAGAACTGATGGATTTGTTTCCACTTTCACAAAATATTCCTATTTGGGAGGGGGTTGCCGCAGGGAATGGAGGCTTCCCTGGTCAGTTATGAAGCTATCATGGAACCTTGGAGATAGATTCGGATCTGTTTTTAAAAAGGCTGGAGAAAGGAACATAGTGTGGGTGGGCAGTAGAAAAAGATGTGCTTGCATAGATAAGGACTGGATGGAAAGACCCCGCCTCTTTCCTGGTTTGCCAATGGGCTGCAGCGACTTTTGAGTGTGGACGGATGCAGAATGTCCTTGGCTTATTTGCAGGTGGGCTGGCAGAAGAGGTGGACGACAAGGTTCTTCATGCTGCTTTTATCCCTTTTGGAGACATCACAGATATTCAGATTCCTCTGGATTATGAAACAGGTGGGTCCTTTGGATGTCTCTAACATTCATTACCCTCCTATAGGAAAAGAATTTTAAAAGATTAAAGTCACATGGGTGGTGGTCTTGGGTCTTTAATTCCAGCATCCAGGAGGCAGAGGCAGGTGGATCTTTGTTGAGTTCCAGGGCAACCAGGGCTACACAGAGAAATATCATCTTGAAAAAACCACCAACACAAGCAAACAAACAAAAAAGTCACATTCCAACTCTAAATTTGCATTCTTAAACTGAAGTTATAACAGAGTTGAACTCTTACCCAACATGTGAGGCCATGAGTTCAATTCTCAGCACTAAGCACATAGAGAGAGAGAGGGAGGGAGGGAGAAGAAATAGGCAAGATCATTAAACTCTCTAAGTCTAGGGAATTTTTTTTTTTTGCTAGTAGTTGCTGGGCGTGGTGGCACATGTCTGTAGCCCCAGCATGGTGGAGGCAGGAGGATAGAGTTTAAGGTCAGTCTGAGCTTAATAGTGAGATACTGTCTGCAAAAATACATGCAAAAAAAGTTCTGTTGACTTTTTTTTTGGGTGTGTGTGGGGGCGGGAGAATTGAGATACTGTTTGGCTGTTCTGGAACACACTCTGTAGACCAAGTTGGCCTTGAACTCACAGATCTACCTGCCTCTACTTCATGAGTACTGGTTTTGTAGGCATGCACCACCACCACTGGCTGCCTTTCTAATGGATTGTATAACTAAGTTGACATTGTGTGTGGGTTTTCCACTTAGATCAGAATTTATATGTGGGTAAAGGCTGAATATCCTTACTAGATTTTAGGATTTATGCTTTATGTGTAGTTGGTGATAAAACTGTATTTGGTTAGTGGCTTTTTGCCTGTTTTAGTTTTGTTTTGTTTCTACTTCAAAACAATCTCACTGTTTTGTCCAGACTAGCCTCTTAATTGGGGATCATTCTGCCTTAGTTTCCAAAGTAGTTGACATTATAGGTACTACATACTCTGCCACCTAGATTCAAATTGTATATTTGGAGAAATAGCTGATAAAGGTAAAAAACTTATTTTGCTAGTTGCACTGCATGAAAGGTTAAGGTTTATGTTTGACTCTGATAGATAAATAGAATACCCTTTTAAAAAAATTTTTTATTCCTTTTATTTCTGTGTGGTATGGCAGGCAGAGGACAGTTTGTAGGAATTGGTCCTTCTACCATATAGATCCTGGGGTTGAACTGGGTTCTCAGGCTTGACGGCAAGCTTCGTTATCCACTGAGCCATCTCACCAGCCCTCAGTGCTCACTTTAAAGATTTCAGAGCCAGGTGGTGGTGGCACGCACCTTTCTTCTCAGCACTCAGGAGACAGAGGCAGGTGGGTCTCTAAGAGTTCAAGGCTAGCCTGATCTACAAAGTGAGTTCCAGGACAGCAAAGGATGCACAGTGAAATCCTGTTTCAGAAAAACAAAACACAAATCAAACAAATATCAGTTCAGGGCTGGAGGGATGGCTCAGTGGTAAGAGCACTGGCTGTTAAATTCCCAGCACCCACATTGTGGCTCCCTGCTATCTGTAACTCTAGTTCATTGGAGGAGGGAGGGGGGTGTCCAATACCCTCTTCTGGCCTCCTCAGGTACTTTATCCATAGAAATGTTTATTATTGCTTCAAGTATTACTTAATAGGGATCAAAGAATGAGATTCCGACTTTCTAAATAGTGAATGGGTAGTGTTCTGGTGTCTGGACATGGCATGTGACTGATTTCTTTGTGACTGTTCTCTTTTTCCCATTGCCTCACATGGTAATTACTTATGTTGTGCTTTTTTTTTTTCTTTTTGCAGAAAAGCACCGAGGATTTGCTTTTGTTGAATTTGAGTTGGCAGAGGTGAGACTTCTGTACTGCTATTGTTTAGTCTTTGGTTCTTATAGAGCAGTGGTTCTCAACCGTGGTTGTGACCCCTTTGGGGACATATACCAGATATTTACATTATGATTAATACAGTGACAAAATTACATTTTTGAAGTAGCAACAAAATAATTTTGTGGTTGGGGGTCAGCACAACATGAGGAACTGTACCAAGGGTGCATCATTAGGGAAGTTGAGAACCACTGTTGTAGAGGAAGCTATTTCTCATTTAATTAGGTTTTGGGTCTTGGGGCTGATGCTTTTGGAAGTGCTGTTTGAAGGAAAGCTTCCTGTCAGACTATGATCTGTTGTAACAGCTCAGACTGACTGTCAGACCCTGCTTGTCATTCTCTGCACAGTTCTTACAGCTCTCTTCATGGAACATTCTTGCCTGGCTGTGCTGGTGTTTAACTCTTATACCTTCAGCTAGAAGCAGATTATACCACTACTAGCTCAAAAATTGACAAAGAAATGTTGTTAGTTTCACACACAAACTAGGCAGGAAGTACTGAGGTGACTTTTTCCTGTTTTATTTTGCTTCCAAGTGTGCATTTAGACATGCAAGAAACATTCAGATTCAAGCCTAAACGTAAACCTTGCTTTTCCTTGGCAGGATGCTGCAGCAGCTATCGACAACATGGTATGGCTGGGAATCCTCATTCTAAAAGAAGTTGCCTTTGCTGGTACAGGGGTCTTTGTTCAAATATTGGTATTCTGAATCTCTGAAGTGTCAGGATTGGGTGGGAAGGTAAAAGTTGCCGTCAGATAAAAATACTCACTGTGAACTGATTGCTGGTAATTAGTTCATGCTCAGACACCTCCACTTAGCTCATCCTTCTTGGCTGGTCTCTCACTGGCCACCCACATGATGGTGAATGGCAAACCTAATGCCAGCTGATTGCTCACTGAAACTGCATATTTGCAAAAAGGGAAGGGTTTCATGAAATGTTAGACCAGTTAACAATTGAGAAGAGAAATTCAATAAGAGTAACTGGAGGCTGTGCTACTGATACAGATGAATAGGACAGCCTGGAAAAGTCCTTGGAAATGATGACACTCTTAAAATTTGTGTCTGGCCTAAGACATTTATATGTCATTTCATGTCAGATATGAAATACAAAGGTATTGTACCCTGTTGCTAGAATTTTGCTGAAAAGCAATCTTTAAAACTAATTATCTCGGCCAGGTGGTGGTGGCACATGCCTTTAATACCAGCACCTGAGAGCCAGAGGCAGGTGGATTTCTGTGAGTTTAAGGCCAGCCTGGTCTACAGAGTGAGTTCCAGGACAGCCTGGGCTGTTGTACAGAGAAACTCTGTCTCAGAAAACAAAACAAACAAAAAAGTTTGCAGCAGCTCCGGGGGTGGGGTGGGGGGGTTCCTGTAATTTCCTTCTTTGATACTGTCTGTGATAAGGACATAGCTTTTGTTGCTATGGTATCTGGATTTAAAAAAGAGACTGATGAGATCTCAGATGTAAATGAAAAGCTACTGGAGATTTTTAACCTGACAGTTTAAACAGCTGGATTTACAATTGTTTCAGAATGAATCTGAACTCTTTGGACGGACAATTCGTGTCAATTTGGCCAAACCAATGAGAATTAAAGAGGGCTCTTCCAGACCAGGTAAATGGTCACCTCATGGAGTGTTTGTCATGTCCTATGGCCCTGCCTCCTTTATGTGTATTCTCAGTGCTGCTTCTGGTTTAACAGAAGTGGAGGGGGGAACACGAGGGTGGTTCCCACTAGCCAAGGGTATGCGTTACCTTTATTGGTGAACAGCCGCAAAGCCAAAGTAATTGTTTAGAGAGAACTCTGCCTGGTCTCTCATCTCCCAGTTCTCTTAGTACTCCATTCCTGGGAAAGGCTGAAGCCAGCAGAGCCCATCTTTGCCTTTGCACAGCTTTCCCCCTTAGTCCTGCTAAGTGCTGGACCTCTGGGGAGTCCCAGTCTTCGAATGGCCAAGAAGACCACAGAGGTGACCAAAGCATCTGCGTGGCAGGTGAAGGACAGTCTGATTTCTTCATGTGTGTGTCTTTTCCTTCTAGTTTGGTCAGATGATGACTGGTTGAAGAAGTTTTCTGGGAAGACTCTAGAAGAGAATAAAGAAGAAGAAGGGCCCGAGCCTCCCAAAGCAGAAACCCAAGAGGTGAGAGGGAAGGTAGTGCCTCCCATACTTGCAGATGCGTGTATTTACAGCAGTGCAGATGGGCATGGTGAACTTAGACCTTGGTGAAGGTGGTGCTGGGGGAATGAAAGGGCATAGCTTTGGGGATCATGCTTGTACTACTCCATATCCTGCCAGGCAGCCCGCCTGTGTTGAGGTCTTTGGTGCCTTGCTCTGTCCTGTTCTTGGCCGCATACAGAAGTGATAGGGCAGGTAGTGTACTTCCCTTTAGCTAGTGTGTGAATTTTGGATTTGCCTAAGACAGTTCTGCCCTGCATATTCCCTGATTCTTGGCAGGCATACCCTCATGACTAGTGCTGCAGTATCTCTCTCTCTGTACCCTGTGAGGTTGACATTCTTCTATGCTTTGTTCATGGCACTAGCTTTTTTTTTTTTTTTTTTTTTTTTTTTGAGACAGTTTCTTCATGTAGCCTTGACTGTCCTGGAACTCCTGCTGTGTAGACCAGGCTGGCCTTGAACTCACAGAGATCCACCTGCCTCTGCCAGGATTAAAGGTGTGTGCCACTATCACCCAGCCATTCTAACTAGTATTTTTTTTCCTGCACTTAGGGAGAGCCCACTACAAAAAAAGCACGGTCAAATCCTCAGGTGTACATGGACATCAAGATTGGGAACAAGCCAGCTGGCCGCATCCAAATGCTCCTACGATCTGATGTTGTGCCCATGACAGCCGGTAAGCAGATCCCCTGTGGTCAGGTTGGCAGGAAGCTGATGGCTGAGCAGTTCTCACTGCCTCGGCTCTTATACCCTTGGTGTTGTTTCTGACTTTAATGAATTTGTGGCATCTGAGGTCCTGGGATCTAGTAACAGATCAGAGCTGACATTGAAGCTTCATAAATGCTGGTTTACTATTTTTTAATATAGAGGTTTTTTTTTAATAATACAAGTAATATATTATTACAAATACATTGTGAATAATTAATTGTTTTAAAAGTATCACACACATATTCCAACAATATTACATCTAGTTCTAGAAGTAACTGGTACTAATTTCTAGTTTACTAAAATATTTGACTTATTTTTAATGTAAATTTTACTATATACACATATAATTTAAGAAGTTATAACAAAAGTTGGTTTGAAAAATCATTAGTCCCCTTGTAATAATAGGGACCAATAAACTCCATTCACTGCTCTTCTATCAGCACCATTTGCTATTCCTCAGAGGCAGCTGGTTTCGTTTCTTAGATAATTATTTTGGTTTTGACTTCCACATTAGAAGATAATAACTATATGTCTACCTCCTCTTTTAAAATATATATGTATATGTATGTATGTATATATGCACACAAATACATATTATATATATGTGTGTGTATATGTATATGTATATATATCTATATGTATAAACATATACATATACACACATGTTTTCATTTTAAGCATTTGTTTTGATTTACTGCCCCTAAAAAGGAATTAGCTTTTTCCCCCTTCCACACTTTCTTATCTGTCTTGGTAGTTACTGTAAGTTTGGTTAGGCAGCTCACAGATACCTATAACTCTAGCTCCGAGGAAGCTAGGTTGTCATCATCCTCAGCACCTTTTCCTTTCTCACACCAGAGAATTTCCGTTGCCTGTGCACCCATGAAAAGGGCTTTGGCTTCAAGGGAAGCAGCTTCCACCGCATCATCCCCCAGTTCATGTGCCAGGGCGGTGATTTCACAAACCACAATGGCACGGGGGGCAAGTCCATCTATGGAAAAAAGTTTGATGATGAAAACTTTATTCTCAAACACACAGGACCAGGTAAGTGCTAATTCTGGTGTGGTGGGTAAGGCAGGGCCAGGGCAGACTGTGGCTGCCAGCACAGGCTGGGGTTGGCCAGCTACTGCAGAAACACATGCCCAGGTGGGCTGCTTTCCTCCAGTTTGTACTCGTCACATTCCACCTTCATTCCACAAGTTGGGGTTCTCTGCTAGCCTAGAGTTTGTGGTTGTCATTGCAAGCTCCCTTGTGCCCTCAGCCTCTGCACTCCCTCCACATACACCCACAGTCCCAATCTGAGGTCTTGCCTCCTGTTATAGAGGCCATCCCACCTTATGAGGGAGTCTGTCCCTCTGCCCTACTTAGGAAATTGGCATCTTCTGCTGGCTTCCTTTGACCTATATAATGTGTTTCTCTTGCTTAGCCAGTTTGGTCTATCAGTGTCCAGGCGTGCGTGCAATCTGAATCTTTAAAACAAAGAATTGTCTTTGGATTCTTGTTCCTCACACCAGCTGTCATCTTGATTCTACTTTTCAGCAAAACTTTTAGGAAAAAATGTATAGACTCATTGCCTTTTTATTCCAAGTCCTTCTATGTAGACTTTTATGCCCAGCTGGCCACTCAGACCTTTCTTGCTAAAGATGCCAACCATTGCCAGTTTTGTGCCTCTCCTTACTCCGCCCCCAGCAGCATCCTGTACTGGTGGCCCTGTGTTCCTGCTTCTCGACTTGTTCTGATGGCCGGCTCCTCCATCTTCCTGTTGCTCTGCCTGCTTCACTAACTTTTTGTCTACTGCTTTCTCCTTTCTTGATTCCTCACCATGGCGGTGGCTCAGAGATCAGTTGATTTCTCCATAGAAACGTGTTCACTGTGCCTTGTACAGGGACAGTAAGTTCTGTCTACATTATTTTAAGAGTGTTTTAATGGGTGCAGTTACACCAGAAGACAGAGTTACTCCGCTGTGTGCCACACTCAGATGCAGCAGTTAAAAATAAAGAGATGTGTCTGCTACCAGTTCAAACCCTACAGACAGTATTGCTGGTGTTGATTCTTATTTTGTGAAATGATGAATGGGATTCCATTGATGTATATTGTAGTTGTAATTCCTGGGTTGTTTCTTTGTTTTGGTTTGGTCTTGATTTTGTTTTGGTTTGTTTTTGAGACAGGGTCTTACACTGTGTAGCCCTGGCTGACCTGGAACTTGCCATATAGACCAGGTTGGCCTGCTTCCCAAGTCTGGGGATTAAAGGCATACACCACTTTACTTGGTTTGGTTTTTGGTTTTTGAAACAGGGTCTTAGTGTGTAGCTCAAAGTAGCACTGAACTCTGGGTCTTCCTGAGTGCTAAGTTTATAGGCATGTACCTCCAGATCCAGGTCCCTAGAAGATTCTGTTACTGGGGAAAGCCCTAGACTTAGTTAAGGGACTGGAGAGATGGCTCCGTGGCTAAAAGCACTTGCTGTTCTTGCAGAGAACCCTCAGACTTCCCCCAACCCCCATCATTTCTCCCTGTCTACTTGTGCCTGATCAAAAATTAGGGCTCAGGGGCTGGAGAGATGGCTCGGTGGTTAAGACCACTGGCTGCTTTTCCAGAGGACCCAGGTTCAATTGCCAGCACCCACCTGGTGGCTCAGTTGTCTGTAACTCCAGTCTCAGGGGAGCCTCTATAAACATGCAGACAAAACCCATACACATAAACATAATTAAATCAAAAAACAAAACAAAAAACAGCTGGGTAGTGGTGCACGCCTTTAATCCCAGCACTGGGGAGGCAGAGGCAGGTGGATCTCTGTGAGTCAAGGTTAGCCTGGTCTATAGAGATAGTTCTAGAATAGCCTCCAAAGCTACAGAGAAACCCTGTCATAGACACCCCTCCCCCCAAAAAAAACACCAAAAGAATTAGGGCCCGTCTTGGATCTATCTTCCCTTTTACCCATAAATGTTGCCTGTGTCCAGCTCCTCTCCTGGCCCATCTTCTCGCCCCCCCCCCCAAATGTGGCTGCCTTAAGCTTCTCTTCCCAGCACAGTTGTCCCTGCCTCTTAGTTGCTGTAGCACAGTAACCTTTAAAATACATGTCTGTGTGTATCACCTGTGTGAGTTTGTGTGTACTATGCATGTGTTTGAGTGCTGGTATGTGTACTACACTTGGTATGTGGAGATGAGAGGACAACTTTCAGGAGACCTTCCCTTTTCCTATAGGTTCTGGGGATGAAATTCAGATTGTCAGGCTTCTCCAACAAGTGCTTCTATCTGCAGAACCATCTCTAGACCCATACAATTCCATTTTAAACACATGTTTTGCTTGTCGGTGTTCCAGGACTTAATGGACCTGGTTACAGAGTAAACAGCAAGTCATCGTTATAAATGAAAAGACAAATGAGCACGAACAAAATTAAAACCCACTCATCCTTTTTCTGTGGTGAGGAGAGACAAGGTCCCTGTCCTGCAGCCTGAGCTAGTGTGCAGCAGCAATGTCAATAGCACCGGCGTGTGCCATGGGCTGGGAGCAGTGTGGAGGGAGCTGAGGAGTTTATCTTCTCCAGGTCTTCTCTCCATGGCCAATTCTGGCCCAAACACCAACGGCTCCCAGTTCTTCCTGACCTGTGACAAGACAGATTGGCTGGATGGCAAGCATGTGGTATTTGGGGAGATCACGGAGGGCCTGGATGTCCTACGGCAGATTGAGGTAGGTGGTTGGGCCTTGCGTGGGCACCCCAGTGGGAGAGCTGGAGGGGGCGCTCTATAGCAGGAAAGGGGGCATTTGGAAGAGGTCCCTATTTGGGAGTGGGTGATCCCTGAGCAGCTAGCTCTCAGCCCTGTGTTTCTCCTGGTTCTCTGTTCTGCTCACAAAGGCTCAGGGCAGCAAGGATGGGAAGCCGCAGCAGAAGGTGATCATCGCTGACTGTGGGGAATACATGTGATGTTTGCTCAGCTCCCCCTCTGAAGACAAAGGTGGGACTGCCTGACCTCGGGCCCTGGCGCTCAGTGGGTCCTGTGGAGCAATTGTGTGTCGTCCAAGCCCTTCGGGTCAACTTCCTTAGCGACAGCTCCTCTGCAGTGCCCAGGCTCTTTGTTTAGATGTGGCTGGGCCTTAAAGCCAGCATAGGCAGTGTGCTGCCACAGCCTGTCCTGGGGGCTTTAGCCACTGAGTGGCTTCTTTGCTAAAATAAACTGATTTTTGTACTGTTGCCTCCAGCAAGTTCCTGGGAGTTAGCCATTAGCGATCACATCCATGGCTCCACTGTCCCCTGGATAGGATGGCAGGTGTGTGAAGGTGTAATACTTTCCTGTGGCATTTGTTTCCTTCCTGGGGCTAGCTCCCTTACACACCAGGTAATGTATCTTTATGCCCGATGTCATTGTCAGAAATCAGAGCTGCCTGTCTCTATTGCCTGTGCCTGGAACTCAGGCTGGTGATGGCCTGCTGTAGCTCCAGTATCTAACATTCTTGGTGCGTTGTCAGGTTTTTTTTAATGGTATGTTATGACTCAAAGAGCCAACTCTGCCAGGAGACAGGTTGGCATACCACTGGGCCTCAGGCAGCCCGCTGCTGATTTCTGTGAATGGGGTTTTATTGAGACACAGCCATATCCATTTATGTTTGAACACTGCCTGTGGCTTCTTTCTTATCACAGCAGAAGAAACAAATAGTTGGTGGCTGACCGTCTATTTGTGTATTCTCAGGGTGTGTGTGTGTGTGTGTGTGTGTGTGTGTGTGTGTGTGTGTAGGTAGGTGGACATCTGTGTGTGCATGCATATAGATATGTGTGTGTATACACATTCATACTGACTAGGGAATTGGCTCTGTTTATGAGGAGTAGCAGGTTATGTGTGCACAGCAGGCAGCAGACTGGAGTCACATGAGAAAACCAATGCTGAATGTAGAATTCTTCGATGACTTTAGTCTTTTTCCTCTCAGGGCTCTAACCCTGATTGAGTGAGGCCCACCTACCCTCTGCCTTACTTCACTGAATTAAATACTAGTCTATGTAAAGCATACCTGCACAGGAACATGGAGAGTTAGCCCTGGTACATTGACCCTGCCATGTTCTTTATTCAGCGGTCAGCCTCAGAGAGCAGGAACCAGTCTTACGACAGGCATTTGAAGCAAGGGACCATGTACTTAGGCCTTGTTCTAGAACCAGGAGAGGCATGTGTAAAGAACTTAGTGGAGATTGCAAAGAGATGATGAGTTCCTGTGACAGTGAACTTTTTCACAGATAGCCTGAAGAATGATGCCAGGAGGTAGTTGAGGACAGATACATAATGGAACCCTGCTCTGTTTCGGCTTCTGTTGCTGTGATAAAACACCATGACCAGAAGCAACTTGAGGAAAGGTTTTGCTTATTTGGCTTACTTTTACACCATAGTTCATCACTGATGGAAGTCAGAGTAAGAACCGAAAGAGAAATCATGGTGGAACATTCTTTCGTAGACAACCTGCTCAGTGGTGGTACTGCCCACAGTGCTTTGGGCTTTTCGCCGTCAAGAAAATGTCCCACAGGTGTGCCCATGTGCCAGTCTGATGGAGGGAATCCCTCATTGAAGGGTCCCTCTTCCTGGTGTCAAGTTGACAGCTAAGATTAGCTGTCAAAACCCTGTACAGATAAACCAAACCTCTGCCAAAGATCATCCAGCTGGTGCAGTGGAGGTAGGGTGGGGCTTGCCTTGGCTAATGGCAGTAGAGTACCAAGCTGGGGCTTGGGGAAGACAGTTCTGGAAGGATAGCTGAAGTCATTGACAGGAGATGGCCGTGGTCCTAGGTAGGAGTCAAGTGAGGCTCTGGAGCCTGGGCAAGAATGCCCAGGAGCATAGCTGTGCTGCTCCCCCTCCTCCCCATGTTACTCCTGCCATCCATTGCAGCATGGACCATGAGCACCGGAAGGATAACGACTCTTCCCTGGGGCTGCTTGGCTTCTGTTCTGGGGTCATCTTGCCCAGCACCAAGACAGCACAGCTTTGTCTTTCTGGCTAATGCTGAGTTTTATGGCTGCCTGTGATGGCTGCACCAAGGCAGAAATGGGGACCGCGGATCAGGAATATTTAATAGCCTTTAATAGCAATGGCTGAATCCAGATGTCAAATCCACAACAGCTTTCTCATCAGCTGATCTTGCCTGTGTGTGGCCAGAGACTTTGTGGCTGAGATCCATAAACACGCTAGGGGTACACGCTAGGGGTTTGTTTGGTTGTTTTCTTTGTTCTTTTGAAAGGTCTTGGTATACATCTTGGGCTGGCTTTGAATTCATAATTCTGCCTCAGTCTTCCAAGTACTAAGAGTGTACATCACTATCCCTGGCTTTTCCGTTTTCTTTTCTTTTTTTTTTTTTTTTAATCTCCAGAAATCTCTGAAGGGAGTTAGTCATGTCTGCACCCACCTAAGCCTTCTGGTGGCCACTAAAGAGCCTGAGGTCTATCTAGTGCTCCAGATTCAGGTCAGGCTGGGTCAGAAGTCAACAAGAATAGGTGGGTAAATTAGACTTCTGTGCCAATCTCAAAGGACATTCAATAGATGCCCCTGGGGGAGGGGCAGAGATAGGCTGCTGCTTGGGGACTCAGGTCACCAGGGTTGTAACCAGGTCCATCTTCCCACCCTTGGGCGGAGGTAGGGAACAGAGGGTCCAGGAGAGGGCCACACCCGTGGAAGAGGGCAGAAAATGGACATAAGAACTGAAAACCCTACCTTCCACCTTGGCTTTGGATCTGATAGGGTCTATTTGTTTCCTGGTCAGAGGAGCTGACCAGATAAATGGGTCCATGACTCAGTGGCAGCCACAGGCCTGGACTACCATGTTGCGCTCCTTGCGCAGGATGACATTGTTGCTTCTGTCATAGTAGAGCACAGAAATGGCACTCAGCTCCGTGGGCACACAGCACACCTTGGGAACGACATCTGGCTTGGTCAGGTGTATCTGGTAGAGGGGATACAGATAGGAACATGAGCCTGATGTTACCTTTCCAGAAGATTTTAACCCTTTGACCATTCTCCGCTGTAGCCATGTTTGTCCTGCCCACTGCCCTCGAGGCAGCCCAGGCACCTGGCTTGGAGTAACTGATATATAAGCACTTTGGCACTCTCGGCCCCTGGTCCACTGTCACATCCACTTCAGCAGACACTCAAGCTTACAGGTCCCCGGCACTGGGTGCCATGGGGCAGGTACCCTCTGGGGCCTCACTGCCCAGAATTGCTCTGTGCTTTACTACATCCCAACCAGGTACATGTTAGCTGTGGAAAGGGCAGTGTCTTTCTGAAGACTGAACTAGAAACGTTTTTGGAACACGTGTGGAAGTTCAAGGGCTCTTTCCCCTTCTTGATGTAGCTCAGCCTCAGCTTGTGAGGCAAGGCTGTCTTTGCAGGTGATCAACAGGCTGCATGGAGTCCCCATGGCTGTTTGATGGTATCACTGAGCTTGAAACAGGTGCCAATCCTTCCACCCCTCTTTAAAGTATGCACATCCATCCACCAGGCTGCGCATCTCCCAGGACAGTGGCTGCCATCCAGCAAACACCAGTGCCCTTTGTGAAAAGACACCTTAATAACAGCTCAAAACAGCTCTTGTGAAGTCATGATGCTGTGGCCCTTTAATACAGTTCCTCATGGTGTGATGACCCAACCAAAAAGTTACTTCGTTGCTCCGTTATACAGTAATTTTGTTACTGTAATGGATTGCAAATATCTGATGTGTGGCATGTCTGGTAGTCAGCCCCAGAGAGGTGGTGACGCACAGGTTGAGAAGCACTGCTCTACAGCATCATTTGGCACAACTGTCTGTTAGGTAAATACAAGGCCACGGTCACTGGGTGCTAGGATTCCAGACAAAATGTCCTCGAAAGAAGTCTCAACACCGGGCTCTAAAAGCACAAATACATGTCAATAGGCAGTTGCAACTGCCTTCCTGCCAACAACTTCTATCACTGAGTGGCCAAGACTGGCTCATTAGTACTAAAGCCTGAGGGAACACACAGCCAGGAAAGAAGTGGGGAGCAAGCCCAGGAGGAGCCAAGGCCACAAAGAGCTGAGAGTTCATGAGTCACCCAGCCGGGCAGGATGGGTGAGGACATATGAGCATCAGGGAGCCAGATCTACCAGGATACACAGGGCACATGGGTCATGCAGGCCCCCAGTGGGCTCCCATCTGTGTGTCCGCCTCAGTCTGACCTCAGAGGCTGTATTATGTTAGTCTGTGCCCGACACAAGTCTACAGGTTCCCGCCTGTGCACGTGCAAGGTCCGTGTGCTCAGGTGTCTGTGCAGAGACACCATGTGAGTATTTACTAAGAGACAGAAAACAACTTAATGGTGAAGTCTGCAAAGAAAGGTCCTTTTTGCCATTATTCTTTCCACCCCCAGGCCTGTCCAGTCCCTCAGGTCCCAAGAAGGCCACTGTGATACTGACCAGGGCCTGCATGTTGGCATGATTGGTAGAGTTCATGGAAGAGTTCATTGGGTAGATGCACTCCCCAGCACAGTAATAGGCTGAGTAGCCCTGGGGGGCGATGACCGTGTCCTGTGGGTGGGAAAAGGAGAGTCACATCAGTGTCCTTCCATAGTCATCATCACAGCACCTGGCACAGGATGACCCGGGGCTGTGAACCCTCATCCCCTCAGCCACCCTCAGCAGCAGGGCTGGACCCCAGCTCTGTCCTGCACACCCTATCTTCTGCTGTCTCCTTCACAGCTGCCCCCACACCTGCAGCAGCTATAGCAGGAAGAGCCCCTGCCTACCCAGCCTGTTTCCCTGTGGACAGTTTACTGGGCAGAGGGCTCAGGTTGCCACATTTTCACGATTTTTATGCACAATTAAAGGCACGGTATCTCCACCTCCACCCTGGAGACACGAGGATGTGCAGGTGGCATTCAGGAGAGGCAGAAATTACCAGCCAGCCGAGGTCCCGGAAGCTGACATAGAGCTCATGCCTGCGGCAAACATCTCTGCCTCTGGAGCCGTGACCATCATCTGCAGGGATAAAAAGATACGGAGTCTGCTCAGGGGTCCTGCTCTATGAAGTTGCCATGGGCACTCCCACTGTGAGGGTGATATGACAGGCACATTTACAAATGAAGGACAACAGGAAACTAAACCATTGGAATCACAAGTTCTACTCCTGGATCCCTGCTGATGCCATGACCCAGCTCAACAGTCCTCACTGACTCCGCATCACCACAGGGTGTGGCTGCATCAGCAGGTGGCGTCTGGGCACACATGGCTTCTGCTTTCCTCTGCAGACTCTTGACTGTAGTGAGATCTACCAGCCCTTGGGATTTTCCTGTATTTGTTATCAAAAAGAAATCTGGAAAATGGAGAATGCTTACAGACCTGAGAGCCATCAATAAAGTGATCCAGCCAATGGGCTGTCGTCTACAGTCTGGAATGCCCTTGCCTTCTCTGATACCTAAAGAGTGGCCTAGTATAGTATTGATTTGAAAGATTGCTTCTTCACTATACCTTTACAAGAAAAAGATAGGGAAAAATTTGCCTTCACAGTGCCTAATTACAATAATTCTCAGCTGGTCAAGAGATATCAATGGAAGGTCTTGCCACAGTGAATGCTATATAGCTCCACCCTGTGCCATTATTTTGTACAGAAAGCTTTGGAAATAATTCGTAGTTTCCACAATCCATAATCTACTATTACATGGATGGTATATTGTTGGCTGATTCTAAGGTAGAAATCTTAGGGAAAAAATGTTTGAGGATGTAAAGAAGTTTTACCTCACTGGGGATTACAAATTGCCCCCCAAAAAATACAAAGAGGAGATTCTATCAATTACTTTGGATATAAAATAGGTCTATAGAAAATTAGGCCACAAAAAGTACATATCAGGAGAGATTGTTACCAGTCTTTTAAAGATCTTCAAAAATTACTAGAAGAGATGATCTCAACTACAGATCATCATTGGAGAAGAGGGCATGGTTTGAAAAACTTGAAAATGGCCCTAAAAGGGGACAAGGACTTAAATAGTCCACGAATACTATCAGCTGAAGCTGAAAAGGAATTAGAGTGGGTAGAAAAGAGGATACTAGAGGCACATGTGGACCGTGTGAATCCAAAACTAGACTGTATTCTGGTTATATTACCACCTAGAGAATACCCTTCAGGGATTTTGATGAGGAGGGAAGATATTATATTAGAATGGATATTTCTACCACATAAACAGAATAAAAAAACTAAAAACATATAGAAAAGGTCTCTGATTTGATTTTAAAAGGTAAATTAAGACTTCATCAAATGACAGGAAGGGACCCAGCAGAAATTATAGTGTCTTTAACTAATGAGGAAATTTCCTCCTTATGGAAAGAAAATGATTATTGGCAGAGAGTTGCAGTAACTTTTTGGGAATGATTTGCAACAATTATCCCAAAAGTGAGAGAATCAAATTCATAAAGAAAACGATTTGGATCCTTCCACGCACTGTAAGAAAAATACCAATCTCTGGAGTCCCTACATTCTACACTGATGCAAACAAATCAGGTAAGGCAGGACATAAATCAGGAAATATAAGTAAAGTGGTTCAAAGCCCTTATAACACTGTACAAAAGGCATAATTGTACACCATTCTTATGGTACTTACAGATTTTACAGGACCTCTAAATATAGTTACTGATTCTCAATATGCAGACAGAGTCGTCTTACACATTGAGACAGCCGGATTTATTCCTGATGATATAGAATTAACTTCATTGTTTATACAATTACAAGAAACAATCAGGAATAATATATACATATATACATATATAATATATACATATATACATATATGTATATACATATATACATATATATATATATATATATATATATATATATATATATATATATCTCACACCTCAGATCCCATATGGGTCTACCAGGTCCTCTAGCATAAGGCAATGATAAAATTGATATAGAAATATGCTGGAGGCCTTGGAATTTCATTTAAAAGAAAAAAACCACCATGTGAATAGCAAAGGTTTAAAAAGGGATTTTCCAATCACTTGACAACAAGCTAAGGAAACAGTAAAATATGTCCTACTTGTTCATTCTATAACCAAACTCCTCTACCAGCAGGCAGTAACCCTAAAGGTATACATAGGAATAAAATCTGGCAAATGGATGTGCTTCACTTTGCAGATTTGGAAAATTAAAATATGTGCACCATACTATAGACATATTTTCAGAGGTCCAATAGGCCTGCTCTGAGCTCTGAAAAGGCTGATTCTGTTATCATACCCCTATTAGAGGTAATGGCCATTACCGGTATACCTGCACAAATTAGAACTGACAATGCTCCAGCATATGTCTCCAGTAAATTGAAACAGCTTCTTTAAATATTATAACATAAAGCATATAACTGGTATACCACACAATCCTACAGAACAAGCAGTAGTTGAGAGATCTAATCACACTTTAAAGTATATGTTATATAAATAGACAAGAGGAACAAAGAACCCCCAAACACAGATTACATAATGCCTTACTAACATTAAACTTTCTTAATGTTAATGAGAAAGAAAAAACATCCACAAAAAGACATTGGACAATAGAAAAAACTTCTGAACTAAACCAGCTGGTGTACTTCAAAGACGTATTGACCTCAATATGGAAACCAGGATATGTGTTATGTTAGGGTATCTACAGGAGAAGAAAAGTTTTGAATACCATCAAAGTTGATCAAGATCCAATTTGAACAAGAGAAACCTCTTGATGAGGAGAAATGATAGGTCATCCACCAAGATATTTCCTACGAGTTGTATGGAGACCTCTCAAAGGTAGTGGGGGGTGTTACGTTCTTGTCTACAGGAAAACAGAAAACACCCATCTTCAAACAGCCAAAAGATGCTGGACATGTAGATACCTAAAGAAGAGAAGATAGCTATCCAGAAACGAAGAATCAAGCAAAGAATCTGACATATGGTATCAATATCTAACTCTGGCAAACTATTTCTACACAAAAATCTATTTCCTTTTACTTCCTAGTATTCTTTCAGTCCCAGTTCATGTAAACCAATGTTGGCTTTGGAGTTGGAGTTGGAGTTGGCTTTCCTCCTCTAAATTCAGGCATGTTGTTAAAATTCAGAGTTTCTGTCTTACATCAAGAAGCCAATTGGTGTAAGACAGAAGAAAACAAAAGCTAGGGACTATCATTTGTCTAAACTAAGTTCTCTCTCTCTGATATCCTAATTTCCCTCATACTTATTTCCATCCTAACTGTTGCCTTTCCCAGTATGCATACCTATAAAGGTTGAAATTTCCATGTTGATATTAATGTTTAAGTTTTCCACAAGGAACAATAACAATTCCTAACAGCAATCTTTGAACTCTCCAGAAAGATGGAGCCCTACTTCATCGACCCCACTTGATTCAACTTGATGTATCTGGAATACAAACATCACCCTAAAATCTGTTTGGGACTATAATGCTCGAGACAATTTCAGACTAGCTAGTTGAAATGGTGCACCTTCTTATTACACCCTGGCCAGAGCCTCAGATAAGAACTGCAAGCATTTCCTGCCACCCAAAGACTAGCTACAAATGTTACAATACAGCTAATCCCCTGGAGAAATTTTGTCACCTTAATTTTTTTTTTCCCTACAGGATCTCATGTAGTCAACATTAACCCATTTCAGCAGGAAGTAATCATAAGAAAACAATGCCCCCTTTCCCTACTGTTGGCATTAAGGGATAATATACACCTGCATAGAACTGGTTTTTAGTTGCTTAGGGTTGGCTACAGAAAGTAATGTTCAGACTTGGGTATCTCTTTTAGATAAGTTTAGAGTATGGTTGGGAAGGGTAAGGATAGGAGGGATATAGGTAGATTTACATAATTTCTAGTGTACTAACTTTAGCAACTGTTAGCTATAGATAAATTTCTAGGTCCTTGATAACTTAAATTGTTAGATTACTGTATGTTGACTCCTTAGGGTCTTCTTTCTGCTTACGATGTTTTGCACACAAATATAAATCCATCTGCCAGGCACAGCCCACCCTCCCAGCTAGGCACAGCCCACCCTCCAAGCCAGGTACAGCCCATCCTCCCCTCCCAGCCAGGCACAGCCCAAAGGTAAAGGGGCTCTTGGAAGACCTACTGACAGTCTAGAAGAATTGGACATGTAAAGGAAGCCTCAGATCCCAGTCTGGCCCTCACCAAAGACTCCTGCGTGTTTGTTGGCATGCTGCATCTGGTTGGCTTTATTTAGCTGCCTCCGCCTCTTCAGTGGCCTCACTGCCCGAGGGGCCCTCACAGGACTCTGGCTGGCCCTGAAGAAACCAACCATGAAAGGCTGTCTGGATCGTGGAGCTTGTTGTCCCAGCAGACCAGCCAGGCCAGGATCCATGCTGTGCCCTGGGGGACAGAGACAAGAAACAATAGACTGACTGACTTGTGGGTGGTAGCACGGCACCATAAGCCTCAGCTTCCTCATCTGGAGACCAAGCCAAGCACTTCAGGCAGCAGGTCTGCAGTGGCAGGGACAGGGACCTCAGCAGCCACAGGCATTCCTGCTGGTGATAACCTGGCAGATGGGAAACATTTGGCAGGTGTCAAAGATTTTGCCCATTAATTTCCTCAGTTGGTCCTCACTGCAACCCAAGTCACAGTCACTCAGAGATGACCAGAGTTCAGTGCTGGTGATGCTCAGGACCCAGACTCCCTTGGTCCAGTGATCTAACACCCAGGTCCCATCTTCATCCTGCACCTTCTGGGGATTAGAACGTGCGGTTCATGGCACAGTAGCTCATAGCAGCCCCTGCAAGGACATCACTGGGACTTATTCTCCCAGCACAGCAAGCTTGAGTATCCAAGGGCCGGGCACTCACTGCCCCTCTGATGCCCTCGGTCAAGGCCCCAGGCTGAGCAGGGCCAGAGGTCAGAACAGTCACAAAGTCCAGAGTTCAGGTGGCATCAGGCTCATTCCAGTGCCAAGTGTGTGTTCACCAGGCCAGCAGATGGCTACAAAGAAAGGAAGGGGCTTCAGAGAGACCGACCTGAGCTTGTGCATAGGAAGAGTGAAGCCCATAAAGGGGAGGGGGAGGGAGGTGGGGTGGGGTGGTGGGGGGAGTTCCTTGATCCTCTCAGGACTGCAGATGTCAACCCAGGAGAGCAAAGCCTCTGCCTTTTCTAACTGGAGAAGCACTCTACTAAGCTGATGTGGTGACCCAGCCTGTAAACACTCAGAGGGTAGAGGCAGGAAGAAGAAGGGTTCAAAGTTATTTTCTGTTACACACTGAGCTGGTGGACTGCCTGGGCTACATGAAAGCATGCCATTCAAAAAATAACAACAAACAACAAAAACCAAAGTTCTCAGAGGCCTGCACTGTAGAGGAAGGCCCTCCATCACTGGGGAGTGTATGGGCAGCAGTATCAAAACCTGGGTTATTAATAACAACAACAAAAAGGAGACCACAGAGTTGGGAAACACACAGGGAGTTGGAAGTAGGAAGTCACTGGGAGGATGGAGCAGCTGGGAGCAGGAAAGACAATGAAAGCTACAGTGCCAAAACCTACTAGTGACACAAGGGGCAGGCTGTGTCCCTGCTACGTACTGTGGCGTCCCAGAGCCCTGGCTTCTGAGAAACACAGAGGCCATAAGTGTTCCAGGTTCAGCCACATTTGTTTTTCTTTCCAAACACAGAGCTAGCCTGCAAGGGTGCTGGGGACCTCTGGAGGCTGCAGGGCAAGATGAGCTGGACTGAGAGCCCATGGATGCAGCTAAACCGAGGTTTCCATTTTACAGACACACAAGCTAAGACCCAGAGATGTCATCAACGGTTGAAGGCCTGGAGCAAGCGGCTGCAGAGCCCAGCAGCTCCTGCCCTGCCCGGCCTGAGGGGGAGACTGAGTGAGGCGGGGCGCCCATAGGGATTGGTGCTTCTCTTTCACAGTTCTGTGCCTGATAGGCCCAGAGAGGCTGCTCCTTGTCCAAACTGGAGTGCACCTTCCCTCCCAGCTCTGCTCCTTGCCCCATCACCGCACAGGACCCTATCTGGTGGAAAGCCACCAGGTCCCCAGCTCTGGACAGAAAAGCATGGCAGGGGGAGTACTTTCTCAGGACACACACACACACACTCACACACACTCACACACACACACACACTCACACACACTCACACACACACACACTCACACACACACATACACACACACTCACAGACACACACAGACACACATACACACACACACACTCACACACACTCACACACACATACACACACTCACTCACACACACACAGACACACACACACTCATACACACACACACTCACACACACAGACACACACACACTCATACACACACACACTCACACACACTCACACACACTCACACACACTCACACACACAGCCCTTTATAACTTTTCTCACTTTCATCGTGAGCTTACAGACTCAGAATGACAGAACCCAGAGCTGCCACATAGGGGTTAGGAAAGGAGGCCAGCTGGACTTCTGGAACATAATGTCATATCGTAGAGGCAACAGATGACACCGCAGTGTACTAGGTGAGAGTCCGTCCATGACATTGATGAGATTCTAGACCACCTGTGCTAAGCCCGGGCCTCTTTGGACACATGCTGGGACTGCTAATGTACCGTGGGTTTTCCAGATGAAGTACCAGCACCAACCTCTTCCCTCATCCCAAAGGTGACAGGTCTGCCTCCCTTCTAGGGACACCTGTGCAGCTTCCAGGAGGAAGTCCGGTGGGGGAGGATTCGGGGAAACAAAATTAGAAGCTGAAAACAGGGCCCAGGAAGAGAAGCCAGAGTTCCTCCTGGCCACAGACCCTCAGGTCTGCATTTCATGGCAGAGGTCAAGCGGCACCAGGTGAACTCTGGGTTCTTCCTGCCAGGTGCCTTTCATAGGCTCCATGATTCAGTTCGGAGTAGCAACACTGGTGTTGACACCTGTCAGGGGATGATCTGGAGCCTTGTATGTGAAGGTCACAGAAAGTGGGAGCCTGGGACCAGTGTCCTCGATGGTTTTAGCGCAGGGCTTTACTTAGGCATCAGACACAAGGCTCAGCTTAGGGTTTTTAATTAAAATCACTCGGCTCTTGAGAAGATACCATCTGGCAGCAGGAAACCCGAGGACCAGTGGTCGCTAACTCCTTCACAAATCAGCCCTGGTGGGAAGGGTCAGGGCTCCTCAAGCATCAGGTTTGATCTGCTGCATGGGCTTGAGGTTGGGGGACACCTTAAAGGCGCAGCCTGTGGTGGCCTTGACCTCGTCCACCGACGAGCCCTCCCACAGCTCCACCAGCGTCAGCCCCTTCTTCGGGTCCACATCAAACACGGCCTTTTCGGTGATGATGAGATCCACGCAGCGCTTGCCAGTCAGGGGCATGGTGCATTTGTCCAAGATTTTGGGCTGCTTTTTCTTGGTGCAGTGCTCCATGGTGACCACCACTTTGGTCTTGTCACCTGACACCAAGTCCATGGCCCCGCCCATGCCCTTCACCTTCTTGCCTGGCACCATCCAGTTGGCCAGGTCACCGTATTTGGAAACCTGCATGGCACCGAGCATGGTCAGTTGGATGTGTCCCCCGCGGATCATGGCAAAGGAGTCATCACTGGCGAAGAAACAGCCCCCGGGGACAACGGTCACCGTCTGCTTGCCCGCGTTGATGACATCAGCATCCACTTCATTTTTAGAGGGGAACGGGCCCAAGCCCAGGATCCCGTTTTCACTGTGTAGGTAGACCTTCATCTTGGGACTGATGAAGTTGCTGGCCAGGAGAGGGATCCCGATGCCCAGATTGGCATACATGCCGTCCTCAAACTCGAGAGCAGCGCGCTTGATGATGCGCGTCCTGGAGATGTCCTGTTGCTTGTTCATGGCTGCTGGCTGACTGTCACGTGTGGTCAGGCGTTCGATGCGCTTCTCATACTTCGGCCCCTTGATCACACGGTTCACATAGATGTTGGGGATGTGGATGTCCTCCGGGCGGAAAGAGCCCACGTCCACGATCTCCTCCACCTCCACCACTGAGATGTCCGCGGCCTTGCACATGGGCACGTTGAAGTTGCGCGCGCTGCCCCGGAAGATCACGTTGCCTGAGCGGTCGGCCTTCCAGCCCTTGATTAGGGCAAAGTCGGCGCGGATGGCGTGCTCCAGCAGGTAGTAGCGGCCCCCGAACTCGCGCACCTCCCGCGGTTGGCTCAAGGTGACCAGGTGGCCTTTGGGCGAGTACCGGATCGGGGCGCCCCCTTCCTGCACCAGCGTGCCGTAGCCGGTAGGCGTGTAGAAGGCGGGCACGCCAGCGCCACCTGCGCGGATGCGCTCGGCCAAGGTGCCCTGGGGCGTCATCTCCAGGTCCAGCTCTCCCGCCAGATACAGCTGCTCGCACAGCTGGTTCTCCCCCAGGTATGAGCACACCACACGCCTGACCTGCTTGGAGGCCAGCAAGATGCCCAGGCCGAAGTCATCCACTCCCACGTTGCTGCTGACGATCTTCAGGTCCTTCACACCCTTGGTCTTGAGCGCGCCGATCAGGTTCTCGGGGATGCCACAGAGCCCAAAGCCCCCGAGCATGACGGTCGCCCCGTCCTTGATGCCCTCCACGGCCTTCACCGGATCCGTGTAGAAGTGGACGCGTCCGCAGCTGTCGCTAGCAAAGCGGAGGGCAAGGCGATGGGGCAGCACGGGCCGTGGACGGTGGGCGGAGACCCCGCGCGGGAGCGCCCACGCCAGAAGCCTGAGCGCCGCCATCGTCCAGGCCACCGGGCTCCTGGGTCCCGGACAGAGAGGGGAAGGCCCAGTGCACCCTGTAGGCCTGCCCCACGCCACCTCCGCGCTGCGTCACAGAGCAGGGAGGACCCGGACCGGGATCGCCATGGGTCTCACCCTGAGGACAGCCTTGGCCATCCCTGTCGCCTGGCCTGTCTCACAAGATCTTGGACAGACACTGGAAACCCTTGGTAATGCTGCTGACAACTGGCCGCCGGCGCTGTGGCCCTCTGGTACCCAGGCGAGCTCTCCTGGGAGCGGGGTTAGGTCCCCCTCCTTGAGGGGCTGAGGTACTAGGTCTTTTAAAGCCACAGTCACATCTGTCACCCACTGCTGTTAAACTGTTCTAAACTTTCCAAGTACCTTGCCAGTTTTCCCTAACTCAGAGTGTCCCCTGCTACCTCTCTGCCCCTCCCCTTCCACACTATCCCTCCAGCCTTTGCTAGACCCCAGACAGCCCAGTCTCCTGCCCTGCTGCCCTTTCTGTCCTCACTGCCCGACACAAAGGAAATGTCCCACGAAAGCCCTGTGAGAAAGAAGTGACTATAAACCTGTGCAGACGAGGAAACTGAGGCTCAGGTACTGAGTTACAACACTGCAGAGCAGGCATAGCCCAGGCCCCTGTGCAGACGAGGAAACTGAGGCTCAGGTACTGAGTTACAACACTGCAGAGCAGGCATAGCCCAGGCCCCTGTGCAGACGAGGAAACTGAGGCTCAGGTACTGAGTTACAACACTGCAGAGCAGGCATAGCCCAGGCCCCTGTGCAGACGAGGAAACTGAGGCTCAGGTACTGAGTTACAACACTGCAGAGCAGGCATAGCCCAGGCCCCTGTGCAGACGAGGAAACTGAGGCTCAGGTACTGAGTTACAACACTGCAGAGCAGGCATAGCCCAGGCCCCTGTGCAGACGAGGAAACTGAGGCTCAGGTACTGAGTTACAACACTGCAGAGCAGGCATAGCCCAGGCCTCTGCACTCAGAAGCTGGGGTGCAGACCTCCCACCCCTCCTTCCTAGTGCAGAGTGGAGGCTACTGCCCATGGAGAACCCCCCACCCCCAAAGGGTACCAGAGTTGGCTCTCAGGTCAGTTGCTATTAGGAAGGACAGGGAGTCTCTCCTATCCAGGACCTCACCACTCTACCCACCGAGTCCTCAAGAAGGGCCAAGCATGGGCCAGGGAGAGGGCTCCCTGTATTAGGCTGCAGCCTCTGCTGGAACCACCTCCCCAGACCCCCAGGGCAGCTCCCTGCTAAGGCCTGGAGCCTCACCATCCTCGGTTTCCACATAGAGACGGAGTCCCAGGTCCTTGTTACGGCTCAGCAACCAGCGGTCACTGGCTGCAGTGATGTCCAGCACCAGCCAGCCCTCGTCCCCAGATCGGAGCGTCTGAAGATCCAAAAAGAACAAGTCAGACTCCCTGTGGACACGAAAGAACAATTAACCAAGGCTGAGGTCGGCAAGCCTGCCTGTATCTTGTGCCTGCCTGGGGGACGGCTTTCAGAGTGTCTTCCCTGCTTGGCTCTGGGCTGGCCTCCTTTGGTACCACATTTCACCGATAACCAACCCCTGGCATTTTACTGTGTCCGTGTGCTGGTGGGGCACTGTCTCTGTGGCTCAGGGCTGTGGCCCATGGAGGGTTCCACTGTCCCTAGCAGGGCAGGGAGGCCAAGCCCCTTTCTCATGTCTGAGGTGCCTCTCCCAGCAGGCGCCCTTTCCTTTCTTGGAAAAGCACCCTCTGGACAGGCCCTGCCAGAGCCTAGACCATGAGACCATGAGGTGGGGTGGGCACCTGGGCAGAGGGAAGGTACCTGTTGGAGTGCTCCTGGACCACCTCAAACATGCTGACGTGAAGGGTTGTGTTGAGCGGGTGGGTGCTGGGCTCTTTGTATATCCGGAACTCCGCAGCTGTGACAGCCTCCCCTGCAGGGATCTGGGTTAGGTCAAAGAGGAATTCCTTCCAGTGTGGCTCCTGGTAGTCCAGGGTACGGTCACGCTCCACTGGAAGACAAGGAGGGAAGGACATCATCTCTGGGAGTCAATATGGCTTGTGCTCAGAGTAGGACCCCAGGCAGCCTGGGTGTGGCCCTTTCCTGTTCTACACACAGCTTGTGGTCTGCTCTGGGAGAACACCAGGCCCCAGGAGGTGGTGCAGTGGGAAACTCAGCAAGTGCTACATTACAAGATCAGCAACAGAAGGACCTTAGGAAAGGGAGAGACACCCAGTGCTGGCAACTAGCGGACAAAGGACCCATGTTTCCCTGTGGGTACAGAAGGAAAATGGAAGAACAGAAGTAAGAAGGAATACCAAAAGAGGATGAGAAACTCCTGGGCAGGCAATCAAGTGTTGGAGAAGTGTTCCACTGTGATTTGGGATCTAGACAGGCTTTGTGAGGATGGGACAGAGTCTTGACAGGTACTCTAAGAGACCGTGTGCATTGGGATGGCAGCGCTACTGCCTACCGACCGTTAGTGTGGGTGTAGCAATGGGTTAAGAGAAGCAGCTCCGCAGTAAGCTGGAGCCCAGGGCTAGGAGCAAAGCTGTGCTCTGACCAGTGGAAGCCACACATTCTGAGAACCCAGCTGCAAGACTCCATGAAGACAAGGAGAAGGTAGGATGGCGATGACATCTGAGGTGAGGCCCAGGGGAGGTGCAGCTATCAGGGCAGAGGCCAAAGGGGAAGAACAAATTCCACATTGCCCAGCTGCACAGAAATGCCCAGGGAAGAACAGAGGGACCGCTTTTCACTTTCTTTTATTTAGTTGGTTGTTATGTTTGTTTGCCTTTTGTTTTTAAGGACAGGGTTTCCCTATGTAGCCCTTGCTGTCCTGGAAGTCACTCAGTAGACCAGCTTGGCCTCAAATTCACAGCGATCTGCCTGCCTCTGCCTCCTGAGTGCTGGGATTAAGAGTGTACCCATCCTTTCACTTTCAAATGCCAAAAATCTATGTTTCCAGCAAGCAGGGGTTGAAGCAGCCCAGTGTCTTCCCCAAATCTAATGAATATTTTTAATTATGCATTTTCAAGTCCTTAACCATCTAATTCCCTCTGTGGCTATCAGGCTTGCTGATCACAAGCCAGGTTCTAGAAAGCACCAGGCTGAACTAACAGAGCAAACCTGGAGACAGCTTCCTGTTTTCTGTGCAGACCTCAGCCAGCAATGTCTGGCACACAACAGGGCTGGAATGGACTGGGTAATAGGTTTGCTTCCATAGAGGCAGGAAGGAGGCTCCAGCCCCTACCAGGATGGGAAGGATAGGGTCCCGCTACACCTGAGCGTGTCTTTGAAGTTTTAGAATCAGGTCAAGTTTTTCAGTGTCTTTCTCTAACAGATGTAGTTCTCTGCTCCTTTCTGCACAGCTGTCGTGGGTGGTAAGAACACCAAAGTGAACAAGACAGTTAAGCTCAGCTCCAATGGGGTTTAAAAAACAAGGGAGGGCCAGACGGTGGTGGCTCATGCCTTTCATCCCAGCGCTCAAGAAGCAGAGGCAGACAGATATCTGTGAGTTCAAGCCAGCCTAGTCTACACAGTGAATTTCAGGGCAGCCAGGGCTACCTACTGAGACCCTGTCAAAAGAAGATGAAGAAAGAGAAGAAGAGGAGGAGGATGAAGAAGAGGAGATAGAATGTGATGATTTAAAAAAAAAATGTTGTAAATGTGTGAGGTGTAGGGTTTGATCCTACACCATCACCACCCCCTGCTCCCAAAAGAGCCAACTAGGGAATGTCATTCTTTTGTAGGTGGTAGTAAGAAATAGAAAATAGAGGGGGTCCTGGGTTCAAGAATGATGGAGATTGGTTTGATGCTTTCCAGGGTCAGTAGCACCTTTGAGAAAGTAACAGGTAAGGCCAGACAGGTTAACTGTCAACAGGTAGGACATGAAGAACAGACAGCAATGCTTGTAGAGGCATTTTGCAAAATGGAGTGAATTGACCGTTCCATACAAGAATCTCAGACATGCTGGGCAGAACCATGGAAGACGTGCAAACATCAATGCCCTGTGCACAGAGAAAGCTATACTTGGTTTCACAAGCAAATATGCTGGCTAGTTTTATGTCACTTTGACACAAGCTGCAGTTATCTGGGAAAAGCACAATTGAGACAATGCCACCATAAGATTGGCCTGTTAGAAAGCCTGTAGGGTACTGTATCAATTCATGATTGACAAGGAAGGACCCAGCCCACTGTGGGTGGTGGCAGCTCTCGGCAGCAGTCGTATAAGAAAGTATAAGAAAGCAGGCTGAGCAAGCCACCATGAGCAAGCCAGGAAGCAGCACCCCTCTGTGCTGCTTGGTTCCTGGCTCCAGGTTCCTACCCTGCTTGAGTTCCTTCCCTGACTTCCCTTAGTGGTGGGGTGTGACCAGGCTGTGGTGTGACCCCTTGTGCCAGTGGGTTGTGTCCCCTCTGGATGGTGAGCTCCTTAGGGCAGTAACCGAGCATGGCCGGTGGGTGAATGAATGGCCTGCAGCCGCCTGCTCACCAAGTCACTGTTCTGGGGACAGAGAGAGTGAACATCTGTTCTTCCCCATGGCTCAGAGTCCATCACTCACAGCTCCTGGGGCTGGGGTGCTGCTGCTGGTCTGAATGACAACCATGTCACAGTGAGTCTCCATCAGAGACCATTGATGTCGGCACTTACTGGGAGATTTGCTTCCTTGAGGGTGGGGACTTTGAGGGTGGGGACAGGATCCCAGGCCCTGGGGTGGGGGCTGGGCATGACGGTCCTATGCGGCTGGTACCAATGGCTGAGGGGCCCACACCAGACTTATAAACGCTGGGCTTGAGCCGGACCTCAGAGGAGGGTGGGGCCCTGGGGTTGGTGACTTGTGCATTCTACACCTGAAGGAATTTCTCCCGCCAGGAGCCTCAGCGCCACAGCAAGGCCCAGGCTCACTCCTGGGTTATTTTCAGCTGAGTCTCCGCACTGACTTTCTTCACAGGCCGTTTCCATAAGCGGCTCTGCACACATAATTACTGGTCCAGTCCTCAGCTGGCTCCAGACCCCAAATTAAAAGGGAACACCCGCACAGGCCACCACATCAAGCCTGCCGAGGTAAAAAATAATCCCCAGGAGATGTGAGCAAGGGTGCGGTTCCTCCAGAAGAAACTCAAGAACATGCTCCACGTGACATCGCCTCTTGCCTGCTGGGAGTGAGGAGGCTTCTGTGAGAAGGTGGCCTGAGTGTGTCTCTCCACCCCATCACTCATCGCCTGAGGAATCCCCCTCATCAGGAAAGGCGAGCACAGTTTGGGTCAGAACTGAGGTCTTCAGAGTTGGGGTTCAGAGAGGGGAAACTGAGGCCCAGAAAGGGTTCTATGCCAAGGTCACACATGAACTCAAAGTCCATTAACCTGGACTTCCAGATTCAAGCCATGGAAACGAGTGGACCTGGAGTTCAGCGGGCGGCATTTTGGGGTGGAGGCAGCTCTCAGCATGTTCTGTCCACAAGGACCCTAGAATGCCTGTTGAAGTCACCTTCCTCCCGCTGGGTCCCATGGAACTGGGGGTGTCAGGAGACACTCAGAGATGTGCTCAGTGCTGGTGTCACAGAGATGGGGATGGCTGGCTTCCATCCCACCTGATGCAGCTCTGTGCTCCCTGACTCCCACTGGGCCGTCTCCTTCCCCTCTGCCAGCCTGCGCTGAGCACCTGTGCACAGGGGCTGTGGCACATGGTGGGGTGAGGGCCAAGGAGCATCTAGGTTGGCTGTTTCCATATTGTTCAGGCTCTCTAGTACCAGGAAAGATGTGGGCTGACTGTGGCCCCAAATCTGTTTGTGGCAGACAAAACCAAGTATCTAAGAAATGTAGCACCATTGAAACCAAGGAGGAGCTTGTCTCTCAGGGATCAAGTCGGGCTGTGAGCAGTCAGGACTTTCCAAAACTGCAGGTGTCTTGGCGTAGTTCAGTGATAGAGGTGCTTGCCCAGGAAGGGCAAGGCCCAGGCGAGAGGGGCTAGTTTCAGAGATTTATGTATTTATTTACTTTGTACTAGAGTTTGAACTCAAAGTCTCAGTAAAGTCCCAGGCAGACCTCAAACTAGAGACACTCCTCCCTTAGTATCCAAGTTACTAGGTCTTTAAGCTCACATACTACTAGGCCCAGGTCAGAGCAATTTCTTCAAGTAACCCAAAACTGGAAAGAACCAAGTATCTATTAATGATAAATTAATATGGATACATTGTGGGCTATCCATTCAATAGACTTCAAGTCAAAAAACTACGACCAGAAACAAGCCTGGGGAGATGTTCAGAGGTAAGGATTTGCCATGGAAGCATGAGGATGGAAGTTCAGATCGTCAGAACCAAGGTAAAAACTGGGCAGACAAGATGGCTGTATTCCCAGCACTCAGGTAGCAGAGGCAGGATCAGCAAGACCGGCTGGCTAGCTGAACCCGTTAGAAGTAGTGCACTCCAGGTAATGACACAGACCCTATCTCAATAAAGTGATGACAATTGAGGAAGGCACAAAACATCAGCTTTGCCCCCACCCCAAGCATGTGTACCTATGTACACGTGCCCACACACATGAATGTGCATGCACACATGCACGCAGTACATACATAATAATTTTTTAAATAAAACATGCCTATTTTATTGTGCAAAGCCCTGGGGGAATGGCTAGTAAAATTGGGGTTCCCACAGAAACCCTGGATTTGGATGGCTTGAATTTTATCTGAAAATTCTGTGAACATAGGAGTACTTTATGAACAGAATTCTCAGCTTACAGCATCCATTCACATTTAGTTTACTACTGTAGCTCTTATTACTCCCAGGGACAGGACAGGCCCCCAGCTGAGGATGGAGGCAGCCGTAAGCAGGGCAGAAGCACAGGGTGCAGATGAGCTGCTGTGTGGCCTTGAGAATATCACCAGCCTTCTCTGAGCCTCATTGTCCTGAGGCAGTACTGAGTGGGAATGCAGCTCTGATGGGCCATCCACAGTGAGTCTGCACCAAACAAAGTCTGCTTGTTAATTCCACCGGTCCTGCTAGGATACTCGGGTAATATAAAGGGAAACGTGACATGGTAGGGAACACACTTTGGAATCCATAACTACGGATGTGGTTTTAACCAAGTTGTGTGGGCCTGGGCTAGCCATAAAGCTAGCCATTAGCCTGAGTCCATAGAGCGGATTCCCACACAATCCATACACTGTTGCTAGGAGTAAATAACGAATGGAAGAATGTGAAAGGCCAAGGCTTTTAGAATCCATTTCTAGGCTTAAATGTACACAAGTCACAGACATATATCTACCTCATGCCCTCTGTGTGTGTGTGTGTGTGTGTGTGTGTGTGTGTGTGTGTGTGTGTGTGTGTGTGTTACAGGGCCTCACTCTGATGCCCAGACTGGCCTTCAAGCTGTAGCATCCTCCTGCCTCAGCCTCCGAGTGCTGGGATGACAAGCACAACTCACCATGACCATCACTTGAGATTTTTTTGTCACATATGCAGAGCTGAGCTGCAGGTGTCAGGGATGGGATCAGCAGGGACTGGACCCCGCTCCCCCTTTCTGGCTTTCTGCTCATCCATTTGTCCTCTCTAGTGACTCACTAGGAGTCCCCGAAGGAAGAAACGTGCGGCTTGGGGACAGCAAAGGATGTCTCTAAAGATGCATTGCAGTATTGGACCCTGCTCTGTTCACAGCAACAGTTCCCATCAGGGCTGTTCATGTCTTGACCCAGAGAGAAAGTTGGGGGAGGGGAGAAAGGCGAGGGCTGGGAGGTGACTCATTCTGATCAGAGGCTCCCCGGCCATCCTTGGGCAGCTCTAGCCCCAGTTTTTCTCTTCCTGCACCCCAGATCAGCCTTTCTGAGAACGGAGAGCCAGTCTCAGTCCCACGTGTGGTCTGTCTTAAGTATCCAACCCTGAGCCGTATCCGGATCTCATGGGCTGCAGCCCCTCCTGGCTGTGGGCCTTTCAGTGCCAGCTAAGGACGGCCTTCTCCTTCCCTGTGCTCGCCACCACTGCTAGTCTCTGACCAGCAGCTGTGGGCCAGAGACTAGAGAGTCAGCTGTCCCCTTCTCCTAATCAGGTAGGAAACTGGCTGATGACACCATAAACCTGCTGGAAAGTTCCCCTTACCCCGGAAGGAATGCCAAAAACTGAGTACTGGATACAGAACCAAGCAGCCTGGCCTGGGCCTTTATCAGACTGTTTCCAGGCCGCCACTGTGTCCCTGCCCTTGCCTAGGAAATGGGAGTGAACACTGTGGCTTTGCCCCATGCCTCTGGGAGAATGAGCAACACAGTGTATACAAGGGTCTGGTGGCGATGGCAAGGTCCTTCCGCCTTCCTGCTCTGAGTTCAAGACCAGCCTAGTGTCTGCTGCAACCCAGGCTGCAGGTGGCAACCTGACTAAAGGAAATTCTTGTGATTACAGATAAAAAAGCTTTGAGGAAAATGCCTTCAAGACGAGTAGGAGAAAGTGGTCCTGAGGGCAAGAGATAGCTAGAGAAAGCAGCCATACTTTGGGAGATTGGAGAGGTCACAGCCTCCCTTGGGTCATTCACTGGCCTGGACACTCACTCTATGCCAAGCCAAGGTCCATCTATGGGGCCCCAAGCCCACAAGACTACAGTCATAGTCTGAGTCTCCACTCCGTCACCTGACAGTGCACCCCACCCACCCACTTCCTGCTACACGGAAAGAACCTGCCGTCAGGGCGTGTGGGTCAGCTCTGGTCACTTCAACGATATGACCACAGGTTTCTACACTGAACTTTGTCCCTCTCTTCAGGGCTGCATTTATCACAATGACAGCATCACAGCCTCTGTTTACTCATCAGTCTTCCTAGGACCGACTGCTTTCCGGGGACCTGGGCATCACCAGATTCCCACTCCTGGGAGCCATGGTGAACCAAGGCCCAGAGAAAGCTCCATAGCCTTCAGACCTTCCAGTGCTGACCCCCGTAGTCCTTGTTTTGCCGTGATCCTATTCGCTGCACGGTGTTCCCCTGTCCCAGGGACTTCACACTCCTAGAGGACTCGTTCCCTCACAGGTGACTAGAAACATCATTCCCGGATAGGCGGCCATGTGCTCTCCATGTGGAGACTGCAGCCACCCGGGCTCTCCTCTCACTCACCCATGTTGACGAAGCTCATGACTAGGTCGGAGCGCCCCAGGTGAGGTGGAGGGGGCCCACCGTTGTCATCATCAGCCATGGCGTGGTACAGATCCAACATGAAAAGGGGCGCGGATGCTGGCTGCCGGGAGTCGGCGTGGGGCGCACGACGTCGGGGCAGCTCAGGCAGCCCGAGCACAGCCAGGATCTCTCTCTGCATATCTCGGCGCTCGTGTATTCCCAAGCGACGCTGGGGAAAGACATACGGGGGACGCAGGCGGTGGCCGCCACCCAGAGCGCACAGAGCCAGGCCCAGCAGCCACAGGAGCCCAGGACGCATGGCCATCTCAGACGCTCAGCGGACTCTCATCCAGCTATTCCCCGACGGCGAGGACCGGGCGGCGCAGAGGATCCCCTGAGTTCGCACCTGTCGCTGGCAGCTCCACAGTGACTGATCACCACGCGCTCGGCAGGCGATCGCCAAGCCTGGAGGACAGCAGAGCAAAGGTGGGCTCCCGGGGCGCGGACCCGCGAGTGTCAGGAGCATGACCCGCCTTTAGGGCCTAGACCTAGGTGCTCTTCCTCGGCCCCGCCCCTGCCTGGGCCAACCAATGAGGGCTCGGGGGCTGCCCCAAGCGCGGGCGCGGGTCAGCCGGTTGTACCGCTGCTGCAGCACTGGGTGGTGGTAGCAACTTGTGCGACTCCGAAGTGGGTTATGGGGGGTGGAGGGAGGATCCGAAGAGAAGCCATCAAGGGTGTCCTGGGCGCCCCCCTACCTTCTGGGGCTGCGCGCAGAGACTTCGGGGTCTCTGAAGCCAGCACCTGAATCCTGGGGCGGGTCAAACCGAGTGGGGAGGGTCGTTCCGCGTTGGAGAGGACCCTGAGCCCGGGAGTTGTGGTAGGACCCACAGCCACGCGTCTCCGCACGCGCCCATAGTTCCGGTCGTCGGGGCCAGGCGGATGCCATCTGTGCCGCGAGGGTGGGGCACATTCCATCCCCAGAGGCAGCCACGCTTGCCAGGCGCCTTGCCCGCTGTCCTGCGAGCGCAGCCTGAAGACGCCCCCTCCGAGGCGCGCTTGCCCAGATAGATGTGCTCGTTCACCGGCCTTCCGCTTGCTTGGGCCAGGCGCTGAGGACCCAGCTGCTGAACCAACCCGGGACGGACTCTGAAGCAACGCGGAGGAGGGAAACCGAGGCACATAGAGCTTAGACTCCTAACCTCGGGTCACACAACAGTGGAACTGGAGAGATGCCGGCAAAGGGTGGCTGCTGGAAGGGCTGCTGGGAGAAAGACCATACAGCAATGATTCTCAACCTGGGGGGTCGAACGACCCATTGTCAGGGATTGCATATCAGGTATTTCATTACGATGCATGACAGTAGCAAAGTTACAATTATGAAGTAGCAACGAAAGTAATTTTTTTGTTGGGGGCGGGGGGAGTCACCACAACAGGAGAATTCGTATAAAAGGGTCTGTCTCAGCGTTAGGAAAACTGAGAACCTTTTTGGCGTAAAGGGCTCAACGGGCAGTATGCTACATGAGAGTTTTGAGCAATTATGGATTCTCCAGGGTGGATTCAAAGTAAAATTCCAAATAAATGTGTGATGGCCTCCAGAATCATCTTGATGTGATCCTTTCGAAGTTTTGAATATTAAATTCTTTTTTAAAAAAAGAAGGTTTTCTGGCTTTTTAGGATTTTTTATTTATGTATGAGTGCTCTATTTGTATGTACGCCTTTATGCCAGAAGAGGACATCAGATCCCACTAGCGATGGTTGTGAGCCACCAAGTGGTTGCTGGGAATTGAACTCAGGACCTCTGGAAGAGCAGCCAGTGCTCTTAACTGCTGAGCCATCTCTCCAACCCCCTGAATTAAATTCTTAATGTGATCTTTCAGTAGTGTCTCAAGCACACACTAACCACTTGTAACCAAACCGATCAATCAATTTCCATACGGCTTCAAAGCCCCACAAACTCAACACATAATACCAAGTAGCCCTTGAAAGTGACTAGGCGAGACAGAGGCAAGAACTGAAGGAAAGTGTGGTTTGGAATGAGGAGGGGGGACTTAGATGCTGATGTTGGAGTCAGGTAAAGTGTGTGTGTGTGTGTGTGTGTGTGTGTGTGTGTGTGTGTGTGTGTATGTGTGTGTTGCAGTGCTGGGGATTGTATCCAGAGCCGTGTACATACTAAATAAATGCTCAAACATTGAGCTAAACTCTCAACCTTGTATAATAGTTACTACACACAAAAAATGATCACATTTGCCGTATTCACTTAATGATGTGTATTCTCTTAATGATATATTCCAGCATTTTGCCATGGTACTTCTCAGATTTTTGAAACTGGCTTCATGACGCCATAATTTACTTAAAGAAGCCTATGATATTAAATGATATGGTTGTGTTTTTATGTTACATATAATGTTATGAACAATGTCATAAAATAATCTGTGTCTGTCCACAGTATCTTCTTCAGGACACATTTCAAAGGTGGATATTTGGATCAAAATAAATACACATCTATCAAGGTTTTTGATTCATTTGTCTGTTTCTCAAATAGTATGAGGGATTCATTTCATCTTGCCAGCAGTGGACATTATTATCAAGTACATAAGTCAGTCTGACCAAGAGATAGACTGGGGTGGCGTTAGCACACACACGCGCACGCGCACACGCACACGCACACGCACACGCACACACACACACACACACACACACACACACACCACAATTGGTGTGCAGTGGATTTCACTAATGTTTAAAATGGAATTTTACATGTTAAAATGTCTTGCTTTTGTTTTGTGAGTTCCTCTATGAGATGAGTTTGGTGACCACTGTCCTCTGCGTACCCTTTGGGAAGAGTCCAAATGTACCTGGCACCTAGCTCTAAGCCCTACAGGAAAGGGACACATTTAGTTTGAGTAGAGTTGCCTTTTAGTTTTATTTTTGTTATTGGTGCATTTTGTTACATGTTTCTTATTAGTATATATTAATAATAGTTTCATTTCGTAGTTTTGAGACTGACTCTCACTACATAGCCTTGGCTGGTCTGGAACTCACAGAGAAGGACCTGCCTTAGCCTCACGTGCCATCATGCCCACAGCTGTTTAGCTTTAACTCAGCATCTTCCAAATTCATTGAATCATGGTTTTGTTTTTCTGAGGACCACATCCTGGGGGCCAGGCAGGCAGTGTGATCACGTGCCCAGCACTTGTTGGCCTGACATGCACCACATGGTCCCAGGTACCAACCCCCTCCACTGTTCCAGCTGGCCACTTGTCTCATACACACTGCTGCTGTCACATGGGACTACTTGTGGTTCCGAAAACACCCCAGGTGACGTTCCTGTTCCTGTGAATGTGTGGCTTCATGGACTGAGAGTGGCTATCTAGTCACATTTGTCATCAGAACATCACCAGTTGTCCTGAGTTCCTTTCTACCTGCATGGGCACGCCCATCTTCCCCAACTGTTTCCACCAACATAGTCACTGTGTCATCTGAAGGGTGACTAGACCTTGCCCCCGAGCTGCAGGGGGTGGGGAGCAGCATTTTATGACCTGAGGCCCTGCTCAATCCTATCTCAGGATCCTAGAGGCCACTGTGGAGCAGAGGCCCTGCAATGACTCTTTGGATGACCACTGAGGGTCCAAAGGGTGCCTCACTTGCCTCCTTAGCTGGTACCTACAAAATACTGAGAAAATCCAGTTTATCATATTCCCAATGTGTAGTTACACATCCTAAAGGAACACATGACCATAATGACCCAGCAAGGCTCATGCTTCAACCCCCAGCAACAATTATATTTAAGTAAAAATTCATCTACCTACCTGGAATGTGACCAGCTAGCTGGGATACAGACTGCAATCTGCCACTAACAAATATCAACAAAACAACAACAACCAGTGGAGGTTACAGTCTGTATTACAGGTGAGGGTGGGGCTGGGCCTCAAAGGTAGAGCTCTTGCCTGGCATGCAGAGACTCTGGGTTCAGTCCCCAGCGCTACAAGAATCCGTATCTGTAAAGCAGGAGGACATCATGGTTCCACAGGACAAGCTCAAGCCATGATAAATATTGCTATGTCTGACTCAGAAGTGATTCAAACTCTTGTGTTTACTCTGAGAGTCAGTGGAAGTGAATGTCCTTGAAGGTTCCTATAGAAGTTAAATTCATGTTTCAACCACAGGGAGGGATATCAATGGATGAATGGACCAGTTTTGCTTAGCGAGACAGAAAGGACTGAGGCTGGGCGGGGGTGGGGGAACCTCTCATTATGAACTTTACAAACTGTTGAGTCTAAACCAAACCAAGTTTTTGCAAAATCTTTGTGGCTGATGCAGAATGCCAGCAACAGCTTGTAGAAACAGCTGGTGCAGGAACCCCCTCTCTGACAGACGTGTGCTGTTGGGCTGGACATCTCCAGGCGGCTAACCTACAGTGGAAGCAACCAAACAGCCTTCCCCTAGGCTCTTGCCCCTTGCCTCTGGGCATCCATGAGTTCACCCCTAGGTAGAGGTTTCGTGTACAGGCTGGCCTTGGGCGCCTCCTCACACACCCAGTGGATGAAATACATAACCCATTCCAAAACTATCCTGAAAACACCAGGGACCCCCCTAACCTGCACTGAGAGAAGAGCATAAGCCCCACCATTTGGCTCAGCTGGAGGGCAAGGTGGTTTGAATTCCATACAGAAAAGGACCTTGCCAGACTTGGTGGTATAACACTTTTATCCCAGTACTCAGGAGATAGAGACAAGCATATCTCTGTGAGTTTGAGGCCAGCCTGGTCTACATAGTGAGTTCCAGGACAGCCAGGGCTACAAAAAAAAAAAAAAAAAAGAAAGAAAGAAAGAAAAAGAAAGGACCTCTATGTTGGAACAGTTAGAAATATAATCAGACTGACCAAGATACACCCAAAGCAAAGACGACAAAGGAAATAAAACAGAGCAATTGGACTTTTAGACGTCATCAGAATTTAAATGTCACCAAATGTGATGGGTACACCTGTAAGGGTGTGATCCAGGCTGGCCTGGATTATACAGACAGCTTGAATATAGCTTTAGCTATATAGTTACACCTTGTCTCAGAAATAAGCAAAACACCACCTTTGTGTGTCAAAGGACAATATTAAGAGACTAAAAGGCACATGGGTTTAACATGGTGGCTCACACCTGCAATCCCACCACTTAAGAAGCTGAAGCAGGCAAATTTCCCTGAGTTCTAGCCCAGCCTGGTCTACACAGCCTGTTTTGGGCCAGCTTGAACTACAGTGTGACTGTTTCAACAAACAAAAGAGGTACTCCACAGAGTGAGGAAAAGTTGGTTATTTATTTTGGATAAATTAAAGTATATATTCATTACATTTGTTTCGTGTAGACTTGTGTGATTGTGTGTGTGCCTCTCTCTCTCTCTCTCTCTCTCTCTCTCTCTCTCTCTCTCTCTCTCTGTGTGTGTGTGTGTGTGTGTGTGTGTGTGTGTGTGTGTGTGTGTGTGGGCGCGCGCGCGTGCGCACAGTGCATACATTATAGGAAGAGGAGAACTCTCAGAAATAGGATTCTTTCCTTAACCACACAGAACTGAGGCTTGAACTTGGTCACCAGGCTTGGGTAACAAGCCCCTTTTGCCCATTAAATCATCTTGCTTCTCTCTTTTGTTTTTGTTTTGCTTTTTTAAAAAAAAAAACATACTTTATTTTATGAACAACAATACAGTTTAAACTATGACACTAAAATAGAAGTATTAATATAGTTTTAAACAGAAGAAAAGCAGGAAATGATTCAGGGTACAAAACTCCCCTCAACACAGTTCTTAAAATTGTTTTTCTCCTCTCTGTCTCTTTCTCTTTCTCTTTCTCTCTCTCTCTCTCTTTCTCTCTCTCTCTCTCTCTCTCTCTCTCTCTCTCTCTCTCTGGGTAAGGGTGAAAATGTAACTAGTATGTCTAATTCTCAATGCACCAATGGTCAATGAATTAGAAAGAAAGCCCAACATTCATAGCCCCTCCTTAGAATAATAACACACACTGGATTTTTTTGATTAACAAAAAGGGGGGGTCTGTATATTTCAATATCTGGGAAGGTGAATCCACAAACCCACCACACAAAAAGAAAAAAACAAACAAAAAACTGTGATTGAGTTGGTACGAAAAAGCAAGACTTAATACCCTCTTTCATGTCCTGCTGCCTGCACTCCCCCCCTTCCTCCGCACCCGTTTTACCTTTCCCCTGTGTTATTCCTAAGTCTTGGACTATAGCCACTCTTACTCCTAATCACAGGGATGTGTATATCATAGGCTGGCATCTGCGTAGATAGATGGCAGGGTGTGTAATGGGTTCTGCTTCCTTTCTGAGTCTGGATCACCTCCCTTACTACTGTACTCTCAGGTCCATCTATTTTCCCACAGATTTCATTTTTTTTTTACGGCTGAATAACATTCCATTTTATATATGTATCACGTTTTCATTATCATCCATCTGTTAACGGATATTATGCTGGTTCCATTTCCTTGCTATGTCTAGGAGCACTATAGCTGGGTTATATGCCAGTTCTAGTTTTTTTTTTTTTTTTTTTAAGAGCCTCTAAAATGATTTTCATGTCTCTCCAAGAAGTTTTAGTTTCTATTTTTCTGATGACTAGGAATGCTGGTCACTTTTCAGAATAGTTATTGACCATTTGTATTTCTAGGAGGGAAGTTTATCGCTAAGTGTTCATATTTAAAAACAAAAACTTTTGAAATCTCAGCAAAGCATGGTGATGTATTCCTTCAGACCCAGCACTTGTTAGGCAGGAGCAGGTGGATCTATGTGAGTTCAAGACCAGCCTGGCCTACATACTGAGTTCTAGGACAGCCAGAGCTACACAGAGAAATTCTGTCTTGAAATAAAGACAAAACAAAACAAAAAGCCTCCAGAGGCCTCAAATAAACAACCCGATGGTATACCTCAGTGCCTTGTAAAACAAGAGGGAGCCTATCCTAAACCCAGATAGCAAGGAATCGTAAAGATTACAGGAAAATTAACTAAAATTGATACTAAGAGAAGAATTCACAAAAATAAAGACGATTCTTTGAAAAGGTTGATAAAGTTGACAAATCCTTAGCCAATCTCACAAAAAGAAAGCAGGGGAAGACCCAAATTAGCCGTATTAGAGATGAAGGGGTGCTGCCACCACAGACTCTAATAAAATCCAAAAGCAGAGAAGACTTTCAAAACTTACACTCCAAAAAGCTGGAGAACCTAGAAGAAATCGATGGATTTTTTTTTTTTTTTTTACTGCATGTGCCCTACCAAAATTAAAGCCAGAAAATATACAAATGGTCATGCTTGGGGTAGGGTGATATGATCACTTCCCAGGTTCTTAGACGACAAACTACAGCAGTGCCTGCTCTCCTGTCGAAGGTAACAGGAGCTGTAGGCACTGTCTGTGTTTTTCCCTGTTCATCAGGAATGGAGGGAAAAACCATGCTTGTGATGCTTTGTTTTGCTTGTTTTGTCTGGTGCTGTTTTTAAGACAGGGGCTCGGTAGCTTCGACCTTGTAATCCTCCTGATTCAGTCTCTCCAGGGCTGGGATTACAGACGTGTTACCAGGTCCATCACAGCCTTGCAGGAATGCAGCCTGACCTGCTGATTAGGACTTACACCATCTCCCGGGCTGTGATAACTAAAGGAAAAGGGTGGATTCTCAGTACTGACTCTGGACTGGAGCCTGTCGAGAACAGGAGTTACTGCTGTATGGAACTGAGGCTCACCAGGACAGCCGATCTCTTTAATTCTTGGTTGACTGTTGATTTTTGATTTTTGAGACAGGCCCTTACTCTGCGACCCAGGCTGGCTTCATTCTCATGGCTCTTCTTCAGCCTCCCCGGTGCCAGCATTACAGACATACAGCACTACTCTCCGCAGAGCACTAATCCTTATCCAGGGTCCTAGCAAGGGAAACATGATCCAACGGGCAGCGTAATTATTAACTATTCCAGAGGACTCTAAGTTACCCAGATGAGAACCCTCATTCCTAATGGGAAAACATTCCATAGCCCACTTTTTCCCCATCTTCAAGCCCTGTGGGGGATATAGTAGGCCTATATGCAGGCTGTACAGGCAGGGTGGGGTGGGGGAGGTGCACTCTTGCTGAACTCAGAGGCAAAGGTTCATTATCCTTTCATCATGTAGCCAGCACACCATCCCCCATCCCCCACCCCCCAGGATGTGCCATGGTCCAGCAGTCACCCACCGGGTGCCCCCATGTACTCATTTCCCCTATGACTAGCTTGGCAAGTTTATCATTCTCAGCAAGGACACGCAGGACCACCCAAGGCTCAGGCAGACTTTCCCATCAGAGATGAGAGTCCGTGGGAGGGTCTAAGTCACAAAGACAGCTATGCAATCAGGACAAAATGGCTGAAAACCCAAAATCTCCAGGACAATGAGTGGAAAGCTCTTGTGTTAGAGGCTGGTGATGCTACTAAGTGGTGATTGGATCATAAGGATGCTAGCCTCATCCATGGATTCACCCATTGGTCAGCTCATAGCTGAATGGACTTGGGACCAAGTTGAGGAAAGTATTAAAAGGTCGATGGGGATGTGTCTGTAGTGTGTCAAAGCAACAGCAGATGGCAGTTGGGTGTCAGCCCACCAGGAGGCAAATCCCTGGGTGAATCTCTGATGGGCAAGGCCCAGAGACCACAGACCTGGAATGTCTCTTGCTTCTGCTGTGTCTTTACATGATTGTTGCTGCTATCTTCCTCAGGTCTCTGGCATGATGTGAATGGGTGTGGGAAGATCCCCACTGCCTGTAATGTAGTGTGTTTAATCTCATGGAAACATCCCATTCTACTGAGCATTTTTACCTGTGGATTACTGTGAAGATGATTTCTACTTATGCTGTGCTGTCTAATTGATAATAATGTTAGTTTAAATACAGTTTTGATGATAAAATAAAACAAGGAAATGTCACACAGCTAGAACACATGAGTTCTACTGAGGAGCCATATAGATTGTGGCTTAGGTTAATGATTAAGAAAAACAATTGCAGTCAGGTGGTGGTGGTGGTGGTGGTGGTGCACACCTTTAATCCCAGCACTCAGGAGGCAGAGGCAGGTGGATCTCTGTGGAGGCTAGACTAGTTTACAGAGCGAGTTCCAGGACAAGCTCCAAAGCAACTGAGAAACACATCTCTAAAAAACAAAAAGAAATATAGAAAAGAATAACAATTGAATCCTAATAACTAGCTTAAGTTATTTTCCCCTTAATGTTGGGATATGTGTTCACAAGTTTCATTGTGCACCATCGCTGAAACAAAACTTCGAAAATAACTTAAAGTTAGACTAAGATGTTTTTGTCAAATAGCTTTGGGGTAAAAGAAAAAAAAAAAACCCAAGAAGACAATCTAAAGTTTAGAAAGGCACACAGTTGAGTGAGGAGCTTGTTAAGGCCAAGGAACAAGAACAAAGCAGCTCAGTTATTAGCCAACATACCTTTCCTGCTAGGATTGGTTGATGACCAAAGGCGATGATTAGTTCCTTACACCCATTTATGCCCTCAATCTCCTGATACAAAAAACCATTGAGGAGGGTTGGAGAGATGGCTCAGTGGCTAAGAGCACTTGACTGTTCTTCCAGGGGTTCTAGTTCAACTCCCAACAACCACAAGGTGGCTCACAACCATCTATAATGAGATCTGGTGTCCTCTTCTGACCTGCTGGCAGACATGCAGACAGGACACTGTATACATAACAAATCTTTTTAAAAATTGGTGAGTGGGTATGCACCCTAAAGATTTAAAGTAGAGCCACTGATTTTTTTTCATATATAAAAGTTTTGGTTTGTGATTGCTTTAGGTTACCTTTCAAGATAAATAATAAAATGATTGATTCATTGTAACTGCATTATGCAGCCTTCAGCCTTCCAACTAAAGAGTTTGCTCATGTCCTGTTAATTTGTAACAAGTTACTTAGATGTAAATGTATGTGGGTTACTGGGATGACTTTGCTTTTAATAACTAAGAGAGATGAAAAACATGTTTTTACCTGTATCCATTATAATCATTCACTTGAAAAATAGAATGTAACCACATTGTAATTCCTATATTGTCTCAGAGATTTTGTTGGGGTATATGAGTTGTAGACAAAAAAAAAAAAAAAAAAAAAAAAAACAAAAAACAAAAAACAAAAAAAAAACATACTGTGTAAGAATAAAGAATAAAGAAGGAAACCATCAAGGGAGAGTGTGAGTGTCTTTTCCTCTAATCCCTTAGATAGAAAAGTCTAGTACGAGCCAACTCTGAATTTCTCTTTGAGCCCTGTGCTGCTGGAGCCCCACCCCCACCCCCCCACCCCAGCATAATAGTCATGTTCTCTGAAAGGTGTTTCTGTCACAGACCCTTCCTGTCTCACTCTCTCTGACTGATGTTTCCCCTTCCTTCGGGCCCATAATGATGAGACCAAGTGAATATGGTCTAGACCCTCTGAAAGCATGGGCCAAAATGGCTCTTTCTCTAAGGGGTTTCTGTCAGTTATTTTTATCACAGTGACAAGATTAATTAATTAATTCCTGGTTAATTAACAGTACCTACCATACCAATGTGAACTTCCTGATTCTACTCTTGGAGGGTTGTGTAGAATATTGGCTTTGTTCTATGCTCTGAAATATTGAGTAAATATTAATGTAACTTAATATCTATAACTTACTCTTAATTGGCCCAGAAAGTTCTATATAATGTATGAACACTTTTTTTTTCTGTAATATATAAATAAGTATATAAAAACCAGATGGAATGATAAGATAAATGGTTGATCTGAGTCAAGGATGTATAATTTTTGCACTATTTCATAGCTTTCTGCAATGGATGGATGAAAAATACACAAAATGAAGAAAGCTGTTAAAACTATTTTTTAAATATTTATTTTATGTGTGAATGCTTTGTCTGCATGTATATATGTTCTCCAGGTACCTGGTGCCCTCAGAGGTCAGAAAAGGGTGTTGGATCCTCTGGAATTGAAGTTTATAGTTGGTTGTGAATCATAATGCCATGTGTGGCTGCATGGAATTGAACTTAGGTCTTCTGCAAGAGTAACCATTGATCTTAACCACTGAGCTGCCCCTCCAGACCATGTTACAAATATCTTAACATCTGAATTTTTTTTTCTTTGAGGCAGGGTTTTTCTGTATAGTCCTGGCTGTCCTGGAATCACTTTGTAGACCAGGCTAGTCTTGAATTCACAGAGATTCACCTGCCTCTGCCTCCCAACTGCTGGGATTAAAGGCATGCACCACCATTGCTCAGTCAGAACATTTTATTCGAGGCAAAAAAAATAATAATCATTATTATTGGGCATAAAGAGAAATATTTTATGTCAAAGTTCAACCTCTCTGAAAGATAAAATAATTCTAAACATATATTTGCCAATAACATAGACTCAAAAAACATAAAGATGCCAGGAAGTGCTGGCACACCGCTTTAATCCCAGCACTTGAAAGGCAGAGAAAGGTGTATCTCTGTGAGTTCAAGGCCAGCCTGGTCTACAAAGTGAGTTTCAGGACAGCCAGGGCCACACAGAAACTCTGTCTTGGAAAACCAAAAACCAAATCCAAAAGGAAGGAAAAGAGAAGCCAAATTGAATTGGCTGAAACCCCAGCATTTGGGAAGTGGAGGCAGGGGGATCAGGAGTTCAAAGTCATCCTTGGCTGGCCTGGGCCTGTCTCAAAACAAACAAACAAACAAACAAACAAGTAAGCAAAACAAAAGGAACTTTTAGTTCAGCAGAATCTAAAAGTTTCAAAATGATGTATAGTGTGTTTTTAAGAAACAGTTACCTACTTGTTAAGAATACATGTCACTAGGGATGATTATTTTAATGGAGAAGGCATTAGAAGAGCTTAATGTTAAATAATGACTCAGACAACAGTTTCACTTAGCTAGTGACAACTGCATTGTCCAATTAATATGACAACTTACAAAAACAACATGTGACTTGAAAATCACTGGGAGAATTGGGCGGAGGCTTAAACCCCTGCAACTGTATCACTTGCCAGGCAGCCACACAACCAGTAGTTTTGATCAATTAGGCAGTGAAAGGGGGTACAGCCGTGTGCTAAATGAAAATACCTCAGTCGATGACAGGCTGCGTGACCCACCCTGTGGTGACAGGCTGTGTGACCCACCATGGTCCCCCAAGACCCAAGTGTAACTGGAAGAGAAGCACATGGCTGGAGAGGTGAGAGAAAATGAAACCATAGAAGAAAAAAGAATAACCCCACAAAAATGCAGGTTTTCATCAATAGGGAGACATGCCCACAGCATAGTCCCCGCTCACAGCAAACCTATGACAGAACAGCAGCCCAAAAACTATGGGGGCATTTATGAAGAGTGATACCTGCTCTGGAAGAGCCTCAGGCAGGTGCTCAGAAGGTCCTAGAAGGCTTTATTACAGGCAGTAATAATGCCCTGTGTACTCATGTCCCAGAAGATGTTTCTGTGAGACAGAGGAGAGATGGCATACCACTACACCGGTGGCATTTGTTATCTTAGTTTTGTTTGGTTTGTAAGATCCTAGGGAATCAAACTCAGGGTGCTGAACACAGCAGATGACCACTCTGCCCTTGAGCCACACCCCCAGCCCTCTCTTTAATTTTAACTGAAGATTTAAAGGGAGGAAAGAAAATAGAAAAGATGGAAACAGGCTTAATGGACCATAGTGAAGACCTTAGTTCACTCTAGAGACTGAGCCAGGATGATCACAAGTTCAAGGCTAATCTGAGTAATTCAGCAAGACTGTGCCTCAAAATTAAAAAAAAAAAAAAAAAAAAAGAGGCTGGGACCTGAGTGTGGTAACCCATAATCCCAGCATTCTGGAGGCTTAGACTTCCAGGAGGCCAGCCTGGGCTACACAGTGAGTTTCAGAACAATCTGGACATTAAAACAAGACCCTTTCTAAAATAAAAGAACAAAATGACAATAGCAAAAAGACAACCAAGAGGTGTGCATGGGGTATGTGTCTATAATCCCAGCATTCAGGAGGCGGAGGAAGGTCAGGAGTTCAAGGCCATTCTGAACTACATAGCAACAGCCTGTTAGCAAGGTGGTATTTAGGAGGGGGGTGGTGGCAGGACTTCAAATCACTCACTGACTCCTAAAGCAATTTCTGGTCCATCCAGCTTCCTCCATGGCAAACGCCCTGTACAGATCATCACTGTAACACTTACCATTTGACTGTTTTTATCTTCCATACTGCACTTCTTTCTTATTTAAAAAAATTAATGATTTATTTTTATTTTATGCACATTGGTGTTTGCCTGCATGTGCGTCTGTCTGAGGATGTCAGACCCCCTGGAACTGGAGTTACAAACAGTTGTGAACTGCCATATAGGTGCTGAGAATTGAACCCAGGTCCTTCTGGAGAGCATCCAGTGCTCTTAACTACTGAGCCATCTCTCCAGCTCCTGCATTTGTCTGTTTGTTTATCTATTTATTTGTTTATTGCTGTTGTTTTGTTTTCTGAGACACGGTTTCTCTGTATAGTCCTGGCTGTTGATGGACGTTTCTGTCTGTCCCACAGCTATTTAATCCCAAATAAACTCACAGAGGCTTATATTAATTATAAACTATTTGGCCAATGGCTCAGACTTGTTATTGGCTAGCTCTCTCTTAATTATTAACCCATTTCTATTAATCTATGTGTCGCCGTGTGGTCTTGGCTTACCAGTGAAACCTAGGTCTCTTCCTTCCTCAGCAGCTACATGGTGTCTCCCTGATGGCTCACGCCTTGCATTCCTCTTCCCAGAATTCTCCGACTCTGGTAACCCCACCTATACTTCCTGCCTGGCTACATCCCATCTGTCCATTGACCAAAACAGCTTTATTCATCAACCAAAGAGAGAAACATATATTCACAGCATACATAAGGACACCCCCTATCATCTCCTCTTTTCTGTCTAAATAAAAAGGAAGGTTTAACCTTAACACAGGAAAATTATATATAACAAAACAGTTATCAAGCAAGAACTATAATTAACAACATTTAGTCCATTAACATTTGGTGAAATTTAAATAAAATATTCTATCATCTCTCCTACCTTTGTGAGTATAACTTACCTTTTATCATAACTAAGGAAAACCATAACCATACTATCTGTCTTCAACTCCATCAAAGACCTCAGAAGAATAATAATAAACTCTAGAATTGACAGAGACATCTCACTGCCTGGACAGTCACTCAAAGTTCCTATGTAACTTTGGGGGATCTCTCTTTGGCCTTTAGGCTCAGAATGTCTGGCAGAGTTTTTGATGAGGTAGGAACCTTGAAGGACCATCCTGTCCCTTGGCAAGTTCAGTTGTCATTTTTTTGTAACCTACTTGTCCAGTTTGGACAGAATGCTGTAAAGCGGTCAAGACAAGAGTAGTTCCTTGTCCAAATAGCTATCTCTACCATGTTGAAGGCAGAGTCCATAACAAGTTTCTTCCGTGCCCATCTTCCTCTCTGACATAACTGGGGTTGCCAGGAGCAGTTGTGTCTCACTGTCATGAAAAACTCTAATAAACCATTTTAAATACCATATTCTGTAGGTTTTTGAAAGGTTTTGAAAAATACCTATCTATTTGAAATATATCTCAGTATATCTATAAAACCTAACATAACTAAGTTTTGACTATTATAAGTGACTATATGTATTTGTATTTAATTATGCATATTTTTAAAAGAGCTGTATAAAGAAAAAAACCTAAACCAGAGTAGAAATATACATATAACAAAATTGACCTTAAATTTGTATCAATAAACCAAAATCCATACCAATGCTAAGTATTCATTTCTATATCATACTCCCTTTTTTCCTTTGGAAAGAGATTGACTATGATCATTAACCATTTATAACCAACCCTGTTTAAATGAAAACAAACATTTATAAACAATATTTGGGAATTTTGGTGTAGTTCTCTCCAAACTGCTTCTTGCTATTTGAGGGCACTGTCAACCCCATGGGATCCTGAGAAAACCCAGAACCATGGTCAAATCCTGGCTGTAGTAGTCTGTGAGGCTGTTTTAGATGTTGGATCACCTGGGCTGCTGCTTCAGGGGGGTCTTGTTTGATCAAACCATATTAGTATGAAAGGAATCCACAGCTTTTCACCTTCTGTGCAAACAAAAGCAGAACCTCTTTTCCAAAGTAACATGTCCTTAGACTTAAAATTTGAAGTCAAGGCATTTTCAAAATATATAGGTTGGATTAATCCAGCAGCATTTATAATCAAAGGTCTTTTAGCAGATGTTGCTTCTTCCTCAGCTGTCAAACAATTCAAAGACAACACAATAACATACAGTATCCAGACTCTCTGTGTATTTTACATCTTTACAAGGCTTTTTTTGCTTTTTACTCTATTCCATTTATTTATTTTTTGAGACAGAGTATCTTTGTATATTTTTGACTGTCCTGGAACTCTGTTAACCAGGCTGGCCTTGAAATCATAGAGACACAGCTGCCTCTGCCTCCAGAGTGCTAGGATTAAAGGTATGTGCCACCACACCCAGATAAACTATCTCTTTATTTGTTTGGGGTTTTTTTGTTTTGTTTTGTTTTTGAGTCAGGGTTTCTTTGTGGCTTTGGAGGCTGTCCTGGAACTAACTCTTATAGACCAGGCTAGCCTCAAATTCACAGAGATCCACCTGCTTCTGTCTCCCAAGTGCTGGGACTAAAGGTGTGCGCCACCACTGCCTGGCTAGATACACTATTTCTTTTGTTAAGGAATTTTTCTAACCTTTTTCTTTAGAGGCTTTGTTCCTCTGAATCTGACTTTACTGTATATCTCTTTCTGACCACATGAGTCTTTAATCTGCTAAGCAGCATGGCTAGGATGAAAGTGGCAGCTGCCTCCACCCTATTCCTTGGCTTCCTGAGAGTCTAGCTTCATAGCAGAGGTGCTGGTGAGAGCCATGTTTATTACCACAACTCTGCGGAGTTTCTAGGTCCATGTCACCACCAAGAAGCATGCTGCTGGCTGCTCATAAACTTCATGTAAGTGTTTGATAGCAGAGCCTCTTAAAGGAGCTGAGCTTCTGCTTGCCTCTAACAAACAGAGACTGTAATATCAATTAATAAAAGGCCCAGAGATTGATATTCGGGTTCAAACTTCAAGCTGAATATCAGAAAAGCAAAACAGCTGGTCACTAGCTTCTTACCTCTACCTCAGGCTGAATGGGCTGATCCTGTCACCACGAGCTCTCACCAGGCCTCAGACTGTAACCTCTCCTCCGTGTGGCTGGAGAATGAATGCCTCATACTGAATACTGAAGACCCTGCTTCTATCTTATATACCCCTCTATGACTTGTGGCTGACTTTGCTTTCTGAATCCTTAGGCAAGCTTTAATAAATCACAAATAATGTATCACTACAAGAGCCCATCTTGCTGTTACCAAGAAGCTGTGCTTGATTCTGTTCTTTTGTGTCTTAGAATCCCTAGGTTTCATGTGGAAACTCTTGTCAAACGTTTGGATGCCACATGTGTAAGATTCTGTCCCTCCTGGTCCTGCAGCCATTTGGTCCCAAATGATCACACAGAGGCTTATATTAATTATAAACTGTTTGACCAATGGCTCAGACTTCTTATTGGCTAGCTCTTTCTTAGTGTTTAACTCATTTCTATTCATCTATTTCTAGTAATCTACGTATCTCCATGTTGTCTTGGCTTGCCAGAGAATGCTCTGGCATCCTACCTTCCTCGGGAAATATTAACTAGCACTGGAGGCTTTTTTTGTGCATTGTTGCCAATGTACCCAATTAGATTCCTTGTTGGTAAACCTCATCTCATAGAGTGGTAGGTTTATGGAACTAGTAGGGTTAATCCCCTGTCCTTTAAAACCATGACAATTTTGGGTAGTATTGACTATGAATAGCCACACTTGAACGTTATTTTAAGGCATTGGGTTCCATTTCCCATGCAAATAGGAATTCCTTGTACTCCGACAGTGTAATTTTTCATCACTCTATCCTCCCCCATTGGCTGAGCAGGACCCCTGTTGTCATAAGGACCAGGTAGTCATGAAGATTCATTGACCACCACAGGAAAATCCCTGTCTCCCCATAACTACTGCTATGTTAGTTGGAGGACTGGTGATAAAAGCCCAATAATTACGATCCATCCCTTTTACCTGTACCTTTAATATGGAAACCATGGCAAGAAATGCTTGTAGTATTTAGAGGCTTTTGAGTCGCCGGAAGTTCTGCCTCTCCTTCGTCACACAAATTCTTAAGCTGTCCCCAGGTTGGGGGATTTTGATTAGCTGTTTGTTGTAAAGGTCTCCTGTGTCTCATCTTTGGCAGAGGCATCTCTGCATCTTCAGCATCTTGGAGATGTCTCTTGCTCATGCCAGATTTCAATCAATTTCGACAGGATCCACAACTTATTATCTCCTGTGGAAACATAAGCATAACCCTGGCCCACTGTGACACCTCCCCCTTTCTCAAAGCAGACGTCATAGCATTCCTGTAATATACAGGTTGATTTAAATCAGCAGCTTTTTCTGTGACCCAATGCCTTTCTGCTGCCGTTGTCTCTGTTCCATTAACATTTAGAAGTTTTAAGGTTAATAAGGCATTATTCAGTCTATCTCTGGGAGTCCTTGTATCCGACTTCTGTTTAGCAAGCATCTCTTTTGGGGTGTGGTTAAATCTCTCAACGATTGCTTGTCCTGTAGGATTTTATTCCTGTAACATGTTTTATGTTGCAACATACAAAAAATATTTGATTTTACTGGAAATGTAAGCTTGGGAATTATCAGTCTTAATTTGTGCTATTATGCCTGTTACAGCCATTGTTTCTAATAAATGTGTAATTATAGAATCTGCCCTTTCAGAACTTAAGGCATTGAAATTCAGAGTGTCAATGATATGATGAACATATTTTAATTTTCCAAAATATACTAAATGAAATACATCCATTCGCCAAGTGTCATTCCTTTGTGTTTCTTTAGGATTAGTTCCTGCAGGTAAAGGAACTTGATTATACGAAGAACAAACAGGTCAGTTTTTTACAATCTCCTTAGCTTGTTGCCAAGTAATAGAAAATATTTTCTTTCAGCCCCATTAACATGGTGTTTCTTATGAAATTTTGACGCTTCCAACACACTTGCTATCAATAATTGATCAATTTCTACATTCCCTTCTGCTAATGGCCCAGACAACCCAGTATGGGATCGAATATGGGTAATATAAAGTGGGCAATTTCTTTTTCAGATTGCCTGTTGTAGTTGTATGAATAGCAAAGTCAATTCTGAATTATCTGCAATAAGTTCAACAGTTTCCATATGCAATGCAACGCTTTCTGCATATTGAGAATCAGTAATTATGTTGAGAGGTCCTTCCAAGACTAACACAACCATCAAGATGGCATACAGCTCTGGTTTTTGGGTTGAGTCACATGGACTTTGAACAGCCTTACTGATGTTCCCTGCTTTATAACCAGGCATTCCTAATTTACTTGTATCGGCATAAAAATACAAGAGCCCCAGAAATAGGTGCCTCTTTCACCATGAAGGGAAGAATCCATTCAGTTATTTTTATAAACTGAATCCACTAACTTTTTGGATATTTGTTGTTAATTTCTCCTAAGAAATTACTGCAAGCTGGATGGTGGTGGTGGTGGTGCAAGCTTTTAATCCTAGCACTCAGAAGGCAGAAGCAGGTGGATCTCTGTGAGTTTGAGACCAGCCTGGTCTACAAGAGCTAGTTCCAGGACAGCCTCCAAAGCCACAGAGAGCACAGAGAGAACCTGTCTCAAAAAAAACCAAAAGGAAAAAAAAAAGAAAAGAAAGAAAGAAAGAAAGGAATTACTACAAGCTCTTTGCCAATCATCATTAATCTCCCACATTTGCCTAATTTCAGCATTGGTATAGGCTACCACAATCTCAGCTGGATCCATACCTGACTGTTTTAATCTGAGTCACCTTGTAGAAACTGAAAGAAATTAGTTAATTCTTGACTGGACAATCCATTTGTAGGCCACAACCAGTTAATATCACCCAATAATTTATGAAAATCATTAAGAGTATATAATCAATCTCTCTTAATGAGTACCCTTTGTGGCTGAATTCTCTGTTTGTTCAATTTATAGCCCAAGTAACTAATAATATCTCTTTTTATTTTTTTAGGAGAAATTTATAACTCCCAACAGTGTATTTTTTTGTACTACATTAAACATTTTTTTTAAAAAGATTTATTTATCTATTATAGATACAGTGTTCTGACTGTGCGTATGTCTATTTGCCAGAAGAGGGTACCAGATCTCATTGTAGATGGTTGTGAGTCACCATGTGGGTGCTGGGAATTGAACTTAGGACCTCTGGAAGAGCAGCCAGTGCTCTTAATCTTTGAAACATTTCTCTAGCCCCCTAAACATTTTTTAAGGTATTTTTATCGAAAGCAGCCAATAAAATATCACTCATATAATGGTAAATAATAGATTGAAGAAATTGTCTATGTACCATTTCCAGTGGTTGGTTTACAAAATATTGACACAAAGCTAGGCTATATAACTATTTTTTAAGGAAGTACTTTCATTGATATCTCTTTACAGTGTAGGCATTATTATAAATAATACTTAAATAACTAATACCTAAATAAATAAAGGAACTGTAAATGCAATTTTTGTTCTCTATTCTGTTCTTGTAAAGGAAAAGTAAAGAATCAATCCTGTAATCAATAACTATAATAGGCCAAGATTTTGAGGAATCATAGATACATCAGCTTTAGGTTCTAGTAGGCCTGAAATTTCATTGTCATTCACTTGCTATTTGAGTTTTGGCCTCTGATTAATAAGTTTGCCAAAACATCTTTTTCTTTTCTTTTTTCTTTTTCAGTATTTTTAAAACCTTCTAGCCTATAATTGGAACTGTTTTGCCTTTATGTAACACAAATTAATAAAAGATCCAGAGACGGATATTGGGGTTCAAGCTGAAGATCAGGGAAGCAAAGCAGTCAAGCTACCAGAGAGCTCTCACCTCTAACAGAGCTGGGGCGTTCCTAACCTCAATGTGGCTGGAGAATGAATGCCTGATACTGAGACCCTGCTCCTGTCTTATATACTCCCCTAATGCTGGGATTAAAGGCATGTGATCCCAGGTGCTGAGATCATCTTTATGTGAGCTATTTCTCTTTAGGACTGGGTCAATCTTGTGTACATCTGGGTGGTCTTGGACTTACAGAGATCCCTCTACCTCTTAATCCTTAGTGATAGGATTAAAGGTGTGTACCACCACCTCCTAGTTTCTGGCTGCTGGGATTAAAGTTGTGTATCACCACTGCCTGACATCCATAGCTTGAAGCTGACTTTGCTTTCTGAATCCTCAGGCAAGCTTTAATAAATCATAAATAATATATCACTACACCTTTAAAATACGGGAGCAACAACTATTGAGCAATTCTGTCACCAGATTATACATGTATAGTCTTTTAGACATAAGCCATCTATAAAAGCACTAAAACAATTTATATAGAATTTTAAGAGGTAACTTTAGGTAATACAGAGCACTTTTATAAAATCTGAAAAAGAGGATCCTTTTTTATAGGTGCCAAGTAACACATTAATGCAACTTGCCAATTATTAATAGTGTGGATTAAACAATTTGGCTGTATTTCATTTAGTGGAAAAATCATTTTTGTAAGCTCTTAATTAGTAAGAGATTATTCTTTATGAGCTTTTAACTTAATAGCCGTATTATCTATTAACCTAATAACTCAATCTGTATCAGGTGTTATATTTTTATAGAATTTAATCATGAATTTTTAGAAAGCAATCTAAAGAATGGGGCCAAATTTTCAGTAATGATAAACAGACAAGATCATACCCAATAATATAGTTTAAAATATTGAATTTTGCTCTTTTAGTGCATTTACTATGAAGACCAAACATTTATCTAAACACTAATTAGACAATCAAAAGAGAACATGCCCCATACAATAAATGGTTAATATCTCCAGAAATTCAAACAGCAATTGACTTAACACATTTGATGCTTTGACCAAAAATGTCTTTACCAGAAGCTATGCTTGTCTGAACTCCCACTTCCTCTCACGAAGGGACCATTGATAACAAGTTATTCCCACTATTGGGGAAAAACAAAAACAATTCCCCAGGAAGGGATCTTAATATTGGGTTAATTCTGCTCTAAGTGAAAAACAATTATCAAAATTTTAACCAAAGTTAAGCAAACAGACAACAAAATCCTAAGCTCTGGGCTCGATGCTCGGGCTCAGGCGGCGGCGGCGGTGCTTCTGCATGAGGCACCGTCCTGTGCTGACTGACAGGTAGTTAGTTTAGTGCAAGAGCTGACAGGCACAGTGCAGCCAGAGACAGAGCTCTGAGTTTTAGCTGTCATCCATTGCTTATATAGCAAAGAGCCTTTTTTCTTCCTCTATGCCTACTGGGAAGAAACTTTATTCTTTCCTTTGTCTTTCTTTTATGGGACCTTTTAATTTTTAGGCCTTGATTCAGTATTTCCCCCCTTTTTCCTGGGAACATGTTTTTGCCTTTTTTTTAAATTTTTTGTCTCAGGAGCCATTTTATTTCTTTCTTTAAAAGTCGTGCAGTTAACCTTTCAGCCTTTTCCGTCTCTGAATCTGTTTCACCTGAAGAAGAGGGTGAGTCATCTCCAGGCCTGGCTTTCCTCACTGTCTTTCTTCACTGTCCTCGGAAACAGTGCTCTCCTCTGCTGACTGACCACTTCTAGCCTGAGTGTCTTCCGTTTCAGTCTCCTGTTCTTCTTCAGGTTCAGTTTTAAGCGGCTCCTCACGCTGCAATGGCTCCAGAGCATTTGATATTAAATTACACAAAGACCAATGTTTAACGGTATGGGTTCTCCTCTCTGATGAGCTCTCCTCAAAGCTCTCATGAGGGGTTGCCTGAAACCAATGGCAATGTCATTTAATTAATACCAAAATCTCTGAGCTATTTTTCCTTCACTTTCACTCCATTTTCTTTTAACAGGCATTGTAATAATTGCATATTCTGTTACTCCTGAGATGATCATTTCCCCGTGCCAACCCTGGAGTCCCCTTACCTTGAGGGCGCCTTTCCTCCAGTCCTTAAAGTAGCCTGCTTCTCTGTCTTTCTTCAGCGAATCGTTTGTGCTTCTTTAAGCCACACATTGAGCACCAAATGTCTCGGATGTCGTCCATGGAAAGAAAACGCAGAGACACTTTAAGAATGAATTTGGCCTTTTTGTGGCTGCAGGGGTCCCCGACCTCAATGGACTCAGGTACATTCCCTACACCCAGGGCATTTTTATTTTTCTCAGTGTTTACCCTTTAGCCAGGTAATTACCATATGCTCAGAGCAACTTGAATGAGGCTTCCAAAAATGCAATGTCAAGTGCAAAGTCTAGATTCATTAGCTTCCACGGTTTTTCAGGTTCCTGAACCAAGTTTTGCGTAGCACTTTGTATCCTCTGGAAAATCCCAAACAAAGTTCACACAGGAGGACAAACGTTTATCTCAGAGAGGCCAGTTTTCAGCCAGCCGCGGGTTAGAGCGAGCTGCTATCACTTCCGGCGCCAGGCCAGCAGGATACCGCTACAAAAGGAGATGGCTAACCCGGTTCATCTAGAGTTTCTGAGTTTTGGTGGCTACACGCTTTGGGGAGTGGGAAGACCGGGGAGTTCAGGATGTTGGCCAGGAAGTGATTGAAATGATGGAACGGGACATTTAGAACGTGACAAGAAATGAAGTGGTCCTCACAGATATTTGTTTCATCCCACTGCTGCAGAAGACACCTCATCACCACCGAGAACTCCTTACAGAGTGTCCACACTCTCAAAAACAGAGAAAGGACAGCAAGTATCTTCTTTGACTAAGACATTCTCCTTCAGTAGCCAGGGGAACAAACAAACAAACAAACAAACAAACTACACAGCAATGAAGTAAACACAAGCCAATGAAGAAATCAATAGAACTTTAAGCAGGGTGTGGTGGCACAGGCCTTTAATCCCAGCACTCAGAATCTCTGTGAGTGCCAGGCCAGCCTGGTCTGCATAGTAAATTTCAGGATAGCCAGGGATACAGAGAGAGAGAGAGAGAGAGAGAGAGAGAGAGAGAGAGAGAGAGAGAGAGAGAGAGAGAGAGAGAGAGAGAGAGAGAGAGAGAGAGAGAGAGAGAGAGAGAGAGAGAGAGAGAGAGAGAGAGAGAGAGAGAGAGAGAGAGAGAGAGAGAGAGAGAGAGAGAGAGAGAGAGAGAGAGAGAGAGAGACCCTGTCTTTTAGTGAATGAAGACACCATGTCTAAGGGCCTGCTGGATAGAGCAAATGCGGTAGTAACAGGGAAAATCACAGACACAGGTATCTGCAACAACAGCAACCACATAGAAATGACCCAAATCATGCTGCAACTCAGAGAATGCTAACACACAACACCAACAACAAAGGAAAGGCCACCAAAAACTGGGAGGAAAGGCCAGAGCGGGAACAAATGAATGGAAAGTAAAAAGTAAACACCAAAACACTGGTTTGAGGAGAGAAACAAGCCGCTGGAGAGATAGCTTAGCGGTTCAGGGCACCCACTGCAGGGACTAGACACATGGACACCTTTCGGGGACCCAGGTTTAGTTCCAGCACCCACATGGAGGCTCACAACCTCTGTTATTCCAGTTCCAGGGGAGCCAGCCCCATCCTCTTGCCTCATTGCACACAGGTGGTGCACATACATACAAGCAGGCAAGACACTCATACACATAAGGGAAAGTAAATAAAATTGAGGGGAAAAAATAGCGAACTGGCAAACTCTTTGCTGAGCTGACAGAGGAAAAGTGATGACCCAAACAAACAAGGCATGAGATAGAAAACGCAGATTATAATTCATACCACAGAAATGCAAAGAGCAAGCCAGGTGTAGTGGCCAAGCCAGGTGTGGTGGTCAAAAGCCAGGTGTGGTGGCCAAGCCAGGTGTGGTGGCCAAGCCAGGTGTGGTGGCCAAGCCAGGTGTGGTGGTCAAGCCAGGTGTGGTGGCCAAGCCAGGTGTGGTGGTCAAGCCAGGTGTGGTGGCCAAAAGCCAGGTGTGGTGGCCAAAAGCCAGGTGTAGTGGCACACATCTTTACCCTCAGCAGAGGGATGAGTCTCTGTGAGTTGGGGTCTACATAGAGAGCGCCAGGACTAGATAGAAAGATCTTGTCTCAAAAAAAGCAAAACAAAAAGGGAGATTCAGGGGTCATTATTGTGCTTATTATTGGAGTATTCTGAACAGCTGTGTGACAACAAAGTGGAAAACTAAAATTGGGCAGATTTCTGTGCATATAAACTCAAGCCACAAGGAAACAAAACCTACAAAGATGAGTGACAAGGAATGAGAATAGAAAGAAAACCCTCGGTCTGGGTAGAGTAGCCCCTGAATTTATCAAATTTTTACAGAGCTGACGCCAGTTCTTCTCAGATGATTCCAAAGAGTTGAGAAAGGAAACCCTACAAACTCATTCTTTTGTTGTTATTGTTTGTATGGTTTTTTTTTTTTTTGCTTTGTCGAGACAGGGTTTCTCTGTATTGTTTTGGAGGTTTTGGAGGTTGTTCTAGAACTAGCTCTGTAGACCAGGCTGGCCTCAAACTCACATAGATCCGCCTGCCTCTGCCTACAGAGTGCACCACCAACACACAGCCAAACTCATTTTTTCTTGTTATTCAGACAAGGACTCATTATATAGTCCAGGCTGGCCTTGAACTCACAGAGATTTACCTGCCTCTGCTTCCCAAGAACTGGCCGGACTTACCTTGATATCAAAACCAGAGAAGGCGCCCAGCAAAATGGCTGGGCTGGTAACAGCACTTCCTGGAGCCACGTGGTGGAAAGAATGTGCTCTAGCAGGTTGTCCTCTGACCTCTACATGTGTGACACACATGTACATGAAAACAGGTGTTTTCAGAAAACAAACAAACAGCCAAGCGGTGGTGGTGCACTCCTTTAACCCCAGCACTCAGGAGACAGAGGCAGATGGATCTCTGTGAGTTAAAGGCTGGCCTGGTTTACAGAGCGAGTTCCAGGACAGCCAGGGATATGCAGAGAAATCCTGTCTTGAAACAAAGAAACAAAAATACCCCAAAGAAACAGTAACAACAACAACAACAAAACCCATAGGACAATATTTGACTAACATAGATGAAAAATTTCTCAAGTAAAACACAACAGGATAGACACAGGGATCCAACAAAAGGAAATCAATAAATACAGTAAATGAGCTAGGAGTAATGAATGGACCCTGTAATTCCAGCACTCAGGAAGTTGAGGCAGGAACAGCATAGTTCCAGGCCAGCCTTAGCAACACACTGAGATCTCCATCTCAAAAGCAAACAAACAAACAAACAAACAAACAAAGGGAAGCCAGAACAACAAAACACAGGGCTGGAAAGATGGGGGGGGGCATACAACCTTTGCCTTACAGGCCTGAGGACTTGGGTTCAATCCCTAGAGCCCACATAAAGATGGATGAAGAGAAATTACTCCACAAGGCTCTGACCTCCACATGCATGCCATGTCACATATATGCTCACACATGGTCCATTAAAAAAATTAGTCAAAAGGGCCTGGAGAGATGGCTCAGAGGTTAAGATCACTGACTGTTCTTCCAGAGGACCTGAGTTCAATTCCCAGCAGCCATATGGTGGCTCACAATCATCTATAATGAGATCTGGTGTCCTCTGCTGGCCTGCAGATAGATATGCAGACAGAATACTGTATACACAATAAATAAATAAATCTTTTTAAAAAGTAGTAAAAAACAAAACAAAAATGAAAACCTCCCAAAATAGACTTCATCAACAGAATGAAAAGCAAGCACTGTATAATCACACGGCATGATGATCACTTGTGAGACATAGGCTGGAGGATCTCTGTGGGTTCGAGGCCATCCTGGTCTACATAGCAAGTCCCAGGACCCCTCAGCATGAGGTAGCCAGGCTAGTTGAAACTTTTAGAGTCTGGAGTAGTCTATCTTCCTTCCTTTCTTCCTTTCTTTCTTCCTTCCTTTCTTTCTTTCTTTCTTATTGTTAAGATTTACTTGTTTTTATGTGCACTTGGTGTTTTGCTTGGCATGTATATGAAGGTGCCAGGTCCCCTGGAACTGGAATTACAGTCATGCACTACCATGTGGGTGCTGGGAGTTGAACCCAGGTCCTCTGGAAGAGCAGCTGGTGCTCTTAACCACTGAGCCATCTCTGCAGCTCCCGGAGTAGTTTATTTTTCACTTATTTAAACACAGTAAAACTTCAGAGTTTCCTCATGGCAATTATCACAACAAAGCTTATGCCATGACTACATCAAAACTCCTTTGCAAAGCATTTCTCTTGCAAAATGCCTGTGAGCTCTTCCACAAGGATGGGTTCTATTGACTGAGAGACAATGCTCAGGATAAGGGGGTTTCCGGTGAGGACTGACTCTACAGAATAGCAAAAGATCACTAGGTTGTTAAACAACACCCACACCAACCTTCCGGGTGAACGGTGTCTATTTCTTCCGTAGAAGAGAGAAAAGCCAGCGTGTTTAACAATGCTATCTGTACGTGCCCTCTACAAGCCAAGGCAACATAGAGAGACCCTGTCTTAGAAAGCCTAAATAAAAATAAGTAAAAGTTAAAATCTTAAAATAAAAACAAACAAAATCAGCCAAGATGTGTTGTGGTGTGTGTTTGTAATCGCAGAGCTGGGGATAGTAGAATAAGCTGGGAGATACTGGGCAGAGAACAAACAAGAAAGGATAAGTATGGCACCCAACACCATTGCCCTTGACCTCTGGCTTCCATAACCTCCCACAAACATGCATCCCTACAAACGCACCCCCCAGCACACACACATAGAATTCAAGGTTCAGAAAGGCAGATGTTGTGGTGGTCAGGGTCTGAGGACAGGTTGGAGGGACTTGTAGCACCAGAGAGATCAGGAAATAGGTTGTAGGTATAGGCACAGGGCGGTTGGTATAAGAGATGAGTTGGGAGACTCAGAATAGAAAAAAAAGAAAGAAAGAAAAAAGAGAGAGATGAGCTTGGTTAAGAGGATGTAAGAGAGAGCCACCAGCCATCAGGGTTGAGTGGCTTCTTGGGTCTGGGACCTAGGAAAAGCAGGGATGATGGCAATAGGGAACCATGCAGTTTCCAAGTCATGATTCAGCATATTTTATGTGTGCTCTAACACCTAGTTCTTGGTGCATTCTGATGATGTTGGTACTATTAGACCTATCTTCTAACAGAGGGAAGGCAGCCTTCACAGTGAGTCCCCAAGACCCCAGGAGAGCCAAGTCCAGTGTTGTTGTCATCTCCCCTGGGTGCTAGTATACTAGTGGCCACCAGAGGGCAGAAAGAGGCCAGGAATTAGGATAAGCCATGGTGTTCTTGAACTTCCCCAAGCCGTTCTTTGTGCAAGAGGGTTTGATGATCAAATGGTTTGACCTTCTGTTTTTCATTTTGCCACAGAATAAACTCAGGCCCAGAGAGGAACAGTGACTAACCCAGGTTACAGGGCAATCACAGGCAGAAGTGAGGCCAGCACTCTCATGAGCCCTGCCAGCAGCTTGGTCTCAGCAGCACCTGAAGGAAGGTGAGAAGACACAGAGCCTATTCTGAGAAACGGTGACAGGGACTGGAACACCAGGCATGGTCCTCACAGGAAGTGCTGCTACATTGCTGTTGCTGTCATTAGGAGCATGCAATCCAGCAGTCCCTCTAGGGAGGTGTCTGTCCTGTCATGATGAAGCCAGAGATTCTCGGCACCCTGGGCTGTGATGCACTCTTCCTGCCTCAGGAGGCCTTCCCTCACAGCTGGTTGGCTCCTCTGGAGCTGCGCATTTGTGCAGGCTGGGCTCTGGCCCTATGGTGGTTACCTGGTGCCACACCTGGACCCCCTGAGGTAAATGATAGGTGAGCAGAGCAAGCAAGAACTGAAGCAGGCCAGGCCAAGGGCTCCCAGATTCCCAGACTAGGCTCTGAACAGCCACCCTGCCTGTCTAGAGCCCTACAGTACCAGGCACATCCCCCAGAGCTCATCCTGCCTTGGGGATGGCCTTGGGGGCACCTCTCAGTCAGGAGCTACTGTGGGGCTAGCGAGGTCTGCGGGGAAGAAGGTTCGTGCCTGTGGCTTAGCACTCCTAAATCTCCCTCTGCTGTCTGAAGTTGGTGTGGACTAGTAAGGGCAGAGGTCATTTCGGCCACTCCTGTTGTCTGGGTTTGGGGGTATCCTGGTGAGGGGACAGGAACCCAGACTCCTACTCCAGGGTGACCTGTGCAGACACGGGCCCTGTATAAAAGAGTGCAAGATGGATCTGCAGCAAGGTCCAAAGCGACAGAG